>JAODJU010000038.1:18520658-18549500 GCA_026776725.1 Gnathonemus echidnorhynchus | reverse complement strand
GGAAGAAGCACATGACCTGTATCTGTACCCCTGTGCACAGTGGGTGACTGACTTGCAAGCTTTGTCCCATTGGGGTCCCCCCCTCCAAAAAAAAAAGACCTTATAACTCCAAGCCTGGTTGAGGGGGTGGAATGAGAGACTGGCTTATTGGATTCCATTATTTGAATTTCGTGTCTTTCTCTGTTTACTGCAGCTGGTTACAGGCACTCACGGCACTGCCCCCTTCTGTGGGACGATCCCATGCAGGCCCTTGCTCTGTTCTCCAAGGGTGGGGCACAAAACCTTGATCACCCACACAGCCCCATACCTCAGAAACATGTCTAACTCCAGATTAACCTTCTGGAAGCTCCACTTCAAGACAGTGGACGTTCCACCCTCTAAACCTCAACTTTGCGCCCCCCCAACACACAGGGGCAGACTAACTGCTCTGGGAGCCCCAGACTGACATGGGTAGGGGGCCCCCAAAGGCAGCCATTTAAACTATTTTTTGGAGCCAAAAGAGAAACGAGAGGGAATTTAACAAGATGGATAATGGTAATGGTAATAACATGGTAATGAAAGTGCAGGATGCCAGCGGTAAAACTAACCGATCAGGGTGGGGGTGGAAACGCTGTTGGTAAAATTTGCTGATTGGGGTGGAGGGGGGTATTGCACTGGTGGATCAATAAGTCAAATTTAAGAAGTTCAACCGTTCCATCTTCTGTCATGACCCTACACTGTAGCCTAGGATAGACTATGCCTTACTCCTCCCCTAAGGTTAGTCTTACATTTTTGCATATGTTCAGTTAATTGTGTTCTCTCTACAGTTTTTCAATTTGTCTACCTCTCTAGCAGGATAGTTGCAAGGACACAGGAGTGTTATTGTTGTATATTCAGGCCATTTTCTTCTGCTGTTAGGCTACTTTGTTCACTTGGCAGTGCTAACCCCTGAATAAGCAGCTAGCAATTAGGTCTACAACCTGGAAGCTGGGTAGCGTTAAGCTTCAGAGTAGGGATAGTCCATTACAGCCGGGACAGGGGACAATTTTGTCTATTGTGAAAACTGTCATTAAAAATGTAAATAACAGATATGCAGCTATAACTTAAATGATCATATTATCATATATCCATAAATGTAACTTCTGGAAATTCTGTCTGCAAGTTTTCGGGGGCCCCAGGTGTCTGCCTACCCTCACCTTATTGTCCACCCCTGCTGACACATTGAGGTGGAAACACCCGGATTTGTCAAATATACATTACCACAGTGGTATTTATAGTGGTTATTTATCATACCTGTGAGATTTGAAAACCAGCGAAACAGACACATTCAATATACATTTTCAAATTTGTGATTTGCTCATTTTTTTGGGGGGGGGGAATTGTGTGTTTGGTAGAATTGCTGGTTTTGTTGCAAAGTTCATTTACTTAGCTGTTGTTGTAATTTGAAGGAGTTTAATCTTGAAGTGGTATGGTATGTATGGGGTAGGACCAAATAAATTTATACTTCCGCCTACTCCTTTTCAAGCAAGGAAATCGAAAAGTGTGATATTATGATAGAGAATGTGGAAATGTTTTTATTTGTTGTTTGTTTGAAATAAAAATAAAAATGAAATTAAATGTGACCAACTGAACAGATGCAATTTTGCAAAGCCATTCAGTGATGGAACAGCAAATCAGAGAGCCTTGCTTAGCCACCGTGTGTTCAGCTACACTGGAAGTCTTGCAGGGGTCACCCTGACCACCAGACCACATGGGTGTCCAGCCGGTATGACGGACAGGTTCTCTCCTGCAGTTTACTGTCAACACTCTACTGCACACAGAACACAGCTGGTAGTGTTTGCGCAGGTTCAAAGACGGTGTTTACTCTTCTGTTTGGGAGACCCTCTGACCACTTGGCCATGCCGGGGGCAATCGGGCCGTTTCAGGAGTCTGCAATTACCCAGCATGCATCGCTGTCCCTAGAGAAAAACAACATGACAAGGTATGATACAAGCATGTTATTGAAACCAGACATTATCATTTTCACTTGATAAAAATTCCCAGTATTTCCAGTAACAACAAATCTAAAAAAAAAAAACTTTTTAGTTGACAATACAGCTTTTTGTATGACTATTTAAATGCATTTTACATTAACATACAACATAGCTCCTGAATGTGAAAAAGAGGACACTTTCATTTTTTTTTTTTTAGGATTCTAAAACAGAATTACTTCAATGGTCACCTGCATGCTTATGTGGTGGAAGGAACAAAGAGAATCAACTATATTAATATAATATCATTATATAATTAATATAAAATATGCATCAAGTGTAAGGCCACTGGGCATGGTATATTTTGAGGACGTGCTGTATCTCCAATAAGATTAAGTTAGGCAAGGGTGCACGTGAGTGTGGATATAATTAATGTTCTTGCATTAAACTTTAACTTGAGTGAAGACTGGCTGAAGTTTCTGAATATGAAAAAGCTGAATCTGTCTGCATGACCTGAATGTGGGGAAAAAGTTGAATTTGCATGAACCGTCACATAAAGTAAATGTCTTCCTGCTTCAAGTAATTAAATGATTTGGCAGTTTATAAATATTAATTCATTTGGAATTGAAACATTTAGGAGAAACAGTAAAAGCAATACGTGTCACAGATTTGTACTGACAACAGGTGTGTTAATTGGATTTTAGTAAAACACACAAATCGTGTTGTCCTTAACTTAGCACGCCGATGTGCTCAAAAACAACACGAAGTATAAACCGACAGTATATTATATATACTCATCTTTTTAAGGAATGGGATTGATATTTAATCAGTCGTGTGATTAGTATTGGTCAGAAATGGGTAAAGCTTACAGTACCACAGTGATACTTTCATTCTCCGGCTCCCTGTAACAGGACCGTGAATGGAGCGGGTGGAGGTGGAATGGGAGGGGATTCGGCCCGAGCGATACTCCTTTAAGAGCCCCGCCGCCCGTAAAACTCGGGGAGTCGGGCGAGTAACCGAGTTACAATTAGGGTTCTGAAGGAAGTGACGGGACCGAATGAGAAAGTCAGAAGAGGGGGCAGATTTTTTTTTTTTTTTTATAAAAGAGAAAATCAGCAAACGTGTGACAACAACGTGTGTCGCGAGCGGTGAGAAAGAGAAACAAGTTGATATCTCCATACGGAGGCAGAGAGAGCGGCGCCTTCCCGGTGAAGCGGCGGTGACAGCGCGACTCCGGGGCTGAAACACGCCAAAGTATCACGCTTCGTCTCACGCCGGAGGGCATTTAAAGAACTTCGCTAGCATGGTCCTTTTAGGCGGATGCCACACAGCGACGGGGGCCGTGCGCTGACTTTGTGGAAGCTTCGTGCTTGATGCGCCTCCGGGACGGCTGCACCCCCACCCCCCTTTTTTTCAACACTCAAGTTATCGTTTCTTTTCTCCCCCCCTTTCCCCAATCTGGGTCCGGCTTCGCTTCTTCCGGAATGTTTTCGCGGCGCGACCGGCCCGGTTCGGTTCGGACTGTCCTGTTGGTGGCGCTGGTTGCGTCCCTGGGGGCGGCCGCCGAGCTGAGGGTCCGGGTCCGCTTGTCTGACGGGCACATCGCCGAGGAGACGCTGGAGGCGGACGGCGAGCAAGATTCCGTCACGCTGGAGTTCAAGCAGGGCGACGGCACCCTCATCACCTTCCTGGCGGATTTCAAGCAGGTCTGACAGCCTTATTTCGCCCATTTGGGTTCTTTATGAATCTCTTAAATGTGTTTTATCGCATGCATAAGATTAAAGTGCTTCATGTCCTTGCACATTGTTCACGCTTCTCTCTCGCTTCTCTTTATTACCCAGTTTAAATGAGGGACAGTCATGACCTTTCAATCAACACATTAAGAAGATTTAAAAGTTTCTAATTTAGAGGAAACCCTCATGTGGAGATGATGAGAGAGCCGTATATACTGTAGGTGAAGAGAAGATGATGCCAGTATTTAAATTTAGTTTTTTAGGGGTTGGGGTTCATAAGGCAGCTGAGGTGGCACCCCAGAAAAGCTGATATGTAAAGTCCCAAAGAGATGACAACAGGAAAAGAGAAGTGTATGTGGGTTATAATGTATGTGGGTTTAAAGAAGTTGTCCAGCTTTTGCTGGGTGTTTGGTCTCCATGTGTGACTGTTTGTCACAGCCAGAACATTATCTCTTGTTTAGGTCAAACCTCTGAGTTCCTCACAACTGCACTCCTTATAGTTACTCTCCGACTAAAATTTAATATATAAAACGTGTTTTATGTTGGTAAAAATCAACTGCCAGAAAAACCATCTGAGCTGATGGGTCACCTGATTTTGATCGGGACTCCTGTTCATCCTTCTGTCCATCAGTCCACCTTCCTAAGCAGTGTGGATGGACATTTCATTCTGTGTCTTCAAAGTGCATTCTGTGGTTTTTGTGGCCTTGTAAATTATTCCAGTCCCCTGGATTAACTTGGTTTATTTTAGGTTGTTTCCTAATATTTCTCTCCCTTTTGAACCGGATCATGCATATCAGATTGCATCAAATCGTGTTACACCTGAAAGTGCACCTGAGGTATTGTATTGTAGCCATTCTATTGAGGCTGTATTGTGTTATTCTTTACCTCTGTGGTTTGCGCCCTTAGTTTGTCCAAAGGCTTCAGTTTACAGAGTTGGGCCTACCTGGAGAAAGGGGGGACTGAAAATCTTAAGCTGTTTGCTGTTCTAATTTACAGCGTATTATCTATAGCGTATAACTATGGAGCTTATAGTGTGGTCTATAAACACACAGTATGTGGGGCTGGTTGGATGCCACCCATTTGCCACGTGGCTCCTGCCTCGATGCTGGCCGCTGTGCCCACTGGCTTCCACAGCTTCCAAGCAGACCAGCATATGTCTCCTCTACCCAGTCCAGATCCTGGATACCCCCTCTGGGATGCTCAGCGTCTGCACTGAGTTTTCTGGTCAGGCAGATTTGACAGACAGACGTAATGGATGCATTAATTCCAACCCCCATGCTGGGCTTTGTAAACCTAATTATTTTAAGCATTTACAGTCCAGCGTTGCATTATTTTTGGATTAATAAAAGGTTTGTCTCTCCTGCTGCATCTATTTTCGGATGTAGTGCACACCCCTTCCAAACTTGCATTCTTATGAAGCTGTCCTAAGATCAGCAATGACATCAGACGTTCTAAAGCCCTCATGATTTGTGCATATAATCTAAAGAATGACCCCCCCCCCATAATCAAACCCCTTCGTGATGGCTTGTAATTTGTGTAGTAGTGTGGCAGTAATAGACTAACACTCAGGAAATTCAAGTCATCTTCCCGTGTCTGCGCACTCTGCCTGGAATCAGTTTCTTCACACCAGGGGTGGGGGCTGTGTGTCACGCCGTCATTTAGCCTTGCGGGAAACTTACTTGAACGGGGGAATGTGGGTGAGTGCAACTCAAACCACAAACAGCCATTGGAAATTCCAAAAGAGACATTGAGGTTGACTTTCATCTTGAAGGAGTGAATTTTCCTGCATCTTTCGATTTACTCTCTTTATGCATTTTTGTTTGCGTCTGAGAATTTAGCTCCATGGCCAAACAGTCATTACATGTTTATCTCTTCTGTGGTTGATTTTTTTATTTTTTTTTATTTGGGGGTGGGGGGAGGGCGTGGGGTGGTGGGCTCCAGAGTAAGCCGGGCTTCAAAACGCCTCGACCTCTTTGTCGTTCCTCGGCTATTTGAGGTCCTCCATTCAGGAAGCGCGACAGATGGTTTTAATGTTATTCATGAATTTGCATTGGTATCGGGCGAAATTCATTTATTTTCAAAGTGATCGCGAGGAGGACAAAGCACGCGTGCTGACGTGCACGAGCGGGAAGCACAGGAGGGGGTGCAGTGGGGAAGGATTTGTGGGTTTTTTTAACATTCGGTAATGTTTTTAGTAGAATTTCAGAGAAATAAGTCATGGAAGGAGAGCCCCCCCACCCTGACATCATGCTTTATGTTTTATGAATACTGGCAGTAGAAGAGCACTTCTGAGGAAAGGACTCTGGGCTCCTGGTTTATCCAGACTTACGCCGTCTATGGAGTTGTCACACGCTTCTCATCTTTTCAGCGTCTCCTGGATTTACGAGACGTGGGGCTAACGGTGACCTTTGATTGGGCCCGGAAAAGGCAAGAACGCGTACATAAGGGGTCCGACGCAGCCGCTGTGTATTGTGTTTAGGTATGTGCTGAGTTAGCAGTCTATGCGGGTGACATCATGGGGATAATGAGTAGCCCTAGCTTTGTGCCCCCCCTCCCTTTCGTGGTTTGTCCTGAGAATATCCAAGCCTCAGAATGTCAGGCTTGAACTCTGAAAATAATTCTGAGCGGTGCTCAGGAGTACCGAGCAGTGGGATTGACCTGGAAAGCTTTGGTGAATAAATAGTCCAGTTGGGTTTGACTGGCCTCGTGTCTCCCTGGGGATTCTCGGGAGTCCGAGAGCCCAGCTGCACTCCTTACTCTTACCGGTTTCCATCACATCCTCTGCTGTACAGCCCATCTACCATTCAGCAGTCATTTCATGCAAAGGGACTCTTGGTTGTGCATTTTGACCCATTTCAGTTCCTTGCCCTAGACTTTGAACCTTCAACTTTTTTTAAGCAAACCAATGCTCGAACATGTTGTCTGCTCAGTGGGAGAAATGAAGGCAGATGGGTGGTGATGGGTTCTACCTTTCATGCCACTGATGTTCCTCACTGGTATGTAGCCAGCGATGGACCTGCCCATCCTTGTCCAGAAGGTTTGCCGTTATTGTGACCACTGCCAATAACTGGAAATATGGTTAGACTTGTTTGACACGCCCAGCAGATCTGCCCGCTCAGTGGTAGAGCTGAGCCAGACAGCCTCATGGCACGCAGTCGATGCTCCATCTCAGAAGAATCGTGTTTTCACCTCCCATGTATTCAACGTTTTTTCCACCTGTCAGCAACATTATAAGATTTCTGGCTCTATTCAGGAGGGTTTTTCCATGGCTGAAGTCCCATTCAGTATGATTGTTTACTCATTCTAACACATTTTAGAGCTTGTAACAGAATCGTATAAGCTGATTGAAGTCCTTGCCCCACTTTGCTTTATGAAAAACATTTACTGTCCTGTTCAACATCACCAACTAGACTTTAAATAGTGATCAGGTTTTTGGATTAGACCTGAATCTACACTTGGCTTCTCCTTATACCCCAGTGGTGGCCTCAGATTTCCTCCGAAAGAGGAACTGAATACAGTTCAGGTATTTATTTAATTTTTTGCTGCTTTATTCGTTTTGTGCCTGAGTTCAGGGGAAGACTCCAAAGTGTGGGAAATGCACCCACTTGGCTGATGTCACCCTGAGTCACTGAGGTTAGGGTGTGATGCGCCGCCGCATGTCGCAACATAGCGGTAGGCTGCAGGGGTTGGGGTGTGATGCGCCGCCGCATGTCGCAACATAGCGGTAGGCTGCAGGGGTTTTGGCGGCCCTCCAGGTTCGGCTATTCGGACAGCCCGGCACGGCTGTCGAAAGCCGTGCAATCAAACGTTGCTGACTTAAGCGTCACGCCACATGCATGGGGACATGCAGGAAGTTGCTCGAGTGAACAAGATAATGTCTATAGCAAAAAGATGACTGTGAGATATCTGCGTTCCACTCTGGCACTAGCAAAGCCTCTGAGGAATGGGCTGTGGGAAAATGGAAATATTGTGCTTTCGTCATCACAGGACGCAAGTGGCCTCGGAATGTTCTGTGTTGCGGTAATTTCCATAAAGAGGTGGGTGGACAGCAGCTTTGGACCAAAGGAGACATAGTAGTTGATTTAGACATGGTAGACAAGTGGAACATTTCTTCAAAAACTCCTCCTAGGTCGTGCTAAGCAGATCACTTGGAAATGGGACAAATGCCTCTGAGCTGAATGAAACAAACCTTTTTCTGAACATGTGGTGGTATATACAGCAGCAGGGAATGTGGCAGAATTGGCATGAACAGGGCAGGTGAGGTTCTGCCTATAGTCGCCCTAGTAGGTGGGATGAATCTGCTGTCCACCTGAAGTAGGAGAAGGTCGAGGGAGTCCGAGATGAAATCTGGTGCACTGAGCGTGTCCATTCCTGCCACCTCGGATGCTTTCCACCACAGTGCACAGTCCCTGAAAGCTTCCTAAGACAGGCACCCATGTTGACTGGGAGTTTGACATGATTGATGTCGAATAATCTGTGCTGATTATGCTGTTCTCCTTCTTTCAGTAGAACTTGCTGTACGGTCTTAGGGTCGGACACTGTGCCAGTGTTCAGAAGGTCAGCGGTTCAGATCCCCAGATTGGCAGAGTGATTTCACCATTGGGTCCATGACTGAGACCCTTAATCCCCTATTGTTCCAGGGACTGGCTGACCCTGCTCTCTCAAATGTATTTCGCTTTGGATCGACACGTTGGCTAAGTAAATAAATTGTAAATGGTTAATGTTCAGCCTAATGGATTTATTGTCCTGAGTGCTAGACCCTGAAGATCAGAGTTATGGACAGGGACAGATTATAGGCTCAGGATGGACACTGGTTTGTCCCTGGCTACCGTCGTAGCCTCTCTTACCCACAGTAAGACATCAGGTACTGCTTGTCATGGAATCTCCTCCTCTGTTCCCATCCAGACCAACTTGGACATAGTTCATTCTCACTGCCCTCATGGCTGGATTCCTCTCCTCCGCCCAGCTGCCCTGCTGCCTAATTTCCATTCTTTGGGGTTTTTCCTCCTCCATCATGAAGTCTGTTTTCAATATTTCTTGCATTGAGGAAACAGATCGTCTTCTTTTATAGAGTTTGTTTCCGATCCTCTCAGATTTTCCTAGAAAACTTCACCAGAAGGGGAGCTCTGTGGGGGCCTTGTGTGATTATAAATGCACATTGCTCTTTATTATTGTTTTTTATTAGCTCTGTGGGGTGTTCCACTAACAAAATGAGCCAAGTCTGAAAAAATAAACTGTTCAGGTCTTTAGTTTGAATTTTACAACCCCTTTTCCAAAGTGTTTGGACACTCTGTAAAATCTAAATAAAAACAGAATGCAATCATATAAACTCCTGTCCCAACTTCTATGAAACATGTTGCTGGCATCAAATTCAAATTGAGCATATATTTGGCATAAAACAATACAATTTCTGTTTCAGCATTTGATATGTTGTCTTTGTTCTACTTTCAGTAACATTGAATGTGGTTTTATATGATTTGCCAGTCATTGCATTCCGTGTTTACATTTTAGTGTCCACACTTTTATTTGGAAACTCTGTTGTTCTTTAATTCTCCAGGTTTTATTAATAAATCTAATGATTGTAGAATCATATTCACCTTTCTGCATATTGGTCTTCTTTCTTGGATCAGAATTCAACTAAACTCAGCCCTTAGTTCTGTGTGAAGTTGGCTGGTTGGTTGTTTGCGCTGCGCTGGTCTGGAGGTGTCACTGATTTGGCCGGAGTTGGCTTCTTCCTCCAGTGCTCTGGAGGTTTCATTTAAATGATCTATCATCATGGACAAGAATATGAAACACAGGGACCCCCCGCCCCCCACCCAGAACAAACACAAAAAGCTCTGTGGAAATCCCTGTTGTCATGTGAACTGTGATATAAAGAGAGGCTAAAGTTCAGGCCTTGTTGGAGGTGCTGGAATTTGTTTTACTGTCCTTTTTCTGAACTGAGTTGTTTCCTTGGCTACTCCCCCCCCAATTCCAGTGCTTGTCCATGATTGTCTGCATGGTGATTATAGTATTAAACCTAATTCTTCATGAGTCTAGGACACTACTAGTTTAAGTACTTAACATGTGTAAACGTTTTAAAATATATGAATCACTTTTATCGTCAAGGGTGTTTGTCTAGCAAGAAAAAAAAAATCACGTTAAACATTTATAAGTGACCTGGTGGGAGATCTTGCAGCGATCGATCGTGTGTAGCCTTGGGGTCTGTCATGGTGCGGCTGGTCAGCAGGGGAGGGGAAGTGGCTTCTTGCCAATGATCTTTGTGACAAGAGCTTTGTGATCCAGGCGCTTGCAGGATGTTTTTCCATTGTGCCGCGCATAAAACTCTCCGTTTTATCAAACTTATTGTCTTTCTTCCGTTAGTAGGATGTTGAATATCATGCAAGGCTGGATCACAATCATCTCTGTCCTTTTATTTCTGCACTTTCAGTCCTTCAGTGGTACAGCCTGGCTGGAAACCAAAGTCTTTCTACTTCGATCGGCATGTTCGCAGAGCCCCAGTCAGACTGGATCTGCTTTGTGTTGATGGTTCTGTCTTTGAATGATCTCACTTTACAATGCCACCAACAAGAGGGTACAGAAGAACACAGTATTCACCCCAAAAATATTGCATATTGCCAACGGGGTAAAACGTCGCTGCAGGTCATCTTAAACCGTATTAGTGCATTTCTGGGCGGTGCTGTATTACTGTAAATCGGTGAGCAATGCACCTGCTGGTAACTGAACAATAAAGAATTTTCTGACCTGAGAAATGAAGAATTGTCAGCATTAAGCTGAATTTGTGATATGGAAAAATAAAATAAAAGTTTAATCGTCTATGAAAGTGCTCTTGCATACTTGCCTTGTCTGTTCGATGCTGTGGAGAAATTTATTGTAGTTTACTGAACCACAATATATAATGTTGCTTGGCATCGTGCCCCTTCATACCTAAGGATTCATCGGAAATTCTTTGAAAATGTAACTTCGATAGCATTAAGGAGAATTCCTCAGAGCTTGAACTATGGAATTTCCTTAACATTTTGCAAATGTATAAAGGTCTTCGGTTCCAATGTTTACATTATCAGGAGATGACTTCGAAGTTGCTCTTAAAAGTGTCGCTTTCTATGCTGACCGCAGGACTTTTTCCTGTAAATGGAGGCCCTCTCGTATGTTCTCCAGATGTATAATCCATTTAGGAGAAGAAATGACTAGAGCAGATCGCGCCGTAGCCGGTCTGCAAGCTGGAATGTACTGCCTGCAGTTTTTTATGGGCCTGGTTCTTATTTTTAATTCATCACTTCTCCAAAAAGAGCAACCTAAAATTATTATTAGTTGGAAAAAGAAGACGCTGTCTTTAAAACCTACAGCCTTTTTGGAGGATCTGAAGAATAAACACCCTCAAGAAGAGGGTTAGAGAGGCAGCGGAAGGCAGTTTTTGTTAAATCGGCGTCACCTTGCAATGCACGTAAGCTGGGGTTCTCGTTGGCTACCGCAGTAGTGGGTGAGAGTGAGAGCACAGATTGGCAGCCTTTGCTGGCAGACGCTGTGTTTCGTCAGTGTTTGTCAGTTTATTACAATGCCATTACTATTTTATGGCCAATTGTGCAGCTGCTGGAATAGGGGAATTCAGAATTTTATAGGCCAGCATCTTTTAATCAGATTGGGCAGCTGTGATATCATGGAAATACCTTCGGGATGCGAAAGGTCGGCTCGCAAGTCCATTTGATTTGTATAATGGCACCCTTGGAATCGTGCCGAAACTTACCAGCCTGCTTAAGGAACCCTAGGAGAAGCCAATGGCTGAAACAGCTAGCTACACTTTTGGATACGGCCCTATCGCAGATACCGGTTAAAGTCCCCCGTCTCTTCATCTACGTTCCCTGAAGTTCCTTGCACTTGGTGACTAATGGCTCACTCTACCAGGTGGGGCTGTCGTGTCGAACCCTCCTTATGGTGCCTGAGGTCGTAGCGCTCCTTGAGTTTTTGTATTAGGTTCTGGCTGGGCTCCAGTCTCCAGTCAGATGGGGGAGGATACATTTCAATATCGCTATCACTGCTGTGTAAATATTTGCGAGGAGCTGAACATAACTGTATATGTGATGAGATCGGTGCTTAGCGTTTTCAGCAAATGTGCTTTCTGTCATGCAGATGTTGGTCGTGTATTTTGGGGATGACTTGACGCTACGGTCTGGTCATAGATCAATTCCAACATGTCTGTAGGCCTCTGGATGTTTCTGGAACATCCTTTTTCGACTGTCCATTGCTTACGCTAAGCTGCTCCTAGGGGGGGTGAGGGTGTGCGGAGGGGCACTCCACGGCCGTGGCAGCGCCAAGAGAAACAGATCATGGTGAACAAAGACAGGCTTGAGCCTCCTTCGACCGTGGTACGGGAACATTCTGCCGTAGGAGGCATTTGAGCTGTGTTTCCTGTTCTGTTGACCTTTACAGTTACTCGGAGTGGACAGACCTCTGCTGGACGTCTCTAATTAAGCCTTTATTTTTTTAGGCATCACCACTGGCCTGGACTATTTTTTGGAGAAAAGGCAATTAATATTTGTTCTTTTTTTTGCCATCAATATACGATCCCAAATGCTGCAGTTGTCTTCAGTGTTACACTACATACACAAGACTTCTAGCTGTCTGTCCTGCTACCAGTGATAGCTGCTGATTAATGGAACAAGTTAATTGATTTGAGACACAAACACATACAGTTGAGAGTGAAACTTAGGGTCCGATTGCAGCGTCAGTCATTTATCGTCACCCCAGAGCATTTTTCGGAGGATTAAGGGCCTTGCTCACGGTCCCAGTGGTGACGTGATTATTTTGCTGAGCATGCGATTCACTCATGGGAGTTTTACTTCCACAAAAATGTTCTGAGGACAGAACAAAAAGTGACCGGTTCTCTCTCTCAACCAATCAGATTGTAGAGAAGGCAGGACCAACCAATCAGATGTATTAGTCCTGCCCCCTCTAGTTGCTTGGACCCACTTCCTCTACAATCTGATTGGTTCAGAAAACCAATCATTTTTCTTTCTGCCCTCAGAACATTTTTGAGTAAGTAAAACTCCCAGAAGCATGGGATTCAGGCCAGCAACGTTGTGATTGCAGGCAGTGGCCTAACCCTCTGAGCCACACACTGGTGAAGGGCAGCAATTCATGCCTGGGGGTGGCACTCCCTATGGGCATGTTAGAAGTTATCAAAGGCCATGTCCAGCATAGGTCATGCAGGGACAGGACTCTGGCCAAAATGAGAGCACTCATTGCTCAGACAAAAGGAAACTTGTTCTTCCAGTGTCGTCTGGAGCGCCTCAGTCCCTGTCTGCTCAGGAGACCTATGTGGGAGACCCGAGGTTTGTTTGTGTTTGTGTCGGTGTGTGACCCCAGAGTGCACGTGTATCTTGGTGGGTGGTGCGACAGCTCATCAGTGGGGATCAGAACCCCTGAGAGGGGAGTCTGCAGCTTCAGCTTCCCAACATTCCAGTGGGCTAGACCTCCCACTGCAGGCACCACAAGGCAGATTTGAAACGGTGGTGAGGGACACTGCCAGGGAATACCTTCTTTTGTAGTCACGAAGAAGCCATTAAATTCTTAGATAAGGAGATAAAAAACAAATTCCCTCTTTAAGTTTCCCCTTCAAACATGCAGGGAACCGTCCTCAGGTGTTAATGAATCTGGAATCTCCCCCTTTGCTCCTCTTGTATGCAACACCCAGCTCGCCTGAAGTGTTCATAAAATCATCCACGCAGGAGTAACTCCAACAGCAGCAGACGACGGGCTCGGTGCTCCATTTTTAATGGCTTTGCTTTCCCTCTCTGCGGCGTCACAGCACTTCAGCGGCGCTGTAAATATTAGCCTTGAGAGTATTGCTCATTAACAGAGGACACGTATGGCCCCTGATTTAGCTTTTATGAGAACAATGAGAGTGTGAGTGTATGTGTTTTGCAGAATGGTGCTCTGTTGTAAGACTGTTGTGTCGTGTTTGTGCTCAGTATATGCATAACGGTTAAAGCTCTCATATCCAGCAATGTTACAACCACGGCGTGGCCAGCAGATAGTAGAATTATCAGGTGAATATATGATAGTTGTATGTTGTTTAGGTGTTTTTCCAAAATTGTGACATATTTCATACACTTACATTAATCCCTTTATACACACAGACACTAATGATTATTGTACTATTATTTGATGCCCTCTAATCTCACTGCTGGATATTGGATCAAGATTGCGAGGTAAATGCCTGCTGTTCTGTAGGAATGCAGAGGAACTGATGTGTGTTGTGCAAAGCTTTGTATTTGTATAGCATAGTGTTGTATTTCTCATTTTAAACTAACATTTCATAGTTGTTCTGGTTACTTGAATGCTTTATAGATGTAACCAATAGCAGCAGAGCAGACAAAGACCACAAAGTCAGCTAAATGGTTGTGCTGGGAGCGTGTACCAGAGGCTCTTCAGCGACCCGTCAGTCAGACACACCCTCCCTCTGACACACCTCCCCCCTCCTGTGCTGCAGGAGGTGAAGCTGTTCCGCGCGCTGATCTTGGGCGAGCCGGAGCGGGGCCAGAACCAGTACCAAGCCCTCTGCTTCATCACACGCCTCAACAGCAACGAGATCATTCCCAGCGAGTCCATGGCCCGCCTGCGGCAGGTGACTGTGCTCCTCTGGAACCTCCTCTCAGAGCCCCTTCCACCAGAACTCCTCCCTTTAACTCCTCCTGAATAGCCTGTCTCTGATAAGCCCCTCCCACCAGGGCTCCTCCCCTTTACTCCTCCCATATAGTATGTCTCCAAAGAATCCCTCCCAGTAGACCTCCTGACTCAGTATATATTTTTTTTTTTCCCTTGGCAGAAAAACCCTCACGCGATCCGGTCAGCGGAGGAGAGGCGGACCGAAGACCAGCTGGCCATGAACGTAGCGGTTAACCTGAGCCGGGCGTGGCAGCTCAGCGCCCACGTCCACAACATGTGTGCCGAGGCTCGGGAGGCCATCTACACCCGCGAGGTGGACGTCAAGCACTGGCTGGACAAAGGTGAGCCGAGGCTCCCAGCCGCTCGTCATCTGAAGTCGCGGTTTTGTGTGTTGTCTAAAAGGCAGCTATATTAGGGCCTGGACCCGCTATCTTCTCCCTCGATACGTTTAAACAAAGAGCATCCAGCATTGCCGCAGGCATTTCAAATGTTTTCTATGGTAGCAACCACCAGCACCGTTGTAAAAGCCATTCTGTGCTGATCTCCCCAGTGTGAGCTTCTGGAAGGGAGCAGTAAAGCACTCGCATGCCCATCTCTGGAGAAACAGCTCATTAAAGGATCCCGCATCCCTGACAGGCCAAGACTCTTCCCTTTTCCCTTTTCATCCTTTCCCCGCAGGAGTAGAAGGCTCCGTGTTCGAGATCCTGCCCCAGGAGGAGGACGTGCCGGACCTGCAGATGTGCGCGACCTCACGGGACATGTGGCAGGCCTGCTCCTGCCGCTACAGCCTGAGGCTGGAGTGGTACCCCTGCCTGCTGAAGTACTGCCGCAGCCGGGATGGGGTGAGCAAGGGCAGCCCCTACAAGTGTGGCATCAAGAGCTGCAGCAAGGGCTACCGCTTTGAGTACTATGTGCCCCACCGTCACCTGTGCCTCTGGGACGAGGAGACCTAAAGTGCCCCCCCCCCCCCCGGTATCCACTCCCATCTGGAAATGACTTGTCTTAATTTATTTTCTTATTTAATATTTGAATATCCCCGGGGAATTTGTCTTCATCCCTGCACCCCTCTGCCCCCTTGTGGTGAGATGTGGTACAGGTGCTGGCCACAGGCGTGTGGGTGACGTCACCGTCAAGTGCCTTCACATATGACCACGGCTGATGCTGAGGTCCGGTCCGATCTCTCAGTGGAATCAGCGACCCCCCCCCCCCCCCCCCCAGATCGTTGTTTCACACTGAACCAAGTCTTTTTTTGCCACTCTTCTGATTGGACTGCCATTTTCTAAAAACAATTCCATTTGTGTATATAAAGGGACTGAACACTTTGGACTCTCAGAACCACGGCTGGAAGGGTGAAGCAGGCCAGAACCAGTCAGTCTCCACAGAGGATTGTGGGATACAAGAGCTGGTATGGTCCACGGCTCACGGTCCCTGTCACCAGCTTCAGTCTAAACAAGCTCATAGTATAACCCAGGTTAGAATAATGCTTCTCTGGTATGTTCTATTTATTTTTACTTAAAATGAAAAACTCTGTTTAGACCATTCTAACAAAAGATCTGCATTGTGATTTTGTAATGAAGACTGCAGCTTAAGCCCTCAACAATAGAACCAGAGCCCACAGAACCAGAGCCGAGCCCCCACAGAATAAAGGAACTGAAGCAGGAGCATCAAAGTCCTGCGCTTGGTGCACCTGTGCGAGTTCTTTTTTTTTTTTTTTTTTTGCCCAATTCAGCAACGTCTCTTTTCTTCTTTACCTGGAGGCCTTCATCACCTGCAAGCACCTTCTCGTTGGCGTGACTTCTGAAGAGGCCTTCCGAGGCTATTTTGTCACCCGAATGAATCAGACAGATACATTTCCATATCAAAGCATGTTTTGGGACCAAATTTTACACATCTGAGGATCTGTAGGCTAATCTACAAGCTGAGGTGTAACACAGCAGTTTGTACACTAATCACTGTCTGTTCTTATCCAGACTATGGGCCATAGAGTCTGTCTTGTGTTAAGTCTTGGTACCTGTTATTTTGATATTCGCTCATCGTGTTCTAGATGTTTCTCCTGCAACCTGTTGTATGTAGGCAGTTTCCCAAGTTTTAATAGAAGTATGTTCTTTCAAACAACGGGGGATTCTCCCTCCGGCCACCAGAGGGCTACAGTTTTGGAAGGGGGGCACACCACAGTGCCAGGTGAGGCCAGGTCCCAGTCATGGGGCTTGCTGCATCGTTCTTAAGGAAGGCCTCACAGCCTTATGAGTGGTGTTGAAACGCCTCTCTGCCAAGGCAAATCAGAGACCACCATCCTGCTGTTGTGCTATGGTTATGAAGAATGGTGGCATTTGCATTATGACATCATTATGACATCAGTTTACAGTATAGTTTTCAGTGTCCCTGCTGTCCCTACAGGTTAACGTCACCTGTCAGATACTATCAAATAGGATGTATTTATAAAAATTCAGGGGCATCAAAGTCTTTCTATTATTTTTTTTATTACAGTTTAACAAAACACTTCAACGTAACAGCTGAACAAATATGGAATATTGCAATTAGCAATTTTAATTTTTATAAATTCTGCTGCAAATAAATCCTGTGTCGCATCTTTGTTATGGAAGGAATCAGTAACGCTTACTTATTTAATATGAAATGTATTTAGGGAGGTTTACACCCACTAAAGGGATGTGTTCAGATATGGTGGGGTTTACTGGAAGTGTTATACATGCGTTAAACTGATGTTTGGTTGTGAAGCTCTTACATTCTTAACTGAAATATTTCTCAGGTTATGACCACTGCTACAAGCAAATGATAGTTCCACTGATCTTAAGCTATTATATAACTAGTAACTGTCCTTGTTTTGTCCCATCTGCACAGTTAATTTTTTTTGTATACAATAATGTACTCTTTTGTCCTGCCACTTGTGAGAAACTTATTGTGGGAAAACGCGAAAGTATTTTGTGGTAAAGGTAAGTGCCTTAATGTATCAACTTTTTGATACTGTATAACAAGTCACATCCATATTTTTGTAATGTTTTTATTGGATAAAAATGTGAGTAGTAATTTCAGAAATATGGTTTGTAAATTAATCTTGTCTGAAAAGGACAGAATAAAGGCTGCCTCATTTGCACTACAATTGTGTGTGTGTGTGTGTGTGTGTGTGTGGGGGGGGGGGTTCAGATATATATCATATAATAAAATCATAAAATCCTGTTATTTTTACATTGTGGGGACCATTTTTTTAGGAGGACCTGTATTGTGTTTGGTTATTTATGGTTAAGGTTAGAGCTGGGTAGGGGATAAGGTCGTCATTGGTGGGATTAGGGTTTTGCCCATAGAAATGAATGGATGGTCCCCACAAAGATATGAGTACAGGTGTGTGAGTGTGAGAGAGAGAGAGAGAGAGAGAGAGAGAGAGAGAAAATCGCAACAATATGAAAATCAACAAGAAATAAGAAACAAAAGTGTGTGTGTGTGTGTTTGAAAAAGAGAGAGGGGGGGGGGGGTTGGGGGGCGGATCTCTCTCAGTCTGAGAACAATAGAGAAACAGCAGCTTGACTACCATACCTAAAGTTTAGAAAACAGGCTTTTTTGTGGGGACTGACGGAACAAGGCAGCCATGTTCTTAAATACAACCTTCACTTCACGTCCAGATTGGCTGTCTGGGTTTACATTGACTCATTAAGTTTCCACCTCCTTAATTACAGATACATATAACGCATTGATTAACGATATTTTTCTTCATTTTGGTGTTAATACTTTTATTATTCGTCGAGAGAAATTTCTCTTCCCTTTTGGTTTTTGTGAAGCTCAGTTAAAAGTTTTGTAGTACCTCAGTGAAGTCTATTTTCCAGTTGAAACGGCAGAGGGCGATATTTACCAACTTATGGACGAGGCATTTATCTGCGCGGAAAATCACGTTATACAGCTATTAACCAGGCGACCCCAAGTCGTCCGTAACCATAGCTGCCAGGGTTTCGAGACTGTTGACTGTTGTTTTGTTGGCCAGCCACTGTCTGATAATATCTAAATGAAATTTTTTAAAAATATATCCTCGGAAGTAAACGATAAAATATTGGCATAATTAGGTAATTAAAAACTAACTCCACAATCGAGTGAGGTTATTACAACTTCACAATCCAGTTCAAGTACTTTGTTTAACTTTATTACTGCAGAGTCCCTGGGGTTTTAATCGGGAAACTGACTTTCTAGTCCAAATCCTTAATTACTGCCTTTTCCCGCTTATAGTTAACTTGTAACGGTAAAGTTAGGCCATATTTTATAATAAAACCTGCACGGACACATGCAGCATACAAAACTTAGTATAGCTCTCTCTCCTGCACACGCACACTGCTGTCTTGTGTACACAAACCAACAGTCAAACTTCCAGGATGCGTCTCACCGGTTGTCTTACGGCCATGTTTAGATGGTGATCGCAGCCCAAGCCTTGGATGCAGTTTGCCAGCGCGGGCAGGTCGATGCGAGCCGCAGTACCAAATGGAGAGCGAGAGATCTCTACTTGGAAGACCTGTTCATTAATGTCTACAATGTGTATTGTGCTTTTTATCTAAAACCAGATGGTTCGACAAAATTCCAGGCGCCAAATCAACAAATATAGCTGTAGGATGCATCCATTTTAGCGTATTTAATCCTTGCCTGGGTCTTGCCAAGGCCTTGAGTAACTCTACGGGTGTCTGTGCTCATCTCTTAAAGGTCCCCAGGAAACAAGGTAAGAACAAGATTTCTTTGGCCATTCCTGTTGGTGTGCATCTCACCAAATATCGCAGTGTGGATGCTTTTGTTTGTTTTTGTTAACTTTTTTTTTTTTTTTAATTTCTAGGGCCATAAATTGATGGCTCATAATTTAACATATTGCCAAACAACAACACGAAGATGAAAGAGGACCTCAGCCTTAAGAGGCGATTTGTCTCTCTTGCCCTCGGACTTATTGGATTTCCCGGGATGGGTTCAGTTATTCTGCTCGGACTTAAGTCGGAACCGACCAAAGCGTCCCCAGGTTTATGCAAACGTGCCTTGTTGTCCTCGATAGTAATTACTAGCCCACCTCGCCGCTGTGTTGTAACTCACTATGCAAATGTGATGTGTTTTGCATATAAGGTGGCGCAGAGCCAGCCGAGCTGCAAAGCAGCAGGCAGATGTGCGGCGGAGCTCCAACGGCACGTTGCGGCCGCAGCTTCACATGTCCCCATGAAAGGTTCGGAGTCACGTGACCAGACTGGACACCTTTTAGGCTAGAAAAGCTTAATGAATTCCATGGTTCCAAAACAACCGGAATAATGATTACTTAAAATATCAAAAGAACCGACAAGATAGTGACTAAATAGTCAATAAGCAATTAATGCATTTTTAACCCACGGGATACCACAATTTAAAAAATATGAATATTTAATCTAAAAACAGCTTTATGATCTGTCCAACTGATTTGTGAAATACAAAATATACGTAAATGTACGAATCAATATAAGAGAATTAGGCTGTAATTACGTAACCTAAGTTAATACATTTGTTTAGTCTGTATAAATACCTGGGTACAATCCTGCAGTGGCCCCTTACTAATCTTTTGACGCAACGTGTATTTTTCTAGGCAAACAAGATAATGGTAAAAATAAACGAAACTTTAACTGAATATATCATACAGTAATTAGTATGTTTTATGCAATAATGCCACGGTCAAATATTTAAAATAAGCGAGAACAATAAATTCCACGAACTACCTCACGCTGTCTGAACAACTTGCAAGTGTTACTTTCTAACCAAAACCGATTCTGCAGATGTAAGTCCTGGGCGATTTGTCGTGTTTTAAAATGGGAATACAGAAGAAACGAGGCTGAACTGAGGTGGTGCCGCGTGATGTTAACACATCATCACTGTATGAGCTTTCAGCATAAATAGAGTTACCTGCGAATGCATACAGTCAGACTAAAATCCCGCTTCCACTGACATTTGCCAGGGTAAGGAATTCAGTTGAAGAACCTAGTTTATACCACATTTTCCAATGCATTTCACAGCAGGCTGCAGCACTGAAGCCTGAAATGTTGCAAAGGTTTGAGCAGAACTAAAACAGGGGACTAAACTTTCAAGTAAGTACAGGAGTGACGCAGCTGAACCCCTGAGCTTGACACTGAACTCGAATCGGATGGAAACCCAGATGTAAGATTTTGCAATATGTTAGAAAATTCTGAGCCACGTTCTGTGTTCTGGATAATGGGGTATGCTATGCAAATTAATCATTTTGAAGTCAGGCCTTTGTTGTTTTATGCAAAAACACAGAGATGGGATAGGCTGCTGTGGGGTCTTCATGCAAATTGCTTCTCTGACAGGCAGATGATAGAAAGGCAATCTTCTTACACTGACCCAGTTAGCTAAATTAGTTGCATGTTAGTGTATTTTGGGTGGATTTGAATAAAATAGTACATTGGGCAGTAATTGACATAAATTCTTGAACTAAGGGAGCATTTAAATGCAATCAGTAAGTGGAAAGAAATCGATCAAGGTGAAGGGAAATTCTTTAATAATGTTTTGTATTCTCTTGTTTTATACATTTTGAAATAAATACTTGAATGTATAAATGTATTTGCTGATAGTTGTGTGCAGGTAAGTTTACGGCACTGCAGTTTTTTTAAAGAACTGAAACTGAGGAAGATGGAAACTCCATCTATGTTCATTTAAATGAAAACAGCTGACTGAACAAGAGAGATGGACACGGGGTGGAGAGAGACCGTGTGGTCAAGAGTAAATGGGGATATCCTTGAACTTATGAATATTATAACAGCAGTGTGATGCGGGAGAAAATTTGTAAGTGGGACGCATTAGAATAACCTCAAGATCATTTCACTGTTACTGCAGCAATGAATCGCCTTGTTTCAGCATAAAGTTGTGCTGCATAGTAAAATCAGCTGTTTTTATTATTGCAGATATTAAGATGAGTGGAGAGTCAGTGGAGCGGACAGAATCCCACAGTGATCAAACAGGTAAGGCTGTTTAAGTTTGTCTCCAATATTAAGCACTGTTATGATATCCTGCCAATCTGTTTACACAGTACTTTGAGGTTTCGAGTTTGGGTTCGTCTGACAGTTTTGGTGTGTTTCAGTGCCTCTTGGCATCTGAATAAGGGATGGCTAGCATTGCTCAGTGAAGGTATGTTGTCCTATTGCAGCAAGATTGTGTAAAACATTTGTCTGATAGTGATATTATTATTAGATATTATTAATATTATTATTATTAGTAGTAGTAGTATAGTAGTATTGTTAGCAGTAGTAATCTTAGTAGCAGTATTGGGATTTGTTGTGAGATCTAACACTAAAATGAGTGACCTGTGACTTCTTCGTCCATGTTGATGGTGGTATAGTTTTTGATTAGGTGCGTAGGTTGATTTGTCCTCTTTATCATTAGGTTTTTTTTTGCATGTGTTTTTATATCACATTGTTGTTTAGGTGTGTAATTATACGTTTCATGGCGAGCTCAATTTGCGAATAGAGGAACAACATAGACAGGTGAATTTGTAGGCTCGTGCAAAAGTTACGACTCAATCGACAATGGGATTACAGGAGAGATAAAATGTAAGCCAACTGTCAACTGCAAAGAGCATTTTTCAATTTAACACAAGACGCGCAACTTGAGTGATGTGACATTTAGAAGAAGCGACGCGGTGGGGTAGTGTTAGTCATCCATCAGAACTGTTAAAGAGGGGAAAGTTTAGTTGCTGCCCTGTTAAGCTGTGGGTGTGGAGATTGGGGGTAGCGTGAAGGAGGCTGCTGCTCTCATGCAGGAGTTGGGGTGGCAGCACGGCCCGGAGCGACACCGCACGATGTAGAACAGGCAGACCGCGAAATGAGGAACTCAGGTCCTGGAGAACTGGCTACTGTCGTGTGATTCTGCTTCAACGAACCATTCAACGAATGTCCCCTTTTCTAGCTGTCGATAATATCTGACAAAACTTCAGCTGTCATTATGTGAAATTCTCTCCGATAGTGAACTGGAAGCTAATGTTGGTTTACTGGTCAGTTACATTATCTTAAAAATCGGAGCTGAATCCAGCTTCAGTTGGCTGATGATTGTGGGCTTTTCTGCAGAATCCCATTATGTTAGATTAGAGATAATGTTCTACTTAAAGTCAAAGAAGCAAGAAACTGGAAATATAGTCACATGCCAGATTAATATAAATAAAAATAACATCTGACATTCCTAGAATATGTAGCACATTAAAAAAAGTATATAGAAGTTTAAAATATAGATATTGTCAATCAAGTAATGGTAGGGTAATCTATTCAGAGTCCAGGGTTTCTGTACATCCAGTTTATGATCTGTCCAACTGATTTGTGAAATACAAAATATACGTAAATGTACGAATCAATATAAGAGAATTAGGCTGTAATTACATAACCTAAGTTAATACATTTGTTAATTTTTTTGGCTGTAAAATGACAATTTACAGAATTGACAATTTTTTTTCCATGCTCTTTTCTATATAACTTCATGGATATGTGTTAAGGTTAATGAAGATATTTTCTTTAGCTTTCTAGAGATATGTGTTTAGTAATTATAGTTATTTATTCAGTCATTTGTGTATATTACTCGATCATTTGTGTATTTAGAAATTCCTGTGGCGTATTCATGCTTGGTGTAATGGGATAGTAAGAAACAATTACTTAAAAATGCATTCACAATTCAGTCTGCTGTTAAATGCCAGAACACATAAAATAATGATCATTTTTGTTGCTGCGGGGACATGAAGTGCTAGATTACTTTATATACTTAAGTACTTAAAAATGAAAGTGGGACGCGATTAAGTGTTACATTATACACACGCTGCTAAAATAATAAGATCAAATCCACTATAATGGCAGGGAGATGCCTGGATTATTGTGCAGAATACTTTTTAAAACACTTTTTAAATCCTGGGATGATTCGTTGCTGTTGGGCCTTTGCTTTAGTAAACATCGAGTTAAGATGTTGATCTGGAGGAAGATGCCTGGCGAGAAAGTATTAAAGCAATACAAGCAGATACTTAATCAGCATCAAGCAGTACCATCTCTGTCTACCCAGAATCCTTCACAAGGAAGACAGGAAGGTGTGGGACAGTTGCATTATTTATCTGTGTATTTGTTTAGCTAGCAGCCTCTGTTTAATTAGATGCTATACTTTAGACTGACTTTCAAAGAGTTTTACTGGTTACTACCTGTTTTGAAAATTTTACAGAAGGTATTCGGGCTGTGGATGTGTCTGTCAAATATGGTGAGCACAATTCCGCGTGGCGTTAGCAAAGTTTCTGTTGCAGCCGCAGGTCCTTAAGTGCCAAGGTGCGATTGCCCCCCATGAGGTTAGCTGCGGTGAGGGCCACAGAGAATGAGAGAGCACACTGCACCCCCCCGGTCCACCTACCCCTCCAGCTTCTCTGTGGTTCCCACAAGCCTCCCAGCCCATGGGCTTAAGCCGGCTGTCATGGAGACCGACCTCAGGCGTAATTTGCATAGCCTTGCGATTTCCATACTGGAAGTCTGGCTTTAGAGGGAATAAAAATTTCCATATGGTGGCTGTGCAACATCACAGTCTGCTGTGGACTCCCAGAACTCCCATTTGGAAATCAAATGAGCAAGATTACCCCACACGCGAGATGTTTGATCGACCTGCAGTCTGTGCAGCCTCTTTCCATGGCAGTGAGAGGGACACCAAGTCTTAGCTTTTCCCAGGAACTTGGATTTAATCTCTTTATTGAGTGTCTGTCATAATATCAACACATCCACAATGCCCCGACAGACCACTCAATGATATAAGTGGGTCTCAGTTACGCTATAAACCAAGAATCGTTTAACGCGGGTTTCCCACTGATATTCTGGAAAGACGTCATTCCATTTCATTAAAAACGGCGAAGTTTATCATTCCTGTAATTACTCTCCAGACCAGTCCAACTAACTCTTTTAAATATTATTTTCCAGACAATGAACAACATGAACTTGACTTCACAAGACAGGTGAGTGTAGGGCTGGACCATCTGAGCTCATGATTTATTCCAGCACATTGAGGGCTGTTCTTGGAACAAGAGTCCTTGGCTTCACGTAACCGGTGTTACCTCAGAGGTTATATTATGGTTCCTATAAGATGATACGTAAACTCTTACATAAAGACATAAATGAAGATATTTATAAGTGCTAATCCATAAAAGATAGGGCTTGGTGCCAAAGCGGTACAGGAACTGCCCCCAACGCACAGTGAGTCATTTGCATGTGCTGTTGCCAGAAGGGAGGGAAGAGAATGGCAGAACAGGGTTTGTTTGCCAAAGGTCCTATCTTGTCTAACCGGTACAGGGGTACATAATGGCACAGAGAGCAGAAAACAACAGATGTCTGCCGGTTCTTCATACTTTTTGTTTGATTAAACCCCCACAGGATATCTGATCCCCATCGTTCAGGGGATTCTGGCAGTTCCCAAAGTTGCTTGTATTTGATCGAAAGCCGATTTGGAACTGAAGGATACTTCTAAGGATCTATGTGGTAAATGAAAACCTCTTTGTTTTTTTGTTTTTAGATTAAGACCGAGGAGATCAGTGAATCCCCGCACTCCATTCCAACACACAAGACATGTCACCTGACACAAGGGTCTCCCATGTCCACTGGGCACTTGACAGGGGTATGGGCTTCACGTTCCAACTTTTGCAACAGTGACATCTAGTGGCCGGTGATAAGACCGGCCTGGTATGAACTGGACACCCCAGACATTTATCAAAGTTTTTAACCTCATTAAACCATTTTAATGAAAAATGTAAATGCTGGTTTTTAATTTTTAGTATATGCATTTTTTATATATATTTGAGTGTATATGTTATATACGTAACATTTGTCATGAATTAAAATTTATCGAAACTTTATTTAGGTTAATGCTACATTAGCTGTAAAAAGCAGAGAGTAGGTGTGTACATCTGCTGACATGCTGTCTGGTCCTGTATGGTGTATTTGCATCCCGCAGGACCTGCCCTCCCTACACCCACTTCAGCAGCTGGTCCTCATGCCCGGATCACATATTCCTGCCTCCTCATCCCTCTTGCTGTCTCAGACACAGACTGGGCACCAAGGTAAACCCAGTGTCTTATAGCCAACGAATGCAAGAGTATAGAACACATCTCCGAAATATTCTTTAGATAGGGTTATAATACCATACCAATACAGTAAGAAAAAAACAATCAATGAAAAATGGACATGCTTATTTTCTCGTTTCTAACCTGCCCATCCTATCTGTACCATGTATCCAATCAAGGTTCATAGTTAATTACATATCCAGACTTTGAATTATGTCTTCTGGCTTTTATACCCTATTCATATTTACTGCTGTTACCTTAAACTGTTATATTTCAGTAAGTGATACTATTATGTTGGAAGAGGTGCGATATAAAAATTAATTAAATTCAAAACTGAATGCTCCTGGCAATTGAGGGCTCTAAGCGGTTGGGAAAGTAGAGTATTGAACTTCTCTGTTGTGACTTGACAGTAAAAAACTGCTTCATGTGGTATTTAAGTCACGTCAGAACTTCTGAAACCACTCCTGACTGGTTGAGTCTTTTAGTTTAAGATTTGTCATTTTTTTGGGCATTGCTGAGATCGGCATTGGCTCTTCTTTATCTGTGCCACAGCCTTGCTGCAGCAAAATCTACTTTCGCACTCCCAGTCAGGCCCCATGCAGCACCAGCCCGGATTGGCGATCACTCCGCAGGTAAGGGGCTGATTCCGGGGGGAGGAAGAGCACAGTCGCCGTTTAATGTCTCTGTTGGCGTAAAAACAGAAATGCTGTAGGATGACACCATTATCAAATGAAAACGGAACGAACTCTATGAATGGAAACAACAGCGATCAAAATATTTGAATATATACAGCTAGGGAAAAAATTAAGAGACCACAGCAAAATTTTCAGCTTCACTCTCAATTTCTCAATTTATGGATATGCGCCTATACATTTTTTTTTTGTATACTCCATCCTGGTTCTTCTCTGTTTCTCATCGATGAAAGCTTCTTCTTTGCTTTGTGGGTCTTCAGTCCTGCTTCTGGGAGCCTGTTATAAACTGTCCTAGCAGTGAACTTCATACCACTTAATGTTTTGAAAGTCACTTGAGATTTTTTTTTTTAAATGTAGAGTGGTCCCTTGTTTTTTTCTAGAGCTGTATAATATATCAAAAATACATGAACAATATTTATTGAGTGATTTCTTCTTTGCCATCTGACTATTTGATGCAGGCAATGAGTCGGTCAGGCCTGGCTGGGTCCTCACTGGATGGGCATCCGGAGATGCCCCATCTTCAGGTTCCCAAACACATGACCCCTATGCAGCAAGATGAGCCCAGTGACTTGGAGGAGCTGGAGCAGTTTGCCAAGGCCTTTAAGCAGAGGCGCATCAAACTGGGCTTCACTCAGGTACAGGCACTGCTTCCAAAGTCCTCTGCCCTGTATCATCATACGCTGGAGGTGAGGGGCCACAGATGGGGTCGGGTGTCATGAACACAGGTCCCCTCACAGGGCGATGTGGGCCTGGCCATGGGAAAGCTGTATGGAAACGATTTCAGCCAGACCACCATCTCTCGCTTTGAGGCGCTCAACCTGAGCTTCAAGAACATGTGCAAGCTGAAGCCCCTGCTGGAGAAGTGGCTGAGCGATGCAGGTAGGCAGGAGACCCGTGGGTTAAATGAAAGATAGCGACAACAGATTCTGGTAAAGCCCTTCTGATTCTGTTTGCATGACTATTCATTGTGATTCAATCGGGTGACAATTGGAGAACCTTTTTTAAAACCTGCATAAAAACTTCAAAAAGCTTGTATTTTCATTTTATTAGAGAATTAACTGAATGTGCTTCAAATGCCTTTGGATAAATAATAGAGATTTGCTGCCATCTATTGTTCACACACTGTCAAAAAAAAAAAGAGTACCAATTTGTACCTTTTCTTGTCACTGGGGCTGTAATTTCAAGGGTCTGCCAATTGTACCCTATAGCTATAGGTAATTGTACCTTTTAAGATAAGGACATGGACTTTGAGGAACATTTTTATATCACTGGGGGTACATTAATGTTATTTGTACCTTGGGGATGTTCCTCAGAGTCCATTTCTGTACCTTAAATTAGACTAAAGGGTAAATTTACCTACAGCTATAAGGTACAATTGGCAGACCCTTTATGGTACAGCCCCAGTGACAAGCAAAGGTACAAATCTGTACCCTTTTTCCTGACAATATAGTGAGAACAATTACTGAATTTCGCCAAACCATAGATTTGTCCTGAGAGCAGACTGACAATTTTAGCGGAGTTTTGTTTGCAACACTTAGATTTTCAAATAAATGAATGTGCAATTAATGATACTGGTATGTAATTCAAAGACATATTAACAATATTACTTATTATATTTACAAATATATGCATTTTTGCATTCAATTTAGTGCTAAATTCATTCTGTAAAGAGTCTCCTGGTCTGATATAGACACACACACACTTTCTAGAAATAAAATTGATCCTAAAGGTGCAACCCCCCCCCCACCAGAAAACTCGCCATCTGATGCTATAGCCAGCACTACTACTCTGCCCCCGCCAATGGAGGGTTACGTTAGAAAGAGGAAGAAGAGGACAAGTATAGAAACCAACATCAAGATGACTTTAGAGAAACGCTTTCATGATGTAAGTACACTTTTGTCTGCATGTGGGCTTGCTTGTTTATCAAATCATGCATCAGTGCTTAATTGAGTGGCCGTATATTTATTTAAGTGATTCATGTTAGGTGCTCAGAGATCGAACAGCAGTTTCACATGTTCAGTTCCAGAACACCACTTCACAGGCCATTGTCACACCCTTTGTAACATAAACCAGGGAACAAGAACTAACTTGCAACAATGTTGTCGGTAAATTTTGCTGTTGTAAAGGATACCTTGGAATTAAAGAACACCGTGTACTATTGACAAGGAGTGCCTATGACTCAGATTCGGAGCCCACACTTTCATAGCATTAGCACACCACACAAAGGCCTTGCATTGTTGTCTGTCTGTGTTTTTTTCCCCAGAATCCCAAACCCAACTCGGAGGAGATCACGCTGATCTCAGAGCAGCTAGCGATGGAGAAGGAAGTGGTCCGGGTCTGGTTCTGTAACCGGAGACAGAAAGAGAAGAGGATCTTCTGTCCAATGTCTACTCCATCCTTGAAACCTCCCAGCTACAACTCCAGACTTGTGAGGCCATGTCCTTCACTGTTCATTAACATCAATTCTGGACCTTTGCTTCTAATAGAACGTCTGCTTCCAGGTGCATATACTGACCCATCTCACAAAGACAAAACTTCCTTCTTAATTCTACAGGTCCCAACCACCAGGTCATTCAGTCCACATACAGCAAGTGCAGGTGAGTGATTTGGTGACAAGATACTAAACAACCTAATGTGAGGAAACATAGAAGATCTAGATCAGTGTTTCTTAACCCAGTCCTCGGCGAACCCCAGACAGTGCATGTTTTTGCTCCCTCCCAGCTCCCAGC
>JAODJU010000038.1:18496305-18513672 GCA_026776725.1 Gnathonemus echidnorhynchus | reverse complement strand
CAGCTGACCTACAGGTTATCCCAAAAACCTGCATACACACCGGCCCTTTGCGGATAAGATTGCCCACCCCTGGTCTAGAGTATGTCTTGTTTTGACTGGTGCACCACTGGGGAAACCAAAGGGTCTTAAATTGTGATAAACAAAACCAAATTTTCATATGTTCTTATTATCCAGGACAGGAATTAACAGTTATGCCACCATTAACTGGTTCCTTATTTGGCGTAAAACAAGTTTGAGAAACACTCATCTTTCGTCAGTTACCAAACATTTTTGCCTCATTACGCTGTTTTGTCGTGATTAATGTATCAAAAGGAGAGAAATGTGATTTTAATACCAAGGAAGACTCTGTTTCATAGTGACAGGAAAGACAAAATTACTTGACATGAAAGTTACAACTTTTATGTGTCTTGATAAAATAGGTTATCAACTGTTAATCAGTGACAGGTGACAGGTGTCAACACTTTGTTTACACTTTATTTAATAGTTATTAGTAAATACTAGTCTCTTTAAGCATTTAAATTCAACTAATGTTTTGCTTCATAAATTGTGTTTTTTGACAGAAATAGGTTTTTCATTAATATAAAATATATCCGTTACTTTCAGCTGTTCCTATAAATGCAATTGAATTATTGACCATGTTATGTATACTTTTAATGTATAGTTATATTGTACATTTGTGCATTATTGTCATGCTAGTTTTTGTCAGTTGTCATTTTCCCGGTAAATGTTTGATAGAAACCGTTTATATTCAATGTAGTATTTAATGCAACCGGTAGATGGCAATAAACCCAAGCTTTATTGCTGAACATTGTAATCCGAGCGCGAAAATTGTAGATGATAATTATATAGGACAAATTTCTATTCCATTTTCTTTAAAGATGGAAAATAGTCGTACCAATTTGACCTATTTATGTTTACTGGCGCCATTAGTGAATATAAGTGGTAGAACTATTATCAAGTCCATAGTACTGAACAAAAACCACTAGGCTGAATTTTCCTTCGACTGAGATAACCGGAGATAAGCCTTTGCACAGAAAAGTGTAAAAGTGGGTCAGTATAAGAACAGTTGAACTAATGATATACTGCAAGGTCGCTTTCAGTCTAGTAGGGTAAGACATATGTTGAGACAAAAACATTTGTTTCCAGTTATAGTTTGGGACAGTAAGCAATTAAACAAATATTGACAATTTGTATAGGACTCATTAGGATACTTCCTGCTCCCAATTACACAAATCTTACATCTCTAAATTTATGTGCATATTCAAATTTAGATTAGGTATGTTGAAGTCTCTTGGATAAAATGATTAAATGCTATAAGTCTACGTAGTTTTATTAATCATGAACTGTGTATGTGAAAAGTTTCCAAATAAATTCATTGATGCGATGATGTGTGTTATTTTAAATGCCACTTCTGTCTAAAATGTCATTAAAAAAAATTTCTTTAAAGAATTACATCTGTGCTTCCAGGAAAGATGAGTGAATCAAATTATATTGACCATCTGTATATAAACGTATTATATGTATATAAAATGTATTAAGACAGTAAAATCACCGAAGAATATACTCGACTACAGGATTTATAGTGTAGTGATGTGAATCAATTTAGCTAATAACTGAAAGTCTGAAACCAAGAAGACTGAGCACAATCTTATTTTATTTCAGTTTTATTTTGCTCTCATTGTTCACAAATTCATGCTGTTTGTTGAAACCAGATGCTACCCGCAGATGCCCTCTGTCCTTATTGCATGTGTGGCAGTTAAATGAGGCAGATTTAAATGAGACGCTTTGTCATAAATTTAACTACATACGGCATCACTGCCTTGGGCACTCCTGTACTGTTTAGGACTGCATTCTGCTCAAAGCAGCTTCAAATTATAACATGCATATGTATCACCGTGTGGTTAATAATTTAAACCCAATATTTATGGCAATTTAAAAAGAAAGGATACTTGAAGAAATTTTAATATAGAAGAAAAATTATCGTTGTTCACCCAATGCGATCCAGACTTAAAATACGTTTTAGCACTTTAAATGCATTCTTTATTCAGCAAATCAGATTTAAAAACTTTCTTTAAAAGCAGGACACCAACCAGTCCCTAGTAGTGGATGCAGAAATATTCATGATACAAGTCAGCCGCACACACTGAAATGCTTGTCTTCATCATGACGATGTTGCACATAATGCCTGTCTCACGCATTAAATTATCTTTAGCGACCCGTTGTTTCTCTCCTCGGGATTATGTCATGTTTGGCGGAAGTATACAGCTGAAGACAAGAGAGCTCCTCACTCCTCCTGGGCGGAGTAATCGCACGATACGGCAAATTTGTTGAAAGTCACGGAATATTTGGACAAAAATAAATAATCTTGTAGCGAGGTAAAATATACGCACAAACCTTATTAACCTGTCATTTACATATACGGTTAAAAATATATTTTCTTTTGCCTTCTGACTAGTTGTCATTAGGACTGACATAGTAATACCAACCAGTTAGCTTAGGGAATTCCGCTGAGAAAACAAGACAAGGGAAAAAAACTGCTGGATAGGGAACGTGGAGAGAAGGAACGGAACGGGAAGGGTGTAAATGTGGATTTCTAAGCTTAAATGAATACACCCGGGAATATAAAGAAGCGAGGAAAGTTATCATGCGTTGGACCTTCAACATGATTCCGCGCTGTTTATTCTCGTCACGGCTTTTCGTGCGTTGATTTTTGGAAGGGGGCTGTATGGGATCCGCATTAGCGCCTTAGCTAACTGGCTAACATCAAAGGAAGCGAAGTTTTCCTCTTCTTTTCCCCCCTTTCTTGTTGCTTTTTTGCATTTTTTTTCCGTTCCGCTGGATTAATTTGCTTGGAAGTCTGGGTCGAGCAGGCGACGGGGGGATATGGTCCGGATTATACACGTACTGCGGGGCTGGGCTACGAATATCACAAGTTTCGGGGTTTAGAGAGGAAGGTGGTTTTTTCCTTTTCCTCCTTTTTTTTGGAAAGCCGTGTTCCCTTTTCCATTCGCAGTACAGTATTGGCAAAGTGGAGGCCCGTTTGACGAAAAAAAAAGGACTTGAAACGAATGGGACACACACATACCGGGTGGGGGATAAGGAGTTTTTTTTAATCGCAGAAAGGAATAAAACTTCGGGATCGGGGTCCCCCCTCCCCCTTTTTGTTGTCTTTGTTGTCATAGTTTGGGAATTTTCTCATGAGAAAGAACTGCCGGGATATATGGCGAGCGGGGAAGCTGGAGTGGGATCTTTTTTGATGGGATAGCTACGAAATACTTAATAGATTTCGGGAGGATTAAAAAAAACTCAAAAGGGGTCAAATGGGAGTATTATGAAGACGCCTGTGAATGAAACAGGAGAAAAACAAGATCCGTACAGAGAACTAAGGACACAAAGAGGGTGAAAGACTGGGTGTTATTTGGCCAGAAAATAAATTAACAATAGGTGCAGCTCGCTTAGAGATATTGACAAAGCCTGCTGCCAGACAGCGCCAGGCGAGGCGTGCTGTCTGCGCCCGGATCTCTGCATTAACCCCCCAGAAAGGGCGTCAGTGCCGCCGCTCGTCGGCTTGCCTCGCGCACGCCGCGCTCCAGCAAGATAGAAGTTACGCGCCGCACGCGACGATTAACGGTTATTTTTGTCTAACAAAGAATAGGGTTTTTTTTATATCGTACATCGATTCTCCTTTTTTTCTGATGTTTCCCCCGCCGTCTTTTCTTTTTCTCTGCGACAAGGGAAATAAACAAGCACCCGGACAAAAAGCGCGACCGAGCACGAAGTTAGCTGCCTTGTGAACAGTCACTGATCTGAGCGGAGAATCTGGACTGTCTGCGATCGTTTCCTGACGGATATCAAGGACTTTTTTCTACAAAAAACACACACCGAGGATTGTTTTTTTCCTTCACATTCTTGGTAAAATGATAATTGGATAAAGGCCGAAGGGAAAACTAGAAAGCCCAATGAGCGGCACACAGTCTACAGTCATTGACAGGTAAATGCCTGTGCACCGTGGTTACACAGCATTATTCTTCTTCTTATTATTATTATTATTATTATTATTATTATTATGGACACCGCTTGCTTTTAATTAAATACTGTTCCCAGATCGTTTTTGTCACATCATCGCTGTCTGTTTTATGTAGTTACCCCCGTCCTAACAGGCACAGTTTGTCATATTATTTTTCATATCCTTGCATTTTGTTGATAATGTTTCCGATCTCGGGAGTTAAATCTTTGCCCCTAGTAAGTTACAATGAGGATAATTGTTTTCCTCTTAGGATGTGTTTTCCTGTTTTGTCTCGTCATATGAAGCTTTTGAATGGGAGGCGCTTGCCGACTGAGGGAAACGCATGTTTACCTTGGGAAGGCAGGGGAAATGTCTTGAGTGCCGACTGCAGCAGTCAGAAGCCATAGCCCGACGTCTTATTGCAATTGGAGTAATACACGGTCTGCAACATGCAACAGGATGGAACCTCTTCCCCTTTTAGATGCCGCATCCACAATGGATGGGTTATTCAGTGTGTTTATAACAATTTACAGTGTTGGTCTATAGTGTTAATGTCGGCAAATAGTGTTTTTCAGGGAATATGTGAGACTTCTGGTAATAGATGGGCTTCTCAAGTTATGTTGCCTAGACGTGATTGGTTGTTTTTGTTATTCTTTCACAATATTAAGGCGAGGAGAAATTGTAGGTTTTATGTAACTGTGCCTGATTCTGGAGGTCTTTTTGTCATCCAGGGGCACAACATTTACTGAGAGGGTTGTTGGTGGTGTTTTTAACATGTTCTCCAACCCTAAGTGGTATTACTGGAGAACATGTTGACAAGCAGCAGTTTTGGGTTGTCTGTGAGTGCAGAGAGCACGACACTGTCTGTCTGTGGGTCTCTAGCATAATTTCTGTGTTCTTGCTGAGCAGTGTGCAAACCGGCATCCGTCAGGGTGACTGTCCCTCTATCACACTGGTTGACAGACAGCTGACCCCTCATCATTGAATGGTGCATTTCGAACACTACCAACTCGCCTGTTTGTGCAGGGATATTAACAGGTGGAGCTATAGAATTAAAGTCTTACTGTTTCTTCAGGATGAAAAATGGTGTTTCTAGAATGCGCAAGGGCTATAAGGAGGCTGGCAAATTGAAATGTGTACAGTCTTTGGGACCATCCCAAGCACTGGCAAGCAGATGTCAGATTCGGTGAATGTCCATGATTCTATAAAAGGGAGATGTACGTGAGGGATGTTTTGCTGAGGGTGAGGCTATTGGCAAATGATCTTCAGGATCTGAGCCTGAGCAGCTACTTCTGCCTAACTGCGTAAAAGCTGTGTGTGTGTTTCTGACGTGATTGAGTGGTCCTTGCAGATGAGGTCTTCAGTACGTGCTTACTGCAGCTTTCCTCTTTTTTACGCTATTGGCGTTTCCAGCCTTGAAGTTGTACCTCATGTCATTTTCATTTTAATGCTTTGCATCTTGGCTGGGGACAGATAAGACAAGACTTGGAACAGTTTACATGGAAAAATAAAATGTTTAAACAAGCCAAGTTTTTCTTTAATCTGTGCAAACTACTGTCAGTGAATACAGGCCAGTAACAGCATTGACATCTAAACATCAAATTGCATTTATGTTGTACCATGTATTGTTAAGACTAAATTATTCCCAGATCTAGACCTGCTCATGAATAGAAGTATTTGCAGCTCTGGCTTTCAGTGGTGGAGTGTGGCTGGGCTTGAATTATGGTGTTCTCTGTTGGTGATGCTTCTCCACAATCTGCTCATTATCCACAGTTTGAATCTTTAAGAAGAACATTTTAGTTTTGACTTGCACAAGACATTTAATTGCTCTGGTTATTGTGTGCCACTTTGAAAACAATTATCCAAAAATTTTCTTCTGATGAAAGCACAGGCACACTGGATGAACATGTCTGCTGGAGCAGATCACCAAAGACAGTCACCTTCGTGCTAGTACTGCTTGTTGGAAAGCCATTGGTATTTAGATTACTGAGGCATAAGGGATGCAGCCACTTTGTTTGTGGGAGTTCTCTGTAGCCCAAGGCTGCATGTTGGTTAGTCTCTGTGACAAAACCAAATAGAAATGACACATTTTAGGGTTTTCTGTCACAGCGAGGCTGAAGGAGAGAACAAATTCCTCCATCTGATGAGGTAGATGGCCAGTGAAAGTCCTGACCAAGCCCTGCAGTGCTCCAGAAAAATTGTTGCAAGTGTTGCCTGTGGTGCAGGGTTTCTGGTTGCTCCCTACTAGGGCTGAGAGACACTTCTCATCTGTTTTGCATAATATCCTGTGGTTGGGGCTTGTTTGTAGCCTTCAGGCAGAAGCTATAACCTTCAATGGTCTAACATGGTGGCGTCTCTGCCTCTAAGCTCTAGACCCCTATGAGTCACCACTAGCACCTTTCGTTTTCAACCGGAGCCACATCCACGGTGGTTTTGGACTGGGGCTTCCTCAGGATTTATGGATGGACACATGGCTCAAGAAATTGCGGTGGTTCTCTGTGGCCGCCTGCACCTGGGTGTTTTACCATGTTGAGCCCGGGCTTGTATGCGGGGGTGGAGTCCTTCCAGTCGAAGGTGCCTGCCACCCCCTCACAGCATACCAGCTCGCATCAGGCCTTGGCTGTGTCCAAGCCGCGAGTGTGAGCTGATGCGGCCTGACAGGCAAGCCGGGCGGCAGTATAAAAATTCTCCATTTTCAGCTCACACTCATCCTCTCCTGTTCCAGGATAACCTGCCAGCACAGTAGAAACCCTGTGTCAGCCCAAGCTGTTCAGGTCCTCCCCTCCCAGTATTCTGAGCTGAAAAGGCTGCCATTGTATACAGACTGGTAGAATACCTACCCCTTTGACTTCACATTATTTGGGTTTATGAGGATTGGGGGGAAGCGGGTGTGGAGTGCACAATGATACAGGTCATGTGACCCTACAGATTCCTCTCTGGCTTTGCCAAGTCTGTGCAGACAGCCACACCATACTCTACTTGGTTATGAAATTAACTTTGGTCCGCATTCTGTGAGGTTTTGCAGATGGGTAGATGTACTACCTGAATCCAGTGAGTCCAAAGGTCAGAAGTAGAAAACATTCAACTAGGGCTGGGCGATATGACCTCAAATCAATATTATGGTTAATTGAACATTTTACCTCGTACAATTAATGAACGATTATTTTATTTCTGTTTTTTTTTGTTACCCTCATATTTCGCTGGCAAGTTTTGTACTGTAAATATGCTCAACTATTAAAGCTGGGATACTTTTTTAATGGAAGACTATATCTTTTCTTTATGATTTTAAAATAATCACACACAGATTAAATATTTATGGTAATTTATTAGATATTTTGAACAACTGAAATCAAGGCACAAGTCACTTGAAATGAAAATGTCTTATGAAAAATGACAAATTTTAGTTTTAATTTAAAAAGCTAGCTCCCTAAAAAAGTAGAAAATAAGTAGTTAAGTGGGTAAAATTGATCACTATAAGCGGATGATCATTATAAACGTTTTAAAAAAAAAAATTTTTGTCTCTGGCAGGGTGGAGTTACGTGACAACACATGCATGGTAGTATGTTTTTACGGGGACAGTACATGAACACACACTGGGGAAAGTATTAACAGATTTTTTAACTGACATGGGCAAGATTACGTCAATTAGAGGTTTTGAGTGTAGGTTTTGATTAACTTTTGATTAATTACCCAGCCCTTCGTTCACCTGACTTGGGAGTTGGGAGATGGAAGAAAGTGATGCTAAGGATTTTCACAGCTTTGGTTTGTGTTTCTTAAATGCATTACACTTAACGTTTCACCTCAGTTTAACATTTAAGTAACTGTGTCTAAAAATGAAAAATACGGTCAGCATCCCTTTATATAAGCACAAAAATGTTTGGGAAAAAAGCTGCAGATTGTGTTGATGTGCTACCTTGGTGGGTTTTTTTTTCCTCCCTTGAAGCCAGGATGTGGCGTGCAGTGAGTAACCGCTCTTCCCAGACACCAGGGCTCCACCTTCATAGGAAGGTGTGGTTCTCTACAGCTGTTTCCTTTTTGAGGGAAGCTTATGTGTCTGAAATTGGACTCACTGGCCTGTTGTACCACCTAGAAGACAGCAGCTGCAGTAATAATTTCTTTTTTTTTAATGCTTGTCTCCTTATCTTCTTGCTGATTACTCAACTCAGACAAGGCCTTTTTAAAAATCTTCTGTAGTAGGTGATTGTGCCAGAATTGATGTTGAGTTAATTCTCTTTTGGGGCTCTCCCGTCTCTTGTATTCTACCCCACATGGTGCATTTTTAACATCTAATTACTTTCCTATGAATGACGACATCATGGTCCAGTGTGGTAGGACCTTTGATATTATCCTCTTAAGCACTGAAGCTTCTGTATCCACGGATCTGCTACAAGGTGTGGATATTTACAGTACTGTTAGGACACGCTACACATTTTGTCATGCTTCGCCTGAGGACTTGGAACAGCAGACAGCACTCATGTCTGGGGTCCATGCTGCCAGGTTGTGTGTTGTATGTTTACACCACCAGCACGGACAAACCCAGAACCAGGCCTGCTGGGCATGGGGGAGTTCTGGCTTCTGGAGGAACAGGACAGCAGGCGTTATCTGTGCCTCGTCACACCCCAGAGCGGGAACAAGGCCCAACCCTTTTCGAGCTGCACACCACTCGCTGCTTAGATGTGTGTCAAGGTGGTAAGCAGCATCCTAGTTCTTCTCAGCTGCGTGTGTATCACGTGCTGGTGCCTCTGTAGCTCTTCCAGGTTCGATAGTGCAGTGGACTGTGCTATGTCAGCCCATGGGAAACCTGAGTCGGCCTTCTCCCCTGAGAGAACTAAGAGAGCTAAACCCCCCCCAGATCCCCTCTCTGCTTTGGTTCCCAGGCTGTAACCACCCTGCTCCCTCCTGCCTTGATTGCCTTCGTGTTATGTTTTGCTTCTCTGTTTGTTTTTAATTAGCAAAAGTAGCACCCTTCCTACACTGCTGTTGATTAAGAACCTTTAATGACAATATGAGCGTTGAGTTTGAGCTCTTTTAATCTGAAAACTGCTACTCTCCTGTCTGTGGTGGCTGCTTGTTTTGGGGATGCAGTCAGGGAGTGGCAGCAACTTGAATAACGAGACCAGGTCATATAGCTGACTCTCTGTCGCTGAGTTTTGCTGATCTGAGCCCTCCCTTCCCGAGGTCCGCCCTAGGAAGTGATGATATCATCAATAAACAATGTCTGTCAAGTGTGCCAGGCCACCAGTCTGCCCCAAAAGAGCTGCTGACTAGAGAGGTGTATGACAGGAAAACTGGCCCTTACTCACAGATGAGTGCCTTTCCATATTGGCATCTGAAGATAAGGTTTTTCCTAGTATCTGACGTGAATCAGGTTGACTGTTTTCATCAAACGTAAAAGAATTTTATTGCATTATAGGCTGCATTTAAAATTTTAATGTTGAATCACAGCTGCCCCTCACCAGAATTTCATGGAGTGTGGAAAGACTGATAGATGTAAAAGAGATGGACTTTACAGGTATCTATTATCAATGAATATTTATTTAGTTGTTATTTAATATTGAATCAGTTAAGTGGATATTCTGCAGTTTAACAAAGGCTGATCTTTGGTTGGTGAATAATGATTTGATTGTGTGGTGCACTTTCAGAAGGCACATTTCTCTGCTGTTGGTGAGTTTTGCATGCGTGTTTGGGATATCCTTTAGTTGTTCGTGTAGAGCTTGTTTCCTGTCACCTTTCCATTTTTTTTTACTTGGTTCCAGGAAGTAGCTGGCATTTGTCCTCTACACTGAACAGGAAAGACTAGCGTCAAAGTGACAAACACGACAGGTGCTCCTGAGATACTCTGAACAAAAGTCCCAGTGACCGCGATCGTCTGGAGATTAACGGAGGGCCCAGCCCGTCAGAACGACTGTAACTTTACCCGCTCAGCCCCTACCTCAGTGAGGAGATAAACTGATCACCTGCCTTTGTGTGCCGCCATAGGCTCTTTCCAGTGTCTATCATTTTTTGCATTGTTTCTGTGCTTACGCGGTTCAAGTCAGTGGTTCTTTTCTTCAGGGGTGGGGGTTGAGAGTGTTTTTTCCACCAGCTGGCCTGCCTTTATGTTTTTTTTTTTTGGTGAAATCTGATTTTTACCTGCTGGTTGTGGTGCTGACCAGCTTCATGTTTGTGTTACATTTTAAAAAAAAAAAAAAAGTAAATATAAAAAACAAACAAAATATATAGATGATGGTCATTTCAATGTGTGCTGGCCTCATAATGGTTTGCTCAGCTAGTTTGCTGGCTTGATTGTCAGAGCTACCTTAGGTTTTGTTTTTCTGGTTATTTTGGCGTGAGGTCCATGATGTGACACACAGAAGACTCTGACAACCTGCTTTTGCAATGGCGGCACAGTGCTACTCCTGACATCAGACCACTGGAATGTTTGGCCCCTTTGTTTGTTTCCCTGTTTATTTGCTTTGACATCTAATCTCAGGCAGTGCATGATTTACTGTTAGTCTTTGGATTCAGCCTTGGCTCCCCTGTCTATGTTGGCCTGGCCGTGGTCAAATAGCTTAATCACCGTGAGGGTGATTGAGGTAAAGCCGCAACAGTAAGTAGTTGGCATTTTCCTCCAGATGGTGGCAGTTAATTTCCTGGAATTGGTATCTCTGAGCAGTCTCTTGCATCACCTGTTTCTGACAGGCACAGGTCCACTCCCTTGAAAATGTGGTTTGTTGCTTTAACACATGGGATTGGAGCCCTTGTTACCCTGTTTCATATCAGGGCTCTTAAACCTGTGAGCAAGTGTTATGCAGATCAGTGCAAATGATCTAATTGTGTCTGGCTGATGATGAGGAGTGTGGTGCTCTCAGGTTAAAATGGTGCTGCCTGTACATTCACATGAATTGATGTCTAAGGGTGTACTCACATTAGCTGATCCATACTGTGTCCGAACATGTTTGACCCCAAAGTCCAGTTCATTTTACTGGTCTGATCACTCCGTACCCTGCCCAGGCCCGCTTGGAGAGGTGGGCCAGAGCACAATTAGTTGGGCACTGACTCGGGTACAGTACGGATATAGTGTTATCATTAACCATGCCTGACTGCAGAACAGAGACATGACGTCAGTGATGCAACTGACATATGCTTGCGCACATGTACGCTGTAGGTGAACCAAACCGGGAAGGCCTGGATTGGGTAGGCTTTGTTTTTTTTTTTTTTTTTTTTAAACTGTTAATGTAAGCGCCCTAGAAATCGCAGCAGTTTTTTCTGCTTTCTTTTGTTCATCAGCTCAAAAAAACATATAATAATGTTTGCTTGATTATTTAACTGCTTAAAAGCACAGCATAGCATAGTAACCTGTAGGTACAGATGCTAGTTTGATGATGCTAATGTAACCTGTTTGGTTTAAGATCTTGCTATATTATAAGATCCCTTACATAGATCACTGACTTGAAGCTAGGGAGCAGTACTTGAAGCTAGGGAGCAGTACTTGAAGCTAGGGAGCAGTACTTGAAGCTAGGGAGCAGTACTTGAAGCTAGGGAACAGTAGCGATGTCTGTAATGGTGTAATTAGTACCGGTATTAAAGAAATTTAATACCAAACAGCTTTCAAAAATGTGGTACCACAGTACATTTTCAGTACCAGTATCCCATGAAGTTCAATTCTTTTGTGCGATAGCGCTTCCCTTTCTGTTTTCTTCAAAACAAAAAAGTTGCACAGTGATTACGAAAGCGTGCTCAGGCCTGGATGGTAAAATGCTATGTGAGCACAGACCAGCAAGAGAGTGGAGAGTGGGGGCAATTGTGCTCAGGTACGATACAAGCAACCGGTCCAAGTATGAGTACGTCTTTATCTGTGTAGTGTGTTTTAGCTACACCCAGAAATACTACTGCTTTAGGGCTGCCTATTTCTCGCTATAGGTATATGATATAAGGTGTGTGTGTGTGTGTGTGTGTGTTTGTGTGTGTGTGTTTGTGTGTGTTTGTGTGTGTTTGTGTGTGTGTGTGTGTGTGTGTGTGTGTGTAAAATATAATGGATGGATAGATATAATAAAAACAAAACCATGCAGTTTTCTTGATGCTTTGCGTCCTTCCACTGTCCACGGTATTTTTTATTTTTTTTTGAGAGTATTAAGCTAGAATGTATTTCTGCTTGCGTTGTTAGCATTACAGAGTGCTATATTTGCCTTGAACTTGTACTGCATTTCCTGTTGATAATGGCCTGATGTGTGGCCGTGGTCTGCCTCCAGAGCACCAGCATCCAGCTGTAAAAATGCCACGGAGCTTCAGGTCCTTGTGAAGCACTGCCCTTGCTGAAGGCTGCACCCAAAACCAGTGCTGAATCCATGCTCTTTATCTCTCCTCGTCAGGGGTTTTTTGCTTGCCATGCTATGTTCTAATGCCAGCCACCAACAGCTGCTGACCTAGGCACCCATTGTCGCTGCGGCAGCCCAGGTGTGTAGCATAGGTTTTGCCCCATGGAGATTGAACACTTGCCTGTTTGACCGAATGATCTTAGGAAAAGCAGTCTTTTGGTACCCCAAGGCAGGCAGAGAAGGTAGGCTCTGAAAGTCATGACCCTAACCCTCGTCCGATGGTTGATCTTCAGCTTAAGAAGCTGTGGTTTGTTGCTCTGTCCTCTAAGTACATCCAAATGTAGATAACGCTACAATCAGCATTTCATTACGGAATTCCCTTCAGTGAACATCTGTTCATCTATAATCTGTAAAAATCTCAAGTGGCTGTCTCATCACTGAAATTTTTAAAAGACGTCATGTGATGATGAGACTGTAGGTTACGTGCTGGGTTAGGGATGTTAGGGATACTGTGATTTTCCAGCCAGACTTCGTTGCTTAGAAACTCTGAGTTGCTGGCCTGGTGGGTTTTGCAACATTCCAGGCCTTCAGGTTAAAGTGGATGGTCACAGTTCAGTGGAGCAGAAACGACATCGCCGGTCCCACTGCCCAAAAGCTCAGAAGCAACTCGGCGACATTTCGACCTTTATTTTCAAATCCAGGAGCATTATAGTGGTGTAATCACTTGTGCTGGTCGTCAACATTTTAAGTGGTATTCTTTTAAAATGGGCTTAAATACTTTGTATGTAATCTACATATTGCAGGGATGCAATAAATAAAAATTCATTGCAAACAATTATTTGTTGTATAAGCATACAAAATAGTTTTTTTTTTGCATAACATTTGTTAGTAGACCTGAAAAGAATTTTCTTGCAAGTCGTGTTGTAGTCAGAATTGTTCTGCTCCTTGCTCTGGCTCAGGCACCTAACTGCACCTTTATATAACCATCTGAGTCTCCAAGGATCTTTGTCAACTGTAAAGAGGTTGCATCACTGTCGCCCAGTTGTCACAGTGTTGCATGTCTTTGTTTTGGCATGGCAACTCTCTGAGTTCGGCCAGAGGGGTGCGTCCGTTCCTGTAACGGATGAGATTAAATTTGTGTCGCTGAGCCATTGAGGCCTAATTTGCAGACCGTGTGTCTGTTGCTCCAGTGCCTCCCAGTCACTGTGTACAGCAGGTGGAGATAACTGCTGCCGGGCTTAGGCTGGCATTTGAAGCATGTCTCCCCAATGCAAGTAAGTGGCATGGAACCCTTGGTGTCTGAGGGTATGTTGTGGGTGCTGGGGAGTCTGTGCTTGGCCACTGTGTGGAGTATGGCAAGACCGTTCTACTCCAACCATAATTAGGTGATCTGTTGCTTTCTGTTGCTGTCTGGTGAATTGTTCGCTGTTTGCCCCACAGACATACATGCAGTGAGCGTCTGTCATAACTCCTTGTAAATGTTCAGGGTTCAGTACCTCCCATGGTCATACCATGAATGGCAATTTTTTAATGTTTTCCACTCTTTATGCAACATGTGCAGTTCTGTACGAAACTCTACAAGCAACTGTAGCTGCTTGAAAACCATGTGTCAGTCTTAGTATCCCATTTCCACCCCCCACACACATATTGATTTAGAATGGTATAGAGTTATAGACATATCTTAAGCGCACATTCATCATTTCCATGGCTAAAGCGACTAGCAGTTCTTTGAGGTTCCTCACAGGTTCTTGTTATCGCAAAATTCTTTAATTGGTCAAGAACAACACCTCCTTCTTTCTCATGGCTGATCTGTTCATCTTGTTCTTCTGTTGTGTGTAATCTGCTTTTGTGTACTGGGAAAAAATTGTATTAGGGTGTCTGCATAGCTGGTTTTATTGCCTTGCTTGACAGGACAGAACACTCAATTTTTCACAAAGCTGAATTCAGTGAAACTTGGTCTGCTTCCTGGGTTAAGCATTTTTTGTGTGTTCAGGTCCCTCCTCTCCAGCTTCTTGAGCTACCCAGGCTTTTGAGAGACCTGTCCCTTTTCACAGAAAGTTGCAAATGTGGCAATAATGTTGGTTGTTTAAAATAATGAGTGTCAAATCTACTAAAAACTTTAATGCACACGACTCTGACGTTTCTTTGACTGACTCTCATGGTTTGTAGCTGATGGGAATTGTTTGATTCATAGCAAGTGTTACCTTTACACAGCACAATGAGTGGGGTTGGTGTAAATTCCTAAAGACATGTCTTGCAAGCAGAATATATTTGAATTGGTGCCCTTGAATTAGATGCCATAATTTAAATTGTTTTGTGTACCCTGGGCATGCAGAACAGACCTGACTTTGAGTTGAGATCTACCACCTTCAGCTGTGCTCCACTGACAGTTACAGAAGTATTGGAGTGGGGTTCAGTACGTGTCTAAATCATACATGGGTTAGAGACTCCCTAGGCCCGTTATTAAAGGGGTCTTTCTGTGCTGGGTCTGGTCCCCTCCAAGATGAAGTTATCTGCCAAGGGTATATAGTTCTCTGGAAAAATAGTTGTCTGTACATCATCATTATTAAATTACTTTCTTTTTACCAGATTTTTAGTGTAGTACAGTAAAATAGGTGTGCAAAGATGAGTCCCTGATAGCAGGACATAGACTTGTGGCGTCCTGTTCCTCTGTTCAGCAGGAAACAGTCCAGAGAGAGGCAATGTGTCATTGAGAGCTGGGGGGGAAGTGCCCCCCCCAGCCCAACCCCCGGTGGTGCATCCCAGGGCCAGGGGAATCTGCACTGCAATCCAGTAAGAGGATTCTCGTGCGATGCACACGTGACAGGGGCTCGTAACTTTCCCAGCTGCGTCACCATGGAAACTGCCAGTAATGTGTGCTGGCTTTCCCATCCTGCTCCCCCCACACCCCACTCAACACACAGACACACACACCCCTCCCCTGCTGGGCTTGAGGAGGGAAGAAAAGCAAACGACTTCCTCAGGATGGCTTGACTGTTGACTTGCTCCCTGCAGTAACCCCCCCTCCCCACTTGGGCTCCTCTCTCAGGCTGCTGGCCCGCAGGCTGCTGGGAAATTTCACAGCCCTGCCCTCCCTTCCCCTGCCCTGCTTTTTGGTTTCTGGGGAGACTGTTTTTGTTTTTTTTGGTTGTTGTTTTTTTTCTGTTTCCTGTTTCGTTAACCCTTCCTGCCTGCATAACTGTCAAAATAGGGGCAAGATCCTAGACTTAAATCAGAAGTATTTAGAAGAAGTCAGGAAAGTGAGCTTGGTGTTTGTTACCAAATTAATTTACTTGGTGTCTTTAGCGTCAGTCTGGAGATTGTCTGAATTAGTGGTAGGACATCATCCAGCTTTCATCTACTTGAGGATGCAAGATTTTCTGTTATCCTGGAAGTTTCATCATGCAGGAAACGAGGTTAGCTTGATAATCATACCCTCTCCCACAGTGGTGCCGATGATTACGTAGAAAGGGAACAACTACACATTTATGAATTCGATGCAAGTGTAACCCCCACAGGTCCATGTCTGCTAGTGCAACTGTGCTGTACACATGCTATTTAGCCGTCTCCCTCTTACATATGTTTATATGAAACAGCATATCTGCCCATTTTGTACTGGATATTCAAATGACTCTTCACTCTCACTTGATTCTCTTGTTCAACAATTTGATACCGGGCCACCTACTGGGATTTGATCTTTAAACAACTGTGATTCCTTAACTGTGGCTACTACTGCCACATGGAATAAAATCTGTCTGGAAATGGAGGGTAGCTTTCCCTCCCCCTACCCTTTCATGTGGGACAATATAGTCTTATTTAGAAGGTTAAATTATGGTCTGGTTCATATGGTGATCAAGTGATTAGTAGGAGTGTACGATATATAGTTCAGCATTGTCATTGCAATTGTGTTTAATAAATATCTGTGTATTACTCACAGGAATTGTGCATGTTGCAATGTTCTGATGTGGTATTGTGGAGTTCTAGTGATTTAGGTAGCCTTGTATGAAAAATATTCTACACGGGTGATGTAGATGCACTTCAGTACTGTGACAGTCGACACAAACATCTGCTAAGTGGTTAAAACACACAGTGCTGGGTTGTTAGATAATTTTTATTTGCTGTTTGTTTGTAGCTTGTCATAATACTAAATAAAAGTACACCAGTAAGCTAGGATTTTGTGGTAGCTATTAACTTGTATTGTGGTTTTTGAGGTGATATGGTTGTGTCTACATAGTTAAAACAGTCAGATGTCCCTTTGAGGGTTTCTGTGAGGGTCCAGGGTAGTGGATGCTTTCGCACATAGTGATTATATTTCAGTTTGAATCTCAGAGCCTCTGGGTTGAGTGTCCTCAGCAAGAACAAAAGGGAGCTTTGAGTGGGCCGACTACCGAATGTTGAGTGGGGGTGGGGGGAGAGGCGGCTATATCGGGCTGCTTTCGGCTTCCCGTCGCATGCCGCCCATCCTCTTGCTGTTCCCTGCTGCCGCCGGTCCTTCTGTGTCAGTCGTTCCCGCAAGGGTGTGGTGCGGCAAGGATTAACCCCTTACTCCCCCTTACTTAACCGCCCACAACTAGTAGCAGAACCAATAGAAACGTAGAAAGCTTTGATTAGAGGTGATTGGTGGTCATTGTAAGCTGCCTTAAAAAAAAAACCAGTAATGTCCCTTTGTGATACTCAGGCTAACAGACAGGCATAACTGCTTGTGTTCTGCCTCCTGTCTGCTATATTTTTGATGTGGTAGTCACTCTTCTTAAAGGAATATATGTGTGTTCTGAAATGTGGCTGGGTTCTCTAATTCAGGCTTGCAGCTCCCTGTTCCTGCACCCAACCTGCCCCCCCCCCCCCCATTCTTGTCCTTTTTACCATCGTCATAATTCCCTCAGATGGTTACATCCGGCAGGGAGATGGTTTCCTGGTTTCCTGCTTGCAAGTCGGACCTTGTTAGCTGCCTGCTGCTGGCAAGGTGATTTCTGGTTTTGGTGGGTAGGGGTTAACCCTATGGAGCTCACTACAGGGGCCCACTGCATGGGGCCACTTCTTCCCTCTTTGGAATAATTACCTTAT
>JAODJU010000038.1:18483814-18496205 GCA_026776725.1 Gnathonemus echidnorhynchus | reverse complement strand
GTTTTTGGTTGATTTGATACATTTGTTTCTTTTATTGAATGTCTTTTTTCTCTGCTATTGAAAATCCGGACGTATGCATCCGAACCACTAGGTGGCGAACGCTAAAGGGTTAACCCTCTGCTGGGAATGGTGAGTCAGCCAGAGCTTTGGCGAGTGGGGGTTGGGGGGGGAATAAAGTGGTAGGTCGGGCATAAATCTAAGCCTCAAGATGGCTGACATTGCCTTGAAATAAGTGTCTTTGAGAGTGCTCCTGACAACTGCCTAGTGGCTTACTAATTTGTGTGACACTTTTTTTTGAGGATGTGTATAGCCCAGGTGGATTATTTCGGAAGGTCATGAGTTCAAATCCTGTGGTCAACAGAGTAATCATATCATGCTTGAGCAAGGCCCTTACCCCTAACTGCGTCAGGGACGCCGCTCGGCCTTGCTCTTTGACCCGGAGCTTGCCTCACTTGCGTGTTGCTTTTGGACAGAAGCGTCTGTTGAATAAATAATGGTGAATGTGCAGGTAGGTAGCTTCGGATTCATCTCCAGAAAAGGGGATGTGGGAAGTCTGATGCTATGGAGAAGGAGGGCGGTGGTGAACAGGAGGAGGAGTAATTGCACTGGGATCATCCAACGTCAAGATGCACATGCACAGAAATGCCACAGGAAGTGCTGATTGAGAGAATCCTAGGTTATTCTCCCCTTCCGTAATAGGCCTATTTTCTTGCAAAGGCTACAGCCACAAACTGTCAGTTTTGGCATCAGGTTTGGCCTGGTATCTGTCAGCACTTCTTCAGAGGAATAGTGGGCCACGCCTAGGGCTCACTGCCAGCCTCGGTGGCCTGAATATAAAATCACACGTAGCCCTGGCAATATGGTACGTAGTTAGGGTGTGTCCTGGAGGTCCTGACTGCCATACCGTGTAGGAAGGGAATCATCTGGCTCATGGCTAAGGAGGGAACTTGTGGATGACTCCCACTCCCATTTCATGACATCCCATGTATCTACCTGGTCCTGAAAATACGGGTGGTGATGCAGTCATTTTCCATCATGCTGGAGGCGTGGTTTTCTAAAGTATTCCAGGGGTAATTGAACAACTTGTTTTGCATAATGTGATTGTGGCATCCATGTTAGCTGCCCTGAGCTGGTGTAAAGCTGCTCCCATAGACAGTGAGGTTTTGGGTTTCAGCCTGTTCTGTGTTCTAGTTGCATGCCCGCCCACCGCAATCACCTTTTAGTTACCATGTTAGGCCATAGCTTATCTTACTAGATTTGGGGTGACTGCCTCCTTTCAAGAAACATAAGCATTTCACTGTGTGTTGCAACTGCATGCAGTGATTTGCTCAGAAGCCATTTATATTCTCATTTGTGAGGCTGTTAAATTTTGCGATAATAGGAGGGGGAGATGTTGACGTTTGTGAGCTTGAATGAGCCAGTTATACTTTCATTTTGACTGTGAAAATCTGTTTTTGCCATAGTAGCATTTTTAATGAAGTTTGCCCCTCCCTTCTCATACTGACATGTTAATCAATACCAGAGTTAATCAATATCACACGGCCACCCAGCTACATATAGATTGTTAATGGACTGTGTATATGTGTTTTAAGTCAGACCACAGGCCACAACTCCTGCCTGACCAAAAAGCCTAGCTTTGAAAATGGCCTGTTAAGAGATTAGAAGATGCTTAGAATTAATGGGCTGGGCCTGATACCGCTGCTTTATCAACTTGATAGGATCAAAGTAAATGTGAAAATCAAGCATGCTCTGACAGGAATTGATTAGTGATGGGAATCAGTGTTTCCCCTACCATTATATTAGGGGGGCACCCCGCCCCCCCTAATGGCACCTCCTGCCCCCCCTTGAAGGTCAAGTTAATTTTATTTAATTTTATTTTCTATATAGCAGCAGATCACAACAGAAATCATTTAAGGTTACCTTTCCTATAGAACAGGTCTATACATTGTCCTTTTATTAAACAAACTAAATAGCCTTATATATTATCTTATTTACACAACAGCTTGTCATTTTTTCTCTCTATATGGTCACACGTTCACAATTCTCCTCTGCTCTCTGTATCGCGCATGGCGGAGTTCCACCCCGATGTGCGCGCACACACAGGTGAGCACACTCCCACCAGCGGACAGAGAGCGCTCATCGGAAAATATGTCACATCAACAACCTGAAAAGCAGACAAAAATATCTGCGTTTTTTAAAGCTCAGAAAGATGCATAGCAGTGATAAAAGCTGCACAATTTGTGGATAATTGTCATAAAAAGATATGTTCTGAAGGTTAGGTCAGTTGTTATATTGACTGCTGTCATTAAAAGAAACACATGAAGACCATAAATCCTGTCGGTGTCCATCTGCCTCCCCAACCAAAGCTGTAAACCTAAGATAAACACTGGGGATGATGAGGGTGATGCATTTCTTGCTGAGCATTAGGGGGTACGTGGTTAGCATGTTGTGCGACTGGGACTTGGAACGGACTGCAGAGAGGCTGCCAGTCAGCCAGCGGATGGCTGTTCAGTCCCGGTGATGTCATATTCAATAAGAAAGAAGTGACAGACTGTAAAGAATGGACTGTAGAGGTGGGGGAGTCAGGGGACTGGGGATACAGTTTCCACCTGTCCGTATGACAGTTTTGACTCTAGTCATGTTATGTAGATAGTACACTCACCTAAACTATAATTTTCTTGGCTGTTTTTAGTATTTCTTCTCAGTGATCGCCATGACCATGTGACAGGGGTCTGTGCCTGTGTCTCTGAAGAGGGAAACCCAATCCCTGTTCCATTCTTGTATCATGTGACTTAAGGGTTGGATGGATCTGACCAGAGAATTCTGATACATTGAGAAAGTATGACCTCCTCCTCGCCAGGGCACTCTTCTATGGCAGTTTAGCGATCTCTGGGTTAAGGCAGAAGTGCTGTTTGCCGCCTTTCTTAAAATGTCAGGGAATGGGCGAGTATTATTTCTTTGCTGTCATTATCTGACGCCTATTAATAGACATGGTGGAAAGAGCACTTCCTGAGTCCTGTTATTCAGCTGTACTCAGCCTCTCTCCCTCTCCGTCCCCGTCCCCCCCAGGCTTGACTTTGACTTTGTCAAGCTTGTCTGGGAAACCGGAATCTGCTCCGAATACCCAAACCAAGCCTTTTGTACGACTCATACAGAGAGCCTCAAAAATCTGTCACCGGTCGTGTTCATGCGTCTCCTCCCGACTTACACCATTTGTTCAGCTATCATTCACTCGCTCCAGTTCTGCTTGATGTGTTTCCTCTAAAATATTGATACGAAATATGAAAATGACTGAAGATAAGCTGCAGTCCCCTTGTCAGGTGGAGAGAAGTTTAATGGAGATTAGTGTATCGTGAAAACCTCGGTATGTTTATGACTCTTGTGTTACATTTGAATCTGCTCACAGCTGCCCTGTTTTATTCAGACTAGCTCTTCTTGCCTTTTTCTTAACCCCCCCACCCCCATGATCTTTCTGCTAACCTTCCTCCTCTTTCCCATGAAGGCTAATCTGAGGCCTACGTTCGGTCATGCATGTGCACCTCTGCACCTGTCTCTCGCACCATATCGCGTGTCTGTTGCTGTTTGTCGCTTGGGGTGTGCTGTCATCCTAGGGCTTAGGCCTTAGGGCAGAGGTCAGAAGCGGAGAGGCAGAGGCACCGATGGTGCAGTTCTGACCGCCGTGTTCCCTCTGCATTGGGTTTTCTTGAAGCGTGATTTAGGGCTGGGATTACACCCTAATGTTTCATGCTGTATATCTGAAACACTATTACAGAACAGCTGTGTAAAGAGCTAAACGACACACATGTCCAGCCACCCCCCTGCTTGCCACATGCTGTGTTCCAGTTGTCAGGTCACACCAACCGCTGCTGTGGTCACCTGACCAACCACAAAATGCATCTGCCCCGTCTGCCATTGTCCTTGTAGGTCGGCCCTGCCCTGTTTCTAATTTCCGATTTGCGTAAATTCCCTTCCTGCCCTTTGCATTGTCCTGAGTGTCACTTGCCAGCTGTTTTGTATTTGGCAGGTCATGCGGGTATTTTTGAAACCACACAGATTGTCAGTGAGGCATGTAGGTACGTCTGCTCGGAATCATATCGGGTTAGAATAGGGGACTTGGGTCTGTTTTGCACAGGGCTAAAGAACAGGCATGGTCTGAAGGTTGGAGATCAACTGGTGGGGAAAAAGGGTCCTTGGAATTCTGTGTAGGTCTACTGTACTGTGCATTTGATTTATAGGGTTATGTTCTTGGCATGTTAGTCTAGCATGTGTGGGGTGATGGTACCTTTACTTGTTCGTATACCTTTGGTTAAGATGAAGCTGAGCTGTGAGTATATTGTGCTGTGTAAGCTACACAAGACCCACAAGCTTGTAATTTATTTAGTTTTGCTGGGTAGCCATCAGTAACCAGAAAGTGATTTGTGCCAGTTCAGTGAAGCCCTCTTGTATGTTGTTTAACTTGATTTTCTTCGGTAAAATGTACAGCTGTTTCACTGGATTAAATTGTGAATTGCTTTGGATATACACATTGGGTAAACAGCGACAATAATACTGTTGTGTAATCTTGTGCAATAATCCTGTTTCAGGCTTTTAGCTTCATTCTGTGGGCCTCTGTGCAAATCCTGCCGATGGGTAACTGATTGTTTCCGGTTTAGTCAGATGTAATTGATTCTGTAATTGTAGCTTGCTTAGTATTGATGTGCTTGGTGGTGTGGAGAGACTGTTCTTCAGCCATCCTTCCATTGACGCTGATGACAAAAATTTAATCGCTGGGACATACTGTAACTTTCAGGACTCTTCCCATGGCCATGTGTTTCAGGGTGCATTATTATGAATTTATAAATATTCAGTGGTCGGAATTTGTTTCCGGTGATCCTGCTGCAGTGATCTCAGCTGACTGTAGCCTCTAATCAAGGCCACTAGAAGCACCGCAGGTCACCAGTTAAAGCAAGATGCTTGTAATTGCAAATCCCCAAAGTGTCCACTAATCATTGGGACAGGCAGCCAGTGTCACTTGATCCATAGTTGGCTGGCAAATGGCCCCATTAACTGGCTGATAAGTAGGGCGTCGGGGGTGACAGTTTTGGAATGAGGGGGCGTTCCTTCCCTCCAGATCCACAAAATGCTATGGAGTAGTTTTTCTCAGACTGGGGAGGGAGGAAGGGGGTAAGTTGTGTCATTCTGCTGAGGCTGATTTAACGGGGGTAGGGTGCTGTCCCTGTGGCCCTCACCTGGGTGGTCCAGCCCAGCAGCTTGCCACAATTTCGCTAACGAAGTCCTCGTACCATCTTTCCCTCAGTAACTTGTTTGTAAGGGAGCTTTTTCACATTAGCTCTAGGGATTAAGACATACTGATCATGTTCCCACTATCAGTATCATGAGCTGCAGGTCTGCATTCAATGTTCCCACTGTGTCAATACAACATCATTGTCAGTATGGGTCACATACATGCTTTTTGTCACTATGCTAACTGGTCGGATTTGCAATACACTTACGGTCATTATAGCTCTTACAGACTATCAAAGCACATTCACATGGAAGAAATCCGCTAAACCCGAATATATTTATCAAGCTAAAGTATGGTTTTAGCAAGATCTAATATTTTGTTTGTCATGGCTGACTTCATTGTCAGTGATGTCATGTGCTTTGCTTTTACTGGTCAAAGTCCTAACCCCCCCCCCCCACACACACACACACACACAAGCAGTATTGTTGATTTTGTGACTAGTTAGAAATTACATGAAACCTGCCGGATAAAGTCGGAGATAAAGATCAGATAGCACAGGAGTTTTAGGTCCATGTTTACCAGCTGAAATCACTTGAAAGTGGTGATATGAGATTAAACAGACCAAACTGATTGTGTGGGAATGACTGTCTGCTTCCTGAAGAAGCATGATGGGGACAGTCTGAGGATTGTCTTCATCTGGCAACCTGCACACCACGTAACCGTTGAGTTACCAGATTGTCATCTGCTGGGGAAGTGGAGTTATCACTCACGCTTGCGTTTCAGAAGCTCCGCCCCTAACACTATACCTCATGACCCCTGACCCTAGTGAATTTTCTGGAGGCACCTGGCCTGTTAATTCATATGCTCTCTTTGTTAGGGCCCATTGTAAAAACCCACTGCTTTACTCCTCTTGTTTTTCACACAGTTTCAGCTGGTATTTTGGGGCACTAAGGAATTAGACATGTCCGATTGAGGGCCAGCGTTGCAGAATACTTGAGGAAAGTACTTAATTATATTAGGGAATCCAGCAGTACAAATGAATACGGCTATAGGAGTCACCTTGGTGACAATGAAAATATTTTATAAATGAGTTCTCCCAGATTTGTCTAATCCCTCTTTCTGCTCCATTTGGTTGATGTGATGCTGCAGTGAATGTCTTTCATGCAGCCAAAGTTTGCCTTTATGGTAGTCAAGGGGCACAGAACAGAGCAGTGGTGTAGCACCTCATGGAGAGAGAATGTTTGGTTTGGTCAGTATAGAAGTGCATGGCCTCCTGATACTGGTATGATGTTAAGCATCACATCAGAGATACAGAGCGATTAACTGGATATTCTACTCTGAAATATTTGAAATGGCCATTGCCTCACCATACTTTAATTTGAAGGAGTTCCCTCAGCTGGCTATCAGACTGTCGGTGTGGTCGTAGCCTAGGAGAGAGTGTAAACCATGTTCTCTGAAGTTAGTGTTGAATTGGTTACCATGGAATATGTAGATGTTGGGGTCTTTAATATGAAAGAAATGGCTTTTTAAGAATTGGACCTGGAAACTTATATTTGGATATGAGTTGCTGAGTGTGATGTTACAAGAAAACAAAAATAGCCACAGTCATTCGAACTGGGGCTGGCGTGCAGAACTTACATCAATATTTTTTGCATTGACCCTCTTGTTTCTGATTCACTTCCATGCCAAAGCATAATATTCATCTTTACCAAATAGGGCTTACAGAAAAGAATTTGGTTTTGTCAGGAGTGTTCTTATTTTTGGTGGCTTTACCCCATACAGTTAAGTTTTTCACACTATAACTACTTTTTTCTACTTCATTGGAAAGCTTATGAAATGTTGTTTAAAACCATTTACAATGATGCACTTTTTCCATAATCTGAATATTCCTTTGTTTTTATTAGGCTCCTTGTGTTCTGCTTCCTTTCACCTCTCTATTCCCTACAACAGGACAGGAACTGAAATGAGGTCTAACTAGTTACAGGAAGCCCTTTCTGCATGTCCCCCTCACCCTCCTCCATCCTGCCTGGACTGTGACATTGACCTGTCCTGGAGTGTGTGAATGAATGTCATTTGGGGCTTTCCAGACAGGCTGGATATGATTTTTGGAAAAGGAAGGTACATGGTTGGGTCTCTCTGGTATGATTTCCCAGTTGCTAGCCACCACAAACCTCTACTTTCATTGCAGGTGCTCAAATTTCTGGATCTCCTGGAAGTCCTGAGGTTGCATTGCCATGGGTGCCTTGCAACCATGGGACCTGATTATGGTTCTTCTCTATAGAGGTGGACACACCTGACTAGTCAACAGCATTGATCCCCTGTTTCTGCCTAATGTTCTGGGTTGGGCTGCTTCTGAGGGGAGGCTTTTTGGAGGTGGCACCAGGAGCTCCTGTTTATGTGTCTTTGCACCATGTCCTGTTTTTATTTTATTTTCTTGCAATTAAGATCATAAACCAGAGGAGGTCAGCGTGCCATGATTTCAGATTATCTCTGTTTGATGGATACACCCCTCACCCACTGTATACCGTCCAGCTAGTTGTGCACATGTCAAACATGATGTTGCACTATCCCTGCCCTCCCCTCCCCCCAATGCCCCTGGCTTTCCGATTCCCTGAGCCTTTCATTCCTACTCAGCACTCAGTCTGATAATACAACACGAACAGACAGTCTAGCATGAAGAAATGTACATCGGTGAGCTGCATTGGGATGTACACTGATTGAGGTTATTGGGGCAGAAACTGAGAAATCCCTCAGGGCTTCTTCCACTCCCCAGCACTCCGAGCGAAGAGGAGTGGGGGGAAAGAATTCTTATCGGCAAGAACCTCCTTTTTAGCACTCTTCCACACTGCCCCCCACCCCAAAAGCACCACCTCATTTACCAACAGGCTATGTTGCTTGCAACATCTCTCTTTATTCTCCTGCTATTATCTATACTCCCCTGGTGAAGAATGTGCCAGAAATGTGTAATTAAAAGCACCTGTTGTACAGTACTTGTCAGTGATGATGCAGTGATTTTTTTGAGCAGTATTAGAAATTCCAGCTACAACCCTGTTTCGGGGTGCCGACTGTATGTAAATATAAACAGAATGCAATGATTTACAAGTCATATAAACCCATATTTAACTGAAAATGGAACAAAGACAACATAACTGTTGAAATTGAGGAGTTTTATTGTTTTATGACTAATTGTGTGGAGGGGTTGGTTTCTGGGTGTCGGCCTCCATGTTCCTTCACGTTTTAGCTGTGGCTTTGCACGAGCACACCTCCATTGGATTGGGAGGGCATTCTGCCTCTCGATGTGCCTTATCAGAGTTTCCACTATCAAACACCTTGCAGCTTCAGCATTCTATGTGTAGAAAAATCTAGCCATTTCCTATATCCAACTGTGGCACCCATTTCAGATGAATTAATAGGTTTTTGGGAAGGAACACGTATTTTGAGTTCAGAGGTGCCCTAGTCAGGTTGGCAGGGTTTTCTTTAGCCTTGGGGTTACATTTTGGGCAGACAACTGATTTAGGCATGGTAATTACGCTCGTAGGGGGTGTCCTCTAGACTTCGCCAGAACCGCTTACTTCATTCCATTCTTTTTTTGCTGCTACACTAAAGTTACCCAAGTCACATTCCTGATTGACTTGAGTTTTAGTTTAGTTTAGGCATGCTGATGCGGACTGAACATGACTTAGCTGCCTACCTTTCTGAGCATGTCTTTGGTCACAGTCCACATACAGGATTAACTTTGTACAGTGCAAGCTGAGAGCTGATAGGGCTGATCCTAATATTGCCAAAAGTCCACTTTGTGGTATTTTAAGGTTTAGCAATATTTGGAGTTGAATGTCATTAGTTTTGCTCAATATTTTATGTGTTCCTTTCTGGAATACAAAATATTTCCATATAGTGGAAGGCAAATGTCTCCTTTTAACCACTTGTTCACTTTTCTTTTTTTCATTCATTTTTGTTTAATTTCTCACAAATGCGCCACATAGTCTGTGTGTGAGTCCAACAGCTTGGATGAGAATGAATATGATTGTCTCAGAGAGTGTCTGCAGAGCTCACGCAAAAGCAGCGGCAGTAAACTTTATACAGAATTTTAATTTTTTATTAATTTTTTTTAAATTAAACTTAGTGATGGCCGCTACCCAGCAGACTGTTATGCTCCTTGCCATGTGACAATTGCATATGCATGAAATGCCAAGGTGGTATTAACATCACAGATTGTGCGAGTCAAGGGCAGCACAGTGACACAGTGGGCAGTGCTGTCACAGCACACCACACTTTGTGTATGTGAAGTTTGCATGTTCACCCTGTGCATGCATAGGTTTTCAGCAGATACTCTGCTTTCTTTCCACTGTCCACAACATGCAACATAAGTGAATCAGAGTGCCTAAATGAACTGTATTTGTGACCAAATGTGCACTCTGCAACGCCTGGTTGGTTCCTGCTTCATGCTAACTGTAATGTTTATGTTACAATGATAATGATAACACTTTTATTGATCCCCATGGGGGAAATTCTCTTTTTGCCTCCCATTTTGCCGTCTTGCTCCCAGGTTAGAGCAGGCTTGGCAGGGAAGGGCAACCACCTGTAATGACGCCCTGGGAGCTGGGAGTTTAGGAACTTGCCCAAGGGCCCACAGATGTGCCAAGGCCAGGCTAATGTCTATATCTTGAATTTTATTGAATATCTCACAATATTGATATGTAAACAGATATATTGTTGCAGGCTTGAACCCACATAGTTTTGTGATTCTCTTAAGCCTCTGTCCCGGTCCCAGGCACCTATTACATTTGCTGAATGTCATAGCATAATACACCCACGAAATATCATCTTGGCTGTCATCTGCAGGATCTTTGCAATTTTTTTTTCGCCAGTTTTACCCTGACCTTGCTGGCCTAGTTCTGAGGTCCTCTGTCCTCTGTGATGATAACGACAATGTACACTGGGACACAAGGCTTATCTTTCCAGTCTCCTCAAGGATCCCTGGTGTCCTGTTAGTGGGAATTGGACCAGAGAGCAGTCAAAGAGGTGTACCAGGTATGCCAGCTCTTGAAGGCAGCCAGCTGCAGAATGGGGCATCCCAGCTGTCTTGTGATTCACTGCAGAGCAGAATGGCGAGGTTTTGAAACCTACCAAAGTGTGGTAGACCAGCTCAGGATGCTGCTTATGGTGTCCTATGTTGCTGTGGCACTGCTTGCCTCCAGAACAGTGCCTTGTTTGCAACTGGAGTCATTTTAAAGGGTTTCCCAATACTTTAGCATCAGGGATGAATCTTGGACCAGCAGTGTGGGTTTAATTTACAAACAGATACAAATGGTGACACAGCCGGTCTAGAACAGCAGGCTGTTTAAAGTGGGGCCCATTGCACCCTTAATTTATTTTGTTAAACAATTATTAAACGCTGAGTATTACTTACCAGTCCAGAGCTCCTATACAAGAGTGTTTTATTTCAAGGCCTCCCCTGCTATTGGCACAGCCGAGGTGTTCAGCTGACAGAAAGAGACGCCAACTAGCTGTCCAACGAACATTACACAGACTGGTAGAAAGGGCGAAATCACCAGCTCTGTTTTGTCTCCTGATTTCTGATTTTTTTTTTTTTTTTTTTTTTTGTGGGGGGGACATGCCAGATTCCAGACAGCTTCCTCTTCATATGTGGCCTCAGCCGCCAGTGCACCCCCCAGTTCCCCCTCCCCAACATCCACTGAAGCGTGTTTTGAAAGCTTTGAAAGTTCTGCAGTTCCTTCGCCACTCAGGGGGTGTCCCCGACCCAGCTGATTTTTGGCCAGACATGCTGCGCTTCTTTCAAGGCACAAAAGTCTCATTTCAGCTCGTGCCTAGTCCCCTCCCCCTTCCATCTCATAGCCCCTCCCACCAGTCCCTGCTCCTCCCTCTCAAGCTCATTTCCTGACCCCTTGCAAAAATGCTCAGTTCTGAATTCAGAATTCTTAAATGCAGGCCAAGCAAGTGTCAAAACAAAGACCATCTGCTTGGCTTTTCACAGTTTCCTCTCAGCTTTTCAAATCATCGTTGGGTCTTCAGTCTTTGCTGCCTTTGCTGCAGCCTGGTGGTGTCCAGGCATGTCCACTTGAGGCCAAAGCTGTTAGGTTTTTGGTCATCAATGGATCATTCAGCTCACCAGAGAAGGCCTGAAAGGGGTTCTCTGTGACTGTGAAGAACATGGAGCACGTGGTAATTCAGTAAATGGTTCCATACCGAAGGCCACTGAGTCATATTACATTTTAAATTTATTCAGTTCTCCCAGTGGATGCATGGTGCTTGTGTAGTATCCGGCCTTTTTGGATGGTCATGATTGCTGACTTTTTTGCAGCACAGCATTCGCCTGCTTTAGAATGCCCTGTTTTGACATGTTTTGTGCTGCAGGTGTTTAAATGAGCTCTAACATTTACCTGTAATTTCACGGGTATCACATTTTGTACCCACCTCCCCTGTGCTCAGTGATTCACATTTACCATTTAATTTTCTTAAAGTCTTCGGCTGGGTGACGGGCAGTTTTGAAGATTTAATAGGACTTTCCAGTTTGGACCTTCTCTTTAATCATGAGAAGTGATTTTTCAAGGATGGAAAATTGGAAACGGAGCAAATTTCTCAGTGTTTCAGTTTGGTCACCTTTCCTGGGAAAAGTCAGCTCATTGGTAGAGTTGAGGAAAGGTTTCTTTTTTCTTAACTTCAGAGGTTTAAAAACATTCCCCTGCAGTTTACTGTGGTTAGGCTATTGTGTAAATTTCATCATTCCATAAGTGATCTCCTACTATTGATGGACTCCTGCCTGTTTTTTTTAATTCCATGTAAGATTCAATGCTCCATCCTTCCTTTCCAGATGACTGTGTGCAGACTGATGCATAGAAATACTTATGAATTCCCCCCAATCCTGTCTCTCCTAGTCCCCTGTGATCATATTGTTTTAACTGTCCAGTTGGCCTTGATGTGTTTGTAATACTGCATCTTTTTGTGAAACATGCTGTCACAGTACAGCCCCGATGGACATCCCTAGTTAGACAAAAAAAAAAAGCAGGTCACCCCTCCTGAACCACTGAGCGACGATCAAAATGGCCTCTTTAGTTCCCCTGACTCTCCACTTGTTGTGGCCCAGAGACATTCCGGGGCCACTGAGGCAGTCTTGTGCAGAGGCACATTGGGAGCACATTGCCAAAG
>JAODJU010000038.1:18469835-18483793 GCA_026776725.1 Gnathonemus echidnorhynchus | reverse complement strand
CCCCACTGCCTTGCTTTCCCCTGTGTCTCCCACTCCCCCTTTCACACACTCAGGAAACGGGAGCTGAGCCAGTGCTGCTCACTGTTTCCGGGAATCTGTCCCACAATGCCTCAGTGTAGTCAGTCGGGTTGACGTGAGCGCCATTGTTCCCAGTGCTGGGCCATTGTTTAAGGGAAGGAACAGCGACAAATACAAAAACCACCCAGTGGAGGGGGGGGGGGGGACCATAAGCCCCAGCTATTTATAAAAAAATAAGGGAGGAGGGGGTGTCTCATAGCTTATACACGGGTTGTTTTCTCACATCTGAAAAGACTTGTCTTTTAGCGACAATGGGGGTGACTTGCTTGTTTTAATGTTGTATATAATTTATTAGCAGAAAAAATCATATTCAAGCTGAGGGATGCTGTGGCAGTGTCTTTTGGAATCAAAGCCAGAAAGTTATTTTATCCTAGGCTGCAGACTAAACTGGCTCTGCAAAGTGGGTAGGAAATTGCATTCAGTTAAACACGATAGCACTCTAAGTTTAATCATCTGATGAATGCTGATGAATGGCGGATGCCTGTGTTTGGTCAAAACATGTGGGTGCTACATTTCCTGCTAACTCGAGAGCCAGTTGGCGTGAATCGAACAGTGCTGGTAGTGTCCCAGGGTATATTGATTTGATTATACTGGATTTTCTTCAGTGGGGAGACGATATGGGTGTGCTTAGACTGGCATTTTTAACATGCCTGTGTTAATTGGTTGACTGTTCATTAATGTTGTAGACTGTAATCCACTCATCCTTAACAAGAAATCTCTTGTCTCTTTTTCTTTCAGGTATCCTAAAAAAGCGATCAGGTAAGAACACCCTTTCCATGCTTTATTCTCATGCTGTACAATTCTGATAGATACTCCGCAGTCTGTGCAGCCGTTTCGCACCCACATCTGAGCAAAATGAGAAAGGGGACACAAAGGGCCTCCTTCTGCGTCGGACCCCTCTGCTGCACTCTCTGAGGAACAGAAGACTGTCACAGATGGCGTGAGCCAGCTGTGCCAAGGGACCTGACCTCCCTGCTGGGTCTGAGGGTCTCTGTCAGAGCTTAGGCCTCCAGGATGTGCAGCCCACTTGTGGATCTGAATTATAGACGTGACTCATCATAGATCCAGAGTTTAGGGTCTGACCCAAGCAAAGGCTGAGGTCTTAGACATGGTCCAGTTATATGCCTTAAACTTAGGATTTCCTTTTATAAATTTAAGCTTAACCACAAGGCTTAGCCTGGTTTTAGTCTTGGACCTTAATATCTGAATCACTCCCAGAGTTCAGAGACATGGAACAGACGCAGTGATGGGTGTGAGGCATAGGACTCAGGCCAATAGTAACCCCAGGGAAGTCACACCCATGGTATGGTGCAAAATGCTGTGAAATGTTTTTCTGCATAAAGTGCCATCAGTCCTTAGGCTTAGGATGCCTTCTAGCAGGAAGTAGCCTCTGTGAAATGTTGGCAAGTGCTATTCAAGGAATTTGGAGATGGATAAGCGATCAGAAGGGATGGCTTTTGGCTATGTCCCGCTGTAACTGCAGACGTCCTCTTCGTTTTGTTTCCTTTGTTTCGGGCTGACCTTGTGAGTCCTTTGAGCACTTGTGAATGGGGCCCTCTGTCCTTAACAAAATTGAGTTGTAATTAGGAGTCAGACAAACTGGCTATGCATGATATTAGAGAAACAATCGTATGTAATTATGTGTGCGAGAATGTGTTTAAGTCCAGAGAAGACTGTTCCCCAGGCCGATAGGCACAATGGACCTTCTTGGTAATGCCTGTCTGGGTCATGTCCAGCCACATGGGAAATGATGCTTTGGTGCCCCCGTCATTCAGAACAGAGGTGCCTCTTTATTAAAAACCAATTAATATCTGAAATAACAGGTGTACAGCAGCAGTTATTAATGACGTTATTCACGGCAGCGAGCACCAATGTAAAATGAAAACCAGTGCACCGACGGGTCCTTGAGCACCCAGAAAGAGATGGTCGCAGAAGCCTGGCCAGGCTGGAGTGTCACGCTGTCCCCACCCCTCCAAGGCTGTATATCTTCGTGTCTTGCAGGACAGGCAGCATTCTCAGCAAGGACCACCCACCAGACAAGAAGCCCAAGAGCGACAAACCCAGCGTGCCCACCTCGCATGACTTTGACCCCACAGGTAATATCAGCAACACTTCTTGCATACACACGTCTGCCATGTCTCTCATGGCTGACACTAGTCCAGCTTTGGTCGATGGAGTCCCCCCCCCCCACCCCCTTCCACACATTAGAGTTACTCTCCTAAAAACATTAGGGCAGACTAACATGGGAGTGCTAAAGTACGTATGTCATGCATTTTAGGGCGCTTTTCCACCACACTAGGTACGTTACTTTCGGTGCTTTTGCCTTTCCACTGAAGTCTGGTTAAGTACCAGTACCAAAAGTTCCAGTATTGAAAGTGCCAAACCAGCTGGTGTACTTCTTTGGTACTTCGGTACTTTGGGGTGGGACTTGAAACTCTTTCTTTGTTGATTGGTTATGCAAATAGCCTGTCACTGAAACACAATACAAACAGCACTCAGAATACATACAGTTGCGGGCTCAGAAAATAATGACAAACAATATTAAAAAAATGCAATTTGTTCATAAGAACATATACAACAGAAAGATCCGGATGGCATGACGAGGAATTAAAAAGTATTTTGTTGAAAATACTAATACAGCACCTAGCATATGCAGCACTCATGCAAGCGCAGTGGAGGTGAACTTTAAACTGATTTTTAAACATATAAGAATCTATGAAATGAATGATAATTAAAATTACAAAGCTTGCTAAGTTTTTTTTTTTCTTTCCTATGACAGAGTAACAGAGTAAAAATATTTTGGTGAAGCTTAATGCTATAATGTCCGTATAGAACTGAAAGTGAGAAAAAGTCTTATCCTAATATAGCTGACTAGCAATGTAAGAATTGGATGTGCATACCATGTGGTGTTGGTGTTAATATTACACATCATCCAGCCCTATAATATACTACAGCCATTTTAAGAATACCATAGAAAAAAAAGACCCGCCTTGCGCTGTGATGTCATTTGGCGCCGGTACCAGTTTTTACAGCAGTGGAAAACCAACACCTTGAAGTACCGTACTTCCAGTACTTTCTTGAAGTACCAGAAGTTCGGTACCTGCTGCTGTGGAAAAACGCCTTTAGATGTCAATAGTTAAACATTGGCTTTTCACAGTTCCAGTCAAGTCTGGACACAACTGCTGAAAATTGTTTTTCAACAATATAATGACCCTAAGCATACCTTGAGGTTATTACCTTGAGGTAGTAAGTACTATACTATCTTGTGAACAAGGAAAGAGATGGACTGCTGTGACAGATGACCTGCCCCCCACAATCCCCTGACCTAAACCCCATAGAGCTGGTTTGGGATGAGTTGGATCGAAGAGAAAAGTAGCCAGTTTGCGCCCAGAACTTGTGAAAACTCCTTCAGTACTGTTGGAGAAACATTCCAGGTGGCTCCATCTGGAAGCTGATTGAATTGAAAGAATGCCAGGAGTCTGCAATGCTGTCATCAAAGCAAAATGGGATTATTTTGAAGAGCCTAAAATTTGAGAAAAGTTTGAGATGTTGAATACATCTCTTGGTCATTGTAGTATTTGATAAGTATTGCATCATTTCCTCAACGCATTTTATTATATGTTGAATAACAGCTAAAATAGACACAAATGCATTAAAAGCAGGTGTGTCCAAACTTTTGTCTGGTACTGTATGTGGACAACTAGTCCATCTGCTAAGAGTTTGCACACTGATTACAACCTCTTCAAGCTGCGCACGGTATTGAAGATGATCAATGAGCAGAAGTAAATGACATCACGATCTCTCTGATCCATATTGTTAGCATCTCACTGCATGTGTCATAACAGCCATTAGAGGACCTTAAATTTAATTTTTCACCATCTGTTTAGAAGGGCCATCCGGGTGAGGCTGAAGAGCGCCAGGGCGCCACTTATCTTGTGCTAAAGACGGCAGCTCAAGCCTGCAACAAGCAGAGATACCCATGCTAAGAACCTGCTCGTATGATAAGGTCAGCAGTGCAGTGCTGTCTTTGGACAGGGTACCGAAACCAGAAATCCTGTCTATACCCTCCGTTAGGAAGCAAACCGGTCTCAGACTCATGTCTAACAGGTGGTTACTATTTAGTTTACTTTAGTTTAGTTTAGTTTGATAATAGGAGCAGGCCTGTGTTCACCCAAATGGCGTGTTCCACACTTTTCTGCGGGTGTGGATAGGATGCTTTTCCTCACTTGGGCTAATACGGGTGTTGGTGTTAGTGTTGGTGTGGGTACAGGCACTCTCCTTTGGCTGACCTTCCTCTGTGTTTAACATAGTTTTAATAGCCCTAATCTCCACCTCATCTGCCCTCCGGCTTGTTCCATCTCATTCCTGAAGCTGATTCCTTCTCATTTGGCCTGTGCTCCGATCTCATGCCGTCATGCAAGTTTATAAGCATCTAGAACACAGTGTGATTGAGTCATTGTTATCGGTGTATTTTTTTTTAAAATTTATCCTCGTGGTTTCAGTAGTGCTTTTTATTGCTTTTCTTGATTTTCAGTCCCTCAGGGTTGAGGGGGTTCATGGTGAACGCATGTGAGTGCAGGGCTCGTCTTTGGCTCGCCCAGGGCAGATGGGGGTCCTCCTTTCTCCTGTCATTAATTTGCTTTGTTTCTTTCCCCCCATTTGACCGCCCCGGTCGCGTCACGCTGTAACTATCGTGCCCATAGATCCGCCGTTGCGGAGGAGCGAGGGCGTTGTGTCTGATCAGAGGCCGGAGCCCTGTGGTAAGCTGCTGCTCCAGCTGTGTGCCTCCAAAATCCCCCACCCCCCCATGCTTCTGCTCCCGCCCCCATCTGCCTAACCTCACCCCCTCATTCCCCACACACCTCCAGCTGTGCTACTTCCACTTTGCCCCTTCCCTATGGTTAGGCGACACTGCAGGGTTGGTGGGACCCAGTACGTCAATAGAGAGGTTGGGGGGGGGGGGCGATTGGGTTGGGATTTATGCTGCGGCCTCAGCAGAGGGAATTTAACCGAATGAAGCAGGTGTGTGTGTGCGTGCGTGCGTGCGTGTGTGTGTGCGTGTGTGTGTGTGTGCGCGTATGTGTGCGTGTGTGTGTGTGTATATGTATGCGTGTGTGTGCGTGTATGTGTGCGTGTGTGTGTGTGTATATGTGTGCGTGTGTGTGTGTGTGTGTGTGTTGCTGCCGCGTTTGTTTTCCCTCCCAAGGTCTGTGAGGGTCTGAAATCATCTACAGGGGGAGTAACGAGCTATGAGCTAATGCTCAATTTGAAGTGACACAAAAGGCCTTGCAGAGGAGAACAAATGCGACGTTTTGCCCATCAAAGGGGCTCTTGAGGACGCTGGGTCTGCAGGGGGGTGTCACCAGCGGCCGTCGGGGAAACAGCGGGGCCCCTATGCGGTGGCGGGCCGGCGGGGAAGGGGAGGGTTTGTGGAAGGCACCACCAGTGGGGAGAGTGAGGTCCTCCAGGGGCTCGTGCAAGCGGCCGGGACACCCACCCACCTCTGGCCCTCGAGAGATCAGATCGCGGCGCCCACTTCACCAGGCTGACCAATGAATTGTGAGAATGGTGACTCTGGGGCCCAGAATGCTCATTCAGCAGTGAATCTTTTAATAAACATGGCGTGTAGCATAACCACGGTATCTCAGCTGCTGGCCGCCGGTTGGGTCAGGGTGGCGGTCTCGCCCTCCCGCCAGGCACCCCAGAACTCAAACAGCACGATACCCCTGTGACTCTCCCCACACGTGTGTGTCCTCAGCCGTGAGGTGTGCCACGTGACATCAGTTGTGGGCGGAGCCGGGGAAGTGGCAATGGGTGTGTGGCGTCATGAAGCCAGTGTCCCGACCCTGTCTCCGTCCCCAGGGCTCGTCCAGCGATGTGTGATCATTCAGAAAGATGACAATGGCTTCGGGCTGACTGTGAGCGGAGACAACCCAGTGTTTGTGCAGCTCGTCAGAGAAGGTAAGTGCTGCCCTGCCCACAGGACAGAGGTTCCGCGGCAACTCGCCCGCGTGTGCGGCTGTGTCTTCTACTGTGTAAAGCAATTATGTGACTCATACGAACCTTTCATTATTATGTCCTGGAAACATAATATTATGTGTATTATAACACAATAAAACATTATCATTGACCTGTAAGTCACTTTCAAATTAAATAACTAACCCGATGCTGTGTCCACGCTGGGTTGGACTCCCACAGGGGAGATTCTGGGATGTAAACATGGCGTACAGTACCAGTCATTAGTAAACCTGCATCCTCACACTGCTGTTTGCTGTGTGAGGGGATGGAGCCACCAGCGCCGGTAGTTTGAAGGGGGCGGAGTCTGGCATTAAGTGTTGTTTACCATGTACTCCACCGGGGGCACCATTCACCCACGCAGTGTTCTCGTTGCTCCAGCCTCACCACACACTACCTTTTAGAGCGTTATCCCTTAATGATGCCCCCTCGGTTCAGGCCTCTCTCATTTTGCGGGTGGGGTGCCTGTTCTGCACTACCTGTATGTCATTAGAACGGGTTTTAGAGCTAGAAGCAATCTTTATGCGGGACTGGCCCAGCTCACCACAAAGCCCCATCTGTCTGTCGATATGGTGCCTCTCAGTGCCCTCAGCAATCTGAGTGTGGCCCTCTTATTCAGTACTGCAGCTGTGTGCGGGCTTGTCCCCCCACCCCCCACTCCCCAACCCACCCGCATGAACATTTCCTTTATTTCATACGCCCTTAAAAGTTCAGGAATGGCCATTTCGACCCTACATAGTGGCCGAAAGGATTCTTTGTGAATGTAGCCATTAGTACGGAAGGACTTTAATGCCGGCGTCCCTTAAAAGGCCTGACACACACATGCACACACACGCACGGCTTCCCACTTCTTCGTGTTCGGGTCTCCAGCTTCTCAATGCTTCTGTACGGATGATTAAATCTCTGGCTGGCGGCTGGCGACAGGGTCCTTACAGCTTTTCTCTCCTCCCTCTGATAGATGGCGCTGCAATGCGTGCCGGGGTTCAGACGGGTGACCGCATTATTAAGGTACAGCTATGGAAGGATCCCCCACTCGTTTCTCTGTGTTGCTTCCTGCAGCTTTTGCTCTGGACCTCCCCCCCCACCCCTTAAAAAGTCCCCTCTGTTCTGGCTCCTGCCTGCCACCTGCTGGATCATTGTAGCAGCAGCACCTCACAGCTCAAAGTCTCGCTGCACTAAAATCAATACGAAAGTGGAACATGAACATTGTCGGGATTCCATGTCCTGCTTTATTACTAAAAGTACTGAAGTTCGGGGAGCACAGGGGCGCAAGTTTAAGCTGACCTGAATGATCCTGGTTTTAACTGATTTGTTTTCTCCCCTTTTTTCTCTGCAGGTGAACGGGACTTTGGTGACACATTCAAACCACGTAGAAGTTGTGAAGTTAATTCGATGTAAGTGAATTTCTGATTAATCTGCTGTATATACCTCAGTGTGTCTCAGAGAGTGCTGCTCCCGTCCTGAGCCCTTCTCCATTTTCCCGTCTGGCCTCTGCAGCGGGCTCCTATGTTGCTCTCACGGTGCTGGGCAGGCCCCCGGGGCTGCACCAGATCCCCCTGTCGGAGGGTGATGGGGATGCTGTGCTGCCCGGTCAGGAGCTCCCACCCGTCACCTCCCCCCAGTCGCCGGCATCTGTGCATGGAGAGCGTACCTGCAGCCCCCCCGACCGCCGAGACCCCACCATCACAGCCCCCGTGCTGCTCTGGGTACGCCCTCGCCAATGCTGCCTCCGCTCCCTACCGCTCGCTCCGTGTGACACCTCCTTCACCCCACTTTTACCCTCAGGAGGAGAACAACATTGTGCACAGCCAGAAGGTGGACATCCTGCAGAAGATGCTGTCCAAGGAGCAGCAAGACCTGCAGGCCAGTTCTTCCTGCCTTTTCAGTCACATGACCTACTGGGAAGGGGGGGCACAGAGGTTTCTCTCTGGTTTTGCCCAGTTAATTCGTACATGTTTTTCATATACTTTCAACTTCTTTCAGTTTCCAATAGTTTGTTGTGGATTGAAGGGGCAGCTGTAGTAATTTCTGCCTCCTGTGGCTGTGAATTTGATTGGTGAGCTGCACTGTATGACCGGCCTGTGAAATGTGGCATGTTTCCCCCACCGATACAGGCCATGGAGGAGGAGTATAGCAGGAACCCCACACGTAAACTACTGAAAGAGATTCAGGAAGCAAAGAAGCACATTCCACAGCTGCAGGGCGAGCTCAGCAAGGCCACTGGGGGAGCACAGGTGTGTGTGTGTGTGTGTGTGTGTGTGTGTCATTACTGGCATCTGTATTTTATATCTAAGCATCGTTCTGCTTCATGAAGGGGATCGTATAAAAGGCCCTGTATGTGTTGCGAGGTAGAGGCATGGTGATTTTTTTGGGAGCCCTCTGGCAACACTTCTGTGTGGAGGTGGGCCATTCCCTGGCTGCCACCGTGACTGTGTGCTGCTTGCAGGACGGCCTGCCCTCCCCACGGCCCGGGGACACCCTGCAGTGGAGCGAGACGGATGAGGGAGCCCTGGGAGACGCGGATGCCGTCCTGTCCTCTCAGAGCGACTGCACCCTGGACGGCTCCTGGACCAGCATCTCCGCGCAGTCCGTCAGTACACCTTCTGGCTGTTGTGTGTTCTTGTGCATGGGGAGGCATAATTATCTTTTACGTCCTGGCTCCTGTGCAGCCCGAACCCTGACGAGGCCTCCCTCTCCCCCTGCGTAGGTCCCGCCCGGCCTTCCCTCATCCTACCCCGACAGCCCATGCCAAAGAGAAACACCGACTCACAGCCCAAAGAGTACCCCCAGGGGCAGCCTCAACTCATGCACCTCCCCCGAGGCCGAGAATACGCCAGACCTGGTGAGGCCTGCCCTCCTTCCTGCCTCATCGCGTCTCATCGCCGGATCGGTCCACTTCAGTGATCCTGCTGTTCCCCCCCTCCCTATGTCAGGATGGACAGTGCCAGTCCCGCGTAGGAAGCCCTTCCTTACGGGCAGCGGCCCTCATCATCGGAGCTGAAGACGAGGATTTCACGTCAGAGCAGGAGCCGGTAGGCCACCCCCCCCCCGCCCCCCCGTACGTCTAATAACCCCACTCCCCCCAAAACTTCTTACATCTTGTTCTCTACGTCAGATGAACGGCCAGTGCAGCTGCTTCCAGAGCATCGAGCTGCTGAAGTCGCGGCCCGCCCACCTGGCAGCCTTCCTGCACCACGTGGTGTCCCAGTTCGACCCAGCGCCCTTGGTACGCCGCCCTCTCCTTTCAGCCCAAGCTAGCCTCTCATTCATTATGAGTCAGACTTTCAGAACTGATCCAGGGTCAGCCCGCCAACTCCAATATGTCCTTGTCTCCCGCAGCTCTGCTACCTCTACGCCGAGCTGTACAAGCAGACGAACTCCAAAGAGACCCGTCGCGTGTTCCTCAACCTCTGCACTTTTTTCACGGACCGGACAGCGGTGAGTCACAGATGACGCCCTCCGCAGGCACTTATGCCCAGTCAGTCCTTGACAGCTGTATGTTTGATATGTGCCATTCACCTCACTTGTACATCACTTCAGATAAATTATGTTAAATAAAATAAATGTAAATGCAAGGGAAGCACTTTTACTAAGAACCCCTGTGATTTCACCAGTAAGCCATGGCACTTCAATGCACATCGCACCACAGATTGCAAGATACCGTGTTGGGGACCCCCTCACCCCATTCCATCCTCCCGGCTCATCAACTTTCTGGCTTCCTGTTGTAAAGAAATTTCCCCCCCTCTTCATCCTCCCCGATGTCATCTTCAGTAGTGTGACTGCCTCAAGCTATGTGACATTGTCATCTGATTCTTCTCTCTCTGTGTCTTTGCTCAGAACCTTAAAGTAGCAGTTCCAGAGTTCATCGCCTCTGACCTCGGTGAGCTTGTGTCGCCTTGTACCCTAGATACTTGGATGCTCTCCCTCAATCGCTCCTGAGCCACCATGTTGTGAACTCCTATGTTATCTTTAGCCAATTGCGTTTTATTTTCTCTTGCCACTGTTGCATGTTTGCCCTTCAAAAACTGTTTTCTTGGTTGCTAAGACACAGGCCACATAAACTCCTTATTTTAGCAATAGAGTGACTTTATTTCCTTTTTTGTGGCTAAGCAGTGTAACGGTTTTGTTAGATAATACTGTTTCACTGTACATATAAACAAGGGAGCCAAGGTTACAGGCAGTAGGCGCCTTTAATGTCTTGCATGCCCTTCTGCTGGGGTTGTGAAACAAGGGGTGAGAATGGGAAGTACAGAGCCTGTGAGCACCTGATATCAAGAGTAAGCTTGTGTCTGTGTGTGTGTGTGTGTGTGTGTGTGTGGCTCGTAGAGCGGCGGAGGCCAGAGATGATCCCAGAGGATCTCCACAGGCAGTACGTGCAGTCGCTTCAGGACTTCCTACTCGCCGACATCCAGCGACACCTGGAGGACTTCCGGTGAGGGACAGGAGGCCAGGAGGAGTGTGCTAGTGATTTATTTTTTAAAAAAATGCGTCCGCTTATAAGGAGACTGATGGAAAGCTAGTTATTTTTACACGCACACACTCACCGAGGTGCCTTTGAAGTTTTATTGAAGTTTTATTAGTCATGTACACAATTATACTCAGTACAGTGTGCAGTAGAATGCACGGTGGCCCAGCCCCAGGGTGTGAAAAGAAGCTTAAGTGTCAAGACATGATGTATTAACAAATATCAGACATTAAATAGTAATCGCAATTATCCATAGTGGGCAAAATTGGCAGGTTTCATGTGCACATGCAGGCAGAAACGCAACATGGGCCTGACTCTGGCCGAGGGGGAGCTGAGCCGCCTGGACACGGAGCGCGTGAGGAGCCGGGTGGCGCTGGAGAGGGAGCGGTCCTGTGCAGAGCAGATCATCTCCAAGATAGAGGATGTGCTGTAAGCCCCCAGCCCAGCCCACAGCCCGATGAGCCCCTTAGATGCCGTTTAGGCATAATCGTAGTGGCTCTGCAGCGATCTGTAAGTGTGTGTGCACCAACCCCTCTCTCTCTCTCTCTCTTGCTCTATTTCAGAATGACGTCACTCCCCACAGAAGAGGACAAGTGGTAAGGATATCCCCCCCCCCTCCCCCCCCTTCCTGTGCCTTATCGGTGGCCGCGTTTAACAAGCCCAGGCTGCCTGTCGTCGCCGTCCCTAAAAGTCACCCATAAAAGTGGCTTTTAGTGGGCATCCCTGGCGAATACGTGAGCCCTTGGGATGCCATCACCGCCCATGAGCCTGCTGGGAAACCGATGTGCACGCAAGCAGCCGATGCCTGGTAGGGTCTGGGCAGGGTTGTGGCTGGCTTTACGCCACGTGCCGTTAAGTACGCTGGGATGGCAGATAAGGCTTTCAGACTGAGCCATCCAGGGGTACATTTCCCAAAAGCATAGTTGCTAACAACATTACATGTTACACAGTTGGAACCGTGCAATTGAATGGTTCCAACTATGTAAATTGTTACCGGGAGCTTTTGGGAAACGTACAGGCCTTGTCGAGGTCGTAGGCCAAACCGCTACCATGGAACTGTGAGGTGAGGTACTGGAACTGAGACCTGGCACTTCTGTTTTGGCACTGTGTTGTCGGGGGGCCTGGATGCCCCGTGTTGTAGGGTAGGGAATTCCTCGGTCCAGGACATCCACGTTCCGCCCCAAAAGAACATTTAGGTTGTTTTTTTCTTTAGTTGTAAAACATCCTGTGTGTTGCGCGGGAGGTTATATAACTGCATGTGCTGTGAACAGAGCCTGTTTTGTTTTCTGAAGAACCTCACCCTCTGATGTCACCAGGAGACATCTCTGTACCTGTTTGTACATAGTGTTTGTGGAGAGTAGCATCTGTGCCTCAGGAAAAGTCTTGAACAATAGAGCCTTGGGGAGTCTTTGTGGAGGGAATGAGAATTATGTGGCTCCACGTAGAAACGCACTGGGAATCGCGTGGCTCCACGTTGAAACGCACTGGAATCGCGTGGCTCCACATTGAAACGCACTGGAATCGCGTGGCTCCACGTAGAAACGCACTGGGAATCGCGTGGCTCCACGTTGAAACGCACTGGAATCGCGTGACTCCAAGTGGAAACGCACTGGGAATCGCGTGGCTCCACACGGAAACGAATGTTATAGTTTTGATAATATTCCTGCTTTTCCTATTGGTGCATATTCCACCTGCGTTTGGTCGCGGTGGCATTTAACACGAGCCATATACTAACATATCCTACACACCCCCAATCCACACAGCAGCGCCCGCTCCATACGCTGCCTGCCCACCCCATATGGTCCCGGGCACTAAAGCGGGCCCCCTGTGTAGGGGGGGGGGCTGCTCGGCTCAGCATGACAGATGGCCTGCCGCATGCAGAGCCTGCCTCTTCGCCTGACAGAAGGCCACATGGCGCCTGTCTCTGCGCCCGCAGGAGCTGTGGCACAGCGCCGCCCGCTTTCAGCTTCCACTTCCCCAGTGGCTATAAAAAGGCGCTCATAGCGGCTCGCCACAGCCGAGCACTTTCCCTGGTGTCCTGCCTGCGAACAGCATGCTGTGCTGCCACCTGGTGGATTTTCAGAGAACCAGAGGAAAACAAGTATAGATGATTGTATAGGCAGTGCCCTGGTTTAGAACGTCCGCTGTATAATTATTGTTCCAACTTACAAATTCAACTTAAAGACTGACTTGGGAACAGATTTCTTTTGTAACTGGGAGACTGCTTGTATAGCTTATTTTTTTTCCTACCTATGCTGTCATTATCTTAAAGACTCCATCAATCAAACTGACTAATAAATTATCATGGCAGAAATATAATAGGCTGATTTGAAGTGTGTGAATGTATGAAAACCAACATGAATTGCATTATTGATGGAGTTCAGCCACCTGGTGGATGTTTGAGGTATAGCAGGGACCTACTGGCTATGTAGTTCTATCTGTTTGCGGCTTTCCAGAGAGATGCAGTGCGGGTCAGCGAGGTGGGGGGAGGGGCTTGTGAATTGTGGGTCGTTTCCCCAGGGAATACCTTGCATGGTGCAGGATTTCCCCCCCGTCTAGCTGGTTCTAGACTACCCCTCTCACAATCAGCATACATGCTCCAGACGCCCCCCAGTTTGTGATGTGAAGCCAGTGCTGCTGAATGCATCCCTCTCTCATCCCCTGACGGCAGCACCATGCAGTACGTGATGCTGAGCTACATGAAGCATCTGGGAGTGAGGGTGAAGGAGCCACGCAACCTCGAGCCCAAGCGAGTGCGCATCAACTTCCCAGGATTGCCAGGACTGCCCAGGATTAAGGTGCGCCGTGCGTCCGTGCTTTCACCTACACAAGCAGATGCACGTGCTTTGTGGGGATTTTGCCCTTGCAATAAAACTTTTTTTTTAATTTGATGATTTGTTTTAAGAATTGGAGTTGGCAAATTGTCTGCTGGTGTGTGTGTGTGTGTGTGCGCGCGCCTTGCGATGGGTTGATGCCCTATCCTGGGTTATTCTCTGCCTTGTGTCTGTAGCTTCTTAGCTACCTCTACAACCCCGCATAGGATAAACAGGTACACAACATGGATGGATGGACCGACCTGTTTTAATGACAGTATCCTCATACCTTACTCTTGGTTCAGTTTTAGTAGAGAAAGTCCCCACAAATACAGTGACACCCCTGTATACACTACAGGCATGGGCACACACAGATAAAAGATGCTTGCTTGTGTGTTCGCACTCACTGAGGTTTCCATGGATACAGAGTTGTCCTTTTCCCTGAGCAGAAGAGCATCAAGTCAGTAGAGCTGGGTGATATGGCCTGAAAATAAAATCTCTGATTTTTTCCACAAAAAATCCGATTTCCGATTTTAATCGATTTTCCCCTCCCCTACTCAAAATCAAACTACAGATGACAAATAAAT
>JAODJU010000038.1:18449136-18469735 GCA_026776725.1 Gnathonemus echidnorhynchus | reverse complement strand
ATCGTGCCCCATTCTTATTATATGGCACACATGATAATGTGTCAGGGACTGTTGCTTGCTTAACTTTGTTTGTTGTGTTGGTGCTGCGGCTATTTTCATTTCGCTGGGAGCTGCACTTCTCCCACTCCGCTGCGTGCCTCTGCTTTACGTGCTGGAATAAATTTGTCATGCTGCTTCCTTTGGTTGCAACAGTTTTTAAAGTCTTTGCAACGAGGACTTGTTTGGTCTGTGTCCGACGGCGCAAAACCGAATCAATTCCATATTACAGATGTAGCAACACCTTTCTTGGGCACAAGCGCCTGCTTTTGCCCTGTCATTGCCATGTTGTTAGTGAATCTGCTATAGTGTTTGGGTGCACCGCGCTAATTTACCCATGAAGAATGGTGCGTCGCATTAGTTCCGCTTTTGGCGCTCGTGTGTAAAAAAAGTAACAAAATCGATTTTCATGAAAAAACATCGTCCTGAACTGTAAATTCGAATTAATCGATTGAATCGATTTATTTCCCAGCTCTACAAGCCAGACAAGGAGGGAGACGAGAGGGTGAAGAAGCCACGCTTTCCCAGCATCCTTGTGCCCCCCCGGAGGATCAGCCGCACTGACGGCCCACCTAGTAAGTTTCTGTGCGGCCACCCCTTGTGGTTGCAGGGCGGGGTCACACGTCGTGGCCTAACGAGCATGTCCCCTGCAGTCATCCGGGCCATGGAGCTGAACAAGCAGCGCCCCCAGAAGCAGCTGTCACAGCCGGGCCCCTGCGCTTCAGAGCATCAGGAGGTGGGCCGCTCCCGGGGGAGCCAGACCAGCGAGGGCTCGGACCCCACCCATGTCCCCGCGACCACCACCTCGCCCCCATACAGTGCCCCTGGTGGCCCGGTGTCAGAAGGCAGCAGCCGTGATTGGGACTCTGGTGAGATACTTGGCTGATATGTATTTTCTCTCTCTCCAGTTTTCCCACCGGTCTCTGTTTCCTTTCTATTCCTCTCCCTCTTCCCCACCTGCCACGTGGTCTGTTGGCTGCTGTCTGCCCCCTCCCCGAGTGACGCTCCTCTCCATCTGTGGCTGATAACCTCAGGGCGACTCGACCCTCTGGCTCCTTTACAGCCCCCCCTTTTTGTTTTGGGGGCCCTTAATTGGGTACCCCTTGAATCGAATGTCTTCTTTAAGTTCTAGTTATGTTTGCTTTTTAGTTTTCAGCATTTGCAGATAGTAAGGTATCATACTCAATAGCATGTAACTGTTTAAATTTATTCGAAGAGTCATCTACTTTCACCACAGCTGGTGTGAGTTTTAGCCTGGATGGTGAATGGCAGAATTCTTGCCACACGATGGTGTTGTGAGCGACGAGGTGAGGAGAAGCTCAGGCCCTGGCAGGATCTTGGCCCTTTGTAAAGTGGTGCAGTTTTAGTAATGTCAGCCTAGCCTACGCCTGCGGTGAAGAGGCGCTAAGCTGCCCTTGTGGCTCTGCAGGCTCGCTGCCAACCTCGGCTGTCCCCCGGCTCTCAGAGGGCCCCCTGTCGAGCGACTCCGCAGACAGCACTCCTCACACACCCAGCACACACTTCGACTTCAGCCCGTCCTGCCTGGAGCAGCTGCAGGAGGAGGAGCGAGAGAGCGACAGGTAAAACGCTTCCCCGACTTCACCTTTATGGTGGCAGACGTTCGCAGGTCGGCGTCTGAATGTCCTGTTCATCCCCTGCTGTTTTATGGTGCTTTTGCGCAGCTTGTGTCCATCTGAGAGGAACATGCCCCTTATCCTTTTTCCTGCATTGCTCCCTTTGGTGCTTCACCCTGTAAACATGGTCCAGCTGTCCTCGGGGCTCCTCCCAGCAAGGCTCCGTGCTGTGGGCCTGAGCGACCTCTGTACCAATAGTGCCGCAGGAGGGAGCAGTGTGAACACTCTGTCCTTACATAATAACACTTCAGACAGTGAGAACTGTCTAGCACCTGGAAAGAAACTCACTGTCTTCTCCTGTCCTTTGTCTACAGGGTCCTGGAGGGGGGAACGCCTAAAACAGCCCGAAGGTGAGCATCTACATTCATAAGTCGTGGCTATATGACAGCGTAAGCCGGAGTCTCAGCCCTAATGCATGCTCTGTGTGTGTGTGTGTGTGTGTGTGCGCGTGTGTGTGTGTGCGCACGTGTGTGTGTGTGTGTCATAGGGCGGACCCCCTGAGTTCGGCGGACGTGCACAGCGAGGACGACCAGGGTAATGAGATCGAGTTTGAACAGGACCCTCCCAACTGGCAGCAGCTGGTGAGCAGGGAGGTCCTGGCTGGACTCACTCCTCCCGAGATCAAGAGGCAGGAGGTCATCAATGGTGAGCCCCCCTTCCCCCCGCATCTGTTACCCTGATCCCATCCTGGAGCCCTGGAGTGGGGTTCTTATGGGAGACAGGTTCACATTACAGCCTTTAAATCAGTTGTCCATACTCTGGCTTTATGGTCACTTTGGCTCTTTAGGTGACGGAGACTGTAAATTACTCATTTGTCTTTCCAAAGTAAGATTAAAAAAAGAATCCTTTTCCCTCAGGGTTTTTGTTTTTACCATCCCTGACTTGCAGTCTCCATTCTAAGTCTGCACTCCGACCATCCGCTTGTTTATTATGCGTGCCGACCCCTGTATCTCACGCATGTGCCCCCGCAGAGCTCTTCTACACGGAGCGTGCCCACCTGCGCATGCTCAAGGTGCTGGATAGCGTCTTCAACCAGAAGCTGACCAGGGACGCAATCTTGCCACCCACTGAAATCAAAAGCATCTTCGCCAACCTGGAGGAGATCATACAGCTGCACGGTATCTGCCCCCCCCTTGGGAAGACCCTGTGATGGCCCTGTGCGTCCCAGATGGACCGTAGGCCTCATTCCCCTGTCTCTCCCCCCCATGCTTTCAGGCTCAATAGCCGAGCAGATGACCGCCATCCGGAGGAATAACGAGACGACCGCGATAGACCTCATAGGCGACGACTTGCTCTCCTGGGTAGGAGCCTTGCTTTAGCTCAGTGGAAAAGGCTTGTCATGTTGCCATGGCGATTCACCTCACTGCCCCCCCCCCATGTACGCCTGTAGCCAATTTTGGGGATGTCTGGAGGCAATTGCCCCAATCCCTCACTTCCCAAGTCTCTCCCCGACTCCCATTCCCTGGTCAACACCCGCCGCTGCCTGTCGGCGTGTCGGCTAAGCCTGACCAGTCCCTACTCGGCTCCCCAGTTCGGTGGCGGCGAGGAGGAGAAGATCAAGCGGGCCGTGGGAACTTTCTGCAGCAACCAGCCCTTTGCCCTGGAGCTCATCAAGACGCGGCAGAAGAAGGACCAACGTTTCAACTCCTTCATCTTGGTGAGTGGAGATGTGGCATCTAATATTTACGGCAGTGAGCTCCTAAATAAGTCTGTCTGACCACCAGGGGGCACTCTTCTGTGTATCTGCAGGAGGCGGAGAGCAACCGGCTTTGCCGCAGGCTCCAGCTGAAAGACATCATTCCTGTGGAAATGCAAAGGCTTACCAAGTACCCTCTTCTGTTGGAGAACATTGCCAAGTACACAGGTGCCCGTGACCTACAGTCGTGGGTTTACATTTTCCTACCAGCTTGTGCATTCTGACAAATCTCAAAGGTCCAAGAGCAATTCTTTTTCTGGTTTCTGCATATCTTCTTGGCCCGGTTCTGTAGTCTCAAAATGAGCCAGCTAACCCTACAGCCTCAGCCTCCGTGCTGCTGCCTGATTGGCCGCTTGAATCTAAAATAAGTCTCTTGTCGAGCTGGAAATTGACATCATAAAGACATTTTGACATGACACGTAACTGAGGGCTCTTTACAGACTCCCCCGCTGGCTCTGGGCCCACCATCGATAAATTGCAGTTTTGTTTTCAATTATCGTAACATTTCCTGCGAATGTTAGGAGCTGCCAGGGCTAATTTAGCCCGTGAGCTAAATGCCAGCCCAGTTTTCATTAGCACATATCGATGAGATAAACGCTATGATCAGCACTGGAAATTAGGGGAGCAGAATTGCATGGCATTGCCTGATTATCTATAGCCTAATGGCGTATATATTTGCCTGTGCACACGTGTCCCCACAGAGGACGCCGAGGAGACAGAGAAGGTGAAAAGGGCAGGCGAGTGCTGCAGGCAGATATTGAACTACGTCAACCAGGCTGTGAAGGAGTCTGAAAATAAGCAGGTAACGGTGTAGGGTGGCGGGTGGGTCTCCGGTGCAGTGTGCTGCCGCGGCTCCACCAGCCCCGCGCAGTTCTCTTTGGCTCCGCCTCCTCATGGTCTCCATACTAGCCAGTTAGCCAGCTAGCTGCTTAGCAGAGTCTTTCTTCCCTGTTGAGTTATAGCACATGCTCTGTGCTAATGTGCTGCTCAGCTTGTTTTTCTACAGCTCCCTTTACAACATGGTCGCCCCAGAGTACTTGATTTAGAACTATTATATGTGGCAAACATTAAGTGCAGCATCGTACATGAAAGTAATGGCATTTGTTACACGACTTAATGGTGCCGCTGTATACCCAGTATGTCAGAGGGAGGATATTTACCGAAGCAATAAAGCTAAAGTTTAGAGGGAAAAGCCTCTCAATTTTCCTGCTGCTCCTTCTAGAGGTTGGAGGACTACCAGAGGCGCTTGGATCTGTCCTCACTGAAGCAGAGCGAGAGCACGCTTATCGCCGAGTTTAAGGTCAGTCCTCAGGGGCCCTGTCACCTTGCCCGGGCTAGGAGAATCCAAGGTCTGCTCACTCACACTCATGCTACTCATGCCGCATCCCGCACAGAACCTCGACCTGACCAAGAGGAAGATGGTGCACGAGGGACCCTTGTCCTGGAAGGTCAATAGAGACAAGACAATCGGTACGCCAGCCCGCCGGTCTCAAACGGGGACTCTGGGGAGCCACTGCAGTCTTAAGGCCGTTTCACACCAAATGTGACACAAAAAAATCACACAAAGTTGCAAAATATTCTGGTGCTAACTTAACGGATCAAAAATTCTTACACCAAACATGATGTCAGAGTTTCACAAGTGAGCAAAGTGAGCACACCTAATGAAGCTTTACAAACTGGCGACAACCACTAGCAGCAGGCAACGAGTTTTTCCTGTTTTTTTGAGCAAACATGTAAAAAGAAGATTGTGAAGATACTGGACACAGTTGCAAGGAAAAGCATGTGAATTCTTTAGAATTACATAGTTTTCTGCATTAATTGGTAATAAAATGTGATCTGATATTCATATGTTACAGTAATGAACAAACATAATCTGTCTTATGTAATAACTCACAAATTATCATATTGTTTTTGTACTTGTTGAATACATCATTCAAACATTCACAGTGTAGGTAGGAAAAAGTAAGTGAACCCATGGATTTAATAACTGGTTAAACCTCTTTCGGCAGCAGTAAGTGCTTTTGATAGCTGCGGATCAGACTTGCAAAATGTTCAGGTGGAGTTTTGGACCATGCTTCCTTACATAACTACTGCAGCTCAGCCATATGCTTAGGACATCTGGTGTAAACGGATATCCTGACATCATTTCACATCTCAATTTAGGTTAAGGTCTGGCCTCTGACTGGGCCACACCAAAAAGCAGATTTTCATTTTTGAAGTCACTCTATAGTAGAATTATGTTGATGTTTCTGGTATTTGTCCTGCCACATCACCCCACTTCTACTGAGCTTCAGCTGACGGACAGCCACCCTGATATTATCTTGTAAAATACCTTGATAATCTTGGGAATTAATTTTCCCCTTGATGATGGCAAGCTGTCGAGACCTTGAGGAAGCAAAGCAACTTGGAACATGAGTCTCCCTCTACTGTACATCACCGTTGGGATGATGTGTTCATGTTAGTATGCCCTTTTTACACCATATATAGTATTGCATGTTCTCAACCTTCAAGACTCTTTCCCAGTAGCAGTGTGAAGATGGTCTTTGGCAAACTCCAGACATACAGAAATAGTCTTTTTTTGGAGAGTACTGACTCTTGCCATCGTGTCCTGCCATGGTCACCATGACTGTTCATGAATGGAGATGTTAACCAGTTATTCCTTCAAGCCTTTAACTGTTGCTCTAAGGTTCTTTTAAACTTCATTGAACATTCTATGTTGTATTCTTGGAGTCACTTTGGCAGGGCGCCCACTTCTAGGAAGAGTAGCCACAGTACTAAACTCTCTCCATTTATAGGGAATTTGTCTAACTGCGGACTGATGAATATTTAAACTCTTTGAGATGACTTTGTAGCCCTTTCCAGCTTTATGTAATTCTTGGTCATAGGTCTTCTGAAATCATTTTTTGTAAGGCATTGTTCTCATCAGTACTTGCTTCTTGTGAATAACAAATTTGAAATGTTTGAGTGGTTTTAGTAATTCAAAGTAGCTGTAACTCACACCTGCAGTCTCATTTCATCGATTGGGTGCCAGGTTCAGTAACTCCTGACTCCATTTAACTTTTGTTGAAGTCATTAACCTAGGAATTCACATACTTTTTCTACCCTGCACTGTGAATATTTGAATGATATATTTATTACGTACAAAACAGTATTTTTATGCTATTCAACACAGTATTTTTACGCTACAAGGGTTGGATAATGAAAATGAAACCACAACAATGTATTGGTAAGGTGCCTCCTTTTGTCACCAATACAGCATTATTTTGTCTTGGGAATGACAGATGAAAGTCCTGCACAGCGGCCAGAGGGATTTTGAGCCATTGCTTTTGCAGAATAGTGGCCAGGTCGCTATGTGATGCTGGTGGATGAAAACGTTTCCTGACTCACTCCTCCAAAACACTTCAAAGTGGCTCAATAATATTCAGATCTGGTGACTGGGCAGGCTATGGGAGATGTACAGTTTCACTTTCATGTTCATCAAACCACTCATCCACTCATGGTCATCCTGATGCATAGGTACCATGTTGAATCCATTGGATGAACATGGTCCTCCACTATGGTTCAGCAGTCCTTGGCAGTGACGCATCCATCTAGAACAAGTAGTGGGCCTAGGAATTGCTATGATATTGAAGCTCTAGCTACCACTGATCCACCCCTGTGCTGCACCCTGGGTACACAGCAGTCCGGGTGATGAGCCTCTTTGGGGCTTCTCTGCACCATAACTCTCCCAGATGTGGGAAAGACAGTGAAGATGGACTCATCAGAGAACAACTCATGTTTCACATTGTCCATAGCCCAAGATTTGCACTGCTGGCACCATTAAACCCAACGTTTGCCATTGGCACGAGTGACCAAAGGTTTGGCTTTAGCAGCCCGACCATGAATATTGACCCTGTGGAGTTGGGCAGCTGTGGTTTTATGCTTTTTGGATTCAGTCCGGGTTAGTGCCCGGACGTCCCTGTCACACAGCTTCCTCTTACTCCACGGTTACTCCTGTTGGATGCGGTCTATCCTTCGTGGTGGTATGCAGACATTACCCCGGGTACCGTGGCTCTCAATACACCACAAAGACTTGCTGTCCTGGCCACAGATGCAGCAGTGAGATGTTCACCAACAAATTGTCCTGTTAAAAACTCTGATATATCTCCCATTGTGTTGTGTGGATTGTAATATTTTTGTATAGCTATGTTATTGCTCTGCTAATTCAACCTTCACACTCTGCTATTACTGATGGAATGTGTAATCAGTGAAGACTGGTCACAAGGCCACGCATATATATATGCATGAGACCTCAAAACACTATATTGGCCAGTGTCTAAAGCGTTCACATACTTTTTCTTGCAAATGTACATTCAATTATTAAAAAATCAAGAGGTTAAACTTTACAATGATCTTTACAGACGGTACTTGATTATGAGCAAAATTAATATTGAAAACATGGCAGTAACATCACCTATTACCAGCTAATTAACTGCAAGAATGAAAAAAAACAGCTTATTGTTTTCGGATTTTTTTATTGGATATTGATTGTATGCAGACAGGTCTATAAATCATGCAAAAATAAAAATATTAATAACGACAGTTCAGTGTAATCTGAGGCATATTGCTAACCTTTAGAACTTAACTGGAAAACCGACATAAACGCAAGTCCCTAGAACAGCTGCAATCAGTGTAACATGCTCCTTATCAAATAAGGCTGAAAATTCAGTTGTTTCGATCTCAATGTTTTTATCGATTCTAACATTAAAATATAGATTTTTTTTTTTACCTTGTAATTGAAATATTTATATTATTATAAGGAGCATTTGGAGCACCGATTTATTGGGCTGGGCCACTCGTAAGTGGGGGGAAAGGAAAGCTGCCTTGACACTTTAGGGAAAAGGAACAATCGATCCACCGGCAACCCTGTTCCTATTCAGAAAAAAACGATCACGTATAATAGCTGACATCCTACTGGTCATTCATTATTTAACACATCTGAAAACTGCAGCAATTGAGCTGTCTCTGAATAAAAAATGACTGATCACGACAAAGCAAATTTGGCAGACTTGTTGTGAAAGCCTTCATAGAAATACAATATCGTGCATTTTTTTTTGTGCAAGAAAATTGGACTCCTTGTGAAACGGCCTTAAGATGTAATTTTCCAGCGGGATTGGGGAATAAAGCAGATTATACTTTTTAAGTACTTCCAGCTTCACATCAAAGTCTGAGGGGTGCTATAAGTATTTAAGTACTGTTATTATTAACTGGAGTATTTTCTGAGCTCTTATTTGAGTCATTTCTTTGTGGAACTGGGTTTGAAATAACGCAGACCTCCCCTCGCCTCGTGTTTTATCAAAGTACCACATGTTTAATGTGATACCTGTTTATACAGGTATTTTCAGGGCATAGAACAGATTGAGTGGCTGGGCAAGGAGTCAAGGATTCTTGTAGGATGTGAACTCACAACCCCACAGTCCTCTAACTCGTCTTCCCCCAACCCAGAGCTCTACACGTTGCTGCTAGAGGACATCTTGGTTCTGCTGCAGAAACAGGATGAGAAGCTGATACTGAAGTGCCACAGCAAGAACCTGGCAGGAACCTCGGACACCAAGCGCATCTTCAGCCCCGTCATCAAGCTGAACACTGTGTTGGTGCGCTCCGTGGCCACAGGTGAGAGGGGGGTGCTGAGACAGGCCTGGCCCAGCGTGCGATTGGTTTCAGTGACAAGCCATCGCAAAGTCTCTATTTGCTCCTAGCTATGGGAAATAACAGTATGCTTTGTTTTCCACCAGACAACAAGTCCTTCTTTGTGCTGTCCACAAATGGAGCCCAGATCTACGAGCTCATGGCACAGACTGTGTCAGAGCAACAGACGTGAGTCCCAGCACTTTGATTTGAATAAAGCGTCTACACAAATCTGTCATATCACTGTAGGTTAATCCTGCATTTTTTCATCCTTCCACCAGGTGGCTGTGCCTGATCACGCAGCAAGCAGAGTCCATGAAAACAGAATTGCCCAGTGTCATTACTTTACCTTCAGAGTAAGTTGACAATCACTGCTTTTGCTTGTAGTTTTGTTTTGTTTTTAATCATCATTATCTTTTTGAAAAACGCAGAGGGGAAATTTGATTGCTGGCTGCGTATTTGTGTCCCTTTTCTCCAGTGGGGATCGCGAAGCTGTCGAGATGATCAGTGCAGGTGGACAGAAGCTGAGCAAAGACCCCAACCGGAACTCAACAGGGAGCATCCAGTCACCAGGTGCCTCTCAAGCCCTTTCAAGTGCTGGTGTCAAATTGCTCAAGACTGGTGTAATTAGCATAGACCAGCTGTGTTCCACTCCTGCTCACTGTCACCTAAAGAGCATTTGTTTGTTTTGTTTCGCCTGCAGAAAAAGATGTCGGCTCTTCACCTCCGGAGATAATGCAGACCCCATCAGTCGGTTCCAACCCATTCGAAGACATCAGATCAGATGAGGAGGAGGAGGAGGCTGAACAAGATGGAGAGGAGGTGGCTTTTGTGGACCCAGAGCTTGGTGACAGGCTGCCTGCCGACTCTGATGACGACGATCCATACACATTGGGATACCCGAGCTCCATTGCCGAGGAGGCCTTGAAGACTCGTGAGTGGAGACTGCATCACAAGATTCGTTCCTCCATATTGCCCATACCCTATCTATTACATCGTCATGACACTGTTCAACATATTGTCTTGTTTTTTCCTGCATTTTATTACCACCAGAAAGTGGTATTGGAGCTCTCTGTTGTCCCGGCTGGCCAGTGTAGGCAACTGCTCATAACTGCCTTTCCTCTGTCTCAGTGGAAGCTCTCAGAAAGGTTCTACTGGATCACATGATCGGCCAGGGTGTACCTGAGGAGGGCAGACAGGCATGGCGGGACCACAGGGGCCGTCTCCTGCGGACCACCTCCCTGCGGGGCCCCATGGACAGCCCAGCTGCGCAGGTTTCGGCCCCCCTCCTCTCCCCGGAGAATGGTGCAGAAAAGGCGGCGGGCACTCGGGAGCCGACCTTGGGGGACACAGGGTTTTTCGAGACCTCCGACGATTATGGTGAGTGCCAGAGAGCCCATAGGCTCTGGCTATACCAAAGCAAGTGCCTGACTCCACCCCTTCTCTACCGCAACCTCAGCAGGTAGCTATATGGTCCTGGAGGGCTATGGCGGCTCGGGAGAGAGCAGCACAGATGACGACGCCCAGGCGGGCGAGAGGGACCCGGGGTCCCGCTGGGGTCCCGCCGGTGACTCTGGAATCGACCTGAAGAAGCTGCTGTCGTCATCGTCCCTGTCGGGCAGCCAACCCAACTTCAGCCGGCAGGTCATGACTCACCTGCGCCTCCTGCAGGCCAACCTCAACCATCTAAAGGTGCAGCACTGTCACGCTACCACACAGCCACGTCTGACCCAACCCACTCTGGTCCGTGCCGTTCAGTATTCATGTTAGTGTGCCACAGTCAAGCCTTTCTAATGAGACTTGTCATCCTCTTGCAGGAAGTGGAGGCCAAGTATTACAGACTGTGCCAAAAGCAAGAGGGACCAGCTACCGACATGTATGAAAGTAAAGGTGAGTGACGTCTTTATTCACAGAGACCAGAGCAGCAGGTCCATTGAGAAATGGGAGTAGCTGAATATTGAGAGGAGGGCAAACAAGCATAGAGACAGGAGTGGAGAAAGTATTCCTGGAATTCTGTGAGAGTGACAGGGGACTCCAAGCTGTCATCTGCTGTATATCACCCAGATTCAAGTGTGACGTATTACTGCAATGGCTGTTTGTTGCATATAAAAGCATCTAACTTTGGAGAGCATTTTGATTGTGATGGAGGACCGGCTTGATTAATAGCCACGAAAATGAAGCATGGACTTGAGAAATAACGATTATGTAGAGAAAAAACAGGCCTTATTTTTCGCTTTCTTTTGTTTGGTTTTGTTTCTTTGCGAATGGGCTGTGAGTCACTGCGAAACCGAAATAGCCAGTGCATATGAGTGTGAGCAAATGGCTGTGGAGCCCTGATACCCAGTCTTCACAATCTCATGGAGAGTGGTTGAATGGAGCATGGGTGGCCTTTTACAGTACAGTCTTGCACTTGCATGATATTGCTTGGGTCTTGTGAGGCCCACTTCAGGCATAGTGACAAATCCGCCTCTCTCCCAATCTGCAGATAGCTAAGAGCTAGCTGATGGCCGGGCTTCCCAGTCACTCATCCACATCTGGCCAGAGGAAGAGGACACACGGACTGAGGAGAGGGCCTGGGGCTGTCCTCTCAACATTGTTCTCTTCTGAAGCCCTGCTGTCATGGAGATTGGAGAAAGGGGGAGGGGCTAGCATGGCACCGCCCTCACCTTGAGCGCTTGTGTAAAGCCAATCAGGGAAGGCGTAGTCTGGCCCGGCCCTCAAAGACTGCTCCTCCAGCCTTCAAGTCCTCTGTCTCGCACAATCTAACCAAGAGGAGAGAACTGTACCAAAATGTATAAAGCTTAGGATGTATTAAACACAAACCAGAAGAAAAACTAAGGAATTTTCTATGTATTTTGCTTAATTTTGTGTTCTTTCACCCCAAGATGTATTTATTATTTTTGTTGTTGCAGTTGTTGTTGTTGTTTGTTGTTTGTTGTTGTTGTCAGTGTTCTGGTTAGTGGTCCTCACGTTGCTTGCATGCTTTTTGGCCTGTGGAATCCCCCCCCCAATCCCATTTGGAGGCCCCGCCCTTCTTTTAACCACTCCCATCAGCCACAAAACACACCAGGGGAGAGGAGGGAAGAGGTGGAACTCAGGTGCTCACTCTGACCAAGCACACCTTTTCATCCGGCTGTAAATATGTCTTCCGGTTCCCTTGAAATGAGACACGCCATGCAGTAGCGGGGTCAGCTGAAAGCATTTGAGAACGATCTTTCCATTGGGGCTTGGGTCCTTAAGGAAAAAAGGCAGAAGGTTGCCCAAGAGGATCTCATAGAAATTCTGACATCAGTTTGCTGGAAGAAAATGCTTAGAGCTGGAAGCCTCGATTTGTGTATTCAGCATGGCATGTTTTTCTTCTTCTGGTTTGGTTAAGAAGGCTTGATGTTGTGTTCACCTAGTGTTGCAGAAGTGTAACCTCTAGTAGTGGGAGGGGAGGCTGAAAGCACCAGCCTACCCCCTCTGTGACTGGCTTTAGAAACCTTGGCTGATATCCCCGCTCCCCCCAGAAGCCTCAGCTATTCACTGAAACACCGAAAGTGCATAGATCTGCCTGTGTTGGACCCAGCCTGGCGGGCAAGTTCTAAAGAACTTCGGTCCGATTCAAATGGTCTGGAGGGTGGGAGGAGAGGGTCAAGACCCAAGTGCCCGTGAGATCACTGAGCTTAGAGCCTTGTTGGGGCGGATGTGGGCACCAGGAAGTGTCTCAGGAAAAAAAAAAGTGCATTGATGACTACTTGTGAAAAGGGGTTTGGTTGCTAGTGATTCTGTAGTGATTCCCCTAGCCGGTCAGCCATGTACAGTATCATTCCCTGTTGGGAGCCTCGGCTTCACACCTAGAACATGCCCCTTCGAGAGGGAGTGAAAGGAAGGAGAGATCCCTCTAATTGACACGCAAGGAGTGTTGTCATTCTAAAGCTACTTTCAGCTCAACAAGAGATGTTTCTATATAGACTCCATATCAATCACACGCCTCACCCAAGCTTCCAGTTGTTTGGTTGGCCGCTATTGTCTTTGATTTGCCTGAGTGGCACTTTGAATTTGAAGAATTCACTCCTTGGAGTCATGTGGTTTTACTATATAACCAAGTCAGAAGGAGACCGCTGGCCATCAGTGTCACTGGTCCTCCTCACGATGGTGTACAGTAGAAGTTGCCATTTCTGCTGTTTGAGATCATCAGCCACTGAGGAATCCTTCCCGGACGCTCAACGTTTTTTTTGATCACTGTGTGTTCTTATTGTTGAGTAGTTTTTTATTTTTTCTGATTACTGTATAATGTCTTTGGAAACCAGCTACTGAAGACCTTTCGCTCACGACCTAGGCGACAAGTGCGAGGCCGGGACTTGCAGAAATCCCAGGGTTGGATTAACGAGAGAGCGTGGCATGCGGAGATGCACTTCACTCCATACTTCCGAATTCAGCCAAGCTGCCTGACTCTTGCTTTCCAAGACATTGCTTGGACATTTAGGTTCTAAAGAAATATAAAGTAAAGAAAAAGCTAAACATAATGCATAAGCCTAAAAAAAGGAACTGTATTGATTATTTTTAATGTAAAAAGTGTACAATTACTGCATCTCTTAGATACATCATTGTATTCCTTTGTTTTTTTCTTGCTTTCTACGTCATACAATCATTTATTTTAACAGAAGCTACTAGACAGGAGAAAGAAAGACTGCAAAGTATCCCTAAAATATTAATGTAATCTGTATTTGTATTGATTATTTTGTCTAGACATTTGAGGTATATTTTTATTATATTATGGACAATATTAATGATCTTTGCTTTTCTGTTCAAAACATGAATAGCTCTTTTAGTTGACAGATTCTATTAAATTTTAAACCTGGTATACAGTGGAAAAAAAAGATTGTGTATTTTTATTTTGTTTTGCTTTTGGGAAACAGGTGGGGAATATAATCAGGATGTGAACTTGGCCAAAATAATTTAAAACAAGTCAAACTGTTTAAATGTCATTAAATAAGTTTTGTGGAAACAAAATGGTGGAAGCACAGTCTTATTCTAAAGCTGGTGGTTAGACATACCGGACTTATGATTGTCTGGACACATGTGGGTCCAGTTTGGCTGGACTGTGTTCTCAGGCTGCCATGTCAGGTGTCCCCAACCAACCAATCAGACACATCTCTTTGGGTCACATGGTGTTGTGTGGTGGTGGGGGTGATTGGGGCATGTGCATGCGACTGCATCAGACCCCATGTTATGCTTTGGGCTTCCTTATTGCTTCCCAATGCTGTGTCAGGCTGATAGTTAGCGGATTTCAACAGTAACTATGCCATTTTCCTGTAGCTTGTTACATGTCTGCAGTTATTGTTCGGTTAACATTTGTTCTCTTTCATTAAGGCCTTAGTTGACGACGCTGATGTCATGATGTATATATATTATACTGTAGGGACCAGATGTCCCAACAGTGTGATAAAAACATATTTTTTTTTACCTACACAAGAGGAAACTTAATTATATAAAAATCTGTGACTGCAATCAAAAAACTAAAAATGCCAAAAGACTTTGTTTGGTTACTTACGGTTAATGTTAGGGTTGGGAAGGGGTTAAGGTTGTCAGTGTAGGGATTATGGTTCTTCCCATACAAATGAATGGATGGTCCCCAGAAAAAATATGAATATAGTCATGGCCAATAGTTTTGAGAATAACACAAGTATTGGTTTTCATAAAGTTTGCTGCTTCAGTGTTTGTTGATCTTTTTGTCAAATGTTTCTATTGTATACTGAAGTATAATTACAAACATTTCAACAATTACATCAAGTTTATGCAAAGAGTCAATATTTGCAGTGTTGGCCCTTCTTTTTAAAGACCTCTGCAATTCACCCAGGCATGCTGTCAGTCAACTTCTGGGCCAAATCCTGACTGATGGCAGCCCATTCTTGCATAATCAATACTTGGAGTTTATCAGAATGTTTTTGTTTGTCCACCCACCTCTTGAGAATTGACTACAAGTTCTCAGTGGGATTAAGGCCTGTGGAGTTTCCTGGCCGTGGACCCAAAATGTCAATGTTTTGTTCCCCCAAGCCACTTGGTTATCACTTATATTGGAATCATACTAGAAAAGGTTTTTGGATGGTTGGGAGAAGTTGCTTTCTGAGGATATTTTGGTACCGTTCTTTATTCATGGCTGTGGTCTTAGGCAAAATTGTGAGTGATTCCACTCCCTTGGCTGAGAAGCAACCCCACACATGAATGGTCTCAGGATGCTTTACTGTTGGCTTGACACAGGACTGATGGTAGTACTCACCTTTTCTTCTCCGGACAATCTTTTTTCTGGATGCCCCAAACAATCGGAATGGGGATTCATCAGAGAAAATGACTTTACCCCAGTCCTCAGCATTCCAATCCCTGTACCTTTTGCAGAATATCAGTTTGTTCCTTATGTTTGTCTTGGACAGAAGTGGCTTCTTTGCTGCCCTTCTTGACACCAGGCCATCCTCCAAAAGTCTTCGCCTCACTGTGCGTACAGATTCACTCACACCTGCCTGCTGACATTCCTGAGCAAGCTCTGCACTGGTGGTGCCCGAATCCTGCAGCTGAATCAACTTTAGGAGACGGTCCTGGCACTTGCTGGACTTTCTTCGGCGCCCGGATCCCTTCTTCTCAACAATTGAACTTCTCTCCCTGAAGTTCTTGGTGATCCGATAAATGGTTGATTTAGGTGCAATCTTACTAGCAGCAATATCCTTGCCTGTGAAGCCCTTTTTGTGTAAAGCAATGATGTCTGCACATGTTCCCTTGCAGGTAACGATGGTTAACAGAGGAAGAACAATGATTTCAAGCATCACCCTCCTTTTAAAGCACCCAGTCTGCTATTCTAACTCAATCAGCATAACAGGGTGTTACCAAGAGAATCACTGAAATGATGTCAGCAGATCCTTTTGTGGCAGGGCTGAAATGCAGTGGAAATGTTTTTTTTTTGGGGGGATTAAGTTCATTTTCATGGCAAAGAGGGACTTTGCAATTAATTGCAATTCATCTGATCACTCTTCATAACATTCTGAAGTATATGCAAATTGGCATCATAAAAATTGAGGTAGCAGACTGTGAAAATTATTTTTTGTGTCATTCTCAAAACTTTTGGCCATGGCTGCACAAATGTGCGTGTGTTCGTTTTCAAAGTGTGGTGTAAGTACAAGCAAAATGAGTAAATACTGTAGTATGTTGCCAAATGACAACTGGCTGTCCTGTGCAGTTCAGGGTCACTAAAGTTCTGCCGTTTTCTATCCATACCTTTTGGTTCATTGATTTCCTCCATGCAGGCATAGGGAGGTACTTCCCACTGTGCCTCTGTGGTTCCCTTGAAGCATTAGGTAAGTAAGGTTTTTATGTCTATTTATCTTACATCTAGTCTATTGGTTTGCCTTTTACTTTAAGCGCCTTACTTTAAGAATCCTTCTCTTCAATTTTTAGTCTTGGGAGTGTTTAAGTCCATATTTTCCATTATCTCATCCATAGCACAGTCATCACAGGTGCCCAGAGTTTGTCAGGGAATATTAATTATCCGACACAATCCATAGACTGAAATCTGTGCCTCAGGTGGCCATTTGGTTGAATGTTATGTGCCATGTGTGTCTCTTAAACGGGCCTAAACCTGATTCTGCTGAACACTGTCTCATCATACCTTTGTGGTAATAACATCTTTAGCACGTCTCAATGACAGCAGTTTTTATCCCGCATCTCCATTGTTTCCTGTTTCCTTTTGGCCTGTGACGAATATGTCCGATCAGCCGTGTTGGAGTCAAATACCTTATAAGAGAAAACAGTGTGACTCGTACATTTACACCTGTCATCGCCGGGCAAGGTGAACTTTCAGAAATGTTCTAACCTGCTGGGCAAAAGGGTTGTATGCAGTCAGATCTGTCATTTCACTGTATTTCAGGCCATTGAAAATTAAAAGAAAGTGAGGCTGATATATATGCAAACTAACAAATAAACCAGAGACACTCTGCTGAGGAACACGTTATATTTTCTATAACTCGTAGCTAAACAGAAACCTGAGCATGTATCAAATATACTTGGAACTTGCTTTTCTTTGAATACATTAGGCATGCGCTATAGATTATTGACATTCGCCTTTCTAGCGCATATGCGTCTTGAAATATGAGTGAAAGCTTAAAGAGGGCTCATGCCAAAGCAGGGCTAATACGTGATAAGTGATGGGCATCTCCATTTCTCCATGAGCAAGAACGTCTGCCTTGTGAATGGCTAATGACATAACCGCTGTCGGCCGCGATCTCGCCGCCGGTTGCTGCCAAAGAGGCTCCCATCCTCTTTCAGATAAAGGCGTCCCCTTTGCTACAAATTATCTGGACAGACCAATAAAAATTCAATTTGATATTTTCTCCAAGTCTGTGCATAAAATATGAATAGTACATGAATCCATGTGTGTTTCTTGGCTTGTAATTTGCATGTGTGTTACTTAATCATGTTTTGGAATTTAGTACATATAAGACAAAGCAGAAACCTTTATTAAAATACCTTATTTATGAATGTGAGCTCCTATTCATAATGATAATGGTAACAGTTCATTAATCCCTGTGGGGAAATTCTCCTTTCACCTAGCCAATCCTGCTCTCCCTGTTGGTGGGAAATATTAAAAGATAATATAGTCAAAATTTGATTTTGGAAGCCTTTTTATAAAAAGGTTTTGATATAGCTCAGCTTGACGGTAAAATGCTGATCCTTGTTTCGGAGATGTTTAAGTATATAAATGGTTAAAGGTAAGTCACTATTAACATATCTCTGACCATTAAAGTGCCTGAATAACTTTAATTTATTTTTTCCTTCTCCTCTTCCTTATTCACATTTTAAGTATTAAATCGTCTGGATTTTCCTGGGCTTTCAAGCGTTTCTTTCAAAGGGTATATGTTCAATTATTAGAATGAAATTAAAAGCTAAATTTTCTTATTTTAATCTTATACCGTAACTTCACCTGGGAATACAAAGGCCTAATGAAAATTTATTAAACTTAATCGGTCTGATAAAATATACAGTTATGAGGCACTCCATAGAGTGACTGTTTTACGGGATCAATAATCTAATGGTTTTTAAAATAAATGTGTAACATTACTGATCCGGAATAACCATAAAGAAGTGTTTTCGGGGGGGGCAAAAAAAGCTAAAAATGAATCGATACAGTTTTCTCATACAGTAATTAGTGCAACCCTTGGGCTAGCACTTATATATACTGTATATATAGCGACGCTGATGAAAAAGGTTATTTAAAAAGAACAAAAAAAGCCTTTTTCCCCATTTGCATCTTGTGTCTCTGTGGCCACAGTATATTTATTGGACCACATGACTGTTGCAGGATGATGTCAGGTGACACATTTACTACTGAGCTGCCAGATAAGCAGGTACCAGCTGCTTGTCCCCACCTTGGCTGGGGGTGTCCCCAGTGGTTCCCAGCTTGTGCAATTTATTAGGGACATTTATTTCGCTTCCCCATCATACCAGAAAAAAAGAGGAAATAAAAAACACAAGGTCATAGGCATCCTTTCTGGAGACAATGGACGAGAACTCAGACTGAACTCCCACAGATAGCGTGACAAAGGCCGGGGTGTGAGCGCTGAAATTTGGCTATGCGGTGACATCACAGGAAGTCCTGCCGAGGGCCTTGGAACCGCAGCCTTTGGAAGGTTCTGGGGGAACCGGGATTAGCGTGGAGCGGCATGCGATCAGCAATCATCACGGCCCCATTACTAGGGACAGGCATGTTAAATGAACCACCATTAACTTTCACGGGAGGCTGTGTTAAGTAGTTCACTGTGTTAAGTATTTCACTGTGTTGAGGAGCCACAGTAGAGAATTCCCTCTTTAAGCAGGGTACAAGTGATGCAGAGCTTTTCTAGGGACCATAACACCAGAGACAGTATAACAGACTATACCAAGTTACACACAGGAAAACATTGTGGCAGTAATATATTTAAAGCGGCACATCCTTGTACCTTAGAGGGCACTCTTGTAAACAGGAGGCAAGAACAGACCAAGCTGCGGCGAGACTTAAACGAAGAATGCTGAAGGTTGAGCTCTCTGCCCTAGGCTGACGTGCCAGATGTTTTGACTTCATGCCTGTGAAAATACCTCTGAAACAATTTTCAAAGTTCACCTTGAGACCGGACACATCCTACACTGTCAAGCACATCCAGCAACAAAGCGAATGCTACAATTCTCTAGACACGCGCTCGTATGGCAGGCCAGAGGGAGGAAAAAAGAAATGGAGAGTGCATTCATGCAGCCAGACGCACCGCATATTAAGAGACGGCGGGAGACACAGCAAGGGGCGGGGCTAACCTGATGAGTTCTGTTTCCATGGTAACAGATCAGCAGTCTCCCCCCAATCCCAGGCCAACAAGTGCTTTAGCTAATAATACCCAGGTAACAGTGATTAAGCTGCTGGTTGCATTAATGTTTAAATATGGCCAGCTTGTGGAGGGGTAATGTATAGTTGATCTGTTTCGGGCTCTGCAGGTTAGGATGCTGTGCCTGGTATCACACCGTGACTGGTGTCAATCCCAGGGTCGGCAGAATGATTTTACCACCACGCCCCTGAACAAGACCCTTAACCCCCGATTGCCCCAGGATCTGTCTGACCGTGCTTTCATAACTGTGTGCTGCTATCAGTAGAAGCATCTGCTAAATAAATAAAGCCTAAATGATTGATTCAAGGAGTGGGTGGTGGTTACTTAGGATAGTAACTAATGATAGATAGAAAATATGAAGACGGTAAATATTGCTGTCAGAAGGTGTAAGAGTAACACTGACGTCCACGTGATAGTGAGCTAGGTAGAGCCAAATATGTAAGAAGGTGTGTGGTAGCACATGCTAAACCAGATTTGTGTGGTTACTTCCCAGGCCTTCTGTGTGTCTGCCGGAAGGTGTCTTTGCCCCAGTCTTGTGTCCTATGCTACCTGGGACAGAATCCAGCCCTCTAGGATATATAGTAAGATGACATACATGCATGAATAATGGAAATCATATTTGCTGTTTACCGAACCTGCCTATCTTGCTACAACCCTGTTCAAATGAGAGCTATCGCGACCGTATCAAAACACGTAATCTAACCAACGGACGCAGCGCCGACGATTCCCCATTGACGGCGTGACGATTTGATGATTGGCCCCTGGGCAGCGCGCTAACCGGCGGCTCACTGAGGATGGCGCAGGCTAAGTGGTGCTTAGCTTTGCTGGGCACAGCCTGACACCTTCCTCCTATTGTGGGCAGAGCTCAAGCCCACTCATGCACCGCCGTCGTCAGTCGTGTGAGGGTAGAAATATGAGATTGGTATCAGTAAAAATGCTTCAGAGAATGTTTAGGGCTGCCCTTTGTATTTGGAGGCTCCTGTGGAGTGGCCCTTCTGGTACATTCTGTGAGTTATTAGCGCTTGTAACTCTTGTTCCCTTTCCTGTCAGTCTGCCCACACTCCAAACCGGTCTTCAACATCCGTGGTGTTATTCTTGAAAACCATGTATTCTATTCATGTTGCTCACCTTCTGATAATTACAACCTCGAATCCATCTTTTGTAGTGAATTTCCCCTCTCCTCCGCC
>JAODJU010000038.1:18414382-18440811 GCA_026776725.1 Gnathonemus echidnorhynchus | reverse complement strand
GTTCTGGGCATACAGCAACTCTGGATATAACGGACTGTTTTGCCAGGTCCCTTGAAGTCCGTTATAACGGTATTTTACTGTATCCCATTGGTATTAATCATTTAAAAAATAGGCAGAGATATATAGATTTCTAAAAACTACTACAACTGTTACCAGTACCATGAATTAACTAGACATTATTATATTTAGTAAACAATTTTATCCAACATGATGAACTTTTTTTGAGAATGTAGGATCAGCCAGTCCCAGGAGCAACTGGGGCCTAAGGGCCGTTTTCAACTGGGAAATGACTCTGGGATTTGAGCCGGTGACCTTCTGAGCCCAGGGACAGTGTCCTAACTGCAGAGGCACGCCCCCCCTTCCCACCAAAAAAGAGGGGAGTTAGATGAGAACAGCAACCAATGAATGTGCAATCTGAGCACTCACACCAGGGTCTCTTTTGCAGAGCAGGAAGGTCAGCTCATCAGGTCTACCCACTGTGAGTATTATATCCATGCCTTTCTAGAAAATTCCAAGCTCCCTTGTGCTAAAGATCAAGTATGTGAAGCGTCCACTAAAGATCTCACTTCTTGATGCTTAGTATGCCAAGTTTATAATACCATTTGCATTCAAAAATGATCTTCTCTGTTTATGTCAAACTTTTCCTTAGAGATGTGAGGCAGTTCTCTGAACATTGCACATGCACACAAGGAAAAGCACATTCGACTCATACTTTTATGCTCATCTCAAAAACTGTAACGAAAAGAAGAAAAACTTAATTAAATGCACAGTGTCATCATGACGTCAATTAAGTTGAAACAATTTCATATAATCTCTGAAAATGTATAAAATGTTATTTTTTTAGCAGTGCAGGAGACACTGGACGCCTTAAATGGAACACCAGTTCCCCACAGGACACATGCTCATGTAGAATCACACTATTGACAATTGTTTGTCTTCGGAAAATATGGCCATTGACTGTGGGTGGAAACTGTGTACCCAGAGGAAACCAAAGCAACACATGGACGCGACTCACTAACTCTGCACATGCAGGGTTGGAACGGGAATGCACAGCCCTGGAAGCTGAAGCTGCAATACTCATGCAGTATTTTATCCCTGTTGCTGAAAGATAGGGATATATATTACTTTCTGTCTCATCAACAGCCAGGCACAGTCACATGACGTCCGCTTCCATCTTTGCTAAAATTCCCCTGACAGCAGAATTAAACTTCATAAAACAGGCGGGATCCGGGTGCCTGATCTGGTGTCTGTATATCAGTCACGGTCTAAATATATGGGTTTCAGAGCTGCCAACTCATAGTTCCTGCTGATAATTACTTGCTGCTCATTAACAGGCACTGCTAAAGGAGGCCACTTCATCTAGGAAGCTGTCACGAGGGAGTCAATAATATTAATGGCTTCACAATAGAATGGGCTTCACTGTACATACCTGAAGGCGCAGTGGTGCAGTTGACGGGCCATTATTAACTTGTCTTTTTAGTATTGAAGAGGATCCAAAGACCTATTGCTGCCTCAGTGGCCATCAATGGTTCTAATTTCTTCCTTTCAACATCACACTGGGCTCACATTCAGAAAACACAATCAAAATATTAGCATCTTTTATAAGCATCTTTTCCCATTTCTATTAGACTGTCTGACATTGTTAATACATGGCATAGACGGCCTGGCGGGTTTGGCCCTGCGAAAGGCAGTAGGGTCGGGACACTTTTTGAGTTTGAGTTTGTTAGCAGTGTCCGTGGTAGCACAATGAGCTAGTGAAACCTCCACAGGCGTCATCCTTGGGAATCATAGAAAGGAATGAAAATCCCATTTGCTTTAGCATCAGAAAGCCTACTAGTCATTGACATTTGGTCAATGGCTGAACTTATGAAGGACTCCAGTCCTTCCGCTGGGAATCCTTTGCTGGGAGTGGATGGCACTGGTGCATAGGTTTAAGTCGTATAAACGGGATGAATGACTTTAAGGCATAAAATTGTTGATTAAGGCTTTGGAGGACAGATGATAGTCTTACAGGTGAACCGGTCTTACATATATTTTTTTCCCCAGTTATATTTCATGACTTTTCTTTCTGTCAGTCATATTCCCATCTGATAGAGTGTGAGGATCAACTCAATCATCTGCTGACCTCAGAGACGTGCCCCAGGAAGCATAATGAGGTGTCAGTCTCCCCTCACCAAAAGCCACCCTGTAATATTGTTCCCGGTTGTATCACACATATTGAACTAGGCCAAGTCAATCTCTGTACAATCTCGAGTTGCTATAACACGTTGGAAATCTGATGTAATAGAAGTAGAGGTTTGGAGGTAGATCAGTCATGACATTTCACCTACAGAAATGTCCTGTTTTAATTGCGAAGCCACAGTAAAAATTACTTCATTTATAGTATATATGAAAGTGCCAGCTGTGATTTAATCTTGGAAAATAAATTAAAAAAATTTTTTCCCTTACTTTGTTTTTCATATAGGTGCCCTTATGTTGCATTGTGACGGAAAAGTTGGACAAACTCATAAATCTTGCTGAGTTTTATATATTGAAATGTTTATTTCTTCTAAGCAAATATTAGCCTTAAGTTCAAATCATCTGACATGATGGGACCTCTATCAAAACATCTTTGTGAGGCTACCTGTGAAGTTGTTTTTCTTATTTTTTTTCAGGTTAGACTGGGCTGATTCTAGCCAATCTGATTATACTGCAACATCCGAAAGAGAATTTGCTGTCGCCCATTAAATGATTAAATGCTACAATTACAATAAAAATGAGAGCAACAGACATATAATGAAGTGCTTTTTTCATATTAGCTCCTAATATGGGGGGGCGGGGCTTCCTGTTGCCTTTTCCCTCGTTTTATCTCTGCAGGATCGTCTGTGATTGGTAACTAACAGCCCCCCATCCCTCCCCACCCCAAACAGTGGAGGCATTTATCCAAGAACAGACCAATTCCAGGTATTAAAAGCTAGAATTTAATCACATCTTTTCTATGAGTAACTGATGACAAGATCAGTTACATCAAACTTTGATAAGCTACATGTAATTTGATTCTTTGTTTATTTTGGTTTATCAATTTTTTGGGCTTTGAATTATAACGTATCACAGTTTAGTTCAAAATAACATGTGTGTTAGTTCTGAAAGGTTTACAAACTTATTTTTACCATTACTAATGTATTACTGTCTAATGTATTAGCACTACTGATCAATTTAGTTATAAACACCATAAGCATAATTTCCAGAAGACTTAATCCAGCTAAAATACTCCTTGATATTTTCTTTTAAATACAATACAATTATCTATGCATTTGATATTTATTAATGCAGTGCTGATGCAGCAAACAATGACGGATTTGATTTTCTAACCTCAGGTGCCTTTTTGTCAGGAAAATTCGCTCCCTTGAGGTTAGACTAAAAGATAAGATTGACCTGAAAATTCGCGAAAAATATGCCATTTACCATCACCAGTTTACAATGGAAAAGTAATCAGTGTGACAGTAAGTAGCTGTAATTCAAAGCTGGAAAATGATGACTTAAACTGCACAGTATTTGCTTGTCTATGGTCAGGCTGGTTTTCTCTCTCTGATTATTTGATGTTTTTTTCTTATTGGTTCTTGATAAAATATTCATACTTAACTGGCTTGTGTCTCACTGTCCATTCGACTATTCACATGAACTGTTACAGTCCATCTTCCAAAGCTGTTTTCCTCCCTGCTATAATACTAAAATATTGATTGACTTTGAGGGGAAAATCTATTCATGTGCAAATAACGACTAAACTGTTGGCCTTCCTTAGTGTTTAGTTTAATTTTGTGTAAGAGCAAACTTTGCAAAAAAAAAAAAAAAACCCTCTGTTCAAGAAGGAGGAAGGAAATTTGCAAACTAAACATATAATGCACTGTGTTTATTCGTGAAAACTGTTTGCAACTGAAGCTGCAGTTTGGCTTGGGAAAGGATACAGACTGTGGATGTGATGCTGCTAAGTTCCAGTGCCTGCAGTTTGGCTTGGGTAAGGATACAGACTGTGGATGTGATGCTGCTAAGTTCCAGTGCCTGCAGTTTGGCTTGGGAAAGGATACAGACTGTGGATGTGATGCTGCTAAGTTCCAGTGCCTGCAGTTTGGCTTGGGTAAGGATACAGACTGTGGATGTGATGCTGCTAAGTTCCAGTGCCTGCAGTTTGGCTTGGGTAAGGATACAGACTGCAGATGTGATGCTGCTTAGTTCCAGTGCCTGCAGTTTGGCTTGGGAAAGGATACAGACTGCGGATGTGATGCTGGTAAGTTCCAGTGCCTGCAGTAATCCTATTTAAAATACATACATAGTTAGCTTTATAAACAAATAAAATAATAAAATTATGAATTTATTAAGAATAACAGCACTTTTTTGGAAAAAAAAGCGACAGAGAAACACCTAAATGCCAACTAAGCTGGAACTGCAAGCTCAGAGCAAACAGCCCTCCAGTGGCTCCATAAAGCGGGGGAAAGTTAGACCAATTCCAAGGACTCCCGAGTGACTGCAGCCCTAAAAATTTGCAACATAATCCGATTGATCTGGGTTGGGTTCCCGATAGAATGCTCTAATGGGGCCCAAAATCTTTAGCGGCAGTCCTGCTTTCATTCCACCGTTACATTAAATTTTTATGAACAGTCTCTGGTTTGTGTGACTTTCTGCCCGAGCGGAGTTTACATTTTCTCCTCACGTTTTGTGAGTTCCCGCCAGTTTCCTCCTGCTGTCCAAGAACATGCATATGTGAGTGTGCATGTGTGTGGCTTCTGACAGCCTGGCATCCTGTGCCCAGTGCCTGATGCCCGTAGCTCCTGGGACAGACCACAGGCTCGCCGCAGACCTCTACTGGAGAGTGGTTATAAAAACAAACCAAAGTCTAGAAAACCATACAAATGTGAATATTAAGCCTGAAGTGGCAGTAAAATCAAAGTGCTTCAAGGCACTATTTAACAAATCCGAATAGTTAAGCCAAGCAATTAAAGCCTTCTCGTTTCTGGGACGACTCCCACATTATTTCTGACGCCGAAAGCACGCAGCCAGCGCAGATTCCTGTACGTGCCTACAGGAAAACTTCTGATCTATTAGATGCAAGCACTGCGCCCTCGTGAAAGACAGATGTGAACAAGCGAGACGAAGCGGAACCCCGACCCCACCCCAGCCCGCGGGCAGGGGGAGAGCAAGCCTGAATCTCACGCCTGCCGTGCAGCGAGCGCAGAGGATTTCCATATGAAATAGCTGCCACTTAGTCTGAGTTCGGGAGAAGTCGTATTTGGGAGACGCGGCGATGGGGCCTTTATCTTCCGGCAGCGTGTTGTACTTACGCCCAGAGATCGGGAATGAAAGGCAGCCGTCCGGCAGTGGCGGGGAGCCCCATATTACAGAATCACACAAGGCACTGCATCTTTCTGCCGGCATTAACTGTGTGACAGGCAGAACATGCGGCAGTTACACCTTTTAGCCCATCTGCAAACCATCATGCCAGACGGGCAGTTGAAAAACACTATTATTATATCAAACAATGGGCTGGGGAATTTTTAAAGGCCACTGTTAACATCTCTTCCTGAAAAGTACTTTTTTAAATAATTTCCCAGGAATTACGAAATACGAGTATTTCATCAGAATATGTGCCTATGCTTTGTCTACCACTTCAGCGATATATACTAGTTATCTAGTTAGATGCTTGCATTTGTTTGCGGCTTTAAATGTAACATCTGTTTTGGTTCCACATTGATTATAAGTAGCACGTGCCACTTAACACTCGGCAAATTTGATTGTATTTTTGATGGCAAACAAAGGAGGAGGGGCCTAATGGAATGAGTGATAGGTACCGTAACACACTGCCAATCAAAATCTGACTGCCACTGCTTACGGTTACATGACGATTCAATTAACATGGACTGTTGTCCTCCCTGAGAAGCTCATCTTTCATGTTGGCCCTCTGCTTGTGTTTTACATTTCCCTTTTTGTTTTTCGTAAGAACACAATTGCTGAAATCTTTACTACGAATCAATTACTATGGGTTAAGAAGAAAGATGGCAGGCTAATGACATGGTTATATGCAAAGATGTTGGAAAAATGTTTTACTAGTGTGTGTATGTGGAGGTGCAGGCATAAAATTGTTTTTAAAGTGACAATTGAAATGGTTTAAAAGTCAGGGATGTCATTTGTTACTGTAGGTGCCACACCTTTGTAAAATGAAGACAAGGTGATTCTGTTCTGTTCTAGAATAATCTGACTTCTTCCCAACCTCAGACTTACCTAGTAAATACTTCCAACTGGCGAGTAGAAATGGATTTTACAGTTGGGAAAGCTGATCATGATCTTCAGGCTAATATGGGTTGAGAAGGATTCCCTTTAGCCTCTGCAGTGAGCCCTCAGCACTGCAAGCCCCACTGCGCAGTGCTCTGAGAGGAATCAAATTATTAGTCTGGCTCCTGGAATTGCTGGCTCTTCAATCCCTCTTCTGTACCTGCTTTATCAACATTATTATTATTTCTCATTGTCAAAGTTATACTTCATTTCAAAAGACTGCAACTTTACATGCAGTGGGACAGGAGCAGAATGAACTAAAATATGACTGGGGTTTGACCGAAGGAAAAGCAGTTTTAACATTCTGGAAATGCCACTGATGTATTTTATCACAGTGGAGTCAGAAACATGAAAAATATTATATATTTATAATATTTATATTTTATATAATTTATATTATATTCTTCTTCGTCTATTAATATTATTATTATTCTTGTTGTTCTTATAATTATTTTTGTTGTTGCTGTTGTTATATGCCATCCAATCAATGTTGACTCCTGGTGGTATTCCTACAGACTGAGGATCTGTCTTCTGTCTGGGTTTTCAGGCTCTGAAGTTCTATCCACTACATTTATTATTATTATATATATATGTTTTCTGCAAAGTATTCCTGGCAGCTGTTATGCAACTCACATCTCGAATAGTTTGACATTTTACAGAGAAGGAATGAACTATGGCAGCTAATTATATAACCGGATGCCACTGATAACCACTGATAACTGCTTCTAAATCAGGTCCTATCCGAGGAGGAGGGGCGGGAGGCTGACGGACATCCGAGTCCTGCGCGTCATCCGAGGGATGCCTGCCCTGTGATCATGCCAGCCAGTCCCACTGACGACCTTAAAATAGGAGCTTTACCCTCACGCTGCACTTAACGCTCGCTCATCTCGGCCTGTCCCTCCATCTGCAGTGGTACCATCCTCACTTAGCCGGCTCATACTTATTCTCATCAGCTCGGCGTGCTGGGGGTCACCTGGAGGCACCTCCTGCAAACTAATCCTTAGTTACAGAACCAAAACTCACTGTCATGTGTCCCTCCCTAGATCTCGATTCCCAATTATCATGCACCTCTTATACAACAACAACACACAATAACCATAATCAAGTTACATCTATTGTGGATAAAATGGCAGCTAAGCAACTATGTCAACCATTTTAGTATTTGTGGATAAAGTAACTGGTCAGTTGTTGTTTAATCAAGGTTACAGGTTACTGGTTAGATCATACTAAGAGCTTTGTCGCTCTTCACCATAAATACTAGTACTGCTGCCTCACAGACATTTAACCTTTTATATTTTGCATTCGTTTTTATTTTTTCCATAACTAATAGTCTGTCTAATGGTTTCAGGTTTTACGGGGGGAAAAAAGGGAAAACAACCAGAAAAATGAAAGGCCAATGGTATAATGAATTTGTACATTCCAGGGAGTGACCTGAAGCACTTCTGATCGAGTAGCAGTGCTACATGTTAAACTCCTGCTTACATAATGGATGTGCCTTCAATGATTTTAAAGAGCCAGCAGACTTACAGCTGAGGCCTTGGGTGATTAACACTCTATTAATTTCTTCACTTCTGTGGTCCTGACCATCCTCCACGTCGCAAGAGAGACCCTGATCATTCACTGAAGAATATTACCTTGCCACTGCAAGAATGCCTGGAGTAGCCTTGCTAGGGGATGGCGGGGGGGGGGTGGGGAGGCAGCCGTGACACGTTCCTTTCACTTATACTAGCCTTCCAGTCTTACCCCAAAGACAAAAAGGTGTGTTCAATATTAATACCTTAATAACACTTCCTTTGAAAGTATTCAACTTTAATATATAAGAAATGAAAGGCCAAAATGATTCTGACAATAATTTGTAATTATATCTGGGGATAAATGTAATTAGGCATAATAAGTTTGGCCCAGCTGGGGACCAAACCAGCATCAATAACCTCAGTCTGTTACATCCTGGTTAACAATTCGATTAGCCTCCATCATCCTGGAGGCTAGAGAGAGAGAATTGCTGGGAGCTGCTGTATGTGAGTATCAACAATGCATGCTGGTGTCTTTTTGTATCCCAGCCTTGACCAAAACGATTCAAATCAAGTTCAAATCATTTGTGTGTCAGAACTTCGACCCCCAACTCAAGATGCACAATCTAGTTCAAGGTTGGCAACCTCCTCGTTGAAGAACATATTTTAATTCAGGACCTAAGATAATGTATTACTTGTTTTACTAAACTGCTCTTTGATTATTTGTAATAGTGCGAGAAACAATAATAAATAGACCAATGGTTCAGGATTTATTACTATCTTATAACATCATTATCTCTTTATATCCTGTATTAATATTTATTCTTGCCTCATTTCAAATCTGGACTCTAAAAAATGGAAATAAAACCAAAACAAAAAAGTTTTAACTTTAATGAAAATGACATGCAATACTTTAATTTAATTTCATTGCTAGGTTTTAGGGAAATTAATATACTGTTATAGGTTAAAAAAATTGCCAAATTAAAAAGAATGTTTCAGAATATTGTCTCTAGCTTTTCAGATTTCAAACTCTCAGAAGAGCACACAGTATATTACATTTGTAGAATGTCGCATACAATCAACATTTTAATTAGAAAGAGCCTCTTAGGGGCCCTGTTTAAGAAAATGAAATCATTATGAAATCATTCTTTTTAAGAAGAGACAATCGACCCCCTCTATCCCCTCCAAAAAAACCTAAAAAAAAAAAAAAATGAACAGAAAAGAAAGCAACGGGACCATATCAGAGACAGACGAAATAATGACAACAGTCTTGAGAAAATAAATGTAAATCAATAAAGCCTCCATTCCCAAATGATGTGCAATGTGTTTGGTGGGTCTTTCACCAGGCTTTGTTTTGTTAAAATGAACAAAAGCACTTAGAAAGTATTGAGCAGGAGTTATTTCACAATGCGGCTGCCCAGAGTCCAAATGTATCATCCATTCATGAACCCCAAAACAAAGTAAATTTGTATAATGAAATTTAAAAACTCTACACATTTGAGCTGGACCTCATCTCTTCTTATACAAGCAAGAAAAAATGAGTTCCATGTTGAATGTGTTTAAGAACACACGCACCTGAGCCAATCAGGTGGCTCTTCGGATATTCTGGTCCCTTTGCTCCTTTTTTGGACCAATCCGCATCCAGTCCTCACAGAAATGTCACATGGGAAGTTATAGGAAGCAATATGGGTGGGAGCCAACTTGCATTTTACTGACTTCTATATCCTGACATTTTCTAATCCCCTTGATACAAAACGTCCCTCGATGCCAAGCATTCACAGTAAATGAAGCGGGCTGCCTTAGGTTAGTGTTTCCCAATCTGTTCAACAGTGACCCCCAGCCCGTCCACAATTTCGCTCCATCCCAGCTCCCAAAAACATGAACTGTCTGTGGGTCCCCGAGGAATGGATTGGGAAACACTGCCATAGGTCCTTTTAGTAACTATGGAGGACTGGGAACTACTATTAATTACACATAAAGTGCCCGACCTTTTTGCTATTCCATTAGGTTTAGTCCATTTCTGTTTCTTTATCTAGGCTATTTTTCTATTAAAATGATAAAATCACAAAACCAGCTAGCAACTAGATGACAATGGTGTGAGCGATCTTTCAGGACCAATTATCCACTCTGTTGCTGCATGCCTACCGCCGTCAACTGAGATTAATTAACAATACGCCATACATACATATACAAAACGTGTCGTTTTGTGCATACATAATTTGGTGTCATCCACCCTTCCTCCGCTGAAACAAAAAACCAGATCAAGCAAATGCCACAAGTATATCGGTCACCTCCACACCCCATCTAGCCTGTCTGATGTCGTATGACAGGAAAGGCCTTTGTTGTCAGCTTTTTTTCTAGAACTAATAAAGCCTGTTTTGAATCCGCAGTGTGATTGGCGTTGCAACAACAATTCCTACAATTGCCGCATTGTTGTTGCTGTCACCTATAGTCGGCTGTCACTCAAGACACCACTCTTACGAATCCCGACATCTTTGATGCTTCCCTGGGTGCATGTATAGATGTATCAGTCAATCTTCCGGATGAAAACAATAGTTTATTATTTAGTGACGGGAATCTTAGCCTGCTTCGTTTCTGCTGGTGATAACCAAGGGAATATTCTGTGTGTGTGGTTTTTTTTTTATTTTATGTTAATATTGCAAATTTAGCCCCTGATGATGGTCTTTTCTTCAAATCAGGAATCAAGACTCGCACACGGATGAAATAGCAAAGGAGGGCACTGAGGCAGAGTGGCTCGGGGTGCGTCTGAGCGCAGAAGGTGGGTCATTAAATAAGGTTTGGGTGAGATGCTCGTTTTTGCTACTGAAGACATTAATGAGCGGAGGTCCAGCGCACAGAACCCCCACACTGAAAATAGAACACGGTGCAGGAAACAAAAGCCAAACATGGGGAAATTAACCGTACAAGCACCTAAAAGGGAGCACAAGCCAGGCGAACCCCATTAAAACCGTCGGTTTTTATCTGCTAATTTCTGTGATGGCTTAATTCAAAGTTTTTCTGAAAGCCCAACTTCTTGCTTATTATCCCAAATCTTGCATTTATCTCATCGCATTTCGTTTCCCCATTTTTTTTTCGTCTTGCGCCGGCAGGGCTCAGGGAGTGAAGTTCATTTTTCTGTGGCACGGATGAGCCATTTCTGGAGCAATTTGACTTTCAGTTTGAGCTGCGCATCCGACCTCCCCAAGTTCTCAGCGTAGCAAACCCTATTCCTGCGACGAACCACATCTTGACCTTCAAATGGGGAATACATACTTCTGTCGATTCCCATTGAGGTGAATGTGTCAGTGATTGGCAGCAGACGCTAACCCTACCCACTCACTCACCCACTGCCATGTAAGGTGAGATAATAGCTACACCCAGTACTGTTAATCCATCTTGTATCACCACTTTATTCAGAACAAAACACAGAATAATCTTACTGGTGATCCAAAGCATGGGCAGTAGATTTGCTGAACAACATTAAAACAAAGGAAGTGAGAATGAGTCTTTCAGTGATCCAAGTCAGTACTACTCATATTATCAGTACTACTCATATTAGCCATAATAAATGCTTTAATTTTTTATCATCAGCAGGGGACCTGCATTGTACAATAAGCGAATACAGATATAAATGTGAAATTAATATCAATGCAGTAACTATGGAATAAATGTAATAAATATGGAATTTTATACAATAACTTATAACACCGACTTAGGTGATTTAACAAAAACAAGTGAATGTTCTACAGTTTTTCATGAAGTGTCAGAAATTGGCTTCCAATTTGCCACCACACGTCTGGTTTTGTCACAATTTACAAAATATAACATAAATTATAGCAAATGTTAAAGAAACAGTTCATCATGTCTCTGCTGGCGACTTAACGCTGCAAAACTGTTTCCGGTGTGATTTTCTTTTGCATGAAGCATCAGGATTTTGTCTGTACAAACTCCAACAATAACCAGCCATCATATTTACGTTCCAACGTCCTTGGTATCTTTGCTCCATTTCACTAATATCTTGGTGAAATCTCCTCACTATACTCACCCAAATTTTCAGGAAAGTAATCAAGGTGCGAGTCTAGGAAATGCATCTTGACACTCATTCTACATCCAAGATCTTGAAAACGACATATATCCTTGACGTGAACCTCATAGTCAGATGACTTCTTGTTTCCGAGAAATCCATCGACAACTTTACGGAATTCTTCCCAGGCTTGCCTCTCCACTGTCACCATTTTGGCTGCAAATACACCATCCTTCAGCAACCTTCTTATCTGTGGTCCGCCTTCCGGTACTGAGTGACAGAACCGGAAAGCGGACCACAGTTCTGCATACAAAGGTCGGCGTCAGTCGACCTGCAGCAGCAGACCTGTACGTTTATATAACTGCAAGCTGCCTGTAAACCCTGCTGACTAGTTTGTACTAAAAATGAGTCTATGACAGGTTACTGGCGATTTTATATGACTGGTATCAGAATGACATTATTAGGTATACAATGCATTGTATTTGAAAAAAAGTTAAGTCGAAATCACAGAAAAACCAGACGTGCTGGAGCAAATCTAAATATACTAAAAATGTTTGTTTATGAAGGGTGTTTGAAAAATGTCATTTGATATTATTCCAAAAATTTGATGTCGGCTAGTGTAATCAGTCACCCAGCTTATTTGAATGCAGAAAAATGATACTCGCCTGTTCTGTCATTGTGTCACACTGAACATGGACAAGAGAAGGAAAGCAAGAAAGTAACAGCCAAACCTAATTAAAATAAAGGCTACAGGATTATCTCCAAAGAATATCGTGCTCCCATGACCACGGCTGCTAATAATGTCAAGAAGTTTAAGGTCCATAGGACAGTAGGCAACCTGCCTGGGTGAGGGCCCAAGAGGAAATTTAACCACAGGGTAACCAGATGTTGAGTTTGGATGGTGGAGAAAGAACCAAGAAAAACTTCCAAACAGATCCAGGCTGACCTCTGAGATCAAGGTACAAAAGTTTCAATTTGCACCATCTGTCGCTGTCTGTGTGAATGTTGGCTCCTTGATAGAAGACCCAGGAAGATTCCACGTCTGAAAGACAGACACAAAAAGGCCAACTGCAGTTTGCTAAAATGCATGTTGACAAGCCAAGGTTCTTCTGTCACAACAGTTCTATGTTTACAGAAGACCAAAACGACACATTCAAAGACAAGAACACCCTTCTTATCGTGAAACATGGAGCCGGCTGATTGTAGTTATGAGGTTGTTTCGCTGCCTCTGGCACCAGGTACCTTGAATCTGTGCAGAGCAAAATGAAATCAGAAGATTGTCAAGGCGTTCTGGGGCGAAATGCACTGCCCTATGTTAGAAGGCTCTGTCTCAGTCGCAGGTCATGGGTCCTGCAGCAAGATAATGGACCCCACCCAAGAATGGCTGAAAAGAAAAAATGGGATGATTCTGAAGTGGCCTGCCACGAGTCGTAATCTGAATCCATATGAACATTTACGAAAAGAGCCGAAAATCCGAGTTGAGAGAAGGAACCCATCAAACCTAAGAACTGGAGCTGTTTGCTGAAAAGGAGTGGGCTAAATTGCCAGTTGGTAAGTGCTGAAGGCTCATTCGGAGATAGAGAAAGACTGATCAAGTTATCCCCTCAGAGGAGTGTGCTACTAAATATTAAGTTAGGGGTACCGATTATTTTGTCCCTGCAATTTTCATTTATTCTGTTTATAACAATAGTTTTAGTCATAAATCAAAAGCAAAGTGTCTGCTTTACGGAATAAATAATGGTGCATGCCAATTCCTTTTGTCGGGTTCAACTTATTTGGCGGTAAATTGTGATTCTTTTGTGTAAAGCGTAAAGGTACCAATACTTTTGGCCACTTCTGTAGTATAGTAGGAAAAAAAATCTTTAAAATCTTAAAAATGTACAATGTGTGAATAACAGACTTCCGTGTGTTTCGTGAACACAAGGCTGCATTGGCCCACTTTTACTTAATTAAATTTAAAATAACAATAATAATTATTATTATTCTGAAAACTCCACTTGCCATAATTATTTTGCAAGTGCCTGAAAATACAGCTATGGAAAATATTAGGAGACAGTTTATTTGTTTCACGCATTTTTCAATTTATGGGTGTGCGTCTGTGAATAATATACATATTTTTGCAAACTGCAGCCTGGTTCTTTTCTGTTTCTTCCTTGCTTTATAGGACTTCAGTCCTCCTCCTAGGAGCCTGATATGAACTGTCCTAGCAGTGCACCTCACACCTACACTTAATGTTTCCTGATCCTTTTGAAGGTCACTTGATGTCATCCCCCGATTCATGAGAAACTGTTAGAATAAAGTTAACAGTCATCTCTGGCATTAGAAAGTTGCTTCTGCACTCTATCTGGCTGGTTTCTGGTCGTTCCCAGTGTCTCCTGCTTCACATTGTTCTTCTGTACTGCTGTCTTAGAAACTTAGAGCCTGGAAGCAACCTACCTCACAGTGTAGCCTTCTGACAGCAGAACCACAATTAAACCAGGTTTTAAAAATGGAGATATTTCAAAAAGTATAGAGTGGTCTTTTAATTTTTTTCCCCAAAGCTACATATAGACATGCAATATTAGAGACAATTCTGGTTGCGAAAATTAACATGAAATTGGGCGAGAAGTGCATTCTTTATGTTCATTAATTAGTCTCTCTCTTCCAGGGCCAGGTCGATTCTCCCTACGCCCACATTCCGCCATCCGACCCCGTCTGATTACACAGCAAAACCCCAAGCCTGTCAAAGCGAGACTGTAAAAAAAGATCATTGCGGATCGTTGGAAGAGACAACAAGCAGGATAGGAACGAACTGCACTAATCCCACGATGAAGCCCGTGTGTTACGGGTCCAGCAGTGCGGCGGCAAGCGCATCCTGACCCAGGCACCTCGATCCGGGGCTCCGGTGGGGGCGGATGGACCTCCTTCCACGTGGGGTGTCGGCAGGTGGTCCACGAAGAGCCGAGCGAAGCAGCGATTCTCGGTTTAACTGCGGCCCCTGTCAGCGTCCTTAGGTTATGGGAAAATTATGCTTGCGCAAAATGAAACTGGTAAAACATAACATAAACATTACACTTTATGTGAGTGTATTCACAATTTGCAATTTATTAATATTTAAGTCGACAGCTAGGACGCCTAATTAACATGCTACCCCACGCTTAGAGGCGCTCTCTCTCTCTCTCTCACACACACACACACACACACACACACCACGATTAATAGCACAGCGTACGTTCAATGACCGACCTCTTTGTCCCTCACCTACTCTTTGCCATTCGTGCACTTTCAGGCTATTAGTTTACATCCCCAGACCCACTGCCAGTTTCCTCGTTTTAATGAAACATGTTGTATCTCACACCTTAAGCCGCTTTCCTTTACAAATCGCTTCGTCGATGAAGGACAGACAACTTTAGACTGGGTGCAAAAGAGTGAAATCGCCAACGCTTTGAAATTCAATTACCCCCACCGTATGCAAAACCTTCTTTAGCATATCATTAATATTATTCGGCTTTTCGAGATTCAAATCCCCCCCCCCTCCTCCAAGGAAGCTTTTCATCAAACGACGATTTATGACTACATTCACGGAATCGTCGATAGCCTACAGTTGCGATGTTGAACTGCACAGGTAATTACTCCATCGGAATCTAATCATTAAAGTCATTTTGTAGGTTATTTTACTTAACAGCCTGGGACTTGCAAGTCATTATAAACTATATATCCTGTACAAATTAGTAATCGGGAAATTGAAGGCGACGCGTGGCTCCGCACAGATGCCTATACGCAGTTAATACACGGGTATGTATATATAGGTTAATATCGTGTTGAAGCAGGTTTGCTGTCTTCGGAAATGATGCGTGCGGCGTTTTTATCACTTTAAAGCGCCAAGCGCGTCCAGCTCAGCAGCGGCGGCAGCGAGCGCATCGGAAGCTGGAGCAGCTGCCTTTCGGGAATTCGCTTGTCTTTAAGCAGCAAGTATTTAGATCCCTAATTTCGCTCGGTTTTATCACTGTGTGCCATCGAGCCACTTCGGAGACTTAGACCGGCCGGGGTGGCTGGCGGCCAGGGCGACGAAGGAGGCTGCGCTTCGGATGTGGACATTTATTCCGCTCCGGCCGCGATCCGGTCCCTGTTGCTGCGCTAAGCATTTTCAACTACAGCAGGGGCGAGTTGAAGCGGAGCCCTTGTGTGAGGAGAGATGAGCCACTAGATGTTTTTCCCTGCTACAAATTTCCCCGAAGACGAGAAGAGAGCGGAACCGAGGGTCTGGGACTGGATCTCCCATTGGATTTAAGAAAAGCGGATTGTTTAAATATCATCAGCAACTGTTTGCTGCGGCCATTCAGCGGGTGCGCTTTGCTGTCACTCTCTCTCTCTCTCTCTCTCTCTCTCTCTCTCTCTCTCTCTCCCCCCCATCACCTTACTACCCCGTTGCTAAATAAACAGCTATACTTGTTTTATATGAAGTATTTGGATACACCGCCGTCGCCCATTCATTTGTATCTTTTATTTAAAAAGTCAAAACTGCGCCGCTGAAAGCTCCGAAAAAAGGGGAAGAAGACGGCGGACTGCGCCGGGTGGTACGCGCTCAGAAATCTGCATGTAGTTTCCAGAGATACCAAGAAAGCTAATTTTAAAATACTTGCATATTAAGTGATATCTCGAGCGGGGGGAAATAAAAACCAGCGAAGCAAAGAAGCCGGACGCGCAGACCGATGCGCAGGAGGCAGGTAAGAGGCTCGTCCCGATATGTACCCAGCTAACTTCCACTGATTTGTAGATGTTGCTGAGACACCCTATGCATTCATTACCCTCAAATATAGAATAATTCACTTTTCAGAATAATCAGATTTAGTTTTTATCTTGAGTTTTCCCTTATACGATTCCCTTTCCCCTCATTGTGAATAAGATACCGGTAACTGCAGTAGTATTGATACAGCGAGTCCCCCTTTTCCACCATGAAACTGCTTTTAATATAGCAAAATGAACGGCGGTACGGTTGGCTGTTCTGTAATGAGGTTTCAGAAGAAGTCGATCAAATCGCAGCCCCCTCTAGATCCATTGCAATTTCGCTGTGAAGAGCCCGTACGATGAAGCGTAATGAATGGGGGTGAACCGACATTGCTTTTCATTCAGTCCCTTATTCCGTGTAGCCTTTAGACATATGACTTTATTAACCCGCAAGAAGTCATTCATCTAATTTTGTCACGGGCCTGTTTTACACATGCCTTAGTTCGTGAAAGAACTGCAAAGCAGGATTATTTATCGACTGTCAATTATCCAATTAAATACAGGGCCGGTTGAAGTGGCAAACGTAAGGTTAGGGCGCACGCCGCCTTAACGCGTGAAATCCGGCTAAATAAGTTGAAAGATTTGTCAGCACGTTTGACTTACCGTGGTATACAGGCGAGTAGCTTTCATTAATCTTTGATCGTGTTTGAATCACCTCACATAATGGCATATTGAGCCGCCAATTCATAATCCTAACCATGTGTCGCTTTCGTGTGTCATGTTTTTTTTTTAAGCAAAGACAGATGTCAGAAATGACTCATTTTTTTGTCTCATATGGTGGACTGATAATCGCACAAGGATCCTTCTGTTGGCATCGTTTTCTGGTATGTCATAAAGGTCCTTGTCCAGTGGTAGAAATGCAAAGATGGAGCTGATTTTAATTTAAGAGGAAACTTTATCTGCTCAGACTTGGGTTAGATGGCGTTGAAGGTTATTAATCAGGAACTGCACACTATGTGTCGGAAGAGAACCTATCACTAGCACCCTTACTGAAGTTCTGGTTGGCCTTGCTCCTCGTGGGTATGTGCAGGCACTCTGGCTGTTCTCAGTGTGTCTTCATTTACATGGAAATTCTTGGTTCCCAGCCCCTTTGCCCCTATCCCCCTGTTGAGGGACCAGGAGGTTTGTGATGGGTATTAGGCATTTCCAACACAAAGCAGAGGAGATGCTGTCGCTCACACCTGATGCCTCAACGCTGGTGTTTTATCTGGGGAAACCGCTGGCCTGCTCACCATGAACCGTGGCGACCACCTAAATGCTACCTGTTACTCCGTCTCAGGGTGAGGTTACCCCTAACTGCCCTTTGAGGGTGTTGTTTGAGGGCTGCTCTTATTATCCAGGCAACTACAGTCCAGCATATTATGACCATAATAATGATCGGTTGTGCATTACTGCTCTACACTGACATACATGCACATATAATGAAGATCCACCATAATCTTGAAGGTCAGTGCATTTCAGGCATGGATTCTGGAAACTCGCTAGTTGTGTGACTTGCATGCAGTGCTGTAAATATATTCGAGAGCAGTCAATGACGGTAATGTCTGCAGGATCTGTGGCAGGCTTTGGCCTATTGAGAAAACCTCATAGTACATTTAATATTTTTGTGGCTTTTTCGACTTTCATTTTCGGGAGAATGTCTGCTGTTGTTCATGTCAGTTATTGTGAATCTATACACATTTCTGAAAATGGAGAGAGGAACTGAGATGTAGCCGTTAATGGAACATGGTACTATGAAGGACTGAGATTTAGCTATTAATGGAACATGGTACTATGAAGGACTGAGATTTAGCTATTAATGGAACATGGTACTACGAAGGACTGAGATTTAGCTATTAATGGAACATGGTACTACGAAGGACTGAGATTTAGCTATTAATGGTGCATGGTACTACGAAGGACTGAGATTTAGCTATTAATGGTGCATGGTAGGCAGTGGTGCAGTGGCTAGCACTGTCTCCTCACACTTCTGGCACTTGGGTTCGAGTCTCTGCCATGGCCCCATGCGTGTGGAGTTTGCACGTTCTCCCTGTGTCATCATGTGGTTCTAGGTCAGGGACGGAGCCCTGTGTAGCTTAGTTCTTTCCCCCTTCCACCACAAATAATTCAGCTCAAGATCTGTGTGGTAATTAGCACAAGAAGTTGAATCAGGTGTGTTAAACGAGGGTGAACCAAAAACTCTGTAGGGCTCCGGCCCCCCAGGACTGGAGTTTGACATCCCTGCTCTAGGTACTCAAGTTCTCCTGCCCCCTCACAGTGCAAAAACATGCTGAGGCTCGTTAGAGCTACCAAACTGCCCATAGAAGTGTGAGTGTGCCCTGTGATTGGCTGGCTCTCCATCCTGGGTGGTTCCCTGTCTTGTGCTTGTTTTTGGATAGACTCCAGACTCCCTGTGATCCTGAAGAACACAAGTGGTTTGGATGGTATGAGGGACTAAGATTTAGTCATTAATGGGGTGAATGACTGGGATTTAGCTATTAATGGTGCGAGGTACTATGAGGGACTGAGATTTGGCCATTAATGGTACAATGCCAGAAGGCACCAGAACTCTAGTGTGTTCCGTAGAGTCTGTTCTAATGTAACTTGCAGTTGGTGAGTTTTGTTTTTTATCTCCTGTAATGTTCTTGCTTACACACCCCCCCGATGATCAGTAGCATGAAACAGAACTTAAAAATCCCACTCATCCAATGACACATTTTCTTTTTACTGCAAACTGTGTACCCACAACACTCACTGCTAGCCGTTCTTCTGCAGTAATTTTATTTTGTTAATTAAAATCCAGTTTTATTCCGTGCCTGATCAATATTCCCATAATAACACGTGGCTCTTATGTCTAACCCTGTGCCATATGCTGTTTCAATTGTGTTACTTATTGCTTTTCTCCCAGCATCAAATCGATGCCGATTCAATGAAGGCGGCAAGAAGTTGCACGCGGCACTATTTGGGGGGAAAAGCGTTGCCATGGCATCCGTAAACACATATTACGTGCTGTTCAATTGGGGGCTTTATAGTGTGTAACAGTCACCTTTATCACGGTTCTATAATCATTCTTTGTCTTCAGCAATTAATGCTGATTCTGTCTGGGCTTTGCTTCTCTCCTGTATTCGTTTTGTTTGCTTGTAATTGTTTTCGTATTTACACACTAGATGATGAGCATAGTGTAAAGGACAGAGGATATTTCATTGCCAAACCAGTTTTAATGTAGTTTTTCATTTAGAAGTAGGTGCGAAAGTGACTGAGGCGGCATCACAGCCGATGAATAGACTCAAGGCTTCAGTCTAACTGGTTTCTTATGGATGACTGACTGGGAAAACATGTCTGCCGTTTGGAACGGCCCTCGGACAGAAGAGCAGAGCATAGGTGCATAAACTCATTGACGGCCAGATCAATTGACGGATAGGACGAGAGGTGGAAGTTCTGCGTTGAGAGGAAGGTTAAACTGTGCGCTGCATTTATCATCTGGGATGTTATATAAAGCGGCTCGGCGACGTGGACAATCATTTGCTATATTTACTTTCAAGGACCCCTCTGAGTACATTTTGCAACGATAAAAATATCACCGCTGTGGCAAACAGACCTTAAAACCCACGTCAAAGCCATTTTTTTGGACCTGCCTTTGGAAATGGTCATTATGTCCCCTGTAAGTGTGATCACTCATGTTAATGGGATGAAACTGCCTTCATTCCCCACCAGACTAATTTTGCCCGCAGTCAGAAGGGCCTGGGTAGATTAATGTGCAATATTAGCTCCCCAATTGCTGACGTGTACCTATCAAAACAGCCTTGGCTATCCCTTTTTTTTTTGCTACCTTTTTCTTTGTTTTGATCCTTATCGATTTGATTGTTTTACTTGCATTTAATGGCTTTTTCAATGACCTCTGAAAATGATTAATCTTCCAAGCAATTCCCATTTTCTGGAGCAACATGTGTAAAAGACAAAGTTTTTTTTTTTGTTCCTTGTTGAAATCCTTCAGTGTGTGTCATACTGCAAAATTGCTGGTTTTAAGTCCTGGCAGCTAAAGTCCTCATAATACTATTGAAATCGGTAACAGGGATATCTCAGAAAATTACAACCTCAAGCATTTCTATTATGAGAAAACAGAGCCTCACCAGATTAAAAACCTAAAACATGGGCTTGTTGTAATGCTGTCATAATGATTCTCACATCCCTTTAATAAGGAGACCAAGCTCAACAGTTGGAGTGTAATTTCCTGATGTCATCTGGGATGTGTTCTGAAAAGGGAAGACGATTCATCCGTCGAACCGTCTTCCTGCCTACTTTCCTGGTCAGGGTTGTGGGAAGGGGGGAAAAATTAACATAATGGGCAACTTTTGATGGCAGGAGAATGACACTGAAAGCGTTGCAGGTTCTAAAAATTCAGCAACCCTTTTTCACACATCTTGGCTGCATTATCTGATGCAATCCAGTCCTCAGGGAACCACAGTCGGTCCATGTTTTTGCGCGCCCCGCCAGACAGTCCACATTTTTGTGGCGTCCCAGCTTCTGGTAGGGAGCAAAAACGTGGTCTCTCTGTGGGTCCCTGAGGACTGGATTGGGAAATGATGCTCTTCAGAACAGGTGTTAATGAATTTAAAATATTGACTCTGTAAGGTGTTTCATCATAAAAAATGACCTTTAAAGACTGTGTATGTCGTTTTTAATCCAATTAACCTAGAAAAGTTTAGAAAACATTTTGTGACATTTCAATATTTTGTTAATAACATTCCCTCACATCTGCTAATACCATTGAAATGTTTAAATACAAAGTAGTATTTTGTTAAATGCATTTAGTCATTATTGGCTAATTCCACTTGTAAAAATTATCTTTATTTTAGTATTCTCAATGTTCCTAATACTGTACAGGAAAAATCAAGATTTACACGGCAGGTTAAGCACCCTTCGTTTCCACAGTAAAATGTTTCCTAGGTATAGGAATGTAACATTCTGGAAATATTTTATGAGTTTTAGGTGGCTTCTTGTATTTTCCAGAAGAATAAGAGCAAGCATTTGAATATGATTTATGTAACATTTCTGAAAGTTAAAAAAGCGGTTTCGAAAGAGCATTGTTAAATATAAATGTATGTGATAAAGTGAAAAAATGGAACAATGGGGAGAGACATTTACGAAACAGAAGCTTTTTACATGAATATTTTTTAATAATAAGCTAGCATTGTTCAAGAAATGTCGTGGATGACACGCTGAGGGGAAGTTACTCGGTTAAATAGACCGTACCTCTTAATTACTAACGGTAAATGAGCTTTTGTATTCTGCTTGTATAGCTCAATGTCTTATCTGATGTCCTGATTCAAATCATGTAATATTAATTATATAAACATACACATAAGTGCTTGTGTGGTTACTCGCGTACCGTGAATTTACAGTCTTTTACTTAATTACGGTCTTGCAAAAGCCACGACTGAGATCCTGTCGGATTGATAGGTACCTGCGGTTGTCACAGGAGTTGTGGCAAAAATTACGATTTAGATCCAGTTCCCCAAATCCATAAATCCTTTACGTTTCATGAAGATCGAGTTCAGGCAACTTGCAAGATACGGTCACAACCTACGGCAGGGAAAGCAGTCGCAGGTGATTCGTACGGCAGTTTTTTAAATGCGCAATAGGCTCTAACTACATTTTAATGCCGGTATCAGGAGAAATGTAGCTGGAAGAAAGTGGTCATTGAAATACGTTTACTTCTCATATATGTGAGAAAGTGGTCAATTACTGGGTACCTTTCCCATTTAATTATATATCCCTTCTCATGCATCGAACATCACAGGATCAATCTGTGTGTAATCTATGTACAATATATATACCGAAAAAGCAGTTACGGAGGATGAATGGATCTATATACATGTAACTATGTGTTATGTACTGCGTTCACTATTTTCAGTGGGATTTCACGTTGTAATGAGGTGATTACAAGAAAAAAAAAATATATAGACATTCTATCTTCTCTGTTGGACTTCCCAATGGCAAGTTTATGGCTGTGAGATATATCGCTCACATTTGTAGATATTTTAATCCCTACTTCTCAGTGTAATATTGCCCATACAGTTGCCCATAAGAGACCTTCTCCTGGTTTTTATTTACTTCTGTTTTCCAAAAGTCTGTGTGACACTCAAGTTTTTTTTCCTACCGTGTTAAAAGAGGCAGACCCCCGTTGCTCTTTGCCCGTGAAAAAGGGAGCCCACGTCTTTGTTTACCGGGCCACGGTACAGTAATGGCCAACGTCGCCGTTCTGAGGGCTTGAAATGTGCCGGTGAGGTTGCTGTTTGTATCATTATGTTTGTAGACCACAGGCTTTCTAGTGTAAACTCCTGCTGAGCCCAGAAGACATTACCAGTTTTCAGCTAGCATGAATTGGTCAGGGCTACTCATGAGCAAATCTACCGGGAGGTCATTAGCAGTGCAGACCCAAACTCAGCATAGTAACTGCCTTTTAATAACCCATTTTAGTCCCATCATTCAAGTGGACGGTACTGTTTTCAAGGGAAAACTACAAATGCATCTTTCCATATCATAATAATATTGATAATGATAACAATGATTATGATAATGATGATAATAATGATAATGATGATGATAATAATGATTATGATAATGAGACAGACAAACAGACAGACACACACACACACCAATCAGCCGTAACATTAAAACCATTGAAGTGAGTATCATTGATTATCTGTCAAGCATGCCATCATATGTTAGGCAATTGAGCAGTCACTTCTTGAGGCTGATGTGTTGGAAGTAGGGGAATGGGCAAGCAGAACGACTGAGTGACTCTGACAAGGGCCAAATTGTGATGACTAAAAGACAGATCAGATCATCTCCAAAACGGCAGGTCTTGTGGAGTGTTTCCCGTATGCAGTGGTCAGTAGCTACCAAAAGGAAGGCCGAGCGGTGACAGAGTCCTGGGTGGCCAAGGCTCATGGATGCATGTGGGGAGTGAAGGCTAGTCTGTCTGCTCCGATCCTACAGGAGAGCTGCTTGCTAGACAGGTTAAGTCTGGATCTGATAGAATGGTGTCAGAACACAGTGCATCAGAGCTTTCCGCGTATGGGGCTACATAGCCGGAGACTGGTCAGAGTGTCCATGCTGACCCCCGTCCATGGCCAAAAGCCCCTACAATGGGCACTTCAGCGTCAGGACTGGACCATGGAGCAATGGAAGAAGGTGGCCTGGTCTGATGAGTCATGTTTTCTGTTACATCATATGGGCGGCCAGGTGCATGTGCGTCGTTCACCTGAGGAAGAGATGGAACCAAGATGCACTATGGGAAGAAGTCAAGCTGGAGGAGGCAGTGTGACGCTCTGGGCAGTGGTCTGCTGGGAAGCTTGGGTCCTGGATGTGGATCTTACTTTGGCACCATCTACCTAGACATTGTTGCAGACCAGGTACACCCCTTCATGGCAGTGCTATTCCCTGACGGCAGTGGCCACACTGCAGTACATACAGGCAAAAAACAAGGTCAGAAATGAAGGACAGCTGGGCCTCAACTCTGCAGGTGTTGGTGTCCTTCGAGGACCTCGGACGCCTCCCGTACTTCTTCAAAACACCCGTGCGGGTAGAATTCATGTCTGTGCCTTCCGCTGCCGCTGGTAGCAGGAGAAACAAATTGGTTTCATGTGGAGAAAACGGCTCGGAGAGTGGGAATTAAGTCCGTGCCTGCTGCCGCTTCCTTGGACTGGATCCTGACGGTAATCACATTAGCTGGGTCAGAGATTGTTCTGGGCCCAGCCTCGCTGGCCCATATTACAGTGGGGCCCACTGGTCCAGCCTCCAGACAGGGCTGCTGGAAAAAGTTATTTACATATTTGTGTGGTGATCTGATTACCCTTGTGATGCATATGGTGTTTTAATTTAGCAAATTTACAAACATTACACTTCCCATTCAGTGTGTCCCCAGCCTTGTGCCCTGTGCTGCCTGGGAGAAGATCCAAGCCCACTGTGACTGGATCAGGGTTTGGAAGATGGATGGATGGACAGATGGACTGACAAACAAACATTGATATTGATCTCCCTTGTAAATACATCATATTTAAAACAACCCAACATATTCCAGATTTTAAACAGGTGTTTTGGGATTGAATGTATGTTTTTTGGGAGACATGGGGCTGGCGAGTGGTTATGATCAGAAGATCACTGGTTCAAGTCCCAGACTTGAGAGAGATTTCATTGCAAGACACTTAATGTCCAGCATGTGTCACATGTCTGGAATTATTCCTCTTCATGGTTTTTGTGCCCCCATGAAGTGACAACACAGTTTATAATGTGTTTTTTAATTTACTAGTGTGGTTTTTTCCAGTCGGATTTCACCACGCTCGTATACGGTGATTTGGTGTTTTTCGATCCCCAACTATACATGTCCTCAGATAAGAGGGATCAAAAATGTTGATGTGAGGAGACCCAGTTTCTTGTTCTTCCATGTCCCCTGGAAGACACTGCAGTTGAATCCCAGTGGGCCGGTCTGGATTTTATAGCAGCCGTCACTGGTTTTAGCCCAGTGTGTGAGTCTTGAACCAGTAAATATCTCTGTGGTCCCGGGTTGGTCTCTCAGTGGGAAGGCCCGTTGTTGAGGCTACCGGGAGGATTTGCCGGCCGTTTGTAGCAGATGTGAGGAGAACCACACCAGCACATGCGACGCCCCTGCCAAGCTGTCTCCTGTCTCGGCTGACGCTGTGATGTGCGCCAGAGACCAATTATGTAGTTTTCCCATGTTGATCTTAGCAGCATCTGCGATTTGTCTTTTGAGAGGCAGGGGTGCCTGAAATCCGGGCCGGTCGGAAGCTCTGACCCGGCAGCTCCGGCACCATTTGCCAGATCCTACAGTATCCAGGGTCCCTCCCCCCCCCCCCCCCGGAGCAGAGGGCACCCTGGGAAATCCTAATAGCCATGTGTTGCTCTGCTCAAGTCAAGTAAAGCTTTATTGTCATCGCAGCCATGTATGGTACACGGTGACACAAAATAATGTCCCTTTTGGACCCACGGTGTAACATTCCTGACAGGACAGACGTTACACGGCTAAAGACAGAGTTTGGGAATAATCTACGTAGGGCAAAGGAAGGTTCCTGCATGATTATCACTAATGTAAGGGGAGGGGAGACAGAGGGAAGATTACTAGCTATATTTAGTATGTAACGTAAAGACTCCACATTAGACAAACAGCTACACCGTACATGACATGACAGAGGTGCTGTCCATGCTTAAAGGGGCGGTGCAGCAGGTGTAAACAGCTGTAAACAGTGTGCTGATGTAAATAGTATTTTGTTCCTTTTGGCATCACGTTATCTAGTGTTGAAGGGCCCCCTAAATTATGTCACGGCAGACAATGTGTCGGTGAAGGAACTGGGCTCGTTCCGAAAGGAAGGTACTTAACTGACTAGCGTACTCGATAAACATCTGACTGTATGTAATTTTGGTGTCGTTTTCACCGAAACGCTTCTAAGTATGAAGCTGTCAGTAGCGCCGTGATTGAGGAAGCGGAGTCATCGCTATCAGGATTCTCCCGCGAACTCCTTAATAGGCTATTATATGCACAGCAAAACGCTGATGGTATGCAGGGCTAGAGGAACTCGCATGAGTGGCGGGGCGACGGGGACGTGGTGTCTTCTTCAGAGTGTGTATTTAATAAGCAGGAGCTAGAAAGGAGCCAGGAGATGCCATACTTTACATGTGTTACCTCTTTAATATTACTGTAGCCCAGGGATGGGCAGTCTTATCTGCAAAGGGCCGGTGTGTATGCGAGTTTTCACTGCAACTCCCTAATTAGGTCACTAATTAGAGGACTGATTGGCTGAAGAGTCCTCACACCTGGGTTTGAA
>JAODJU010000038.1:18385345-18414286 GCA_026776725.1 Gnathonemus echidnorhynchus | reverse complement strand
GGGGGTGAATAGCTTGCACACTTGCCTGCGTCAGCCCTACTCGAGTCAACCGAGCGACGTGCACAGGCAGGATAATTGGGAAGGGAAATCTACCCGAGGGCAAATGAGAGGGGAATGTGAGAGACCCGGGGCGTAGTGTGTGCGCTGGGTGCGTCATGGCAGCACAGTGGCAGGTGTGGGTCTGTTTTCTGGATGGAATATATCCCCCCCAGGGTGGGGGTGAGGCTACGTCTAGCAGGTGCCTAACATGGTCTGACAGCAGGATGAGGGGGATGGACTTGCTTCACTAGAGCCCCAGAAGCAAGCGACTACAGAGGCCGTCCGTGGAGGGATTGGAGTCTCTGCATCTCTCAGCCTCACTTCTTCAGCCCAGCCATGGGCAGTGGGACGTGGAGGTTAAACGACCCTTCTGATGGACCCAGTTGAGGTTTGATGACCCAAGGGGCTCAAGTGAAATGAAAATTAAATGACGCCTTTGTTGGTCATCTGCACAAGTACATTGGAATGTTTCTTTCTGCATATCCCATCATGCCCTGCTTTAAGACGTACACACAGCTTGGGGCCTGAGCACAAGGCCATTTATCCAGCATCCCTGGGGGGGGGGTTCTGCCAATGGAGTTCTGCCAAGAATGAGATTTGACCTGGCGACCTTCTGATCACAGGCACTGAGACCAAACCCGCTGAGTTACGCTGGGGCGTGGCTGCGTCCTCTTGTCCATCACCTAGCAACCACGCATGCAGCCAATGGCGGGGCACGTCACAGCCCCCATGGGATGATTCGATGTTTTGCTGCTTGCTGAGTTGAGACCCACAGGCATCTACTCATCCTCTGTAACTGAGACTTGGTCTGAAATCTGGAATGTATTAAACCGATGTGCTATTTATAAAATGAAGCAGAACGATCGGAGATGGGTTTAGCTTCAAATTTAATTTATTTTCATAAAATAGACAATTAGTTCCCCACTATGTTTGTTGACACAACACCGTGTTTCAGGTTGAAAGGCGTCTCCGATGCATCTAAATCGTCATGGTTTGACAGAACATGCGTCTTGCTAATTTTCTGCCATCGCCATTCTCTGCCAAGGAGTATTTTACAGGGAGGAGAGAGCTTTTGCATCCGGTGCCTTTTGTTTACAGGTGAGCGTGGGTGTGATTCTAAGTAAGAAAGTCCAGGTTTGATGGCTCAGATGACGCCCAAGCCTTGGGCTCACATTCTAATGGTCACACCGGTTACCAGTCACATATCGCTTCCGCTGGCTGGAGAACTGTCCGGAATGGCTTTTTATAAATGACATATTTACGTTCTTGCTCTGCTCTAGAGTCTTTTGTTTTTGTGTTTTGGGACTATTATTTGTTAGTGGCGGGGGCATGGGAAGTGGGAGTCCCAGGGCGACATCTACCCCCTGGTATTAAATCTTAATTGTCTAAATGCACGCTTTCCTCCCAGAAGCAGCAAGTAGGATTTTGCCACCGCTGGCCCCAACTGCGGACCTACTTTCCTGGTAACGGTGGGACCAGAGAACAGGGAGGGCAAGACCAGAGGTCACAGTATAGCTCTGAAAACCAGGAGGAGCCTCACCAGCACAAGGCTGCCCCCTCCCACCATTAACCCTCTGGTCCTGCATCTCTTTGACTACCTGACCACTGGTTCAGCTTCACAGGCTGCTAATTGGGTTCCTCAGCTTCCTTTTACCCCTGCTCCCCCTGTCCTTTGACCCATAGCCTGGTGGGGTGGGAAAAGGCATCAGAAGAAGGACCAACTCAATGAGAGGTTGGGGTCACCCTGTAAAAGACCCCCCCCCCATCCCACAAACATCACCCCTGCTACCCCACATGGGCCACTGTCATCCTGGATCAGCTGTTGCCGATGTGACTAAGTAATGGGACAGCTAGTCTGAAAGGTCATCTTTGTGGTCCACAAAGAGAAACTCCTAAAGTGGATGCTTCTAGAAAAGTTAATCATACTGATCTTAGGCTGTTCTTTCAGTTACGTAAAATCCATCAGTAAAAATGGGCGGAAAATGGAAGTTGCAGTGTAAATTGCCTTAAATGGACATGAGTGGTAGCATTATGAAGCCGGTGTTGCTGTAACACAAGGTCACAAAAGAAGGACAGTAGAGCCTCAACTCTACACATGTTGCTGTCCGATCCACTGCACCAATCAGGTACGGCCACACCCCCGCTGGTGGGAATGCCCGCCTCCTGCCAGACGTCCTACAGGAGCAGCTGTAGATGACGCTCTACCCAGACGAGCTCAGTGAGTGACATGCTTTTCATTACAGTGAAAACTCTTCCCATGGGTTGAACGAGAAACTTTGACGCCTTGAGGTTAGACAATCGGCAATTACAGCACCTGGGAATCGCCTGGGATTCGCCTGTGATTCACCTGCGAATTGCCTGACAAAAGAGGCAAAAGATCGGTAACACCCACTGGCGTCCCCTTCCCCTCTTCTCCAGTTGAGCGGCGATATATCCCTCTCCCCCATGCTGGTTTGTCTGAACGTTGTTAATGTCCCCCTGCCCCACCTGTACCCCCCTGCACCTCCTCCACCACCTGGAGGCTGCCAGCCCTCAGTCTTCTGCCTTGACACACATGGCTTGCAGCCAAGTCTACAATTCAGTCTGAACCTGCCAGCTTATCAAATCCGCCAGGCCCGTCACTGGCTCGGTTTACTGACCTATGACCTTTGCTTGACGTGTGGGCCCAGTGGTGACAGATTGATGTTATATTTTATCCCTGAAAGTCTGTACATATTTTATTTTAAAGAATGTGCTAATGATGTGCTCCTCAAAAACGGCAACAGAGCCGATATAAAATCCTTCACATTTTAATCTCCACAGCCAGTCTGCCGGATTTCAGCATCAAATTACTGTATGTGGCCTGACGTGTCTCCGGGTGTGAAATCAGATTTGAGGGATGCTGTCATAGACAAGCTTCCTTCCTCACTAATTCTGGGTTGCTGGTGTGCCCAGCATGACTGATCTTCTGGTTGAAGACAAGGAGACACGGTTTTTGGGCCACACTTCCACACCGGTGCCGTGCGGGAGGTGTAGGTAGCCACATTGCATCATAACTTTCCATCATTCAATTTGCTACTCAGACCCTCCCAGAGCATGGACGGAGGTCTGCTTGTAAGACGCTTCCGTGTCAAAGGTCTTCTTCATGTTTGTTTTGCATGCCTCTTTCCATTCTGGTCACCAGATCTTCATAGAAGCGTCTGGTGAAAAGTTCACAATGAAGATAATTGGAAAATGGACAGCATAATAGCTCAGATGGAAGATCTGTTGACTCACCTCCATACTCTTCTGTGTTTGAGGAGTTTGTAGGTATCCCCTGGGATGTAGAGACATTGCCCATATTGTGTACATATATATGCCCTACGATGGCCTGGCACCCTACCCAGAGTGTTCCCCTTGTGTCTTGTGCTGCCTGGGATAAGCTCTAGTTGACCCTGACCAAAAAAAAAGAGATCAGAAGATGGATGAATCAATGGAAATATCCTGACCCTAATCACAAAGTGTGTCAGTCACAAGGTCAGTTTCTTCTCAAAAGACAAATTACAATAAGCTCACACTGAAAATAAGAGTCCTTTGCCTTGGACTGTAATTCTTCTAGAGAAGACAGGGAGTGAGAGAGGGTATGCCAGAAAGCGAGCCAGGCCTACATCCAACGTTGTCACCAAGCAGACTTCCGTTTGATCACCCTGTAGGAAAGCATCGCAGTTCAGATCACATCCCTGTCGCTCTCGCCCCCGGATTTGCTGACTCGGCTAAATCCATTAGCAATCATTAATGTTAAACAGTGCTCTGCTCATTCATCTCCTTTGAAAGGAGTCACAGCAGTGATATGAGCTCAGCATATTTACATGAAGTATTAGATTAAGACATACAAAAATGGTATATATATAGTTGGAGAGAAGGTCAGTATATCGTGGGCCACCAATTTTGGAGATGTTCTTGGCTGTGGAAGAGGTACGACTTGTAACGTGGCCAAAAAATATCTGCATGAAGTGTCTGGAAAATGTGTCCAATGTAACTGCCCCGCCCCACTGCCATTGTGTTTATTGGTAACGATCGAATAAATGAAACACTGAAAGCCAAGTGGGTGGGATTATCAGGCACTGTCAATCAAACAGACTCTCCGTTGGGTTAAATTAGGCAGTAATTAATGTCATTGCCCTGTGTTATGGTGGTACTGTAATTGGGCAGCTGTCCTGTTTATCCAGCCCTCGGTTTGAGTGTCACAATACCCAAGAGCACTTCCTCATTCCGGTCCTTGGGGACACACAGGTTCACAGCTTTGACTCCATCCCAGCTTCCCTGCCAGACATTTATGTAAAAATGTGGATTGTCTGCTGGTCCTCAAGGAAATGGGTAAGAAACACTGCCCTAAAAATGCTGGTGTGGATGGGTTCTCACGATGAAGATCCTAGTGGAGAAGAACAAAACCGACCATCTCAGAATCAGAGCTGCTTTAAGGTGGACTTGAGCTGCAACAGGGGTGATATACCAACAACAAAAAAAAAACTGTATCATCCCCTAGTGGATCCGCCAAAGCTTTACATCAAAGAGCAGAGTGTAGCTCATGCTAATCTTTACCGACGTGGCTCTTATTTCCCTTCAATAAAGAATTGGCAATGGTGAATTTGAAAGGATCAGAATGTTAGCTTTCTCATTGGAGCCAGATTATTGTGATTTAATGTGCTTTTCCCTAGCAGTTTCTGTTAGCTTATCATGGTTTTAAATCAGTGTAGGATTGACTAAATGAAACATTCTCTGCACAGTGACTCAACAGTTATATAATCAAAAGAAATTTTAATTGTATAAACAAGTAGATACTTAAAACTCATTGTTCTTGGACTATAAAGCTGTAGTCTGTGGCCAGTAACATAAATTAATGTGTATTATTATTGCATAATAAGTTAAATGATGATTATACGACATAATGTATAAAATGCATCTAGAATAATGCCGGAAATACAACGGAAACTGGGCAGGAGACTGGAGCTGTGAGTCCTAACATGGGGATTTTTAATATTCTTACAAAGTCGTGACCTTGTGTTTATTGCTCGTGTGAAACTTTCTTTTCAAAGTCAGGGCTGTACCGTGCCCATTGTGCTCTGATTTATATGTTAAAATCCAGAACTGGAACTCTGGAACTGCAGAAATTCTATTCACATCCTTTGAGACTGACTTGGTTTGAATTCTGGAGCAAAATAAAATAATTCTGTAGATGATATTAGCATACTAATAAGTTTATTTTCCCAAGAAATTATTTCCATTTTTACCTATATTTGAGTTCCACCTACAGTATATTAGTTTTCTTTTTTTGGCTGCTAGTCTAGATGAATGACAGTTACACAAAAAAATGAGGTCCTACAAATGATGGACACTTCATTCTTGAGTGGATAATTATCGGCGTACCCGTTGGGGTAAACGAACAATGCTCGTGTGGGGGGTCTCCATGCACGGCTGTGCGGACAGTTGAAAACAATTAGTGAAATGGTGTATTTCCTCCTAGTGCTCATCTCCCAAGTGTGGGGCCTTAGCCAGTCTCTTTAATTTTACAGGACGACTCTCGTTTTAACCAGTGATGTTGCTGCAGCTTTCAGCTCAGAGGAGAGATCGGGACTGATCAGGGAGGCTATTCCAGTGGTGTGGTGAAAGCCTGTAGCACGCACACACACACACACACACACACACACACACACACACACACACACACACACACGCTTGTCTTGGTTCATAATTAGCAGCTAACCCTTTCCTCTCCCCTTGTGCGATGTCTCGACTTGAATCACAGAGAAAAAAAAAATCCCCCCAGTTGCGCTTTGTTTTGTGCTCAGAAGGTTGTTTGATTACTTCAAGCACAATGAATACAAGCTGCATTGTCTTCATCAATTTTGCAGCATGTTGGTGCTGACCCTGACATTTGTCCCGCCACTGAGGATCTGGAATCTTTCTTTCTCTCTACTTCCAGGCCTAAGCCCCTTCCCATCCTCCCCCCGCTGTGGGCACGGCTCTCTACTGCTCTCAATAACGCCATTGAGGAATCTGGGTGAATCAGGAAAGCCACAGTATATCTCTTCACTTCTTAGAACCTTTTATCGTAATATTTTCAAACTTTCAGCTTCTTCTTTTTTTTAAGGCTGGTGAGCAATAGTGACTGACCTTCCACAGGCTCATGCCATCCTTATGCCCTGACTGAGCGCTCTGCCCTGCACACGAATAACACCATGGTGGACCCTATCAGGGACGTAAGCCATCACAGTTTGGACCCGATCTTCATTATTATGATTCCATTGCACTGGTATAGAAGATATATTGGATGGATGGACAGAGAGATGGATAGAGCCAATTGGGGGGAGTGGGTTGGAAAGACAAGGCTTCTGGGGACAGCATTTTTGGCTGAGGACATAGAAACATTCCGATATTTTCCTGTGAATCGGGGAAACTGCTGCATTGTTATATCACAAAGTTTCTTCTCGCCACAACAAAGGAAGATATTTATCATGATTGGATATGGTTTTGAAATAACAAGGCCTTAATTACAGGCAGAGACATTTTTTACTCCTGTGCTTGGCAACAGGGTTCGTTAATAGTTTGATTCAAATGGTATTATTTATAAATGATGCTTAAGATCCAACTGCTGCTATGTTATGTATCCAAACATCTATCTCAAGCAGTTCTGTTGTTCGTCTGACAGGCGTAATTTAATCTGTCTGACAGATCAATCACTCAGTCGTTTTCAGGACTGAGTAGGTTGTGCTGACAATGGCTGTATTAGATGAAGTTCTGAGCAATTTCCATCTCCTGGTGCCTAAAAACTAAAATAGTGACTTGATCTGAAAATGGAAGTAACTGTTAACGTCACCTCCGGAGCTGGTGTGTGACTGGTCCCAGCTTGAGTTTGCGCGTGTCTATGGGTTTTGGTACTCAAGGTTTCCCATTACAGTCATGCTATTCAGCTAAAGTGGGGATTCTGGGTTTTCCTTGAGGTGTGTGTCCCCATTTGTACGCCACCGTCCTGTGAGGATCGGCCATCTTGCCTCCGTCATGCTGTGACCTCAGTGCTGCTCGAGGGCTGCATTACCCTCACTGGATAAAAATACAGAATTAATTATTTGCTATAAATATTAAAATATAGAATTGTAAGGTATAATTTATTTTCTGATGTTCGCTTCATATAAATTTTTATATCCATCATATTAGTTTCCCCAGTTTAATTACTGGTTTGCAAGCATATATGTTTCTTTGACAGATGTGTGGAAGGCGGGGAGCCCAGATAAATGGCAAATACCTCCAAAGAAACAGATACTGCTCCTCACGGCTTCTCATCAGAACTTCCTGTTTTATTGTACCCTAAGTTCAGCCTCAATGGGGAGTCACATCGCCATGACGATGCCATGGTAACGGGAGGCAGCCCCAGCTCAGTGCCCACACTGCTGTGGGGCAATTAGGGCAGCAACTGTGCAGTGACGTTCAACTAGGTCAACCAGGGCCCTGTGTTCACATCTGCCCAGCACTGGCCCTTGACTCTTCTGTGTTTTCCTGGGTTGTCACCGCACATCGTACAGGAGAAAAAGACTTAAAACACCACGCTCAACCTATGCAGATGATCGATACCATTAGCTTGTAGATGGTGTGTCCTTCCATCCATCCATCCATCCAGTCATCTTTTCCATCTTCTATACCACTGCAATGGAATCAAAATGATGAGATGTGATGGCTTACGCCCTTGATTATGGCTCCACCAGGGGTTCAACACAAACATTTCAGCACTAGGCCTGGAGTTCAGACCTGATGTGTTATTTTACTCACCACACAAACCTTTGGGCCTTCACTAGAAGATCAGTCATAGCACTGGGCACTAGGGTCAAGACGTGAAGCCTAGCATAAAATTATATGAACTATATGTTTCATATAATAATTGCACCCTGTTTTATTCTTGTGTCTTAGTGAGCATGGATTTGGTTTGAGAACCACTACAGCTCCCAGTCTTGCCTGCGGCTGTGGGTGACTGAAACTACAACAGCAAACAATCTGCTCATCTGAAGCACGAGGCTGACATAATTACCCCGCCAACGGGACCTTCTGGAACGTTCACTGCCATACCAATGAGCCTCTGTGCTACACATGGAGAGGGATGACATGTGCTAGGGGGCATTCGGCCCCGCCCCTACAGCGTCACATGGCAAAACTGTCCAGTCGTGTTATGCTCTGCTGCCCTTGGCCCAGAAGAAGGACTACACATGCTTGAGGGCATTGTTATGTTTAGCTCTACCCCCACAGCATCACATGACAAAACTGTCCAATCATGTTGAACTCCTAAGGTTATGGATGTTGCTGGAGCTCAGGTGACCTGTGTGGGATGCTTGGTACATGCCAACAGGTGGTGAGCTGCTAAACTGACTGGACCAACAGCTGTTTTTTTGCTAAGGTAATTCATGATGAAAGTACAGCAACCCTATTCCAACCCCCAGGGTGTGACATACTGCTTTGGTAGGACAAAGAAGAAGTTGTGGGGGGGGGATGTAGGACTATCCAGATTGAGCATATGGTAGTGAATAAAAGCGAATGATTTTGATGTCATTAATCATTACATAATTATCTCCCACCTCCTATCTACTGATGTTAATTCAAATGCATGTGTGCCTACAAATTTACAACTAATTCGTTTAGCAGATGCTTTCATCCAAAGTGACATAGACTGGGGGTTAGCTGTTGTCCTTGGAGCTGAAGGCACTATGATAATATTATTATTACTTTATTCACAGTGAAGATGCACTATGCAGGCCACAGGATTTGAACCTGCACCCTTCTGGACAAGGGCATGGAGCCATAACCCACTGCAATAGACAGCATCCCTGTTTATGGACAAAAGAATTGCTTTTTTGCCCCTTTGTTGGGGGAGGTTATTCCACAGACTGTACGCCTTGCTTTCTGTTAGCGTGTGGGTGTGTATGGTATTAGAGGTCTAGAGATTCAGTGTTTGTCACATAACTGTGGAAAAGGCCACTGGCAACGGCAGCAAATGCCAGTGCATGTGAGCTACTGGCACATTTCTCTTCCACGTGCATCGATGCTCCCTGCTGGTCAAGGCCGTCCCCTTCGGCTTGGGCTGGACATAGGAGCTGCTTCAGCACAGAGAAACAGTTTGGGGGGTGGGGGGGGGTCGTTCCTGAAAAGCAGTTAGGGGCAGACGAAGGATGGCAGCGCAGGGCTTTTCTGTCCATGGTGGCCCATTCATTGTCTCCTGATGGCCAAGAAGATCCTGTCTGGGAATGAACCAGGAGATGTGTGACAACATGTGTGTTTGCGTGAGAGGTGTGTGTGACTGAACGCTGAGTCGAGGATCAGGTCCAGATACTTCAGGGAAACATGTGGAGATAATCTGAGCTGCCCCTCGCTATAACGTCCGCGTCTCCTCTCCCCCGTCAGCCCCTGCCTGCCTGATTCCCCACTTTACCCACCCCTATTATTCTCTTTCTGCTCTCCACCGCCACCCCCTAACCTCTCGTTCTCGGAGCAGAGACTTTCAGGAAGCCGGCTGAATGCCAATCGCTAGCGCCCCTCGTGTTTAGAATTCATCCCTGGCCCTCCAGATAAGCTCATAAATGTAATTAGATGTCCTTTCAGCGTCGTGCCGTCGTTTATCGTAAGCCGTAAATCTCCCCGGTTTGTTTACGTCGCTCGACGTTCGATGTCTCCCCTTGAAAGAGATGGAGCCCAGACCCTGGGGGGGGGGAACGTTTGCTGTTGTCCACCTGTGCACCTGCCGATTTTCATAAAAAAATAATCATCCCCCAAACTCCCTAAAAGGCAAATCCTACCGACGAGCAGGAATAGGAGCTCCAGGTAACCACTGGAACTGGACGCCAGAAGGAGGAAGATCCATGTAGAACATGGAAATGTCTTGGCAGATGTGCTACATGAAATGGTCACCCCCGTCCCAGGTGAACCTACAACTCCCTCATTATGAAAGTTAGGGAAGCTTAACATTAATTATTAAATATGGTATTGTTAGGATTAAAAGTCCTGAAAATCCCAAAAATGTCTCTATTTCCAAAAGAAACCAAAGACAAAATAGTATCACGTCCAAACAACAGATCTTCAGCTGTTGTCCATTTCCTGGGCCCTTGAGAGCTGGAGGTTTGCACCTGCTACCTTTCATTTCTGTTACAGGACACCAGACTCTGATAGGTGCATGACTCTGTAATTACAGCCTGTTTCTCTCTTGATTAGCCTCTCGTAGCTCTTTGGTAATCTATGGTAAATCCCCAAGTTCCATCTTTAGCTGCTAGCATAAGCATATTATCATAAGAAAGGGGGGCTTTTGACATTTATATTTTTGATGTTTATTTTTCCCTTTAATAAACACCACTGAGGATTTGAAGAGGATTAGGGATCTGAAGAAGCTTTCCTTTATTGTGGAATCTGTTGCTTTGCACAGATGTTGCTTTATGGGCCTGGAGAGAATGCGGGCAGTGGGGTTAGGTGGGTGTGTGTGTCCTGTCCGGTTTGGACCGGCCCAGATCCGTTGCAGGTTTAATTATTAAAAGCTCTCATTTCCCCTTTGGTTCTGCCCAACAAACAATGACAGAAGCGGGTTTGCCTGGCATCTCTCTGAGTCGTTCGCCTCTTGAGTCAAAGTATCCAGGAACCTAACGTCCTAGAGGAACCTGCCTCTGGGCTGATTTATGGTCTCCTCCCCGGTCTGGATTGGGCCCTGTCACGTTCGCCAGTTCCACGGATGCGTCATGCTCGGAAGATGCCAGAGCGTTTAAAAGAATCATTAATCGAGCTTTGAGGAGCTGGCAGGGACAGCGCCACCGGGATTAAAAGACAGCCATGTTGGTCGCGCGTGGCGATGACAGGAGGTGACGCCACGGTTAAATTTAATTAACGTTCACTTCGGGTTTAGAGCCAGCAAATAAACCAGTACGGAACAGATGAGCAAAGTTATATCTGATACCGACCAAATGGTTCTGATGAGAGTTTGTAAGGCCAGATCCAGGCACTATATCCTCCTGAGACCCAAGGAAAAAAGTGTCCTTCAATTTTAGGATATTTGTCTTTGGAGGAAATAAGACATCTTACAATTTAGATTTTTTCAAATTTATTTTTATTTTTAATTTGACAGCATGTCCCCTTTAGTGTACAACAGGAATAAATATGTTTCCTTACATCAGTGAAAAGATAGATGCAAAAACAAAATGTCCACTACAGTGGACATAAATGAATGGGTGGGGCCTCAGGAGGATATTGTAGCGGAGGCGTGTTCCGGATGTGCGATGCTTTTCTTGAGTGATAAACTGGTGCGGCTGGTCAACAGCAGGGTCGAGAGGAGAGCTTGCCCCCCCCCAACAGGAACGCTGGCTCTTGCCACATGTGTCTTATGTGAATGTTCTTCAAAAGCTGCGTGTTGGACCTCAAAGCTGATCGTATCCATTTTGTCAATGCCCGGATTATTCCGGAAGCTGACGGCTGACCGTGGCGTTCCTGGAATGTTGCCATTAGGTCACTGTATTTTGTATTAAAATGAAGCGCAGTCACGTGACCCTTTCTGCGTGGAGCAGAGAGCCTGCCATTGTTGGGGATTGCGACAGGCTGCATCAACAAGTAATTGCTGTGGTGCTTCAGAGAGGGTAGAGATTCCCTTTTCACCTGCGCTGTGAATAATTGATCATTGTAGCACTTTATTACATGTCAGCTGTGCTTTTACTTTACTCCTGTTCATTTTTAATGAATTCATCTTCTGTGCGGCCGGATGCTTCTTATCTCCTTTTGGTAACTGGTTGGCTGCCATTGTTTCCCAGAATGCAGTGGGTGAAAAGTGGCCTTTGAGGACTTCCTGTGTTGGCTGCTCCCCTCATGGTTTGGCCCAGCGAAGCCACATTGAATTGAAAATATCTGTTTTTTTTCCCCTAAACCTGGATTGTTAAACAGGAAGTGGCATAATGCTGTGGGGATATTCTGTTTACTGCTGTAAGGTCCCACTTATCACCAATTGACCTCAAATGAAAGCTGATTGGCCCGCTCCCCTGTCACTCACGGACTCGAAACATATCATTGGTTAATGATAAGGTTGGCCCCTTGGTATAAATTATATCCCTACTTCCCCCCTCCCCCCTTTAAAAAATGTAGAATTGGCCTTTACTTTGGGATAGTGACCCCCTCAGGGTGGCTACCGTTTTGCTGGATACTCTCTGTAGGTAACAGGAATCTTTGGAGTTCAGTGGATCTCGCTGTTGTACCTTTGAGGGAGGTGTTTAGTCTATAGAATCGGAACGATGTACCAAACTGTATAAATGAGTGTGACTCAGTAAGCTGAGCCAGGCACTGAGGATTACAGCCTGTACCCAGCAGATGTCGAATGGTGGCTCCTTCCAGCTACCACACCTCCCAGATGCTGACCGTTCACATTCACTGAGGGAACGGCCGAATTACCCAGGGCCGTTATCCACAGCCATGGCGACTGTGGACTGGGGAAGTAGCACGGAGACTGATTAATTCCCCAGGTGAGGTCTCTCAGGAGTCCACTCTTTTTGGAGTGCTGAGTTACTCAGAAGCGCCAGGCGGGATTTGGCTAAAGGGCAGCCGTGATGGGCTCGGACGGGTTTGGCGGAGAACGGCTCTCGCCACTCGCGAACGAGGACAGCGGCGACATCGCTGTAACTCGGGGGACGGTCCTGATCCATCTTAAGAGGAGCCCGGTACTGCATATTTAATACTGCTGGGCGCTTTAATTGAAATTCCCAGATTTAGCTAGACGAGAGTACGGCGCGAGGTTGGCAGCCCCGGAGCATCAGTCTTCGCGATGACACTTTCGATCCCGGGAGGGTGACGCCGGGGTTACGTAGCGTGTGCTGGAGCACACCGAAGCATGTTCCCTTTAAACGGACCTGCCAAAGGCACGGCGACGTGCCCGACACCAGTGGAAGTGCCTCGTTCTGCAGAATAGCTGCGCGAGAAAATGCGAGCGGCGCGGATTACCCATTGGATTAATTAGATGTGCCAATCAAAACCGGTCTTTAAATGGGGGTGCAGGCCCTGAGGCCCACAGCTACCTCAGTGCGTGCTCTCAGCCAATCAGAGTCGTCCAAAAATATGCGTCCCGACTAGACAGATGTAGGATTCGTCACAGAACCGCTTCCACTTTCATGGGCCTTGGATTTTTCCGTCTTGTTTCTCAGGCATTGTTTGGCATCGCATACAAACAACGCCTTACCTCATTAATACGATCAATATTTACATATGTCATTAAGCCGTTAGCTTTAGTCTTGTTGTGATAATGAGGCTGTAATGTACAGCAGCGGATCCGTCCGGACCTGGGTGACTTGCGTGACCTTGTAGCACTTGCTGTTTATTGGACTGGATTTCATACCCCCCTCTGAAAAGGAGGGGCCATTTAATGCCGCGGGACAAGGTGCGAGTCTGAGTCAGTGTCAGAGACTCAGCTGTGACTCCACGGTGACTCGTATGGGTTAACTGACAGATGTATTGACATATAAGAAAACAAACGCAGAGAATTCCCTGGTCTGCACTGCGACGACTCTGCATGCAGATCGTGACCCATGGGCAGCGTGGGTAAGAAAGGAATGAAGTGGGGGAGGGGGGCTGTCAAGCATGGCGCGGCCGTGAAATCCAGCCCGCTCCTTTAATTAGCGGCTCCGTCGCCGGCGGTAACCGCGGCTCCGCTGTTTATCAGCCGCGGCTTTTGTGGGCCTTTTTTTTTTTCTCTTCCTGGAGTCTTATTTGAGTCTCTGCCTCCACGAGGGATTCAGGGCAGCGACTCTAATGAAGTCGGTTTTGGCTGCGCACAGATCCTCTTTGATCAGACCTATCTGCTCCAGTCGCCCCTGGCTTCTTTAACCGGCTTCGGCTTGGTCTCTTCGCTGGGCCCGGTCCGGAAGGGTCCTGGCCGGATGCGTTAGCGGGGCGGCCAGAAAGCACCACCAGCCCCAGAGGACAGCCAAAGAACAGGGTCGCTTTAAATAGTCCGGTGCTGTCCAGAGTCGGGATCCAGCTACAGAGTGGCAGTACCAGGATGCCAGCCTGGGGTAGACATTTTGGTATGTTAGATGGGCACCAGTGTTCAAACTGTGTTTGTAGTCTTGGGGGGATAATTTTCAGGGGGGGTCAGGGTCGGGGGCTGGTCAGATTATCCATTTTTTGGGCACTGCCCACTCTTAGCCTTGTCCCTTCTGCTACCATTCAATTTATTTTTATCTAGCGCCTTTCACAACAAAGTTACCCCAAGGTACAAATAGGAGAATAGTACAAAAAACAGGAAAAATGGAAGACAAATGAAAAAAAGAAAGGCAGAGGACAATGGAGGAGAGGAACCAAAAACACTCATGTAGAGAGAAAATGAACCTCTGGGTGTCCAAGGTCAACTGCCTGCCCAACCCCCCTTGGCAGGGGAATGGGAGGGGCATGGACACCCTGGGGGCCCAGGACTTTACAGGGCCCTTGAATAAATAAAATTTTATGTAAAACTGGGGGGGGTTGACATTTCGTCAGGTGGTCTGGAATGTCTAGGTAACCCCCTGATTACTGCTGACGCACAGAAGCAATGGCAGGTTATTGGAGAATGAAAAGTAAAACCTTCCCCATGTTAATCGATTCCGCTGGCGGCTCCGCTCCGAGGATGTATGTGGAATTGGCGCCTATCTGAGGAAACAAGAGGGCCCCGGGGGCACGACGTTGGTGATGGGTGACATGCAGTGGTGGTGGGGGGGGGGTCTTGTTTCAGATTAGATCGTGAGGAGGTGAAGAGGACCCTCTTCACGTTTGGAAGTCACAGGGAAATGTCGCTCGGTGAGCCCTGGTGGGCATGGGGAGGGGCAAGCGGCTGGAGATGGGCTCGGGACTCACGTGGAAATTCACCTTTCCGGAAATTACTTTGCCCCCAGAGGAAGCCGCATAGCGGAACGGGGCTGACAGCACTGACAGTCACATCTGACACATTCCAGACCGTACGACCTACGTGATCCATCTATGCTTCTCTTTCGCTTAGTCATCCAGGCTTAGCTTAGTCTGACTCGCTCCATCCTTCACTATCTATAAACACAGAGCCCCCCACCCAAGTCCCCATAAACAGACTGTAAGTATTAATGCCTCCCCCCAGTTCAGTTATTTTAGCTGCCCTGTAGGTAGGCAATGATTCCATATTGTGGAAAAAAAATTATAACTTAGGTGGGGTGGGGTGCATTATGGGATTGTTGTTCTGATTTATGCCTTAGAAAAGAAGATACTGGTGCATTATGGGATTATTGTACGATCTTAGACTTTGGGTAAGAAGATACTGGTGCATTATGGGATTGTTGTTCTGTCTTGGGCCTTAGGCAAGAAGATACTGCTGCATTATGGGATTGGTGTTCTGTCTTGGGCCTTAGGCAAGAAAATACTGGTGCATTATGGGATTGGTGTTCTGTCTTGGGCCTTAGGCAAGAAGATACTGGTGCATTATGGGATTGGTGTTCTGTCTTGGGCCTTAGGCAAGAAGATACTGGTGCATTATGGGATTGGTGTTCTGTCTTGGGCCTTAGGCCTGGGGAAATTGCTTGTTTTCTTCCACAGTAGTGATTACGTTGGTCATCAGCTGAGCTCCATAGTACGAACTGATGAGGATGAGTATTTGTATTGATTTTAAAAAGAATTACCTAGAGAGGACTAAGAAGCCTGTTTTTAAAATAAATAGTTTAAGGCAAATCTGTCTTCATTGACCTCTTTGCTCACCTTTATTTCCTCCATCTGGGGAAATTATAAACACTTCTCATGCAAATAAATGCATTTAAAACAGTGACCAGTTATCAGTTCATTTGAACGGATTATGGCAACAATAAGTAAATAAATACTCGGTTGCTGGTTTTTGTTGGTTGTTGTCAGTGCAGACGCTTCAGCAGCTCCTGGTTGGCTGACTATTCTATTATACCATGAGACATCAAAGAACACTAAAGGAATTACAACTGTCACTGATCACAACGATTTACTGTTACGGGGCTACCGTTATCGCTAGCGTGTCTCGACTGCATCGCGTATAATCTCTGGACAGTCATATTGAACAATTCCCCTCGTATCTCGGAGGGGCCCAGGTCAGTCTAGGGTAAGATGAAATGAAAATGGATTTAGCTGTTAGCTGGAATATATTATTCAGAAGTGGATCAGCCAAGGGTGGTCATTTCCCTGTACTGTCTGAGAAACACAAAGGAAATTAATGAACAGTGGCAACATTTCATCCCTTTGAAATGGTGCTGAGGGGTGCAGGTGGGCCTTCCAGGGGCGATGTGGGGTGTGCGCTGATATTCTGTGAGCCTGTGTACCTGTAACCATGCTTACGTGCAGAGCAAGTCCAGACCGGGATTTTGTTTCAACCAACCAGTTGAGCACAAAGAGTCACAGTCACAGGGTACTCAACTGGTTGGTTGAAACAAAATCCCGGTCTGGACTCTCTGGACAGAGAGGGGTCAATCCTTATCATATAGTATCATCAGCCAGTGATATGTTTTGAATCAGTGATTGACAGGGGAGGGAGCAGTCTCTGTTCCAGGTTCTAAACCCTCCATACACCAATCAGTTGTATGTGAAATCCTACCCTCCCCCACGGTTCGCCATCACTTTCCACACCCCAGCTGAAAGCTGATTGGCCCCCGGAGTGCCTCCTCCCCTGTCACTCACTGATTCAAGACATATCATTGGCTAATGATAGGTTGGCCCCTTATGCCACCTCTTATGGCCCCCTCCTTAAACATTCCTAGAATCACCCCCCCCCCGACGCCTGCGTAGACAGAGAGCAGGCATTTTCAACTGGGGGGGGGGGCTTTTACCTCCATGCTCCTGTGCGCCTGCCTGCCACACCGCCTCCCTGTGGAGTCTCCGCGCGATGCACCCGCCTGCCGGTCATTACACAGGAAATGGGGCGGCGGCGGACAGCGCACAGTTTTCCGGAGGAGGCTGGCGGTAAATTTACCCCCCAGTCTCAGTGGGGTCGGGAACATGCGGCATCGGTCACAGCGCACTGATCACACCTGTCCGTAGGCGGCGGCCATTTTTGAGAGAAGGCCGTGTGAGTGGGAGGCGTGGCCTGCTGCCCGTTGCCGTGCCGACCCGAGAACTGTCAGACCGCCTCCTTCCAGTGCCTGTGATGCTGTCAGCACTGCTCAGGACTCCGGGAAGAACCAATATTATTGTATTTAATAACCAGACAGACATTTTTAGAAGGTATCAAAGAAAACAGTACATTTACCCAGGTATCAAAACCTTTCAAGAAAATATTTTGAGATTCTAATTAAGATAGAGAATTGTAAAATCTTGCCTCTAAAAGTCTGATGTGTCATAAGACACTGCACAGTGTTTAATACGGCTGGCTCTTCCACATAACAGAGGCGTAAAAGATGACTTTGTGGCAGGTGGGGTTGACTTCGCTACCTTTGCTTCAGATGAGGGCAGGCAGGCTCGCTGTGAAGCTGGGAGCTCTCAGTTGTTTTGTACTCCTCTGGCGAATGCATGGTTTGCTCCTGAACATAATTTAAAGGGAGAATGTTCAATATTTACACCGTCCAGAATGAGTCACAGGTGAGTCACTGGGTGAAAATATCATTTTTACCTCCTGAGTCAGTGTAATATTCAAAATAATGACATTGTTTGGAAAACACGCAGATCTTTTCAAGAGACAAATAAGTCTCAGACTTATTGATGAATGAATTTTCCCCAAGATTTGAAATGTGTGGCCCCCCTAACCTGGCCACAGACATTTGGGCCTCCTTATGAACAGATTGCCCAAAAGATTAATTTCTATATACTCCATTTTCATTTTATATAGATTAACAGCTCATATAAATAGACATGCAGTATATATACTGTATATATATGTCTCTTGTCAATCTTTTCTCAGTTGTTCGGTAAAATGGATGATGTTGTTTCCATGAACTCCATGAAGACGGCTATTGATTACCTTTAATTGGTTTATTTTGATGTCTATAATGGCTGTGCCATTGTACCAAACTCAGAATCACATTAGTGTTCATTTTCCAAATTGATCTTTTTTTTTTCCCCTTAAGCTGAAAAGGATTAGAACCTGGAAAGTGTGTGGCTTCCTGTGTCGCTGTGGTAATGAGATGTGCCGTGAGAGCGGATTTTCCTCGTGTTTTTTTTTTTTTTTTTGAGATGACATGGCATGCTGCCATTTCCTAATGACTGCAAGTGGTGAGCATCGTATAGCAGTGTCGCTCTGTTTATCACATTAGCAAAAAGACCGTAGGTGGATGTATGGAGATCTTCCACGCTGGGGAGATCACCCAATTGAGGCGAAACGCTTTAAGTCAAGCTCAATGAGACTCATGCTACGCGACAGGAGGGGCTCGGGGACCCAGGCTAGTGCATCAGACCCCAGCGGAAGATCCTAGAACATGGGTCACCAACATGGTGCCCGCGGGCACCAGGATGCCCCCAAGGACCGTGCACATGAGTTGCCCGCGGACCTGTTCTAAAAATAGCACAACTCACCAGTGAGCAGCATCTAAAATTTAATTTTATCCTGTTGCTATTCTTCTTTAATCACATTTGCATTTATATATTATACATGAAGTTTAGATAAGTTTAGGAGGGCGTTTCAAACTGGTAGCCCTTCGTATGGCTCAGTACCCGTGAAGTAGCTCTCAGTTTCAAAAAGGTTGGTGACCCCTGTCCTAGACAGTGAGATGGAGGAGAGCTACCTGACCCCTGCATGTGTGGCCTGTCTTTTACTCACCGGCCACCATTCACACCCTTTCACCCTCCAAGGGGTCCATTTAACAACAAGGGGATCTCAAGAGCATTTAGCACCTTTAGCCATTTAGCTAACGCCTTCATCCAAACCAACATTTCATTTCTATGGCTGGATGTTTAGCAGGAGTAGTTAAGTACCTCACTCAAGTGTACTACAGCCAGGATCCTAACACAGCAATCTTCATCTTATGAGTGTGTATCCTAAACCACAGCATCAGATCACCATCCGGTGCTACCCAATCAAAACACGAGATCCCCCTTTTTTAAAGTAGGCGACACAAGCTATTTTTAACTTTATTAACATTAAATTTACATTAAGTAAACATCACTTGTGTAGCACTACATTGTATGATTGTGTGAACATCCTCTTTGTGTGCTGTGTTGTTTTTTTCTATCAAATGCGAAGGAACTGATTGAATAGTCCTATTTTATTTACACTACCGTTCATTATGTGGCTCCTATCTATCAAATAATATTGAAAATAAGCCTTTTTATCTTTGAGAGTGTCTCTTCCTGCGTCTGCCTTCAGTGTGGCAGAGGAAAGTGACAGCCTTCCCACAATGCACCTCAGGAAGGTAAGGAACCTCGGAAATCCCATTTCCAGGTGCCCCGGCCTGACGTGAGCTCACTGAGATCTGCACCCTGCGCGTGGGCGAGATCTGGCTCCCATGGCCTCCGTCGGCTGCCCCGGTCAGCTCCCGCTGATCCGAGTGGCACGCAGACTAATGGGCAGCGGCACCGTCGAACCCGGGGGCAGCGTGAGCGAGAGCTGCAGCTCCATTATGCAGACGAGGCACGCGGACGGATCTTCAGCCCATGTCATCAGCAATCTGTCATTCAGTGGCTCCGATTCCTGCTAAAAGTCAGTCTCCATACTGCTTCCCTGCTGGGTGTACCACTCTGCCAGTCTGTTGGTTCTCATTTAGCCTTGTGAAAACACTCTATGTACTCTGTACTGCAGCACTGACCCATTGATCACCCTGTGGTCTATACTGGTGACACTGACACACTAACACATTGAATACACTGTGGTCTATACTGTAGTACTGATTTATTGAACACTCTATAGTCTGTACTGCAGTACTGACCCATTGAATACACTGTGGTCTGTATTTCAGTACTGACCCATTGAACACTCTATAATCTGTACTTCAGTACTGACCCATTGAATACACTGTGGTCTGTATTTCAGTACTGACCCATTGAACACTGTGGTCTGAACCTCAGTACTAACCCATTGAACACTCTGTGGTCTGTACTGAGTACTGACCCATTGAATAAACTGTGGTCTATACTGCAGTACTGACCAACAGAAGCCTGCAGTCAGTTCTTTCACACTATTAATTCTATACCCGAGTGGAACCTGCTGGAATATTGCTCTCGCTCTGAAATACCGATCTGCTACGTTCTGGTCCATTTTGACGCTCAGCCCTAAGTTCAGTAACCATCATCTACCTGACCGTGCGTCTTGGTTCCATAACCTGCACCTGCTGGTATTTATGTACCGTTACACAGATGCACTGCAGCTCAAGGCTGAACAAACAAATAAAATGTGTAAACCAGCAGCGCAGGACATGACCACATACTGTAACAGCGGCAGTGAAGAGCAGATACCTGCCGCTGGCATTGACTCTGTCCCTGGGAGAAAAAAACAAAAAAGAAACTATAGGTGGGGGTAACTGAACATTTAACAAGTTTAATTCAGATTCCAATTTACTTGCCGATTTTCTCTCTCACACACATTGTCTTTCCATCAGGGCGTCTGAAGGGCTTTCATGTCGGTCGGTAGCTTCGGCGACGAGGCGCGGGGAGAAATCTCTTCGCTACAGTCAGTTTCCGACAGCGAATGAAACAGGCAGCTAAATGGCGAACGGCAAGAGGGCCCACGCAACATCTGCAGGCTCTCTGTTTTTCCGCCCATCTGTCTGCGGAGTCTGCGGCTGGCTCAGGTGTCGACCTTGCCGCGTTCGGCACCGTTCCGATTAGCTGCAGTCGGATTCTTTGAGCTGAGTAGCAGCCTGAGCGTTAGGGCCATGGTCTGACCTGAGCTGCAGCACCTCTTCGGGTGCTAATTTGTATTCGCTGTTGTTTGAGGACTATGTGTGTTTGGTCTCTGGGGGAAAAGGTTCAAGTCCTACACCCTCAACCAAGAGCATACCTTAGGGGGGTAGTTGCTAAACGAGGCACTGCTGTTTACCTCTCTGATATACGTTTAATTCTCAGTTGTTTTTCAGGATGTTACACGCATCCGGAGCCGGATCGCTGTCAGTTCGGCTCACATGCGGAGATCCGTGCAGTGAGGTGCGGGGCGGTGCGGAGAGGGGGGCAGGTGAAATGAAAGAGCGATTAAACACTATTTTAAAATCGCCTGTGCATATCTAAGCCATTAAGGCAACACAGACCAAGAATAGCGAGTAAAAAGATCACTACCGAGGTGTTCTGACGCCGGAAAGAAACAGAGACGTTTCGCTATGATACTGGCAGATTAATTACAGCGCCACTGAAATATCGCTCGTTCCCCGTACAATTAAAGGCTGATGTTTCGATTTGTTACTTGGTGTTTTTTCTGGGAGAAAACCAACAACAATAACAGGTATAAAAGTTTCCGCTGTCACTGTTGCTGTAATAATGCAAATAACGCTGTGATGATGCATCTCCGACAAGACTTTCCCGACAGACATCTGATACAAAAATTATGTGCTAAAAGTAAGCGAAAACGCGTTCAGGAAAAACGCTGGACGGCATTTGTTGTGTTTCTTTTATCAGATGTTTGCCCCCTTGAATGGTTTCGCTCTCGCTCTTTTTAATCGATGACGATGCATTGATCCGAAGCGGCGCCGCTTTCACGCGCAGCTCCGACCGATGGGGCGCGATGCGGCCGCGTCTCTGCGCCCTGATCGCCGCCAAACTAAACACTCGGCTAAAGGTCATTTGTAGAAGCTGATGGCAGCAGCGAAGGTGAATGTTTCCCTTTTTTTCTGCGAAGTCGTTCCCCGCCGTGATTTACCTTAACAGCTGATTTTTTTTTCTAACGTCAAATCTCTTCTTTAGGAGGATTGTTGGTTTAAACTGATAATCAATTAAAAAATGTAAATAATCAAATTAATTTCGGGGCACTTTTTGCCGTAGCCTCTAATTATATTATTTACATAAAGGGTCTGATTATTTTGACACAGATATTAGAAGGTGTGATAACACTCATATGTCATAGATTATGTTATTCTACGTAATTAATTTGAATATAATGATATTTCACATTCCTCATTATGGTACAGTTCTTGTTCCAGTCATCAGTATAGCCGTATACTGTAATATGTTCCCGATCTTGGTGTAACTTCTGCACAGGTTCAGCGATGCTAGAATTAGCGTTGTCCTGTGGTGATGTATTGAGTTAGCGATTGTGCTGTAATTCCTATGTTACGCTGGAATGATGGATATTGGGTTGGTTATGTCTGTGGAGGGGGAATAAAGGAAAAAGGCGGTATTATGTTATGAGAGCGCTGTTTCCGCCGGATCCTTTCTAATACAGCAGATGGGTCACAGGCCCCAGGTGACAGCAGATTGCCCCCCTACCCTGTCACACCCAATCAAAGCATATTAATGTATAGTGATCAGGTTGGACTTTCTGTATGAAGTATGCACCTCTTACCTTAAAAATATCATAGAATCATCCCTGTCTTGATCATCCTCTCTGTATTTTGCTGACCTACACTGCATTAAATACACTTTTTCAGTATATAAGTCTAAATTTCCTTCCTTCCTTGTATCAGGTAGTGTTTCTCCTAAATTGCTCTTAAGCACTTATGCTGAGGTGGGTGGAGTGCTCAAGTAAATCGGTGTGTGTGGTGGATGGGGCGGCATTCCGCAGAAGGCTTACGGCAGATTTCCATTCAGACGTCAACATTATGTTTGCCGCGGTGCCGTACGGGTCAGCAGTTTCGGCTGGGCTTACGATGGGAGGGTTGCTGGTTCAAATCCCAAGGCTGCCAGATTAGTTTCACCGTCGCGCCCTTGAGCAAGGCCCTTAACCTATGGCCCCATTGCTTCAAGGGTTACCTCACCCTGCTTTTTCAAAAATGTCACTTTGGGTGAAAGCTGGTCTGGTAGGAAAATTATAAACCAACCTCTCTGATAACTCTAGTTGAGCCACTTGGAATAAAACTCCGGGCCTCTCAGTGGGTGAGCAAAGTTATCCGTTTTATTCGAGCAAACCAGCAAAGTGCTCCCATCACACTCTGGCACCAGGTACCCAGTACTCCCAGCACCGAGAGAAACCAGTTGATAAACCATAATTCTCAGTTCCAAATAAGGACTTCTAAGTCCTGATTGGTCACAAAACACTAACAAACCAAGCACAGACGTATAACAAACACAATTCTCTCTCTCTATTGGTTCACCTTGGCAGCAAGGTAAAATCCACCCATTTTGCTCAGTTTACCAGATCATGTCTCGACTGCTAGTCTCCAACTTGAGATATAAATATAGATATTGATGATATTGACATTGAATCGCTGTAAATATTTGGTTGACGTTTGATTAATGATTGACGTACTGTCTTTGAATCACTGTAAATACATGGTTAACATGTGATTAATGTGACAACTACTAATACATTTGTACTACCGTAAAATATATTGCACATGGCCTACTGTGACTACTTTATAACTCTAACTCTTTGTGCACCAGTTGGGTCAGCTTCAAATCCTGCAGGCAGTTGAATCCCCCCCCCCCCGCTGATCTGATCTCTCTTCAGCGTCTGCATAACTAAACACAGGCAGCTCTCATGAGGGGAGGACACACAGTATTCAAAGCAGTCTATTCTTGCTGAAGGCCTAAGACATAACAGACCCAATATGCCTCCCTTCCCAGGCCTACTGGTGTCAAATTTTCTTTCCACACTTGTGCTAAATAAATAGTAAAGACTGCGTGTAAATAATAATGCGATGGCTGTACTGGGGATCCAGACTGTCGGTGATGCTCTCAGACCTGTGTAATAGACGTCGCACCCCCAACAGAGTCAGTGCGATACTGTGCAGCTCACCTAGACTCAGAAACACTGCTAACCTGCAGGTACCTGAAGTGAATTAACGGTAAAAAAAGCAGTTTATTATGCTGTCTGCCAAGAGGAAGCGTGCAATCAGGTTAAAATTGCTTTATCGTATTACAGCCCAGTTCGCTCTTTGAGCTAGCAGTAGCGTTATAAGCTAGACAGCTACAGCGTGCCACCTGTCATCGGGCCGGATAGTGTAATTTATGTGTATATGCTTTTGGATTTGCCTTGTTTTCTTTGTGCGACGCCTTCCCCATAATTTGTTTTGCCTCTTGCTGTTAAACTCCGCTTGAACTCACTCGCCTTTCCATCTGTTGCTGAGGGCAGAGTCACTCAGGAGGAACGAGATGTGAAATGGCGGTAAGGATGGCTCCGGGCAGGCCAGCCGTCAGCCCTCTTTTGACTCCACTTGTCTCGAACCCTTCAGACGGTACCCTTTCTTTCAAAAGTAAAATTAGGTTGCTTTAGGTCCTCCCCTCCACCGTGGGGCAACGGTGGTGTCTTGAGTGATAAGGGCGGTCGGCAGTGTCATTTTGCCAGGTAGCTCTGGGACTGGTGAGCAGCAGGACCCCCCACCCCCACCCCACCCGCCTTAATGGCTTTGTCCTCCACAGTCCATTGACTGCCACGCTTTGTAAATGAAACCGATCACGTCTCTGGACTGGAGCAACAGATTAAGGACACTTGGTGGGCACCGGAGACGGAAGAGGTGTTTGGAAATTGAGATCTGCCCGTAATTACCTTGCCCAGCTGCCGCCACCTGCACCGCCGTGATGCTGGCCGCACGTTTGTCCATCTGCCGTCGGGGTCGGGATTCGGAAAGTTGACGAAAGGCGTAATTTGTTTTTATAGTTCAGGGTGGCGAGAGGGCAGCAAGTCAGTCAGGCAGGGCATCAGTAAGAAGGTCAGACTCAATTCTGTGGTATTATGCTGTTTAGTTTGTTAGTGAGCATAAACTCAATAGGAAATGGTGCCTTATTGAATGCGATATTCGCTTACAGAGCTGGGGGGTTCAGGCTTTGAGATGTGCGAAGAGATCTGCTTTGTTTGCGTGTTTCTCAGCCGGCGGATGGAATTTTTCTGAACATGGATTCCAGAATTTGGACAAGTTCTTTCCGTTAATTGCCTAGTGTGAGTTCATAGATCGGAGTGTGCGATGAGACAGCGCTTGGTAATTTGCATTAATTACAGCAGTTGGTAGCTCACCAAATGCTGTTCCCCGAATACTCCTCACGTTTCGGTGTTCATCTTTTGTGGTGCACATTTCTGTGTTTTTTTAGAGTGTTTCTTATTGGGGGGGGGATGATATGTGCCTCAGTGGGTTCGGCCTCTATGCCTGCCTTCGGAAGGCTGTCGGTTCAAATCCCATCATTCGCAGAACAGCCACATATCCAGTGGGCCCTTGACCATGGCTCATAACCCCCCTCCCTCCCCAAAAATGCCCCAGGGGCAGTAAATGAATGGCCTGACCCTGCGCTCAGACACTAAGCTTCACTATCAACTGTATATATATGCATATGTACCTCAAAGGAGCACATAATGAAATATGCAAAAACAGCATTCCGATTTGTTTGTGCAAATGGCAGATTTCTTGTTTTTTAATGTCTTAAATGGTACGTTTGAGCCTCCCGCAGCCTTCAGTGGGTGACCTTAAATCACAGTCCCCAGCTCCTGTGCCACCAATGCGGGCCTGAGTGATGAACCTAGTTTGTCAACGAAAGGAGCATTAAATTTGTCGCTCTTAAGGTAGACCGGAGGTCACACATGTTGAACTGTGGCCTGTAGGTTGCTATTCAAGTCAATGCAGCAGAATTTTCAACTCTGTAAATGGACAAAATGCCAAAATTAAACCAACCACCTCATAACTACAATGATGATGCTGGTAATTATGATATACGTGAAATAGCACATTTGTTACTGTTTCACACTTATGCATGAGAGGTTGAGGTAATCTCAGCTCCTCAGGTGAACATCCAGTTCAACTATATAGACGGATAAGGTATAAAATTGCAGGCTAGGTTTTCCTGCACAAAAAAGAGCAGATATACCTTGTAATTTGAAGTCACGTAGGTAAGAGAGGGGCGACCGTCCCTCATAGCACCGCGTCTTCGCTCCAGGTCCCCAGCCTATGTGCTGAAGGTGAACTACAGACAATATGGGCCGTACTCTGTGCTTGGGTCATGAAGACGTTTGCAGTTCTTTGTTTAGCTACATTTCAATTTTTTTTTTTTGTTTTTTTTGGGAAAATGCCATTCGGAGAAAAGATTTTTTATTCTCCCGCTGCACAGAATAAATCCGCTTGATATTTCAGTTCCCTTATTTCAACACAAGTAGCAATGAGTGACCTGATGGGTTTTTCCCCACATCCCAGACTAATGGATTTCAGGAACAGACCTGCTTCTGCTTCTGTTCTCTCCTGTGCGATCAGATCAAGGCCCTATTTCTCTTGGCCGGGACTAGACTGGGATAAAAAAAATAAATAAAAATTGGTCCTGGACTTTGGGGTCTTTGGGGACTTGGGGGGGGGGGGGTATTCCAGATGGCCAATCCAGTTCTGCTCTTGCCATCTTCCAGTAGAAAGCGCAGCGCCCCCATCAGGATGCCAGTGGAACGGTCACGTTGCCTAAAAATTTCCATCAGCAGAAGCAACCTGCATTAAATTAACATATTACTTTGTTTGGGGTGTGGGGGGGTGCAGTTTGTGAGAAAGGTGACTACTTTATGAGATTACAGCAATACCCTCAGGGGGCTGGGATTGTTTAGCACTGAATGAAATGAGGTGAGGAGTCAGTTTTCATAGGCAGTGGAATAATTTGTTATATGAATGTAAACGTTCATATCTCGCTTGATTGAATCAGACTTATTGAATGTATAGTGCTTTATTTGCATTTCTTACTCAAGTTTCACATTTTCATACTTATAACTGCATGTAACTAAGGATGATATTCACAACTGCTACAAAAGGGGGAAATTGGCATGATTTTACTGTGAATAATTATGAATATCCCTGCAGTCCTGTCCAAGGTACGTGGTAGCAAGATGGATGGATGAGTGATTATAGATAATTGTTCGATTATAAGTAACCATGCTATATCATTACAGGAAGTTTCTGTTTCATACTCAACCAAAGTTTAGGATTTTAGGCTGACAGGTGATCCGTTGATGTAGTGAGTATAATTTGTGAGTAAGGACCCAGACAGAAGACGGGAAAGCTGTCTGTGAGGCCGCCAGGATAATACTGACATGATGCTGTATTTGCCATTTGCCGAAGTACTTGTACAGGTACATTGTAATTCTTTTACTTTACTTTGAGACGTACACACATATGTTCAGCCAAGAGTGAAGTTTGGGGTTTGGGTGCAGGGCGAGCCATTCAGGCTGTGTCCCTGCAGCATTCTGGGGGGTTAAGGGGCTTTTTCAGGGGCGTGACAGAGATATGACTATTCTGGCAAAGATGGGATTCGAGCCGACAACCTTGATCACTTGCATGACCCACTGTGTCTCACACGACCTCTCAATAATAATAATAATAATAATAATGAAAGTAATGATAATATTGGGGTGCAGGCAACTAGAGAAGGCAGGACCAACCAATTAGATGTCATGGTCCCACCTCCTCTAGTTGCTTGGACCCACCTCCTCTACAATCTGATTGGTTATCTCTCTGAACCAATCATTTTTCCTTTTGCCCTCAGAACATTTTTGTGCAAGCAAAAACTCCCACAAGCTAAATTTGGCCTTATCTTCACTGCTCTGAAATTGATATAACAAAAAACACATTAATAGTGAATAAACAGAAAATCTGGGGGCCCGGGGTGGGGGCTTCCCTACTTTGACAAGAAGACTTTAACGAAACCATTTTGCTTTCCGTCGGCATCAGCAATGTCAGCTGTTGGTCCAGACTCTCCCAATACAGAGATTTCACTAAATATGTTTGGCATCGCTTTTGTTTTCTTCAAATTGCAAACTTTTCTGCAAAGTCTGTTCCTTTGTAACAAAACAAAGAAGGCTTAAAATACATCTTGACAGTTGATGTTTCTTAATATGATGTTTTTTGAAAAGAAAGTCTGCCTTTGAGCATTTCTGGTTTAAATGCTGTTGTATTGTGTCAAAGTGTGTTCGAACGGATTCAGTGATTTTTCATTTGGCTGTTTTGATCAATTAAATGTGAAGGCGGCTCGCTTCAGGACATCGGTCCCATTCGAGCGACAGCGCATTCCGGCAAGGAGTCCGCCACGTCTCAGCTCCAGTCAATTTTCATGTTCACGGTACGGTAGCCAGATGTTAATAATCAGAGAGGATTACTGGCCTATTGTAATTAATGTCAATAAATGGTTTGGCCCTTAGCAGAAACAAAGTGTTCAAATACATTTAATTAGACAGACTGCAGGGCACAAGCACGGCTCAGCATTCTGGTAATATTTTTTAGAAACGCCAGTCCTGGAAGGCGGTTTGGAACTGACTGAAAATTTATCTGGAATTTATAAGTAGCATTAGAGCTGCCGTAAAGTCTCTGATGCCTGACTGTATTGATTATTTTAAACGTGTGGCTTATAAACCAAGCGACAGTGTGCTCTGGATGGTATACAGGAAGTTCATCAATTACTATGGATAAGGTACCACTTATTCCTCAGGTTGGATGCAGTGACCTTTTGTTGCTGAATATATGGTATGTTTATGTGATACATAAATCAGTCATGTAGACTTTCGGAAGGCTGCATCAATTTTCTCGCCTTGTATTGAGATGCCCAGAAAGCTGAGAAAAAACAAACCAAAAAACAAATATTGCCTCCCAGTTTCCACCCCCAACCTCCCAACCTTTGCATCATTTAATCGACCTGTTCTTTATTCATTAGGCGTCGTAATGAAAGAGCAATGATGATGCGTTTTGAGGTCCCTCGACAGATATGGCGCTGTTACTTCCAGGGAATTCATCAGAGGCCTTTTTCGCTAACCATGCGCAATTTGCCTGTCAGCCTGCCGCTGAAACACATCCATTACCTGTGGCCAACTGCCGCCCCCCCCCCCACCTCCTATCGCCTACTTCTTATAACAGACAACAGGACCTATGATGTCACAGAGTCCGTGGATGCCTCAGCCCCCCCCCCCCCCCCCCCCGC
>JAODJU010000038.1:18367435-18385339 GCA_026776725.1 Gnathonemus echidnorhynchus | reverse complement strand
CCTCATGCAGCATCTAGTGGTGAGTGGGGGTGGGGGGGGATTGGATTCTTTGTTTTCACACAATGAGGCGGCTTTGATGTTTTGACAAAGCTGACTTAAAGGGGTCACGACCTCGTGCCTTGGGGAGGGGGGGGTCACTGTACTGTTTGTCGAAGGGCCATGATAGCCCTTATAGAAAGAGATGCTGAAAGAAGGTGCAAAAAAGCAGGTCCTGTTCCAGGCTTGGAAGAGGGAAAGAAAGATGGAAGGTCAGGAAATTGGAAATGCCCCCCCCTTCCCCAACCCCACCCCCACCTACAGCATTTTGTAAGCCAGAAAGCAAAAAAAATATTGGCTATATAAAACAACCTTCTGTGTGACTTTGCACCTTTTGGCCAGTTTCCCATCATGCACCATGCTTCACATTCGGTGACGGTTCAGCAACCCTTATGACCATTTTGTTCCCATCTGTTCTGCCCATCCCCTGCTTACATGGGTGTGGGGAAAGGTCTTTTAAAGCCTCCTGATGTTGGGCAGGCGTGGCCTCCTCATGAATGTGACAGGGGCCCAACCGCACTCCATCTGGGTTGAGGCCTCAATTTGATTTGCTGTCATGGGCCCTGCAATCTGTAGCGGCGCTGCCGAATCTCCGACTCAGTCTTGGTGTCTTCTGTGTGCGTCTTTATCTGCTTCTCCCTGCATGTTGGCAGCTCCTACTGCATAATAACGTTTATGGGGAGGAAATTATTTTTAAAAAATGGGGTAACTGCCCTATCAATGATGTCAGTCGTCATGCCAGCCATCTCATCTCTACATCTTGCCATCAAAGCAGTGGCTGTCTCACGCTGCACCAAGGCTCAGCGCGGTGGTGTTTACTAAGTCCGGGCGGTGAGCCAAAACCTCCGTCGCTGATTGGTCAGGCTTGCGTCATCCTGGCCGTGTCGGCGAGGGTGGGGGGGCGTGGGGAGCGGATCCTCACGCGTGGCCTCCAGGCCAGCACAGACTCACTATAAAGCGAGCTCAGGCATCTGTGGTGGTTATGCATACTGATGGTAGGAGGTCTCCTGAGATGGACCTCGGCATCTTAATAATGCAGTAACGACGTTGCAGGCTGACATTTCAGTGCCTGGCGCAGGTGACACATTGCATTGCTTACATATCACTGTGTGTCCTTGCTGATTCCCTTTTGTACGCATCTGAAAGTGCTTATTGGGTGGATTGACCTGTATACTGCCACACAAAGGCGAAACACCGGAAGTGCATATTTTATCAAAGCTGAGTTATGACCGACATTGGGTATCTGGGCTCTGTTTCACCTTGTGACAAAATATGTTAGCTCAACTGTGCTCGATTTCGAAGAGAGCGTTTACCTACCAACTACACATAACTTCGGGTGGACGGACAGAAAACTGTGATGCCCCTTTTCTCAGTTTGAGTGTGGTTGCTGTGTTTTGCCTTTGTAGTACTGTACAGTGCCCTCCTGAATTACTTACACCCAAATGAACCAGAAAACATCTTTATTGCTCATTGGCTTGATATTACACTCAAATAATGAGAGCAATCTGACTTTCACTTAGGTAAATTTATTTAAAGAAAACAATTTCCCAAAAAATGTTTCTTTTTTCCAAATACGCTTATGTTAATATTGACACCCTTGAATTTAATACTTTGTTCTTCCTCCATTTGCCATGATATCAGCATTGAGTTCTTTTATATTGTGAGATGACATGGGAAAATGCATTCAAAGGCATACGAGACCATTTCTTCATATAAACTCTCTCCATATCCTTCAGAGTCTTTGGAAATCTCTAGTAGACTTTCTGCTTCAGCTCAGCCTACAAGTTATCAAAGGGGTTTAGGTCTGGAGGTGGGGACAGACACTCTAAAAGATTGACTATGTGGTTGGGGAGCCATTCAAAGGTACAATGTGGATATTTGCCCTGCTGGAACACCCAAACACCACCTTGGTTCAGGAAGCCAGATTTTGGTCTAAAATCTCCCCATATCTGATGGAGTCTATGATATAATATGTCCTAACAAAATTTCCAGTGCCTCTGGGAGAAAAATGGGAAGAAAAGATCTATAGATCCACAGACACGCCTCACGGTGGGGATTATGCTCCTCTGCTCATGACCTCGACTTATTTTACATCAAATCCATCTCTAGTTTTGTTTCATCTGACCACAAAACCTACTTCCAATCAAAATTCCAGCAATGTTTAGCAAACCCCAGGTATTTCTCTTTTTGGTTTGGAAGTCAGCAGAGGCTGCCTTCTGGGAAGCCTGCCAGATACTTCTTTGGCATGGAGGTTATGGCTAATTGTAGTTTTGGATCCTTGGTAACCTCAGAATACAATCAACTGCTGCAGTTGTCCGACTGTAACCCCTGGAAAAGTCTTTGGTCTTTTCACTCTGCATGGAGGCAAAAATGGCTTGGATCTTCTTCCAGGTAGATTTAGCACAGCTACAGCTGTAACTGTAACTGGGCTTTTGTAGAATGTGGTCATTTTTTTTGGCTGATTTATGTAGGTCAACAACTTAATGTCACAATTTCATTTGTGTATTCTCTGGTCTTAATCAAGTTAATGGATGACTAATGGATTTAGCTTGTATGGATCTGCCCTCATATTTATACCCTGGTAGAACATGCATCACCACTTAACAGGTCCTAAAAAAAGTCAAGTGTGCTTGTAAAATGTGAAATATGAATGTGAATATACGCTGATTAGATTTCATTCATCAGAATTTTTAGGGGTGCCGATAATTGTGACACGTATTTTGATTGTTTTTCGGAATATTTTTTTATTTTCTTTGAAAGGTAAGATTTCTCATAATTTGAGTTCAAGATCAAGTTTGAGACATTTTGTGCCCAGGGTATCAGTAATTCAGGGCTCGTGGGAGTTTTACTTGCACAAAAATGTTCTGAGGGCAGAAGGAAACGATAGATTGCAGAAGAGGTGGGACCAACCAATCAGATGTTTTTGGTCCCATCTGTTTTTGTGTAAGTAGAAGTCCCACAAGCTAATTCTGGATGGCATAGCAAGTGGCTTTGAAGGAAAGGAGTACTGTGGATAAACAGCCACAGCTGAAAATGTCACGTTCTCCTTGGTGACACTCTGTCTACTCACTGTCAACAGACTCTGTCTGCTTCCCTCCTGTGACCTAAGGCACTTTCTCCATTCCTTCTCCTCCTTGTTCTAGGGTAGCTCCTGTCATGGCGAGTTTTTGTTTAATGATAGGCTACCATCAGTCATGTGACTAATATGTTGTACAGGAAGAACTGGCAGGTATTAAAGCTTATGTTTATGCAGCCTACAGCTCTGGTCCTGTGTCTTCTTTGTGTAACAGCTTCGGTCTCGTCTTTCTGGAGTGTTTTGACACTCTGCTCATTTGAAGTCCTCAGCAGTCTATTGTGAGATGGTGTAATTATGTTTGCAGGATTATTTATGACGCTATCTTGGATTAATGAGTTCCAGGGAAGTCACCCCAGACAAACCACAGAACTTTCAGATCACACCACAGTGATCTATTAAAAAGCCTCTTTTTTTGATGAAAGAATGATTGTGCCCCACTCGAAACACTTCAACCCATTTCAAAATAATAGTTTTCTAATCAAAATGTTAATTTTGCACAAACGTTTGACAGTTGGAAGTCTATGAGTGCCATTCAGTTAAAACAGTACAATTAAGACTTTTTAATTGTATAACTGTATGAATGTATTGTTTGAATTGATTAATTTTATTAGGCCTACTTTTTTGGCATTGGCTATTAATTTTTGATATAAAATATTTTATATTAATATTTTTTGTTGATGATAATTAGCAAAAGAATCAATTTTCTCGAGGAGGCTGGATCTAAGTAAACAGATAAATCTATTCTCACAAATTACTTACGGTTAACATTGTGGGGATCTTTAACATTTAAAAGCGGGGCCTGCAACAGGTGTATGTGTATAGAGCGCCTGCAGCAAACATGCCACGGTGGACGGCAGTAATAAGAAAATGGTAGGTAATCTGATTTGCTGGGTCACTGTAATATACGAGAAGAAAAATGAAACCGTAAAAGCGAAATGTGATTTATGAGAACGGGACCGTCAATCTTGTAGGACAAGCAAGGGGGGCGATTGTTAGATTTTTTTTTTTTTGTGAAATGACGCCGGGATTTATTCTTATAACCCGGGGGAGCAATCGGTAGAGTTTACACTCGGCTCTGATCACAGCAACATGATGGAAAAATATATACGGCTTGTCAATGCGGTCGCTCGCGTTTTAACCCGGATCGTTCGTACTAAGGGAGTATTTTTTCTCCCGCGATACTGACTGTGGTAGCCGGCGGAGCACAGACTGACTGTGACGGTGGAAAAGACGGTAGTGAGACAGGAAGGTGGCACATTACAGCCCCTTACGAGCGATCCAGCCTCTCAACACCATAATTTATTATGACTAAAACTTTCTTTAATAGGAACGGAATGTAAAAAAAAATCATGCAATAATGAGACTTACATTCATTTAAACTATTCCGTGTCTGGAGTTTTGAAAAATGTTAGCATTTTTATTCCCGGCTTGGGCGGGGGGGTCGTAAGATCTCAGGAAGGTGTTCTTAATTAGTCATCAAAGTGACAGGTACTAATCCACCTTTTCATTTAATTTCCCCCCCATCTCTGAGAACAACAGAGGAAATGATATATGTGAGCCTGCAGAATTGTTCACTGGTGATTAAAGTATCCAGATTTCAGAAGCCACCACCCAAAATGTGACCCATTCACTTTATTCCCTGCTCTACTTTGTTAGGAAAACATGGCTCTGATCGTATCTGAAAAACGCAAACTGCATTTTAAGAGTTGGGCACAACATGGGAAGTGGTTAAGTCCGGTGTCATTTTCAACAGGTTTTACTCATGGCGGTTTTGCACCGTGACGTAAGCGCGACACTGCAAGCTTAGCACTGCCTGCCTTGGCGACGCTCCGCGGAGGCCTGCTACCTCTGTCGACCATCCGCACTCACACCTCTGCATTTTGGGCATCTTCCGCCCCATGAACGTATTTGAGGTCCTTAGGCGCAACGCGGCATTTTCAGGCGGCTGGGGGTGTTACCAGTTCAATGCATTTTTATCTAGCGTTCCGATGCATTTGGCTAGAGTATGTGGCAATCCATTACTACACCGTTTATGTAAAATGGTGCATGAGACAGGAAAAGAGGGAAGAGGGACAGAAGGAGTGTCAGAAGACAGCAGAGGGGAGGAACCAAAAACTCCCGAGTAGGGAGAAAAAAAACCTCAGGGGGGTCCAAGGTCAATTAGCTACCCGATTCCTCCCTGTGCATACTATCGTTATAGAAAACAGAGAAAAGGAGGCTGCTTTGATAAAAGCGAGATGTAAACTGTGGCCACGGTCAGAGTCCATCAGTGAGGACGTCCTCCTGGGAGGTCTGTGTACGCTGGCAGATCATAAGCCACGCCCACGATGCCACATTTCTTTGGGATCGCTTCTGACGTCTGGGGCCCCGAGTGTCTTCTGCTTCCCTTGAAGTCCGGGAATGATCAGCACACTGGGGCCCCGGGGATCACAGCTCCACCGTTCCTAGCCGTAGGGGGCGTGGTCTGCAGCAGGGCCCGAGATCGCAGGCCTTCCCGTGCATGTTAATGCGAGTTTGACCGGGTAGCTGTGTGAAGAACACGATGTCAGCGCTCAGCCTTCACCCATCCGGCCTCAATACCAGCGTGTTAGATGCAGATTAAACATTAATCCAGTTTCATTTCTGATTCTGTTGCGTATGAAAAATCCTCATCTCTTTTGATGGTGAGACAGCAATGTACTGAAAGGCTGCATTGAGTGAATGATATGAATGGACCCAGACTGAAAAAAATGCGGATTGGCCCATCCCTAATATAAACCCTTGTGTCCAGCCCCCCCTTTTTGGTACTCTCCTGTGCCTTTACACTTTAAGTCCTGTGAAAACCCTCCCCCTGTCCCAGCTGCTGTATGTTGCACTGTGGTCCTGGGGGAGCAGTATTTCATGCCACTTTACACCTGTGTATATGAATTAGGGCTGTTCTATGAGTCGCAGTTCTATGGCTCATACACGCATCTGAAGATGTTTTGTCAGCTAAATCATTTTCAACACACCAATAAACCAATAGAACTTCACGCCCTCATCCCAGTATGCAATGCTCAACGTGCAATACAGTCCCAGTTTGGCAACGTAGTGGCACGGATGATGTGAAGGAGGTGGTCCCTGAAAAAGAATTCGATATCGGTAATATGTAAGCTGTTTATATTTTCAAAAACCAACCTGATGCAAACAATAGTTTGACAAAAGACTTAAGTATGTTTGTCCTTTTAGGTTTTATCACCTTATAGGGCGGAATTTTCTAGAATAAGGGAATTAATTTGGTGGTACTGTTCAGTAACGTACAAACCTACATAAAAAACAATTGTGAATCGTCATGCTGCCTCAAAAAGGTGTGATATGTTTGACTTGACTTGACTAGACGTGACTTGAGTTGACCTTCGGAGGGGGAAAGCACCTACCTGTCCTGAACGGGAGCTTTCGGCCCTGTGTGTAAGCTTCCTTACTGCGCGTGTGTTATCCCATCCGGCTCACCTGATTGGCCGATGTGTCCCATTGACCAAAAATCTCCTCATGCTGTCCAGGCGCTACTTGTAACATGCTCTGACTTCATCCTCATCGTCAGGTCTGTGATGATAAATGTATACGAGCACATAAGAGGAGGTCATTCACTCTCCATTAAGGGCTTGGCTGCCTGCTATCATGGTAATCTTGGTTCTATCTTGGATTTTGTGTAGTATTTATCTGAATGAACAACTACTTTCCATGTATATATGACAATGCTTTCTGGTGTTTGTTGCCATATAAGTAGTAATTGAAAGCATTACAATTATACTCTGTATAACTACATTTTTAAAAGAACTGCATTTAAAATCACTTTCATTAGAATTGTTATCTATGTTTTAGGAGACGATAGTCATGAGTAAGTGCATTGGAGTGTTGGTTAGTCTTTGTTTATATGGGCTTATCAGGAGGATCCCTTTCTTGTTGCTACTCATCCTGTTTTGACTGAAGAGGCCATTGAGTGGTCTGTATGCGTGGTCTTGCATGCGTGGTCTGCAAGCTGAACGGGGGTCATCAGGGTGGCACTGGGCGGCTTGTTGCTTTTTGTTTTGCAGGCCGAATCGACTCCCCCGTACTCTGGGAGCCGTTCATGCTCCTGCTGTTTACAAATCGACCGACTTGAGGTTTGCAAATGCGGACCCACACCTGACAGCACTTTATAAAAGGGATTTCACTGCAAGAAATGGACTACGGATTTATGAAGCGCAGCCAGTTCAAACATTTACATGTGTGGCCTGTGGCTGCTGCTTCTTATTCACATCTCTGTCGAGGCCTGCTGTACTGGCGGGTACCTGTCGAGGCCTGCTGTACCGGCGGGTACCTGTCGAGGCCTGCTGTACCGGCGGGAACCTGTCAAGGCCTGCTGTACCGGCGGGTACCTGTCGAGGCCTGCTGTACCAGCGGGTACCTGTCGAGGCCTGCTGTACCGGCGGGTACCTGTCGAGGCCTGCTGTACCGGCGGGTAAATGCATCATCATCACGCAGCTCTATCTTAAAGAAAAGGTGTGAGAAACTGACACTGACACACACACACATACACACACACACACACAAACAGACTACTTTCCAGCACCTGTGTGAACAGGGCACAGGCTACTACCCTTGGGGGATGTTTAGTGTGATTTTCCAAACTGAAACACTGAGGGGGAGTTTGGAGAGGCAAGAAGGGTATCATACCGTCTCCTCATCCTGCAAGTTAAAGTTTTTCAGCAGCCCTTCATGAAGCTGACCTCGTTCGGAGCTTCATAATTGTCTCTGACATTTCCAAGATTGTTAGACTGGCTTTTCTTTTCTTCTCCTTCTTTTTTTCTTCTGTCCATTCGCCTGTAACAGGCTTCTCTCACTCCAGCTTCCCGAGGTCAGACTTCCCAGATAATGAGCACGATGATGAATATGAGGACTGATAATCCAACCGCAGACGCCCCCATGGTTCCGTCCATCCCGTTTCGAAGCAGGGTGCTGTGACGGGGCCCGATTCCTGGGGTGCGGTACCGTCTCGGAGGGCAGGCCGCTCGCGGTGGGGATCAGTCAGAATTAGACTACGTAAGAGAAGCTTTTGACCGATGGAGCTTATGTCTGTTAGTTTTGCTCACAGTCAGACATTTTTCATAAACTCGTTCTGTCTAAGTATCATTCTCTAGGCTATGCTGGCACCGTTCCTGGGACTCCACACTAAAATCTTTAAGCTGCAAGTTGGTCAAACACACTTTACCCAGAAGGCAGTGTTCGGAACAGCTTTTAGACTAATGGCGATCCTCTGGCTGGGAGCGTCAGCCAATCACTGCCTTGTTTGCTTTCTATTGCCGTGTCCTTGGACCTCAAAGGCAGAGATGCACTGGGCACTGGGTTTATGTGCATTTGTGACTTTTTAGCCACATTTAGTAAGCAGTGTTAGCAAAGCTTGGCGGGACGTCTCCTGTAGGAGGAAACACTGCTGGGCGAGTGGAAGCAGGGTTTTTTGGTTTTTACTTCTCCGCTTCCTGGATTATATCGTTCCAGTATAGTTTGAATGTTTGGTTGTTCTTGTTTCTGTTGTTTTTTTAGTTTTATCCTTTCAGTTCAGATTTTGTATTTGCATTTCACGGTTTTACCGTCTGACTGCAAGATCATTCGTACCCCGCATTAGCTAGCAGGACCTTTCAGACCAAACGTGCTTTTTTTCGAGTCTGTGAGATTCGCTTCTTTCAGCTCAGCACCGCAAATCCTGCCTCCCTGGTGTTACTTTGTAGAAATGGCTGGTTGCCAAATACACTCTACTCTCTGTCCTACGGAACCAAGTACATAAGGGAAAAACAATTCTCCTTTGGTTTCACCATATTTAACTTTGTTTCAGAGGCATTTTCAAAAGTCTTTCAGATTTTGTTTTTGTTTTTCGTTGATTTTTTTTTTTTTGTTTGTTTAAATTCCGTTTTCGAGCTTTTGTTACATGTTATAGTCTTGGTCCAAAGGCCCTCTGGACCAATTGTTACTCAGCCTTTGAATGTCCTGCTTATGTATTTCATTTAATTACAAGGGCCAACACAAAATAATCACTTTACTGGCTGCTTTAAGATTAAAAGCTCACAGATGCCTACTAAACTGGCTACTTTCCTCCCCCTGTGGGTTCCAAGAAAGCCTGGAGCATATACAATAACATGAATACATTTTTAAAAACCATAAAGAAAAACTAAAGACCATATAAAATTATTCTGAAATTTCAAAAATCACTGCTGTGTTTCCACATGTCTTTCAATGAGAAAAAAAGAGGTTTTGGCCTCGATGCTTTTAGCCAAATACTAAGCTTATTTGTACAAACCTTGCAATTGGACAGGGCCTTTGTTTCTATCGGGAAATGTCACTGGAAAAACGGCATATACCTTTGACTCCATTTTCCTTCAGCAGGGGGCTCTTTGCATTCCTCCCTCGTAGCCGAACACATTATCTGACACCCGAGCCAACTCAGGACAGGCAGCCAGAATATGGAGAATTGTAAATATTCTACACAGCCTGATACCCTTATCTGCAAGAAGCCTGAAATGATCAAACTAGGTATATAATATCATGGCATAATATGACAGCAGGCACCCATATTTCCTGTTATGAGACCCCTACTGCTGCTCATACAGGATGACTATAGATGTTAAGTGTAATTGTTTCTATCTGCGATCAGCTTATTTCAGAGCAGACTTTCCTTTTCGGTCATTTTCAATATCCGCTTATACCGGCAGGATAGTGCCGCATAATGGCCTGAATCTCATGCTGCTGCTTTAGCACATAATGTTTCCATCAGTGCTGTTTCTATCACCACTTAGCCAATCAGGGTAATGTTTATCAAGAGCCTATGCAGGGGAGTATAGCCTTCGGGGCAAGATATCCTACTAGGGGTGCAGGTTCATTTCAGAGCAGATATACATTCATACTGGAATAGTAGTATCCCTGGGCTTCCTTTTGTGACAGGAGATTGTGAGGTCAGAATCTAACCCTTAGCAGCGTCTTGTATGTGGCCACCGTCCATTGAAAGACATGCACAGTACCATTCAATAGTGATAGAGTGATAGTGTTGCATCACATGACCTGGTCACCTGACCTAAATGCAGAAGAAATGGTTTTGGAGGAGTTTGACCAGACAGTGAAGGAAAAGCAGCCAATGAGAGCTCAGCATATATGTGGGGGCTCCTTCAGGACAGCAGGAAAAGCATCTCAGGAGGCCACTGGTGTAGAGGTTAACCAGTAGGGTCAGCCAGTCCCTGGAGCAGTTGGGGTTAAGGGCCTTGCTCAAGGGCACAATGGTGGCATCACTCTGCCAATCCAGGGATTTGAACCGGCAACCTTCTGAGCCCTAACTGACAGTTGCCCCCCCAAAGAAGTTATTTTTTTTAAATACTTTTTTAGTCAGTGTATAATTCCATGTGTTATTTTATAGTTTTGATGTCCTTCAGATTATTCTAAAGTGTAGAAATTAGAACATATAAACTTTTCTGTGGGTGGGCGTGTCCAAACTTTTGACTAGTACTGTATCAGCAAAAATCCATTATTTCAACAGTGTGAAATAAAAACATTTTCTCAGCATCTAATTTACAAAATGAACCTAAAAATAGAAACTTATCTTTACACAGCTGTCAGTGAATATTTTTCATTTTAAATGGACTAACATAGATTGTGATCAGCGAGGCAAATATGTCAGTGTCAACAAGATAGGAACTAATCTCGCTTCATATTCACAATTTACAGCGACGTTAGTTAGCTCGCTATCCAGCTATCGACGTTAAGTTGTTAAAAGTTATAATGTGATGTAATGTAACATCTAGACTAGGGCAGTACCTAATTTTTAATACTGTCATGCTGTCGAGAGTTTATAGAGAAGTACAGAATATTGACGCCATTTTAAAAAGCAGCACTATACTACAGTACACTATACAGTATTTCCTGATAAAATTTGCTGGGGGGCGGGTATCACAGTACCCCCCCCCACCTCCCGGTTTCACCCAGTTTTCATCGGACACTGATGATATGTACCTGCCTCACTTATTTACATAGAGCGGCTCTGTACCTGCTGTTACTACGCATCGAGGTTGTTGTCAGGGCTCTGCTGCACACAGCTGCATCATCAGCATACATTTGTATATCAAAAGGGGGAGCAGAAAATGATGTACAGACAAACAGCAATTGACCTATTTTTTGGCAGTCGTCGGAAAAGGCTACAAGCTGGACATACTGTAAGCACGGGCAGGCAGAACCTCAGAACCTGCTGAGCTCCGCGTTTGGTCCAGGCCGCACGGCGCTGGCACGTGGGGGGAGGTCACCCATTGCTGTGTCGATTTAGCATTTTAAAAATAAGTTCCTGTTGACGGCGAGAAACCAAAGTTTCAAGAGTCAACATGTTCGAGCAACACCCTCCACTGAATGTTTAAAAAAGAAAACTCACCTATTTGCTGAGGCTTTTACAGGTTTTCAGTCGTCTTTATTTTGGTTTGTGTGTGTGTGATTTGAAAGTTTATTTATTTATTAATTCATTTTTTGTTCATTTATTTATTTATGGTTGGGTTTTTGTGTGTATATAGACACTGTACGCGGTGTGGTAATTTCTGTCTATATGTTCTTATTTTCTGTGTAATGCACTTTGGTCCAACCATTGGTTGTTTTAAAATGTGCTATAGAAATAAACTGACGACTTCACAAGCATAAAGTTTTGGCCCAGGGGTGTCGCTAGGGCTGAAAAACAAACATCCCCAGTAAAAGCTTGGCCCCCGTTTTTGTAAATCTCTAGTGACGCGCTTCTTGAGTCATATTCTGCCCAACATGCCCACCTGACCCTCCTGTCTCCTCCCTAGCGTCGTCCTAACAAGCCACGCCCATTACTCATTTGTCTTAGCTCTCGTTCCTACCCTCGTGTTTAATCGCTCCCAGCTGTCTCTCATTAGTCTCGTGTATAATGTGTTTCCCAGTCCTGTGTTCCCCAGTCCAGTCATTGACATCATTCCTCCCCTTGCCTGTGTCCTCCCTTGTGCTAGTCTTCCCGTTTTGACCCCTCATGGTCCCATATGGTTTCACTACTCTTGTTCTTTTAATCTCATAAAGCCTCCCTTTTTGTTCGCCTTATGCCTGCCCCCGAGTCACTCATTACCATAACGTGTCTTGTTGTGACCTGAATGGATTTCTGATGCTTGGGTTTTACGAAAGATCTGAGGCTGAACCGAAAGGCCTAGTTATCCCTGTAATTAGGAGAATTATTGACGCTGCAGACGTCTGTCGTCATTTAAAATTTTCAGAGGGACTGGCGATTTTTATATTTCATTCTTGACTCAAATGTTTCTAGTGCTGGGACTCAAGCGAGCGTGTTCAATTGCTGGAACTTGTTCTTGTCTTACGGATGAAAAGTTATTTCACTGGGACTGTACAGAGTAAGGTAAAAATAGATACTTAATGCTTAGTCAGCCAGAAAAATCCATCCATAGGTATAGACTGGCATGAACAATTGCTGCATACTGTGTAATCTTTACAACGGATGCTTTGATTAACAAAATACGGCTTTCATATTGGCTGTGTTCTTCTGCCCTCTTTTGTATTACTTGTGTAGATTTATTCTTAATCTTACACTTAACAACCACCTTTTTTAACACTTTATGAAGGATGGTATAACATTCATTCATGTGAACACTGATGTGATATTGCATTTGAGTGCTTTGTAATCAGTTACCTTCATTTTAAATTTTGAACAGGTTGGCTTAGAAAAAAATTCCAGTTGGTTAATATGTGATGCTGGTTGTTTTGGAGCAAAACACATAAAATTTGAAATTAACTGTGCTGCTAATTGACCAGTATGATTCGCTGTGTGACCCTCTTGTTTACGCTGCATTGGGTGTATGAATGCCCTGAGGGGTGCAGGGGTGGGAGCGGGTTGTGCATAAGCGAATTTCTGTTGTCTAGCTGAAGTTATTGGTTGCTGAACTTTCGCCCGCTAATCTGGAAGCTTTCGTTTGGAGGGCTGGCACAGGATAATAAACCAGTAAATGACTGTGTCACGTCCATGAATATGAAATACGTCCCCCGTGGTCTCAGCAGGTGGCTTCTAAAGAGCTCCGACGACACTGTTGGTGTCCACGCTCCAGAAGAACTGACCCCTTAATATGTTTCGGAGCCCACCCCCCCGCTATCAGACACTATGGCGTGCTTGACTCAAACTCCAGGGGCACTTCTAAGATTATTTTTTGTTTTATATGGGTGGGCATAATAGAGGCCATATTCAGATAGATAATGCATCATTTTCATTAGCCAATGATATGTCTTGGATAGGTGAGTGACAGGGGAGGGGGCACTTGGGAACCCAATCAGGTTTCAGCTGGGGCCTGTGGCCCCACCCCTGTCAAACTCAGTTCTCACCTGTCTTTGTCTTCCCTGCTCAGAATAACCTCCCCTTGCTTTTGTAGCAGTAATGCACCATGAAAGGTAAATGGGGGTGGAAGGGGGCACTCCGGTGATAGCGGATGCAGGTGAACCATAGGGACGCCGCACTCCATGCATATAACCCCATCCGGCATCCCGATTCTGCCTCGTTGTGTCATATTACATTACTCTGAAATCCCCCCCCCCCCCGGCCCCCGAAACACACCCACCCTTCCAACCTCCAATTCTGTGGAGGCTCTGCAGGGTTTAAATATAGATATTATCGCCAGAGTGCTACCCTGCAGGACACCATGCCTGCAGGACATGTCATTGTGACTATGGGGGATTTAGCAGGCAGTTTGGGAGTGTGACGATTTATAGAGTATATGGGCGATGTGGCATGAAGACTGTGTGCAGATGGTCATAGTCACACAGGACAAATAGGCTTATGGTTATTTTGCCTTACTCTTCACCAGTGTCTTTGCTTCACTGGAGAATGGAGATTTCCTGTCTGTCGCTATTTGTGATTCACACATAGGGGATAAGATGAATTATAGCTCATTTCTTAAGAAATTAAGAAAAAGGGCAACGGAGCATACAGAGGAGATCACGTATTGGTTTAATAATGCGGAACAATACTAATTTAATTTGAAATGTTATTTTATTCAAGTGGAGCATGGCAGATCGACTTCTAATTAAGGTGCCTATTTATATAATGTACTCCGTAGCATTGCTCTGTTTTCACCCGAAAGCTTTTGAAGTCTAAGAACGTCGGGCGAACAGAAACACCAGGGAGGGGAGGGGGGGGCACGCTTTCACAATGTTGTCCCCGGTCTGAACTTCCTAAATGGCGGCTTTGGAGCTAGCGGATCGGAGCGGCGACGCGCGAGCGCAGACACCCATTTCACCGCCCGTTAAATCCGCGGCCGCCGGTTTACGGCGCTCATGAGGAGCGGCTGCGTCTCCGATTCCCCCGACTGTCCCCCCAGCCTCCGTGAATCACCCCATCACGTTATTTTATACTATTTAATTCACTCGGCGGAGGTGTCGCTCCGTATAAACCCGCCCCGCACTTTTACACCGTCTGACATTTTTATAATGTTTTGAGATGTGCTGATGCGATTGGCGTCAAAGTCGTTTTGGTAAAAATCGACACGCAGGATCCCCCCCGGTGTCCGAAGCCGCAGGCATCGGCTCGGATTGAGTTGCTTATGCAGGCCGGTGTCCCGCCTCCCCGCCCTGCTCAGCATTCACACGCAGAGCCGCACCGCGGGTGCAAACCGACATGCGGCCGGATCGATAGACACGCCGCCCCTTTATGGAGCTCAGGTGCATTCGTGCCGTTAATGAACAGGAACTGAATAAATTAACTTAAGGAGCGGGGAGCCCCGCTAATGGCCGAACCGCTTGAGTGTGGAAAGATAAATATGAGATGCATTTCGGCGGGAGAAGTGAGAAAATTAACTCCAGCATCGGTGTTGCGCGGTGCCCAGGTTTTTATCTGCTTTTCGGATTAAACATTAAGCGCACATCCGGCCTGCGTTTCATCCGTCTGTTAGCTTTTCAGTGCAGGTAACTGTGGTGGATCGCAGACTATTTAAGGACGTTATTAATCCACTACAAAATGTGGCCACAAAAAAACCTCTCCTCAACTGGACGGCTCGCATCCATCCATCCATCCAGGTGGATATCTCCAAACCTATTTTCTTAAAACAAAAAAAACAAACGATTTTACTATAATAATAAAAGAGGAGCGAGGTTGTTTACAACAGGGGAGACAAACATTGGTATACTGTTCTAAAATTATTATTGTAAGTAGAGAGGCATGTCCTTGCATATATAGCCTATATATATTAATTTCCATCCATGCATTTTCCCCTCTGCAGCTTAGGACACAAGGAACAGCATGCCAGCCCATTGTAGAGCGCACATGAAGCAAGACTCTGTTGGCATGTATAGACGCAGATTAACCTATCTATGCCTTTGGTTTGTAGCAGTAAACTAGAACACCCAGAGAAAACCCAGAAGTTGTGAAACAACCGTGCTTCCCACTGAGGCTGTGTTTCCTCCCTTATGTTACGTACAGAAGTATTGTTGTTATTCTTTCTGTAACAAACAATTGGAATTAATTCCAGATTGCATTCCAATGTCATGTTCTGAACACAGCGCTGTTTGTTTTATGTAATTTTTATGCTGGGAACGATGAGCAGTCTTTTTTTTCCCTATGGGTAGCCCAGTAAATGTGTTAGAGATCTGTAATTTATCAGCGATATATATGTAGGACTAACAGATTCATTTATATTACGGTCCTCGTGGGACTGTACAGAGTTTGCGGATAAGTGATGTATTTACTGTGCCAGATGGAACAGAAAGCAACACATTTGATGAGTTTATGTTTTTATATGTTTATTTAGCTGGCACGTTTTCTCAGAAGTGGGATGCCAGAGAGGAAGGGCTGAGGTCAGAGAGCAGGCTAAGCTAGCATCCAGGATCCCAGCAGCAGTTAGAGTTGGATGTTCTGCTTGAGAGCTCCACCTTCCAAATTCAGATCCCTCAACCTCTGAGTCGCACACTAACCCCAAATAAATATCACACCTTATTGTCACACATTATTATGCTTTATTTATTAATCTTTATTTGCTTCTATATACCTCCTGTACACTTGTGAAGACGTTCTATATCAAATTTAATGGGTGATGTGAGGCTTCAAGACACACTGCAGGTTTTGTCAATCACCATGTACGTTTTTGCCAATGCGGAAGAAGTAACCGATGGGAGATCAAGGTTAAATCAGCTGATGGCTGACAGCCTCGCTCACTGTTAAAGCCGACTAGTAGGTAGCCTGTGATTGTATGAACTGTTCTACAGCAGTTTAATCTAACAATACACAATCAGTTGAAACACATATGAACAAGGCATGCTCAAAAAATGTCTGCACATACAAATGCGTGTGAGCAATGCATGCACGACAAATGCCCACACAAACAAACATATATGAATAAGGCATGCATAAATAATGCGCGCACAGACAAACACATATGAACAAGGCGTGAACAGCAAATGACGACATAAACACATATGAACAAGGCATGCACAGCAAATCCCCACACAGACAAATGCATATGAGCAAGGCATGCACAACAAATGCCCACACAGACAAACGTATATGAATAAGGCATGCATAGATAATGCCCCCTGAGACAAATGCATGTGGACATGACATACGCAATAAATGCCCACCCAGACAACCTCTGTGAAAAATGGATATTTTTCATGGGCTGTGTTTGGCAGGACTGTGCATTCTGAGTCACTGCGTTCTGTTTTTTTTTTTCTTCTTTTTTTTGGTGGGAAGGGGTATGCCTGTTCCCCCATGGTGCCAGCCTATAACTGGGGGGTTCAGCTACTAGGCTTTCCGGGGTCTCCATTAATTTAGGAGTCCGTTGCTAGGTGTAGCCAAGCTGATGTATATTTCGGGCACGTCGTTACCGTGGCGACCAGAGGACGCCCTATTGCCATTCATCTCCTCAGATGGCTAAATGAGTCTGTTCTGTCCTGCAGTGGTCTGAGCCTTGGTCACCCCTCAGCCCCCTCAGCCCCCACTCTCCTCTCTTTGTCCCTCTTTCAGCTTACAGGGACTCACAGCACAATTTAAGTCACTTTATTACTTTCGCTTCCTGCATCAGCTCAAAACGCTACCTGACTCTCCATCCGGGAGTTTACAGTCCCTGTAATCCAATATTGTCCGGAATTGAAGCTTTTATCTTGCTATGTCTTGTGTGGTTCTCTCTAACCATATATCTGTATGTTATCGTCTGACAGCAAAATTCCCCCTAGGTCTGGTAACGTGATTTATATATAATATTTGTTAAAAGAGACGTGATAAACAGTCCTCTTACTGCAGTAAAAATTCTGTGCATTTTTGCCAATGCGGAAGAAGTAACCAATGGGAGATCAAGGTTAAATCAGCTGATGGCTGACAGCCCTTCTCACTGTTAAAGCCAACTAATAGGTAGCCTGTGATTATATGAACTGTTCTACAGCAGTTAATCTAACAATACACAATCAGTTGAAACACATATGAACAAGGCATGCTCAAAAAATGTCTGCACAGACAAATGCATATAAATAAAGTCTGGTAACGTGATTTATATATAATTTTTGTTAAAAGAGATGTGATAAACAGTCCTGTTACTGCAGTAAAAATAACGCGTAAAGTGGATTTGTTCCACTTTGTGGAGATTATTTGAATACCACTATGTTTGCTGTATTTTTCTAAACAGGAACTGCAGTATTTGAAATTGTGCCACTATTGATAATGCTGATTATGGTGATTATGGTGATGGCTCGATGATGGCTACCCTCTTGGGTTGTGTGTGTGTGTGTGTGTGTGTGTGTGTGTGTGTGTGGAGGGGGGGGGGGGGGTTGGGTCGTAG
>JAODJU010000038.1:18340044-18352014 GCA_026776725.1 Gnathonemus echidnorhynchus | reverse complement strand
GAATGTTTTCGCAGCAGAACCTTATTGTTCACATTGATATTCCCCTCCTGCTGCCAGGTTCTTCTGGGAGGCGTGGATGAAACTCCGGAGGTCACGGGTGACAGGGCAGAGCCCAGTGTGATATGTGTAACCGGCTCAGTGATCCAGAACTTCAGATGGGAGGGGATGGGCAGCCTCAGACTCATCTTGCTTGCAGGGGTGGGTTGGCAGTAGTAGGGGAATCGGGAGGAAGTTGTCGGGCAGGGAGATGGGGGGAGAAGGGGACTTAGAACCTTCTCCGGGCATCTATAATGGACTTGGCCCTGCAGTGAGCCCGCTGTCTTGGGCACGGATAATTATGTGGGAAGTAGATCGGCCCGGGAGGTCGATTTAACAACGCTGTGCCCCATGAACGGGCTCCAGTTACAGGTCTGTGGAGCAAGTAGTAACTGCTAAACAGACCCAATGTTACTGCCAGGTCTGCAATGGTGGCTCTAATGCGATGCTCTAATGCGGACTACAAGTCCCACAATGACGTGCCCTGTGCCCCCGAGGGGAAGGGTTTCATAATTAATTAATCATAGCATTTTAACAAACACGCCAACACAATGCGAACCTGACAGACTTTCCTTTTGGGAGGCTGGCTTATTTCCACAAGCGTGGCAGGGTTTGGGATTGCAGTTCTGCCAGCGAATGCATGAGATGTGCTGGGAGCGCTATCCCACGCTGTTGTCCTGGCACAGACCTCCGCTCCGATTGCATCCATCTCCTTGATGAATGAAATCTCCTCCAATTAATTCCTTCCTGCTTCAGAGTGAGCGAGGTGAGGTTTAGGGTCGGCCCACTTATGGAGTGTCGATCTTCGGTTGCTGTGCCTTTTCCTCGTTCCTTTTCTTTCATCTTAAAATTACATATGTATTCTTTAAAGCCTATTTTTGCAGCCATACACAAAACAATTTGGCAGCCCCTGACGGGATGTGGAACTGCAAATCCGCCCATGGCTGTTCCCCCCTTATCAGCTTTGTGCCGCTCCTTCTGGTGGCTTATGACATCATTAGTGAAAAATCAAGCATTCCCACGAATGGCAGAGAGAAATCAATTTGAAGGTGAACCATGTGGCAACTGTTTCGCGCGGAGCCCCAGTGTCTAGTCAGAGAACACTGTGCACTGAAATGAATAAAGCCGTTAATGCGATGTTTTTCTATGCACAATAATTTCATAATATAATAATTTACTTGGCTCAGCCCTACACCTATACTACCATAAAGGCTTTGCTCTTGTGCACATTGTTTACAAAAAATGCATTTTTCACCAAGGGAAAAAAGGCAAATGAATTAATTTCTGTGGCATTATTTTTTAAACAATAACGTGCTTGGCTTTGACTCTGTCGCTTGCAGCCAGATTGTTATATTAGGATATGAACAGTGCCAGTTTAATAAAACTGTACCTTCGTGATATCTCAGTCCGAGGTCATTTCTTTGTGCTTTGCCATATTGATTAGTTACATAAATGAAAAAATTGCTTATTTTCGCTCCCAAAAACTCGGTGGGGAGTTACCGACCGATGGAGGGCTCCCATAAACACACATGAAAATTAGTTTGGAGTTCTTTGTCATTGCGGAGATCAGGTCTCTACCCGGCTTGCTGTTGTTGCACGCTTAAGTGATTTTTTCTTCTGCTGTCTCTTTCTGTTAGTGTTACGTTTATCTTGGCTAAATCAAAGAAAACCCAATAGTTTCCACAGTTAATCCAGTGACCCCCGTTGCCATTTCTCATCTATCTCACCAAAGCATCTCTCCGTATTCTTTCTCAGCTATCTGGTTTTAAGGTGGAGGAACACTGACAGAACTGTGTGAGACCAGCCAGTAATAAAGTATTCCATCTGATGTAACCTTGTGCCTGGACAATGAGTGTTTAATCTCGTACAGGTTACTTAAGGTATGGAGTTTTCCTGTGCTGGCCTGTGTCAAAGATAGTTGCAGCTTCTTGTGGTGTTTTCCTGAACTTGGAATCATCCTCGGAATGTCAAGGGCTACTTCATATCGTACAGTCTCTTAAGCTTACTACTATATATCACATAATTGCTAGGATACTACCATGATGTTACATCATAAAGTCACCTGAGCTACTTTTATTATGTCACAGAGTCAGTAGGTTACATTTAGTATGTCATAATTGCCTGGCTGTGTTCATTTATTATATCGGATTACTCATCGTGTACCATATATCCCTAGACCACATGTGAAATAAATCCATTGGATGAAAATGTGCTAAGGTTTTTCCTCGTAATAGCTTACACTTGACGGGAGCTGGACCTTCTTATCCCCTTAGATTATTATTGTATCTGTGGCCTGAAGCGCAGTATTGCCATTTTACCAATTTTGTTCTATACTTACTGAAGCAGGATGGGACCTCTTACTGGAATATGGTGGTCAAATGGCTGCTTATGGTATTTGAAGTTGGTCTTTACGGTAAAACTACACCATCTATTACATGGAGCCTGATAATGTAGGGTTTTTTATAAGAGGGGTATGTAGCCACAACTGTCCACACCTTCCGTTCCTATGATGAGGTCACTAAGTGAATTGGTCGATAAGCTTACTGATATTTGACGCATACTGTACTGGTGTCAACCACCTTTAGATACTGTCTTAATGTCACATTTGCACCATTTATATAATTTAGTATATTTATAAATGTTTATACAATAGTGTACTGTATACTGTAATAAACAAAATAGAGGGATTTAGATGTAATATACATTACTGAGGTTTGAATACTGTAAATGCAGGTAATTGGAGCTTATGAACGCTAGTGTAGTGAATATAGAGTGACTGCGGGAACAAGACTGAGCCTGAGACTGAGACTGAGACTGAGAAAGGGCGATGTGAGATGAGACGCCACGCTGCCGTTTCCACACCAAAGTTCTCATACAACATACAACAACATACCGCCTGGTCAGAAAGCTGGTCGTGAGTAAAGTGTTAAACAGGTACGTCGTTAAGTGAGAAGTATCTGTAGTATAATATACTCTAAGTACGACTGAGCATGTGACATGGATCTACGCTGTGTATTACACTTCTGTTTTTAAGTAATAGAAGTTATTGCAGAACATGTTTGTCTTGTGGGGAAATGGTCGCTGTGCTCCTGCAAGGCGGCCGAATCAGTCCACGCACGCGGACGTGTGGATCCCTGCACGCGCAATCTGGCTGTTGTGGAAAATTGCTGTTGATCCTGAGCAAAACTAGAATGGCACAGGTGACCTGACGTGCTAAATAAATGAGCTGTATTCAACATAGTGTTTTCAGGTAACCCCAGCACCTTCTCCTCCATCATTAGTGCTTCGTGCCTGCGAACAGAATGGGCTCTATAAAGCAGCATGACTAAAACCGGACACCTTAGTGACTTTCAGCTGGTTGGGATCATTTGTGCCGCACAAGTTCCTCGTGAAGGTGATGTTGACCTGGGGGAAGATGAAAACAAAATGTTGGGCGTCTTTATTGCTTTTGGCGGAAGGTGAGGTTCAAAACGCAGAGCGTGACGTCCTTCTGGGCCAAGCAGAAGGGAAGAGTAGACTGCCTGATCATCCTGTATCAACAGAAGAGGCCCGATGGGTCTTTAACAGGGCTGGGGGAACTTCTCGGGGAAGAACAGTGCCAGATTGCAGCATTAAGAATTACCCAAATACCCTAATGATGCACATGCTGCCTGGGCTCAACACAGTAGAGCTACAAACTGAAGTTTAAGAGTAGTCCCTTTCTTGTCTTTTCGTCTAACATCTGAAGGTCCTTCCTCGCCCGAAGATAGAAAATAACTCCCATAGGCTAAGTATCCCTCTTTTAAAGCTTATGAGAACTATATTCATGGAAATGGCTTGTGGCGAATGGGCCGCTGCCGTCGGAGAAAGCGTGGAAGCCTTGGCTAGCTTTGATTTCTCGCCCTTCTCTGTAGCAGAGAAGCAGAAATCATGTAAATGTGTCCCAAATCAATCTCCTGGAACCTTTCCGCTACTGGCAGAGAGGGGAAGAAGGGACAAGGAATGGGGGGGAAAGCCTTTTTCATGTTTATTCTTTGACACTACCAGACATCTACTTTTAATTTAAGGGGGGGGGGGCAAATGTGGCTGAAGCAGGTCTAGACAAGTGGCCTTCTGTGAAAAAGATGAAGAGATTCCTTGAAAACTGAAAGAGTCTGGAGAGTTTCTGTGAGTCGTCTATAGCATAGCATAGGAGTTGCTAACAAGTTCCATTGCAACAAAGGCATCTACCTGTCTTATTTATTTCACGGAGAGGCTGAGGTTCCCAGATCAGTCAGCTGGCACGCTTTCATTACAGTTTGCGGAATACAGTGTCATGTGCATCTGTGGACCTTCTTTAGGTCTCTTGCCGGGGACAGGACCCAGGAGCCAAATGAGGATGTAGTTTGTGAAGATGATTCCTTCTTGTGGTCTGTGTTACATGCGGGGCAGTCTCAGCAGCATACCACTTGTGCGGTCTGTGGGTCGTCATCTGCAAGGCTACTCGAAATTAGCCTGCCGATCACCTGGGATGTCTACAGCTAATTTGCAATTTGGGAACCATCAACACTGAGCGTTTTTGTGGCACTAGGGAGGGACAGCAACCCCCTGCACCCCTTCATGGACCATTTTGAATGGAACACATCAGCTGGATTCCACGGGACACCATTAACTCCACAGGCCATCGTTAACCCCATGTGACCCCTAGACTCCGCCTCTTTTGGATTTGCTTACTGCTGTTTGTTTAGTTGGCTTGAAGCAGGGGAGCATACTGATCTATTAAGTTAGTGTCCAGAAACCCATTAGCACCATTAAGTGTTTTCACCGGCCATCTGCAGAGCGCGCCCAGTGCGCAAACTCACAACTCTCTCCCATGAGTGAAATGGACGCCACCGCCTTCGATCAGGATAATCGAATTGCACAATGTGAGAGGTTCAATACTGTGAACAAATTGACGCTGCTCCGGACAAGGACGCGCGTTTAGCGATAAATACCGTCGATCCCACATTGAAACCCCAGTTAGTGGATGACACTAATTGTAAAGTTGGATGATTACACCCCCCCACTCCCTTTTTGCTCTTTTGGTTTAAAGCGATGGATGGCATCCAGCACAACACTTTCAACTTGCATCTCATTGCCTCGAAAAAAAAAGAAAAAGGTTGCGCATCGGCCATGACAGTGCTGCGTGATTAAATACCAGCAACATCGGGGTTTCTAATTATGAAATGAAATGAGGTCTTCATCAGGAAATCAGACACATCAGGGGTTATGATGGTATGATGGTGATGGATGAAGGAGGTGGTGGTTTAGCTGGCTCTGCTCTGAGGGCAACATTCAGGTCGAAACATTTTTTACGTACCCTCGAAGCCTGGGAGATATTTCTTGTAAACCATACAAAGACATGCATAATAATCTTATTTTATGTGTAGCACACCTGGGTATTTTATTGCTTTGTTAATGGACGTACATTCTACATGAAGATGAATGTTCTAAGACATTCTGTAATGCATCCAAGTTTCAAGTTCTATTGTCACGTGTTCTGAGTGGCACAGTGAAAATCCTTGTGCCACAGTCACGGGAGAAGGAAAAGGTCCTTGGGGGGGGACCCATAAGAGTGCAATAAAGGATAAAACAGTAGTGCATTGAAAGACAACAATGCAAGACACAAGACAGTGCAACACAGGAATTTTAGTCGCCCCTAAGGCTCTTGACAAGGATGTGTGGTCAATCCATTATTGCATCATGTATACAGAAGGGGACAAGAAACAGGGGGAAAGAAGAAGATGGAAAGAAAAATAACAAGGGTGATTTTGTGCTTCATGCATGTATGGGATCACGTCCATCGCCTCTGAGCTGCGGCCCCTGCTCGTCTCACACCAACCCCCACATTTCAAGCCAGAGTTGAGAGAGGAAATAATGAGCCTGACCAGGACTGTCGCCTAGACGCCGTGATTGATAATGACTGCTGGAGCCGTGGAGGCTTCTGGGGATTCTTGTTTAGCGTCTCGATCGATGCTGCACAAGACTGGACGGTAATTTCATACGATTTCTCAGCGCAGGCATGGCTTGGGGTGTGGCGGGACGTTGTGAAAGTGTGGGGGGGGGGGCAAAGCTACAGTCTGGCCATTCCACCTGCCCTTTAACCATTTGCGGTCAATAGCAGCAGTTTTTTCAGTTTGTGGTCTGATGCCTGTGGTGGTGTTTCTGATATGGTGCAGATATGGCTTGGTGGGAAAGATCACGCCCCATGATAACCCTGGGGATTTTTGGTTGGGTGTCCAAGTGAAGACCCTCCCCTGTCCTTCTAAAGCTTCACAGTGATTGGCTTATCATCACAGCCAGGTGCTTGTCAACTAATTTATCCCACCATTTCTTCTTACCTGCTTTGCATAAGCTCTCTGTACAAATACAGGACATCCATCCTCTTTGTATAAACTCTTCCTCTGATGATTCAGCATAGAAAGGGTGGGTAAATTGTGGATGGTATGCTGACCCACTATTCATGCATGTGTAGATTTCCACTCAGTAAGGATAATTTAGCGTAATCAAACCCCATGATCTGCAATCTTTTAGGAATGAATCAAAGTAAACCTCTGGTAAACGCAAGCAGAATATGGTGGACTGAACCGTATAATTCCTGAGGTGTCTGGCAGCCAGCAGCTGTGGAAATTGGAGCTAATGAAAGCAGGTGTGGGATGAAGCGTCACACAGAACTGCTTGTGAGTGAGTCTGGGTCTTATGGCCGCTCTGTCTTTGGCAGCCAGACTTAAAGTTTTCTGTAAACACCCGCGAAAACCCTGCAAAGAATTGTTCTAACCACCTTAAAAATAGTGGAAGCTGGAGGAAAGTGAGAGCAGGAATCGTGGTTGTGATCGTTATCAGTGACAGCAGAACTTTCCCACTCAGCCCAGTGCAGGAATGCATTCCTCCGGAGTGGCAAAACTCCACCGATAATCTTCCTGTCAACATCGACGACATCGCCATCGCCCCCCTACCCCCCCGAGGGGCTCCTTGGCAACAAGACAATGGAGGATCTCCTGGGAGGAGTTGCTAACATTGAGTCAGATGCTGTAAGGGCCATTATTCCCAACAATCTAAATGTTAATATAAGGCTGTGACAGTGTTTACCCACGGCTGCGTCGTGAGCTTTTTGTGATTAAATCAGCAGCACAAGCTCGCACTCAATTAAAATGTAAAGGATTTTAATCAGACAGTGTTGGTTAAAGGCTGTGCCACCCCACCCCAACGCAAATCCAGGGTGTGGTAGCATTGGATTCTTAAATCTCTAGGGGTGATTTACCATCAGCGGAAGTTATAGGGTACTTTCAGTGTAACCCCACTTCATCTCCTGGCATTTGAGTGGGAGCCAGGATCAATAAAGTCTGTGATGCTATAAGGTTTTACTGGTTGCCATGACGTCTGGTGCTTTGTATTTAAAGCCCTGTTTCCAATTTCACCTCAGTGTGTGTTTGTGTGTGTGTGTTTTTTTTTCTTTTTCCTGGCAGTGAGGTACAAGGGCTGGCGCTAAAATCTCTGGCCATTTACTGCAGGCTTTGAGAGTGGCCCTGATTCTGATCTTATGGGGATCTGGATTGAATGTATATTGGTAGCAAAGCAAGAGAATAGTCAGGAGGTTAAGTGTTCCATTTGACGTCTTTCCAAGCTCCACCTTAACCCTTCAGACTTCCAACCAACACTGGCTCAGCTTAGAATGTAATTTTCGTAAAGGAGCTGTCAGATTTCCTACCGCTTGTCAACAGAAAGCACCAGGGGCCAAATTGTGCCCTTCGCACGTGATGGAATATGGCCAGATTTCACCAGTACTGCTTAGACTTCCATATTTGAAACTCTCTTGTTCAATGAGTCTATTGACCTGGAAATAGCTGCAATGTTTGCAGCAGGTGTCTTAACTGATAATAGGGTTAGCAGAGAGTGAGGACATGGTTCCTCCCCTGAAACTGTGCCAGGCTCGTCCTGCAATATTGATCCGCGTCTGTCCTTCTGCAGGAAGTCCTTAACAGTCATTCTTCTGACTCACACTTGCACGCACACCTGGCAGCCTGAATCACACTGATGGTGCTCAAATTGCATCAAGCCACATCCAGCTACATAAGTGGGTTGGAAAAAAGAATGTAAGTCACTTTGGATAAAAGATAAACCCAATGAGAGGCTTGCGCTGCAGGGTAAAGTTCAACAGCCAAGCGTCCTTCATCGTCCTCACGTCCGCCTCTTTCAAGTTCGGCTTTTTCGGTAGATTACATTTACATTTAGCTTTTGATTTGATGAAGCCGGCCCAAGCTGGATATTTCCCCGGAGCAATTCGAGTGAAGTGTCTGACTCAAGGGTACTGTAGTTTGACCCCACCAGGGACTTCATCTTTGGGGATACGTGTCTGTCACCATATCAGCTGAACCGTTAACAGCCCAACGAAGACCAAACCCACGCCTTAAGATTGGCACATGGTTCTGATACAAATCAGACTAGATCAGTGTTTTGCTCCCTCCCAACTCCCAGCAAACCTGAACCAAACAATCAAAAACAAACAATCAAGAACACCTGGTACACTTGCGTTGGGAGCTGGGAGGTAGCAAAAATGTGGACTTTCTAGGGTTAGTCGAGGACTGGGATGAGAAACAGTGCTTTAGATAAAAATTTTTTGGATATACCCACACATCTATACCCTGCCCGTAGACTTTAGTTTCTACTGACTTTCTCCCTTATTCTCCTGCCACGCATGTGTTTACTGTGTAAAAGATTCACTCGAATTTTCGTCTGACTCCAAGCTGTCAGTGGGCGTACAATCAAAGAGTAGTTCTGTCGGGTCTTGGAGGAAGTGGACTCAGACACCGCATTTACACACTACCCCAGCCACCCCCACAAATCCCTGGGCTAAACACAGGTTCGCCTTTCCAATGCTCATGGAGACCACGGGTTGTCAAACCTGTATTGTTTTAATGAACAGGAATTGAAATGCAACACACACAGCGACGACGGCTAATTATTTCACCGTGAGAAGCGGCCATGGCACCGTGCTGTTTTGTGGGGGGGGTGATTAGTCATCAGGAGATGTTAAACACTTTGTGTGAATGGACTGGGCGCTGTTGAGAGTGGTATTTTGCACTAATTAATCCAAACATGCTATGTTCCAGGGTAAACTCCAGGAGCATCCAAAGAAACTTCTCAAGACTACTATTTCTGCCATTGTATCTCAAGAAGAAGGTCCAGCCCAGAAAGACATTTTTAATGCAGAAATTTTATTCTGATCTGTTCTGAGATGAGTCCTTTGAAAGTATATTTTTCTTAAGTTTGGCCCCATACAAAATAATGGGTCTGGGTCTCTATGCCAAATGACAAAATGGAAGAAATCAAAGGAAAAAAAAAACACCTAATTCCGCTATCTGACCCGTAGAACCCCTATCTCCTACGTGTGGAGTGGATTCAGGTCTATGGGTCATGTATGTGTTTAACTGCTCGGAACATGCATTATTTAAAAAGCCGAGATTGTTTAAGTTACTTGCTGATGTTGCTTAGCAACAAGTATTACCTGCTTTGTGTTGCTGATGCGTGGTTATTACTGGAAAATATGCCATGCTGTTTCTTTAGTGGCCAGCTCATCTCTATCAAAATATGTTTGCAATGAGAATCAGTAATGTATAGGCGACCGATGTGTAAGCAACCGACTTTAATCTTTCATCCATCCGTTTTCCAGTTGTTCATTTGGAATGGAGTCAAGGGGACGCTTGGACTCTCTCCCGGGCAGCATAGGTCACGCCCTGGACAGGCTGCTTGTCGATCACACACACCCACCAAATGACCCATTGCTGGTTATTCAGAGGTGCTATAGGGTCCAGCTCTGTGTCTTTTTTCCGTTGGTGGAAACCAGAGTCTCTGGAGCAAATTAGGGCAATAAGGGGAGAATATATAAGGTAAGGAATGGAAGTAGGACGTAAATCCTGGCCCTGGAGGGTTAATCACATTTCCTTGCATTATTCTTTATTTTAGAGGAGTTCTGTGGCCCTGTACTAGATAAGCTGTTGGAGGATGGATGGATGGATGAATGGGCAGATGGATGGATGTTTAGTAGATCCTGTAACAACTTAGCCAGGTTGCAATGAGACATCACCATGCTTGTCTTGAAATGTCACCTTGCTGCCACAGGTTGAAAACTAGCTGGCTGGTAGTATTTTAGCCTTACTTGAGAATTTTCACCCCTTAGTACAGAAGGTTTGATTGCTTTTCAGACACGGTCAGATGGGTATGATGTGAAGCTGTGGTAAAGATGAATCGTCTGTTTCCAACCTGGCATGTCCGCCGCCATAGAGGTCGTCAATCTCCTCGCCAGACTTTGCTACAGGTTTGTGTGAAAATCCTCCATCATTTGATGCAGGGCAGATGTCGTTTCCTGACGCGTGTCACCAGCCTGGCGTTCAGTCAGATTGCTTGGGGCGTTGAGGTGTGTCGCTCATGGAGTCTGAGGGGATGTCTTCATGACTCCAAGGTTGAAGGTGAAGCGCCAGACATATTGCTCCCTAACTTTACTGGAAGTATCTAGGAGAACTTGATGGTCAAGGCTACATGTGTGCAAATTGTGTTGTTGCTGAGTGGGTAGAAAACACAGATGAGGTGGCTTACCTGGTTAGGATTCTATTCCTGTGATCGAAAGGTTGCTGGTGAGTCTGGTTCTTGGCAGTATAGTCGTCTGGATGTTGGGCTATTAAGCAAGGCCCTTAACTGCTTGAAGTGCTGGAAAAATAGCCTGATCCTGTGTTGAGACATGAGTTTTGTTCTCAACAAAAGCATCATTTTATTTTCAATCCCTTGTCCGAGCCAGGACTGGAGGACTGGGTGTCTATTTGAATAATTTACAGATTGAGCTGAGTGATGCATACAGTCTTCTGTGATGTTTTTGTCTCCAAGATGCAGGCATGGGTGCTATAGCTTTGTTGCCACCAGATTCCTGTGACGCAGGGATAGTTATGGGCCCTAGTCAGGGTTAGGGACCGGGTCTCAAGAACCGAGTCTTTAACGGCAGAAGGTTCCCGTGGCAGTCAGGATGAGAGGCCGTAATGGCAAGAGCTTCTGCCCCAATGGCATCTCGTCCCCCGGGCATGTGGCTGCAAATCAGCCCCAGAGAGAGTGACACTTCCTGGGTGATTACGGACCCGTCAAGTCAGGTTACGGACGTGGTTTGCAGCTGTCAGTTGGCAATGATTCGTTTTTTTTTTCCTTATAAGAACCAACCTTGGCCAAGGGAAAGGGAAGAGCAGGGGAAAGTGGGAAACATCATTCTTAGATCCGTCTGTACAGAAAGGAGATTTCAGTAGCCTTTGGCTTGGACCGCCAGAACTGCATATCACTAAGCCTCTCGCCGGGGCACTTCGCTTGAATCGCTTCAGTGATATTGAACCATACTCATACATGATCTTTATATGCTGTCCAGCATGGTGATTTGTTATGTGAGAGAACAGCGGGCAATCGATAAAGTTTTTCATTTTGAATGGTACTGTATCCCAAGGCTGAGGAAGGCCAGGGGGAGATATTAGGTGCTGGCTGAGCTAGTTTTAACCGAGGCTCAGGGGGAAGCGATTATTCCGTAGCTGGACTCAGGCCGTCGCAACTTTTATTGCACCTTTTGATGACATCGTCTAGGAGCACATTACCAAGGATGCAAACCCCTGACAGGAATGGATTCCCATCTCCGGATTCTGCCGCAAACGGGAGGGGGAAGACGCGCAGGACCCCGTGGCGCGCTCGTATCGTAATGTCATATTTGTCACGCTGATGCTGTGTGCCCCCCCCTCGGTGGGTGGGGGTAGGGTGAGAGATTCTGGGTGAGATAAAGGATGACGGCACCATTGTTCAGCTTTATCGCTGTGCTCCTGGCGGTTTATAAGACACGCTGTGTTTAGCACCTCAGACAGGTGTGTGTGTGTGTGTGTTTGGGGGGGGGGGGATCACTGCTGATTATAGCGGCTG
>JAODJU010000038.1:18303421-18326639 GCA_026776725.1 Gnathonemus echidnorhynchus | reverse complement strand
CCCAGTGCTGGCTAAGGTGTAGCACTGCAAGCCTGAACCCAGTGCTGGCTAAGGTGTAGCACTGCAAGCCTGAACCCCGTGCTGGCTAAGGTGTAGCACTGCAGCGACCAGAACGAAATCAATCAGTCGATCCCATTTCATTTACCACTGAGTCTTTTTACGACTGCATTGGTGCAAACGGCTGTACACCATTTTATTTGCTTTTTTTATTTTGCTGGCTGAGGAAAAGTGTTAAGTCACTGTCATCCCTATTGGCCACAGTCTGTTGTGGCGATTTAAAGGTAGATTGGCCAAGTTATAATTGTTTCCTGTACACATTCCACTGTCATTCTAAACTGCATAATAATAGACATTTTGTAATTAAACTCACTTTCAGGTTTTACTGCCAGTGGAATATAAAATGGGTGCTGCCTGGAATGTGACAAGTTGAAGGAATCCTGTGTTCAGGGTGACGAGACTCGCAGTGTTGCATTTAAAGGGTGTAAGGCTGCATCTCTGGGACACACACGCTCACCACTCTGCCTGACTTGCAGGTGGACCATGCAGAACCCCGAGAGCAGCCGACTCGCAGTCAGCACGCGGCCCCCAGCCCCTAACGCGGGTGGCCTGGGTCACCTGATCACCTGCACCCGCCCGTCTGACATCCACATTTCTTATAAACTGCACCCTGCTTTACTTTCTTTTTTGTACAAATCTGGCACTTTTCATCTCTCTCTTCCCTTGTCTCTGCTTCCCTGGCATAAAACTTGCCTCTGTTGGGTGGTGTGCAGAGGTGGGTAATTCAGGTCCAGAGAGTAAAAGTCCAGACCAGGATTGTGTTTCCACCAATCGGTTGCGTATAGAGTCACAGTCACAGTGTACTCAACCTGTTTGGTTGAAACAAAATCCTGGTCTGGACCTTTATTCTCTGGACCTGAATTACCTACCTCTGGCAGTGTGTAGCTCAGTAGGTTTGGCTTCTGTGCCTGTGGTTGGAAGGTCTCCAGTCTGAGCCTTAACAGAATAGGCATATGTCCTTTGGGCCCTTGAGCAAGGACCTTAAACCCCCAAAATCCTCCAGAGGCACTGGATAAATGGCAGACCTGGCACTCAGGCTGCAAGGTTCGCTCTCAACTGTGTACATGTGTGTGTAAATTTCAGAGGAGAGCATTATGGGTAATGCGAAAAGAAGTGTACCTGCACTCATACTTATGTAAATAGCATACATACTTGGGTCCAATATCATTTCATTAAAGCTTGTGAATAAGATGTTTCCGTTGCGATCTCAATACACGCCACAAATGTCCCAGTGGCTGTTGGATTCACACCAAGGTCCGTTTGTTTTAGGGCACCCCTAAGAGAGCGCAACAGGTGAGCACTTTGTTAATTTTCTAGAAAAATCTAAGGCTGATGGGGGCTTTCTTGTGCCGTTCGACAGACAATGAGTATGTCTTGGATTTGTACTTGACTGATGTCATCTCCATTCACTGGCAGCTTCTCATCCCTGAGGCTGAGTGGCTTTCACAAATTGGCGAGCATTTAATTACGAATGTGACGCCTCTTAAAAGTGCATAAACGCACAAATTAGTCCGTGTCGGCGCATCCATTTGAAAGCAACCCCTGTCCCAGTGACAGTGACACTAAATTAAACTGTTTAAAACTGAATAAACACACAAACTACAATGGGCCATTTAACACAAGTGCCTGATTGTGGAAGGAGCAGATCAAATAATTATTATGTGAGTGGAGTTGATATCCACTTGTGCTCTATGCGAGTCGCTTGTTTCGGTGGAAAATTTCCAGAGCAAGTGATGTGAATATTATGCTTAAGCATTGTTGAGTTGAGGCTGAGTTTATGTTAGTCGGTTGTCCCTTTGTTTTTTGGGTTATGCTTCTGGTCCACAAAGTAATAAAATTTAACAAAAAACAGGTGGTGGTAATCTCTGTTTACCGCAGCCCAGTTTGCTGCACTGGGTTCAGTTGGAGGTGTGAACATTACCAGCATCTTGATTTTTTATTTATGGTCTTTTTCAATTTGAAATTCTGTGCTGACTCAGAGTGGTGTTTGGGGTGGGGGGCTGCCTAAATAAGAGGGTTTTGGGGAGTGCAGTTGTTGTGGTGGAACAGCAGTACACTCAACAAGTAATTGAAATGGAATTGCTGACCGCTAATTACTTTAACGTTTTTACAACTTTTTTGTTCACCATTCTTAGGTTAGTTTTTCCTGGTTTTGGCATCCAGAAGAGGTGGCTGTGTCACTGGGCCATTTTCAAGTGTTTTTCAAAGGTTTTCGCACCATCGAAGAGCCAGTTGGAGGTTTTCAACATGCGAACACAGCGTGACGAACAGGATGATGTCGTCGACCCCTGTCGTAATAACTAACCTAACGTTCTGCGCTGCTTATTGCCGGCAGAACCCTCCCCCTTCTTGGCAGCTGACTGAAACTGTTGATCATGGGCAATTGAGCTGCGACATTCAACTGGATTTAGATTTCTGCAGAAGGGGTCAAAATTATGCAGCAGGCCGCTATGGAAATGCCAATTAGAATTACAGGAATCAATGGAATTTTTGCTTTGATCTATTTTGTTCCGAAGGAGATGCATTTTTTTCAGTGGTTAGGATTCTCGCATGGACTGTGCGGGAGAAACAATTGACACACTCATCTATGTTTTAGGCAGGTGACAAGTGAAGAGGCCAGAGAAAGGAACATGAAGAAATGAGCATGTGCCCTTTTTTGGATGAGGACAGGCGTGGGTGGGGGGGGGGGTTGACATTTGGCAGAAAAGTCCTTCCCCAAGCATCTCTCTCTCTCTCTCTCTCTCTCTCTCTCTCTCTCCCTCTCTCTCTCCTTCTCTCTCTCTCTCTCTCTCTCTCTCTCTGGTCACTGTGTACAGGGCTCTCTCTGAGCAGGCTAATCGATTTCTCATTTGCCCCCCCCCCCCAACCTCGTGTTCTCTGTGCCCAGCTGCTGGGAATTCCACAGCCCAGGTTTAACCACAACGGAAAAGATGCGTGGGCATGCAAGCTCCCGTGGACCTGTCCCCTGTGTCCCCTGTGCCCCTGTGTCCCCTATGTCTGCTCTGTCACCTATGTTCACTGTGTCCCCTGTCCATTCTTATCTCTTCTGAGGCCCTCCAAATCCCACTGTCCTTAGGAGCAATGGATAGATGAGTTATAACTGGAAAGGGCAAAGTGTGAAATAAACTGTGTGTGTGTGTGTGTGAGAATGTCTAAAGGGTTTGCTGCGCTGAATGAATTCTGTGCAGTTTTAATAAACGTTCCAGAATGCATGTCAGCTGACAGACATAGTGATGCTTTTTCGGATCTGATTTCTACTTTTAAGTCAGACTTAAATGTCCAGCTTTTCCCTGCCAGACATGGAGTGCTTTTCAAAGAAGGCTTTAACGAAACATCTTGACAGGGGTATAGGAACTGGGGGGGACGTGTACCTCCCAAAATTGAATTTGGATTCTTTTACCCTGCCCCCCCCCAATAAATAGACCTTTGTAAATAAATTAAGTTGTGTCCTCTTCAATTTCAAACTCTCCCACACCATTGTCTTGATGTTTTAAACCTGTATGTAACTATTTGTGGTTGCATCAGAATTCAGGTATTGTTTTTTTGTCATTCAAGATGACTGGCAAGTATCAAATACTATTATGCTCTCTTTTCTGAAATGCCTGGTTTAAAAAAGGCCAGCTTGCCTACCTTTTCATGCTCAATGTGCAAGAGATCTGAATTATAAAGAAATGAAGAGGGGAAATACACAGGAAAAGTTGAAGAAAATTCCACGTGCGTTAAAATCTCATTAAAGCCAGTTTCAGACAGCAGATTTTGTGCAACGTTTATCCCATAAACCAATTATCTCGGCACAGATCTCCTTCGGAAAACTGAAATTATAAGCCTTAGTTACTACAGAGCCTCACTTTTTCTATTCCTTGCACCCCTTGGCAATTGGGACGTGGACTATGTGTGTTTAATTTCTTTCTGTTCTTTAGCCGATAATCTAAATGAGAAGCCAGAAATGCGGAGTGTTAATAAAATCAATATCCATAGAAATGTCATTAATGGCTTAAGGACCTCTCTGGACTAAAATTGAGTTTGGCTAATTTTTTTTAAATATGCTTATAATTGCTTAATGGACTTTGACAAGGCAATTGCTAATTAGCGTACACCTTAGAGAACCTTTTAAAATCCACTTTCCTACATCCTACGTGTCGTCCAAGGTACTGGGTCAGCTTGGTGTCACCATTTAGTCTCCATCTTGGGTCCAAAATGATCTTGCACTGCAGATTTTTACTTTCAGTGGCCGGTCATTATACGGGGGAGGGACCACAGGGACACTGGCCCCAGCTGAAAACTGATTGGGCCCTGGAGTGCCCCCTCCCCAGCCACTCAGCGATTCTAGACATATCATTGGCTAATGATAAGCTTGGCCACTCTGTATAAATTATGGCCCCTCTTATGCTCCCCACAAAAAAAAAAAAAAGAACTAGAATCACTCTTAGAAGTGGCATGAACAATTGATTTGTTCGAAATGAAAATCCTTGTTCTAGATCGTCATCAGTTTCATCTCACGCAGGAATCCTCTCAAGGACCTGTGAAGTTATGCATTAGAAACCCGCCACTGTGTATTAACGTACACCCCGATATCGGGATGAGTTTCGCTCGCAGCAAGCATCTGAAATGCCCACGATTGGAGTTACCAAGGAAACAGCGTTTCTAAGGGGAATGTGCATGTGGAAGGTGAGGGAACGGTGCCGTGTTGAGCGTTGGAGTCAGACACTGAGCATTATTGCTTATGAAGTCGGGTTCTCACAATCCAGCGGACGAGTTCGCCCACGAGCCCAGGAGTTTTCAATACCACGGGCAGAGATTAAACGGGTCTGCCCCCACCCCCCACCTGGGGCAGCCTGGCCCAAACGCCTGCAAAACACCACCTCCCTGCATTTTTAAACTGAAGCTGGAGCTATGGTGAGGATGTCTCTCTCCCGCGGTGTCCGGAGCAGCGCTGATGCTAGCATGTGTCTTGTGACGTTCACACCTTTGTCTGTGGAAAGTCATCCCAGTGCAGAACTCCAGTTATGTATTCATTCTTTCAGAATGAGTCCTGGTTCAGAGTCATGTTATAGGGCTCGATTCCCCACCCTGGCTCTGAATGTGTGGAGTTTGCATGTCCCCCCCGTGTCATCGTGGGGTTTCCTCTGGGCGCCCCAGCTTCCCCCCATAGCCCAAAAACATGCTGAATTGAATTGGAGTTGCCAAACTGTGTGAATGTGTGTGTATATTGTGCGTGTGTGCTGTATGTCTGTGTGTGTATATTGTGCGTGTGTGCTGTATGTCTGTGTGTGTGTGTGTATATTGTGCGTGTGTGCTGTATGTCTGTGTGTGTGTGTGTGTCAGTGGCGCAGATAGGATTTTTGAATTGGGGGGGACCAAGGATATTTTTTCCTTATGCAAAGATGACAGATGCTGTTTTTTTGTCCTGTAAGTGGGGGGGATGGATCGAGGTCACTCTGAATCTGAAGGGGACGCATCGCATCCCATCCGTCCCTGGTGCTAACTGTGCACCTGGTGTGTGTGTGTGTGTGAGATTTACATTACTTTGTGGGGACCAAATGTGCCCTGGGAGTGGCACCCCCTTCCTGGCTTATTCCCTGCTTTATGCCCCCAGCTTTCGCGACTCTGGACCCCTGCGCTGCATCGGACAAGCAAATATAGAAAGTGAATGAATGAATGAGTCACTTGTTCACTGAGGGGGGTGTTTTTTTTGGTCCTAGTTTTGCTTGAGCTGTGCCTGGCCAGTTTTACATGTGACAGGGTTTCGCCATGTCAGGAGAGCGTTGGCAGAGAGAAACTTACTGCCTCCGCAGGACTTAGACGCAGAATCAAGATCCCCGGCAGCCTGAAGACAGAGCAGGCAAAAGCTGGGATGGTGATACTGTTTATTTTTTTATTTCTACTGCATCACTGCAGAGATGCACCAAACTCTAGGCCTCATGACCCCCCGGGTTAGACAAACCTCCTAGGGTGGGGGGTGCGGGGGTTGGCTGGTTCCTTGGGGGGGGGGTTCTGGATTTGTCATGGTTGTCAAATCAGTATGGATACATGTTAATAAACGGGATATATTCCATTGACATTTCGGATTTAAGAGGCAATTTTTAATAAATTTGAAGAATGATTTGGAAATGGCATTTTGATAGATGGATGGAGAGTGGCTGGTCTGATATTTCTGGTGTTTTTTTGACCAATAAAGGCCAAATGTTTGAAGAATGAAATGTGAAATTGCTAAAGTGTGCTGTAATGCTAGTCCTGTCTGCCAAAGACCAGGGGGAGGGGGGTGTAATTCTGAATATTTATTTGCGTTTTAATAAGTACACTCTTGGAGATGTTTCCCACTCTCTACTTAAATGGAGTCTTACTTTCTGGAAATTCTGACCGCTTTTTTGAAGCCACTACATTGTATGAAAGCCAACCTTGAACGCATCTCTGGCAGAGAAATTTTGCAGTAAATCGCATAAAGACCCATCAGGTACTTGAGAGCTCTTCGGGGGGGTGTAGAGCTCACCGGGTTAGTGTCCTGTGAACATGTCTCAAACCCTGTTGCTGGCAGACTGATCATATCACCATTGAGTGCTTGAGCAAGTGTCTCCTGGGGTGCTATATTGATTGATTGACCCTGTGCTTTTACCCCCAAAATGTCTCTGTCGTGGAGAGTAAGATACATGAAAACTAACCAGTATCCCTATAGGGGTGAATAAAGCAGCACTATTCTATTCCATAGTATGTTAGGCACTTTTTGTACCCCTCAGGTGAAGTGTTGCTTTACTCCTCTCTCCTGCCACACTTCCCAAGGCACCTGGAACCCTCTCTCAGCTATAAATCGTGGCGTCGAAAATATAGTGAGATTCTGACAGATGGCCCACATCCGTGAGGTATCTGTCGCCGAGTGCGTAGCACGTATGCTTCCCTGGAGCTGGTACTCGGGGTTCGTTCTGGGTGGACACACCGGCCCCTCCTTGATGGGGACCTCTGATGCTTCACTCTGAGACGAGGAGAATTCAGAGGAGACCTTTTCCCTCCAGGATTTTTTCCCTTCATTAGGAAATATCCTTCCAAAGGTCTCTTTTTTCTTACTGAGCTCCTAGGAACGAATCGGTTACCCAATTAAACCGATTACGGTGTCAGGTTGGTTTACCCGTTTTGATGATGGCTGACTCACATAACACGTTAAAGTGGTTTAATGGTAGGTCGTGCGGGTCAGGAATGCGCAGAAAATACGGCCGTTTCTTTAAACGCGTTGTGTGTGTGTGTGTATGTGTACCGGTGAGTCAGGGCAAATGTTAAAAGCAGAATCATCGGAGAGCTGTTGACTTCACCATGTCTGCCCTTAACACTTAACGCCTGAGTCGACCTGTTATATAAATGAATTTTAATGATGTTCTGCAAAAGGCTTTAATTCTCTTAAGAGCACACAGATATAGTTACTAAGTAATGGATTTGGCCTCTTTGTGTTTGGGGAGACTATAGAAACACACAGGGTCTAATTAGATAGATCTATAAAAGCAAACCTAGGGTGAAAACATGCCGTTTTAGGGTGGTACATCAGGAAAGTACTACTGTCCTCTTGCAAAACCAATACAGAAGGTTAGAATCCAGTACCAGCTGTTAGTGTGGGGATTTTGCACACACTCTGGGATTGAACCTCTCTTAAAGTCCAAAAAGGCACAAATTATTTTAGTCCTATTGCGTGTCTGCCGGATGGCTGTCCCTTTCAGTGCATGCTTCGTTCTTCCTGGGAAAGGCTGCAAATCACCTTCTCCGTTATTGGAACGGTGCTTATGGAAGATGAATGGGAGGATTAGTCATTTTTTCTACCTGATCCTTAAACCATATTATTAACCCTGAAATAACAATGAAAAGGATCCCGCTAATTAGCTGGGTAATTGTAGCATAATTATTTTTCTCGTGTTTTTAAAGGTGTAGATGAGAAATATATAGGTAACGGAGCAGTTTGCTGTATGATTATTGTTGGGTCACGGCTTTCTGCGCTGCCTTTTCATCACGCCTGCTTCTGTTTTGAAACAGCGGCCGAGAGGCATATTTAAAGCAGCTCGTATTCCGCAGCTGGTCCACATGCCAGAGGATTTGTCCACGACGTCTAGTGGACCAGGCCTGATGCCCCTCTCCCCTCTGTCGGCACTTCCTGTATTGACTGGGGGGTCGTTTAGCGTGTGTCGTTAAGGTGACTGGTGTTTTGCGCCCGTGTGCCTGCCAGAGTTGTCACGGATGTGGGACATGTGACCCAGAAGGGGAGTGGCATTCTGGCTTGGAGCGGAATGGGAGGCTCCGGACACGACGTTTTTTTTTTTTTTACACACACGTTTTTGTCTTCTGCATGTGGCAGCGAGACACTCAGAAGGGTGACTCTCCTGAACTCTCCCCCCCCCCTACACTGGTCTTTCCCAGGGAGGTGAAAGCATGGTCAGGTCATAAGCACTTCATTAATGAGCCAGTGGAGGGGGGGAGGGGGGGAGGCGAAGGGTTTGATGCCAGCTGTTTACGCCACAGAGGCAATCTGCTCCTTACTGTCCTGTCTGTGTCCTCTGCCCTTGCATGCATGCTGGTCCCACATGTAGAATTCAGTTGATGCCACCTCAGGATAGGAAGGAGAATTATGGGTTTTCTTGTTTTATTTAGTAGACACATTATTCAAACTGACATATCCAATGCAGGGTCAGACAGTCAGAGGAGCAGTGCGGGGTTAAAAGCCTTGTACAGGGACCTTGTGGTGAAATCACTCTGTCTACATTGGGATTTGAACCTATGACCTTCCGATTACGCCATAGCACCCTAACCCACTGCAAGCCTTACAAAAGGGCAAGAGGTTTCTTCCACTTTCGTGGTCTAGGTTTTTTTCCTTTGGTCTTCTGAGCAAAACAATCCACAGAGAAATGCTGTTAATACAGAGTATTAAGTAAATGAAGCATCAGGCCTGTGGCCTGCAGGAGCGTAATGGTGGTGTCACGGGCATGCTGGGAACGACGTGTCTGGATCGCGGGGGGTGGTGAGGAACAGCATGGCCCGGAGCATCCCCGGGTGGAGAATTTACCCAGCATGCTGTTCAGCTTCCCTCTTCTTCAAACTCCCTGGAGCTCTAAAGAACCGTTTAAGCCAGTCCTCAGTGGGGGATTTGTCACTTTCAGCCACATTCTGTTGCTTGCCACCAACTGAACAAATGTGAACATATCAGGAGTAATATGATAACAGGCTACAGCTTGAACTGGATCAAACAGTCAGTGTTTAGTCCCAGGGTGGTTCTAGGGTTTGGAAGAAGGTGGAGTTTAGTCATCATCCTGGCACGCACCTCTTTTTCGGGTATGTCGCTCCCTAGAGGACTGGCATTCATCATCTGCAGAAAGGCGTTACCGTCGATGCTCCATAATCTCGCTTAAGCAGATTGACCTAACGCCATGTAGGTGCGTAATTGTGATGTTTTTTTTTAGGCTGCGATAAAAGCATCGTGGCCGTCGTTGGGACCCTGCAGCGGTCGGCCAGAAGAGGCAGAGGAGCCAGCTGGTGTCCTTGAGCGCATGTGTAGGCAGAAGATTAAGTGAAGTAGCCTGAAAGTGCAGCAACATACTCACAATCTTCTCAGGGAAAAAAAAAAAAACATGGCTGTTATTGTGCGAGGTCATTCGCTGTTAGCCGCAGTGAAGCTACAAAGTCTCTCTTTTCTGGCGTGAAACGTGGAAAAACCAATTCGGCTTCAAGAGAGCGTGCAACAGGCTTTTGAGGGAGCTGGAGCTCTTCTCAGACCCCGAATAAGATGCGGCCCCCCCTGTGTAGGCGAGTGAGAGCCTCTGGCGCCCTCCTCTCATAGTGTCGACGCTCTAGCCTCCCGCTCATTTTCCGGTACTTTCCAAGGTACGCTGTGGATAATCGAGTCAAGTCAAGTAAAACTTTACCGTCACTTCGAAGTAGGCAGGTAACTCATCGCAATGTAACAGCGTCCGTCCGACACTTTGAAAACGGCCTTACGCATGGAAAAACAAAAGACGCAGAAGACAATAATGAATAAATGAACAAATATGAGGTGGAAGTAGTGCAACTTTCAACCTTGGCTGTGCAGTGGGTTTGCCTGTTAGGGAAAAGCAGATGGACGGTGGTTTAAAAAAAATGGTGTATAAGGTGCAGTGGAAGGCAGTTCTTGCATTTGTTATGTGTGACTGATGCATAAAGTGACTGGTGCCAGTAGCTGGTAAACTATTATGAAGTAGGTTGTTCGATGGATAATGAATAATGTTTCCGAGTGACCCGTGACTGTGATATTAGGCCTAAGATACTCGCTCTTCGCAAATGCCTTAATGTATAATGACACCGTGTGCTGTATGGGACGTGTTTTATTACAAAGTGACTGTGCTGACATGCTGTATAATTAACTGCGCAGATGTAATAATCATAACATGCTAAATGTTTCTGCTGGGAAAACTGGGCAGGACTGGGATGCCATCAGGGTGCTAAATGTGTGTAATTACACGCAGTGCATTATGAAGGGGTTTAAATGCAATTTAATTGCAGCAACGGCAGTGTGTTGAAATAAGGTGGTGCGGGGGGATGGATTGCGAGTCATTCTGGAAAGTGTGGCCCAGTCTTCCCAGTGCTCCCAGTGACTTTGTGTGCCTCTCGCCCGCAGGTGGCTGTGACAGGGGGACTCCCAGGGCAGGACCCATGAGGAGTCATAGAAGATGCTCGCAGCCTGGGCGCCTCTGCTCCTCGTAGTCATGGCGATGAGAAGCACCTCCAGCCTCCCACTGTCCCTACGAATCGGTGAGTCCTGGGAGGCTCCGCCCCCAACTTCACAGATCTGGCTTCGGGCTGTTCCATGACCCTCTAGCAGGGGGGAGTAGTCCTCTTTAAATAGGGATGGGCAATACCACTGATATTCTTTTGAAACCGATTTCAATATTTAGTGCCAGCCCAACCCTGATGGTAAAAATATTTAAATTACCAGGTAAAATCAATATTTTCAGATTTTCAAAATTAAACCCTCCCAATCTTAAGAGTCAGTTAAACGGCAGCAATTTTTTGTGTCACTCTCTTGTGGGAGCTCAACGAGCGCATGGATAAATGAGAAACTATATTCATTTTAAAACAACAAAGTGTGAATGTATGATTTTCATTAATTTTTGAATGATTACTTGACACAACTCAGGATGATGTAAACTACCCTTCGAATATCCGGATGCAAATTACAAAGCGTCTCCCTAAGATCTGGTACGGCACTTAGTTGATTATGCGATCGTTCAATAATACAGCCTCCATAATTTAATTTTCACCGAAAACAAGCGGAAATAGTCCTTCTGGTGCCCACTTTCATAAGTTTTGGATATATTGATTCTGATATATCACCCTGCAGACTTGTTTCACATAGAGATGCAAATGTGATATGTAAATTAGCCTCAGAACTTTGTACCAGAGGGCGTTGGGGAAATGCTGATTTCTCCTGTTAGCCTGTCGCTAACCGCTACTAAAGTCAGCAAAGTCGCAGCGACTGATTCCCTGGGAGGAGTGATGTTAAACCTCAGTATCCTCCCCCCTTATCTTATATGGTTTTGGCACACTTACGCTTTCAATGAACCCCCCCCCCCCCATTTTCTTTTTTAGCCGGATAAGGCAGGATGTGTTTGATGTGAAGGAGACTCTGCAGCCTCTTTGCTGATGAATTATTTAGCGGCTGGTATTCCCGCAGCGTCCCACTTTTATCGCGATCACGCCCGCGCGCAGCACGCGGGCCCCCGGTTTGCGGTAACCAGCCCGCACCACAACACAGAACCCCTGGGTTTGCCCGGCTGAGCCGTAGCCCTGTGACGACCGTCGAAGGCTTCATTGTTTGACTCTCTTGTTTGACTGATGCGGAGCATCTCGCCGGCCCACCGGGATGCACCTTGGCCTGGGATCCTGCGGTTCTGTGGGCCTGAGGTCTTCTCCAGGGGGCGTGGCCTAACCAGGGTAGCATGGCACAAGTTCTTTGATGTTTTACATGTTTTTTTTTTTAGTTTTTTTAGGTGAACATCTTTGCGGGGGTGCTAGTAGTAATTTTTTTTTTGGGGGTGGGGGGGGTCCCGTGGTTGCTAGCTGCGGTGTCACTAGAGCCAATGCAAGCCTCATCGTTGTCACATTGCATGTGATTTCCTACAGTAGGTCATAAACGCAACCTTGTGTCAGTGTTTTTTCCCGTGCTGCACCATCCTTCTAATCATAGACCCAGAAAGAATAACCCTCCATTAAACTGCGGTGGCTAACTTTAATATATCCTCTCCTCTTGGAGTACAAATACCACTTCACCTTTTTTTTCTTTCTTTTTTTCCCCATCATCAGCGAGACGGAAAATTCATTATGCAATGAGTGTTATCGCAGAGTATTGTCTCAAAGCTGTAAATAATTGATTCGGTTTGTATTAATTGCATGCGGAATCTGTGCGCTGATGCGCGGTGGATTGGGGTGGCTGACGTAGGACCCCGCTGGTGGATGCTTAGACGCACAGGGGCCATCGAGACCTGGGGACCGACCCCTCGGACAAAGACCCCAGTTCCACTGTGACTCCGTAGCTCTTTGATGGCAGAACATTTTTAATCTCCTGAAAATAAGGTCCGATCCCACAAAGGCTGTCTCTTGCATGGCGAGTTGAACCTCATTAAACTTTCATCTCTGGGTGACAGCATGGAGAGTGAGATGAAATTCCGTAATTCTGTCTGGAGTGGCAGCCGGAGATTCCGGAAAATAAATGGGAGACCCCGCACGGTGACCGCTTGCTGGTACTCCTCCCATGAACCAGATGGCGTTTGCTGCGACGGAGGGAACCTTAACGACGGTGCTCAGTGCAGGGAGATGGAGACCGATGACCGTGCTGAACAGTGGAGGAGGAATCGTGCCGGTTCCCACGTGGCTTTACACGCACGCCGCTCACACGGCGGTTTGCGGCTCAGCCGCTGAGATTTCTGTGCCTGCAATCGGAAGGTCATCGGTGCGGATCCCATCCTTAAAAATGTGGGATAAATGGCTTACCCAATACCTCGGGCTCTGCTCTCACCAGTACAGTATGTGTGTGAGAGCATGATGGGATATGCAGAAATAAGCATTCCAATGTACGTGTGCAAATAAAGCACGATGACATTATTACTCAAAATTTGATTTTCGAAAGTCTTCCCCGGCACTTAACACCCCGATGACTCTGACATTGAGGCTCTACTCACATTAGGCCTCATTAGAGTAGAGAGGGCATCAACATGCAGACTCTGTCATACTGGGTGCCCTTGGGGTGGAATGAGCGCCCCCTTCAGGGCTGCTGATGAGTCCCATCCAGGCTGTTAGCCTAATGCGTACTAATGCGCTGTTCCCCTCTATGGGGGTGAACAGATGTCATATGGCACCCATTTTAGCGGCCCCAGGGAAAGCAGAAATGTGGCAGGTGGCAGGCGGACATCCTAGGAGGGTCTAAGTCTTCCACCAATCAGAAATGCAGAAGGTGGAGATGAGGTCAGCATGCAGAAGTTGCATCCATATATGGGAAAACTTGCACTGGTTTGTTAGTTGATGGGATGTACCACATTGAATTATGCTCTGAACTAAAAAATTAAGAGTTGCTAAGTGCATTTTTTAAACCAATTAAAAATTAGTTCATGTTTTGGGTCCTATTACAAATCACTGGAGACAAAAAGACCTGTTGGAACAGCATGTGTTTCTGCAGTCAAATAGAGGCAGGCTCTGTTTCTAGGGAATATTATTTTTAAATGCTGTGTTTCAAGCTGCCCAGAGGCCTCTAGTGTGCTGTGTTTTTTTGCTCGTTAAACTTCAGAAACAACGTTAAACACCTCCAGTCACGGATGTAATGAAGATATGACTGTTTTGTTGTGGGTTTTTCGTGGTGACAATTATCGGCTAACGTGGCCGTTCTGGCACAGTTTGCCGGGCAGCCCGTCGCCTAGGGTGAGAGCCGCCCTAATTATCGACAACACGACAACAGAACGCTTTAAGCTGGTCCCCAGCAGCGCAAAGACGTGCACCCTCTTAAAAAAATATGGAAAAGAGAAAGGCGCTAAGTCAATGAACCATAACAAACAGTGAGACTGGGGTATTCCGTGGAGACCATTAGGAAGTAGGAGGTTGGTGTGAGGCTCTTGGTGTGATATAGCAGAACTCGCTATTTACAGGTCCAGATGCAAGCGCTTAAGTTCCAGCCAACAGAGAGATGCAATATTATATTAAAAACCTTCATTTATTTGATCCTATTCATTTTGGGGTTCCCTGTTTTCACTCCCCTTCCTCTCTTCGTTTGGCCCTAAAACGGACAAAAATTTGGGTATGTCTGGTAGTTGACTGGGGGGGTGAGTGTCGGTAAAAGTTGGGGGCTACTGGAAAAAATAAACGTTCTTGACTGGGATGGGGGGGGTGATTCCTTGGGTGGGCAGACGATCCATTGGGTGCTGGGTATTGGCCACCCCCTGCCCACTCATAGGCAGGCCCCTACCGACCCAAAAGCCATGCCCCTTCCCAGACATAACCACTCAAGTAGCGCATTTTTTTTTTAAAAAAAAGACATTTTGAAGGTGGCCCAGTTTCAGTCTTCACTCTAATGGATGGATATCAATGCTGCTACGTTTTAGGAATGAGTACATCGACTAAACGGTCAGTCGATCAGCATCGGGCCGACCGGTGTCTCACTCTGTAATGCCTACATTATGGGATGGCTGATATGCTGCAAGCAGTCTGTTTCAAGGGCCATAAATTCCTGTTGTTTAGGGCCACGCGTTTAAAAAGAGCTCTTACTTAACTAAGCATATTAATTCTCTCTCTTCCTTCCGGGCAGACAGCGGCATTAAGCGGAAATTAGAGGGCTGCAGAAATACTGCGAGCCCGTGTGTTGCTTCGTTAATGCTCTGAAGTTGGGTCAGGATTTTAGATTTCAAGCCCATCCCAGAATATTGTGGGGGTGTGGTGACATTTAAAGATTTATGGAAGCCTCCGGAAATCTGCTTCCCGCAGGTTCAGGCACCAGACTGTGTTTGACAGTGTCTTCTGTCTTGTAGCTTTTTGACCGGAATTGTCGGACGTGCGGTCAGGTACACGCCGGTAGACTGAAGAACCGGCCTGCCTGTTGATTTAATGTGGACCGACTGCTTCTGTGAGGGATGATTTAGTTCTTGGGCCTCTTTATTGAGGCATCCTAGACGTTCACGCTCCAGCTGGGGAGAAGGCCTTCAGGAGAGCATGTACACAGGGGAAGTCAGCGACGGTGACCTTAATGCATCCTGTCAGCAAAAGCCTTCAAGGAAGGTGTTACCATACAAGTATAATAAAATATGTTGTATTTTATTTTTCAAAGTAAATAGACCAAGGAAAATCTGGATAGTGGATTAGGTAAGTAATCAGAATATGTAGTAAAAACAGGTTTGATTGATTAAATTAATAGGCTGAATGTTAAAATGATGCCATAATTATGTCCTGGAGAAAAAATATGTACTCAGGCATCCAGGGTTATGCTTATATGCTACGTTATTGTATCGGTGCTTAGCGCATAAAATCGCCGTAATAACTGGAACAACAGTAATCTATATTTTTATGAGTCTCAGTCCTGCCTTCTGGTAGGGAAATTCATTGACATGGCAAATTAGATTGCAGTTGTTTTTCAGCCCCCCCCACCCTGTCATCGAATGTCCATGAATTTTTAATGTGTAGTCGACAGCACCGTTTGTCCTGCGCTGTTAAGCGCTGTGCTGAATAGGCAGGCGTCTTCTTTTAACAGTTTTACGGTAACTGCTGGGAAACCTACCGGAAAGAAAGATGGAAGAAAGTGGTACAGTACCTAAGATGTGAAAATAAAAAAGGCAATGAATAAATACGGGCCGCTATTTTGTGTGAAAATACTAGTCAGTGTATGTTAAAATAAAATGTGCATTTCATAGTTTGTAGTTTATGTTATCAGTTAAATAAATTAATAAATGTTAGGAAATACTTTATTTCAAACATGAATCATAATATTTATGTACTTGATTTGGAGAGCTGAGTCATCCATCCATCCAAACATCCATCCATCCATCTTTCTCCAGTGTGGAGAGGGGTATCAACAGGCCATATGGGTTGTACAGTTTTTTTTCTCCATCCGATCCCTGTTTTACTGCTTCTGATTGGCTGGCTCTCTCATGAGCTTGCACCCAATTGGAGGGCATGCCGGTCCAACTCCACCTATGCTGGGAGCCGTTCTGCCGGCTTTTTCACTCGCCACCAAAGCTGAAACATTTTCGCTTGTTTTTGAAGATTATTTTGTTGTTCCCTATTTTCAACCCCCTTCCTTCCTTCTTTTGGCCTCGAATTGGGAAAACAGGAGAATAAACAGTGAATCCCCCATCTTTGAGCCAAGCTGGATCTCTCACATGGATATTGCACATTTTTCTCTGGTGTTCATGTGTCTCATCGTAACTCATGTATTTGGGAAGATGACTATTAACAGGCCCTACTGGTCCTGACTTGTTAGCGTATCGAATCATCTGTACCTGCTGCACATGTCTGTCCCTCCGCTAAACTCGACATGTTGAGACAGCCAGGAGGAATGGATTTTCGACCAGGTTTCTCACTCAATAAAGTATTAGGATATTTTTTATAAAGTTACGCAGTGATACCATACCAGCGATACCAGTGATTCAGCGATCCTCTGGCAGACAGCTGCAGTGATTCTCTCTGCCCCGGAGCGGGCGGCAGCCTCTCAGTGACTGTTATCACCTTGTCATTCTGGCTGCCTAATTAGCAGACAGAAGTTAGGAGATGGACCAATCAGGAAAGGGAGGAGGCGGGGCTGTAACAGTGGTCCAGCAAATACTCTTACAGACATGGACTCCGGATTGATCTTTAGACATTATTTGTACATGTTTTGCACATGGACTGTGGAATGTACAAGGCATTTTTGGCTTGTGTTGCATGAACAGATTTGGTCATGCTGCTGATGACATAACATTAAATATACTGTCTGAGAATACAATTAATTATTAGATTTCAAATCTTTACATTCAGTAAGCAACCAATATTGTTTGCTTCTTTTATTAATAGATTTTTATTAAGTCCCTTTATTAGTAAAATTTTATTGGTTTAGATTATATTATCTGTCTGTGATTTTTCCTTGATTTCTCACTGCATGCTCGATGATGCTTCAGATGTTACCCAGACGCCCTCCCGTCTTCGATTCCGGGGTCCATGGTTTCAGATATCGATGTTTGGCGCATTTCGGTGACACCACTGGACAAGCCGGGAGTTGATGAATGGATCAGAGAGGCTGTGAAATTCTTCATAACAGCAGCATAACAGCAGGGTCTTTTAAACTTGTCCAAGGTGTTTTAAGTTGTTTGCGTTTGCTACCAGATTTATAACGTGTGTGGATGGCAAAAGCGCTTTCCTTCCAAAAACAGATTTTTTTTTTCCATACCTCTCAAGATATAACTTTTATTTTCTGGGAACATGTCCTGTTTTAAACTCATAGTGAGTAAAAGATGGGGTACTGAGGGGTGTTCCAGCATTCCCTTTGTTTTACCAAACTATTTACAAGATTAAAAACAAAGAAATATTACCGCACTTAGCGTCTACCCTATCTTCCCTGAATTTCCTCACTTTTTCTCCAGCTCTGCCCTATATATTTTGACCAATAAAAGCCTGTTACGGTGGTTCACATGGTAACGCGGAGAATGCGAGAGCTTGCCTTATGTAAAATGAATAAGATCCTCAGCAGTGATGAGCAGCGACGGTCCCAGAACCACCTTCTGTCACCGTCCCGAGAATCGTCCGCCGATGCAAGACCGAACCATTTTGTGACACGTGGGGGTGTCTCACTGCTTTTTTTTATTGCTCTAGGGCGCATGGAGCTTAAAAGCTTGATATGTCGGGATTTATTGCTGCAGAAAACAGCCTACTATTATGTGGCCCTGTAACGCCAGGCTGGACAGCGAGATTGGGACCACCGAAGTGAGGTGTGTCATTTCATCCTGATTGCCCTGTCCTACAGGCGCTTTTTAGGGATGCTTTGGGTTCCGAAGGTCGCGGTTACACTGGGTCTGGTTGCATTTGACAGTATTCGTTTATCGTCCTCGATTGTCACCCGCGTTTGGTTATTTTCCGGTTCCTAAATTTCCACTTGTCTTTTGCAAGCTGATAGGTCTCTTTACGGGCTGCGCGTCAAACGCCAGTAAGCAGAAAAGCCAGGGCAAATCCACCCCCCATAAAGGCACCCGGCCTGTAGGGGGCGCTCATGAGACTTCACACGCCAACTTCCTTCTTGTCCATTCTACCAGTTACTAACCATGTTCTCCATTTAGTTCGATATTTTAATGCGCTAGTTCAGCAAATGTAACATCACTTATGGGTGTAATGAAACAATCCATCTGTCTAAAGCAGGGGTCTCAAACTCCAGTCCTGGGGGGCCGGAGCCCTGTGTAGCTTAGTTCTTTCCCTGTTCCACCACAAATGATTCAGATCAAGAGCTGTGTGGTAATTAGCACAAGGAGTTGAATCAGGTGTGTTAAATGAGGGTGAACCAGAAACTGTGTAGGACTCCGGCCCCCCAGGACTGGAGTTTGAGACCCCTGGTCTAAAGGTTATAATCCTGAAATCCTTAACATCAAGGTTTCTAGTCAGCAGACTGTATATAGCTGTATCATATCTGTGTATATTGATGGACAGTATGGGAATCTGGTCTTGGATGTCTCCCCTCATTTTGCCAAGGGTCATTGAAACCCACAATCCTTTGCGCTTTCTGTTTGCACTGAATTTTCACAGTGGAATATGCCCCATGTATGAGGTCAAAAAGCCTTCACCCATCATCTGACCTTCTATATATAATTTTACTTACTAGATGTTCGGGGGTGGTGTATGACTCAGCGAGTTGTGTCTGTGTTCAGAAGGGTGCCAGTTCAAATCCCAAAGCGTCATTTTTTTTTTTTCCCATTTGATATTGATTTTTTTTTTTATTTTAAATTATGAATCCAGCTCTCAAAAACTGGAACAGGTTGAAAAATAAAAAAAATAAATAATCATACGAATAATTTCCTAGTTGAATATCCACAACGGGTGTGTGTGAGATTTGTCAGGATTTTCTGGCTGAGCGAATGATGAGTGAATCTGTTTTAAGGTGAAATGTACGTGATTCTCCATCTACAACATGGTCAGCCTGTGCTTCTGGCTTTTATATCTCTCACCGTCCCAGCTCCTCCTCCATGTACACGGGATTTTTGGAAATCCTAGTAAACCCTGTATCAACTGTGACTTGACAGGTGTGTGGCTTTGGATTCCTCTGGCGAGGGCGTAACACAAAGCAGATAACTCTTGAGATGACCCATGGTTTTAGATGTCACGTTGTAAGTGCCCTTTTAAAATTTTTCTGTTTTGTTCGCTTGTTTTTTTTGTTTTGTGTGTTGGGAACGAGGCACTTAGCACTGAGTGCAGGTCGTCCTTCAGTCCTTCCTGCTGTGTGATTCTCCATGCAGCGTCGTCCCTCAATTCACCTACTCCACTCAGCAGCTCTGGGATTGGACATTATCTACATCGCCGGGGGGGTGGAGAGTCAAGCCACTATGGGAGGACCACGGGGCAGGGGGCGGGGGGAGGCGGACACAGCCATGGCGCTCTTTAAATATTAGCTTTTCATTTTGGCCTTTCGCCGAACTGGTTTCCGACGGCACCACGAATGCCCAGAGCAAGACGTCGGCCTTGTGCTGAGATTACATCTGCAGGTTTAATGGCGGGGAAATTTCAACAGCAATTCTGTGGTCTCGTCGTGGGGGTGGGGCACTTAAGACAAGGAGGGCAGCCGTTCGTGCTAGTTAGCCGCTAGCTGGAAATAAAGCAGGTTTAGCTTGAGAGAGGCTACTCTGTCAAGCACGGGGGTGAAGACAGTCATCCTGCCTGCTACTTTGGGCCTGAAGGTGCAATGAGGGGCAAATTTTCATTCAATTTCCAGTCCCGTAGGGCCAATGAATCCAAAACGAGACTTGACTGGTTTCCAATCAGTTATTCCTCACTCCCCAGGAAGAACGGGGGACGGAAATAAGGCAATAATAACCTGCTGGACCAGCAATCTTCTAGGGCTGGAGGTCTGCAGGCTTGAGCCTAATGAAACCCAGGGGATCTCTGCTGGACTCGATCCGGGCGGACCCGGCTTCTGCAGTCAACACGGAGGCCAGGCGACATCATTACAGGGTGGTCCGCTGGCCAAGGGGCTGCGATCAAGGAGTATGATGAAAGTTTGAGACGATAGAGATATTCATAAGGATGCATGAGGATCAACACAAACGGGAGGTAGAGAGCTGCATGGATGAAGACTCTTTGATTTTATGAAACTTATTGCTGGGGAATCGCAGGTCGGCAGCAGACGTCGCTGAGGCAAAATTGAACAACCCAATGGATTCTGGGAAATCGCTGCAGTCCATTACTTACTCGTGTTTGGCATATAACAGAACAAAGGAGAAATGCCTCATCAGCTGTAATTTGTGGATTTCTCTGCAAAAGGCAACCGCTGACCGCCCACTAAACTTATCACTGTTCCTGTGCAGACAGGTATGTCACTGTCACTTAGCGAGCGTCTTTTTTTATGTGGCTTTAGCTTAATCATGCATCCCACACTGCTCCTGTCAGATGTTGCTGATAAAGGTTTCATTAAGCTTCGCTGCACACGTGCCAGGACTCTGGATCTCCAGAAGAGGAGACTGCTATAGCTTTACGATAAATCGGACATCCCGGAAAATTCTTGCGGCCAACGTGTAGCGGACCACGTACAGGTTAGGCATAGTGTCAAGCACCGTTAACCTACACTAACAGCCGGAGAATGTGGCACGGTGTCAGAGTGGGGCATGCGTGGGAGGGGCATGGCACAGATGCCAGAGGGCGGAATCGATATGCCAGCTGCTCTTGCATAGAACGCCACCCTGTAACCCACAGATCAAAGGAGCCTGTAAATCGAAGTAGACTCCCTCAAAACGAAGCAGCTTGTTTTTTCACGGAGGGAAAAGATTATAGTGTATAGCTTCAGCGTGAAAGCATCACAGGTCTTGTTTACATGCATAAACTGACATTTCCTTGAAATATGTTGGGTATCAGATAATGAGAGGACTTTATTTAGGGCACTTGGGCACTGGGAAGGATGACAATGATCGGTAAATAGTGTAGTAATAGTCTATTGTATTTTTATATGATTTGAGAGGTAATTGTGTACATTTACACCTATTTAGATTATACTTTCATCCAAAATGATATACATTAGAGAGAGCAGGGTCAGCCAGTCTCTGGAACATTTAGGGTTAAGAGCCCTGCTCAGGGGCCAAGTGGTGATGTCACTCTGCCAACCACAGGATTAGAACCCGTAATAGTCCTAATCCACAGCCACAGACCGCTGAGCTATACCTTCAGGAATGTTACCAAAGCGTTTCTGGGTAGCTGCTCTAAGTGTGAGAAATATACACACTGCAGGTTTACGCTACGACTCGAGCCCAAATTTCTGCACTGCTCCCATATGCAGAATAGCCCCTGCTGTCTATTTTATGGATGTGCAGGCATCTGCTGAAGGGGATTTTCCGTAAGCGTTAAGGTGCTAAGGTAATGCTTAGTGCACTGTTTTTCTTGGCCCTACCGTGGCCGCGTGCTGCACTCGGTCTCCAGTGCCCATTCCGCTATGAGGAGACACAGGGACCTTGGTACAAACGAAGCAAGCAGGTGGTCGGCTGAACAGTGGCAGGGGGCGGGGCTTGCATGGTATTCTGTGGCTGTTGATTGCTAGTCCCATATCGACCAATCAACTAAGATAATGAAACCCAGCTGACCCCAATTCAGCCTATCATGTTGTTAATATGGCAGGGTTTCTTGACACTTGCATCTTTCCTAAAAGGGCCCTCAGTCTCATTTTTGTGTTCTAATTTTGAGTAGTAATGTCTTTTGTTTGCCTTGTGCTTCACTACAGGTTTGTTACAGACCTTTACCTCACAAACTACCTCACTTAGGACATTGTAGCTGAAGTGATGAAAGGGAGAATCCATTTTGGCTCTGCAAAGTCGGGAGACTCCTAATTACGAGCCCCTTCTGTAGCCAACTTCAAGGAAGGAGTAGTGACTTTCATCTCTTTCTGTCTACCGTGATCCTACTGTTAGTCTTTGTATTCCTGTATCGACAGAGCAAGTTACAGACACCGAAACAGCTCGTGCAAGTCCCACAGAGCGACGGATATTTTAAAGCCCCTTATATCAATAAAAAAACATGTTGAATCTCCTATTAATCAGTAGGCTTCATACATTCTGTGCTGTTCAATACCCCTCAGTAATGTTTCTTTTATAAAGTCGGCGTCGTGCGGGGCTCTGTATAATGGACTTCGACGGTCCATTTTCGGATTTGCGGCTTCAATCCCTGCCAACGCCGTAGCTGTTGCAGCGAGACGCTTTTTTTTTTTTTATTATTATTAATCTAATCCTAACACACAAAATGTGAAACTTCAGAAGTAAGTTCAGTCTTCCGTGAAGCTGCTTTGAAACACAATGCCTTTGACTGTCGTTTGAAGGGAACACAAAAATAAGCGGTGAGCTTAAAGGGAGGGTTCACAAGCGCCGCTTCACTACCTTGTTCGTGCTGCCGTTCTTGTTTGGCTTCCGCGTCAGAAAGATTTGAGTATGGTGGTGGTGGGGGGGGGTTAGGTGAGGCATGGAAACTTTCACAGAGATAAATAGGTCCAGGGGGGAGGAGGGGGGAGAGGTGAAGAAGTGTTGATACATTAATCTCGTTAATGTGGCATAATTCGCCCACCGCCTGACCTAAGCCTGGTTAGCAAAAGTCACCCGCGGTTACAACTCCCCCAGGCCTCTGGCCCATAATGCCCTGCACTTCCAGTGTGTCACAACACCATTACTGAAGAAGAGCACAGGATGACCCAGTCCCTGTAAACCCTCTCAGCATGGTTACGTCACATGTGGTTTGTACACAAACCCTCCTTAAGTGTTTTTTTTTATTACATCCCCAGCATAGCAGAGGCTGCCTACTGTAAGTGAGGTAAATATAGGTGACGTACCCCCCCAGGAGTGTTAATGGACTTTTCCCAGTAATGGCCCGAATGCAGATTCTTGAGACTCTCAGTAATTCCCTCCCTTTGGCTTTTTCCCCTCCCTTTTCATTACTATCGATCCTGCGTGCTGGTCTTGGGGGGGGGGGGGGGGGGGGGGCT
>JAODJU010000038.1:18253149-18265567 GCA_026776725.1 Gnathonemus echidnorhynchus | reverse complement strand
ATAGGTACAGCCCCTGTACTGTGCTACTTCGTTACATACAAACAAACATACTGTACTGTACAAGAAAATGTTTCACCAAAGCTTCAGGCAGCGTTGTTGTCATTCTCAGCTCCTGTTGTTTACTACCATATGCATCTTTTGATTTCATAGTACAATTTGTGCCTTATTTTTCATGAAATTTAAATGCGATCTCTTTTCATTTTAAAGTGTCATGATATTATATTTACATTATTATGTGGTATAGAGTACTGTGTCTATGTTAGAGTACTGTATTTAATTAATACCTTGCCTGTCCCCCTATAACTATTGAGATACGCCCATATTGTCTTGTGTCCTGTGTTCTTGATCCCAAACGTGGACGCAAGTCAAGGGTTACCTGTAAATGGGTTGATATGCAGGCTTGCCCTGGTTGCCATGGTGATGGAGCAGCTGATGAGTTCTGTTCACCATTTTCAGCCATAATTGAAACGTTGGTGCACGTCTCACCAAAGGTTGCCTCGATGCAGCCGCCGATTCGATCGCTCACGTCAGCACGGACTCGAACACGCTAAGAAAAAAATAAGCCTGTACTTAAGCCATCCATCATGGAGACGTTTATGATGCTATCAGTCATTCACGAGCCATAATCAGAAGCCCTAAAGCAGGAAATGGTGCCTTTCACGGCTTTTTAAATGTGTGTTATGTTTTTAGAAGAATGCTGGTTCATTACGAGTTGTTATGAAAAGCCCTTATTATGAAAGCAACATATTCGCCTGTCTGTGGCTGTATTTATGTGAAGATATATAAAAAGAATCCTTCCAAAGACTTGTAATGCTTTTCTAATTTGTTTATATATTTTGACATTTTATGGTCTATTGACTCCATCACTTACTTGCACTGCTATTTGGGGTGTAAAATGCGTGCAAATGTGCCATCAGATAGAAGGTCATGGTCTTGTAATCGACCCTATAGGGCTCAGCCATGTGATTGGTGGAAACTGAAGACAAACTGGCCAATAATCTCACAGCCACCCCCTCCCCTCTGTCTTCCCTCTCAGGCCTCGGACTTGGGGATGCTCACGATCTACTATACCTACATCTTCACGTCGCTGGTAAGGCCTGCGCTGAACGAACAGAGAGACTTGTTATGTTAAGTATAAACAGGTCCTTGGATTACTGGGGGGGGGGTGAATATTCTATCCTTTTGTTAAAAAGAACTGTTTTATTTCAGTGTTGGGGGTATCGATGTGCTTTGAGCTCCTATCGGAGTGATGAGTTTATGTGCCGATTTCCCACTGGCTGTTCATCGGTGTCGCCCTGCACTTGGATAATCAGGCTTATTCCTTCTCCTTCCTGTGCCATGTGTTCTGTACCAACTGGGGGGGGCGTAGCAGGGAGGCGGGCAGGGTGGGGGAGGCGTCATCCAGCAGCATTGGTACCGATGCTATACCACAGTGAAAAATGCAGGCCCTGGTCCAACGTGGACCAGCACAATTCCTAAACCTGTTTATCCAGGCAGACCAAGAGTCTTCCATCCACAGAAGTTGGAATAGAATCTTTCCACAAGCTGTTTTCGGCCTATTTGATTCATATTGCCTTATTTCCAATAAGTTCTGGAACCAGTACCACTTGAAGTCCGTGTGGCATTTTGGGGGGGGTCCCTGCCCTGGGGGTGACCGGCTCCCTATACAGTTGTACGTTGCTTTGCGGATGATTGATTAATTAATCAGCTGATCGCCTGTCATTGTGTGGCATGATGGGTTTGACACGCTCCTGACTGACGCCTGGCTCGGGGTGGGAGAACTTTTCCTTTTCTTGCAAACACCAACGACCACATTCTCATACCTCTCCTTGTACTGCTGACTGGTTTACAGTTAAACACACGTCCTGTGACCATTCATTCTTAATCATCGTTAAACTGATTTGCCCTTTGCCCTTACATTCCGAGGTCCATAGTAAATAGAATACACTGATCGAGAGATACCTGAACGTGGACATAGTATTCAGTCAGCAGGTGTACCTGTTGCTTAGTGTAAAAATGGGCAGTTGTACGACATGCTGTCATATCTAACTTGTAAACATGTGCTTAATTGCCATGTTCGTACAAACCAGCTGTGACAAAGGTAGGAGCCGTCTGGGATAGGTTCCTGGATGCAGGGTGCCAATTGGAGCCCTTCAAGTGTCTTGGAGTACGAGTCCAGACTCAACGCATTTCCCATCCTGCTTAGGCCCCTCCCCTTCCTCTTCTTGGCAGAAGGGGACCGCCCCTTTCACCAGTGGCCTCTCACTGAGGTCGCTGCAAGGTCGCCCAGTGTCCCAACTGCTTCCTCCCGTCTGCTTCGCGTCTCCTAAGGTCACTCCGTGATACGAAAGCCTCCAACTGAAACCATCCATATTCCCGTCCAGATCATACGCATCAGGGTGACAGTGTTCTGGCTGTTCCCCGAAGCGGAGGAGCTTTGCCTCATTAAAAGCTGTGTGAAAAGAGAAAGGTGCCGTTTGATTTTTTGCCCCTGTAATTATTTCATGGTGTTGTTACCTCTACGATGATGCATGGGTAGCAGCCGCTTGTTAAAACTCTGCACTGTGACAAAAAGCTCCAGTGGAACAAGGACTGACTCTTGGATCTATGCAGACTCCCCCACCCAGGTGCGAGCGAAGCTTTAAATCCACCCTCCCATGCATATTTTTCATCTTTAAATCAATAATTGTGGATTAGGTTTAATGTAATGCGATGCTGCTTATTCATTGGATTCTGTACTTGTGCACATCGTAACGCTTTTACAGTGACGGTAACTACAGCTGTCTGCTCTGGACTTTTTAATCAGTTTTATTCCACTTGATTTAATTTTATTCAACCTGTTTTTTTTTTGTTTTTTTTAATAAAACAGTAATAAGTGAATAATTCTACGGACGGAGGAATGAAATTGTGCCACAGTCCCATAAATCCGCAGGCAGGTACAGTTTCATCCAGCTGTAAGTGTGTATAAACATCAGTCTCAGTTGGGACTGAGGACTGGGGACTGGGGACTTGAATGGGGACTGGGGACTTGGGACTGGGGACTTGACTGGGGACCTGGGATTTGGGACTGGGGACTTGACTGGGGACTAGGGACCTGGGACTGGGGACTTGGGACTGTTGACTTGGGAAACAGGGGGGTGGGGGGGGGGGGGGTGTAAGAGTCCCGAAAATAGCCCCCCTCTATCACATCTTGTCTAAAGAGAGAAGGGTGGGGGCTTTCGATTGGGACCTGGGGCCCTTCTTGTAAGGATAATGAACATGGCAGTAATCAATGACTGCCCCATTAACTCAGTGGGTTGCCGTCACAAATTGGAAATCTGGTGGACATGGTGTCATTTGCCCCTCCGCCCCCCCCCCCCACCCCCCTTCAGCCCTCCTTCCCGCAGTGAATCGTTTGCTGCTCGTTTCAGGCTCTCCTTGAAAGTAAGTGGCTTCTTGTCACTCTCCGGAATAACTGCAGCCCCACAAATTATATTTACACTTCCAAAGCGGCGTATAAGTCTGGCAACGGCACATCACAAACATGCATGCTGTCAAGGAGTCAACTGGGCATGAGTATGGCTAGGTTGACCTTCTGGTGAATGTCCAGTTACAAGTGTAACACAACCAGTATTGGAACAACAACACTGGAACGTGTATTGCTGTACATGGCACACAGAGAGGATATATGATAACAACGTCCGACAATCAAGAACCTGATAAGACAACTCAGTGGCCAGAAAGTGCAGCATTTAGAACATTCTGGGAACATGGAGTGGTTTTAGGCTAGTAGAGGTGCAATTGGGTCTTGAGGCATTTCTTGAAGGCGGAGATGGAGTCTGATGACCAGACGTGGTTTGGCAACTCATTCCACCATTGAGGAACCACACATAAGAAATGTTTGGCACCAAACCCCCAGGATAGACCAGCCATCCAGACCTCCAGGATAGACTAGCCATCCAGACCCCCAGGATAGACCAGCCATCCAGACCCCCGGGATAGACCAGCCATCCAGACCCCCCAGGATAGACCAGCCATCCAGACCCCCAGGATATATCAGTCATCAGCCTCTTCTGGAGTGGAAACCTCAAAAACAGCCCCGATTGTGGAATCGGGCTGGATGCACATTTCCCGTTTTCAGTCTGCACGCCATCCTTCATCCAGTTGACTGGTTTTCCGGATCTGGGCTCCCCGTCCGACGCCGCCAGCGCTCAGCATCGCTCCACTTTGTGCCGTCGCAACGGATCCGTCACAGATGGACAGCCCGAGTTGTCTACCAGAATCCCAGATATCTTTCTTCCGGAACCCCTGTCAACGTGCCGAGGATTCGCCGTCCTCCTCAGATGTCGGCACGTATGTTTTTGCCGACATTGTCCGAGACGGTTAGCGCGCTGGTTCACGGGGGCAGGGAAGTGTCTGTCAAATGGTTCTTGCCTGCACCTGCCTTCCCCTCAGCCCCGTTAAACGTACCTTAAACGCCGATTTAGATTTTGGTCTCAGCTGCAGATGAGTTGACAGGTAACGGCATAGAGAGAAGCTCGAACTAGACCCTTCTTAACCCCCCTCCCCCCAGGTGGGCGGGCATCGCAGTCGAGTGTCTGCTGACATCCGTGGATGGGCAGAGGAGAGAAGGGCATGCTCCCCCGCTCGTCACCTGTGCCCACGTTGAGGCGTCTTCGGCATCTTGACCTTCCCTGCTTTCTCTCTCTCTCTGTCTCTCTCTCTCTCTCTCTCTCTCGCTCGCTCACAGCCTTGCCAAATCCCGGTTAAGAGAGCCACAGGAGAACTGACTCCTTACATGGGCTGAGCTTCCATAGAGCTGAAGGGCCTCCCCTTGACACGGGCTGTGCCTGTCGATGATGGTGGGACTCAATAGGAGGATTTGGCTGGAGGTCTCCTGACCGCATGCCTCAGCTAATTAGATTTTCAGTGGGAGCCCCTGTTTTTGCAGTCAGGGTGCTGGGGAGCAAAGTTGTCACCCCCCTCCCGACAAATACCCACCAGGGGACCCTCTTAGACCTCTGGTGCCCACCCAACATACCCAAATGCCCACTTCAGGCTGGTGTCCTGTTAACTCCACTGGCAGGGGCGCCATTGGGGGGGGCGGGGGGGGGGTGGGGGGGTGGTAGCATCAGGACAATTCCAAGGGCCACTGAGTGACAGGGGGCCTAACAAGTTTTGAACATAATTGAATTGTTCAGGCTTGGGGGCCCAATATGATATGTTTTTATGGGACCCAAAATCTCTGGCAGCAGCCCTGGCCACTGACCCTCACCCCCACCACCGTGAAAATTTTAGACCTGGCTTAGTTCTGGCGCTGACACTGCTGGGGAGGCCCCTGAACAGAGCTGACAGACATTCTCTGAGCTCCTGATCCTCAGCTCCTAGCCAAACACCACAGAGAGAGACAGAGTCATCATCCACTTAAACCCTGCAGAAAGACATTAAGTTTTTATTTGAAAATCCTGTCATGGACGAATCCGTCACATGCTGAGGCACAGCGGCAGTGAAATTGTACCTTGTGCTTCTCTCGCACGAAGTTCTGCTTGCCGCATCAAGCGAGTCAGGTAACGCATCGCCACAAAGTGATTCCATTGTTTTAATTCCTCTTTTCTAATTAGGTCTGCTGTCAGGACAAGCTGAATGCATCGTTGACTGATACACAAAGAATGCGACACTTGTTTATCTGTCACACGGCTCTCTGTGGCTCCTACATCTGCTCAGCTGATTCTCGTGCCTTTTTTTAAACGGTTCTAATTCTTCATGCATAGAAGTGTGTCTCGCTAGCGCCGGGCGTACGAGATCCGCTCCCTCCCTCACTTCCAGAGAGCCGTCAAAGCGAGATGTGATCCCCAGTTGCCAGGTGGGGTTGGATATCTCCCCCCCCCCCCAGGCTTGTAAGGTCATTTGAAGGTCAGGCAAGCGATTGGCTACAGGTGGGCGCCGGTTCTGATGGAAGCTTCTTCAAAAACGAAAGACTTATGATTGGCAGGATGATTGTAGCAGGTGTACAGAGAGGAGCGTGACGGCCTTATCGTTAAACCTGACAAGTTCCACAAACTCAGCATCTAGCTGCCTTTTACTGCCTGCCTTTACTGACTGGGCTTTTAAATGACCCTCCATCATAAAAAGTCCATCGCAACCCCAGCGCTTACTCCTCCCTGTGTGTCCTTCAGTACAGCCGCAGATCTGTCTGTGCGTAGGTTATACCTTATCCCTGCTTTTCAGCCTGTAGTCTGGTTCTCTACATCGATCGGTCGGATAATGACAGGTTAGAACAGGTAGCACTAAATCACCCTTATTTAGACTCTTTAAGCAGTCCCTGGAAGCGGTTGGGTGGGCGAAACTGGCAGAGTGCCCCACCCTGAACCTCCATATCCACTTTTAGATCCGCCGGGCTGACAGGTAAGATATTACACACATTTAGCAGACACATTTTTTTTAGAGAGAGAACAAGTTCAGACAGTCGCTGCAGCATTCAGGGGTTAAGGGCCTCCACACTGAAATCACTCTGCTGACCCTGGGATTCAAACCAGTGACTTTTCAATCACAGGCACAGCCTCCACACTCACTGTCACACAGCGATTTACCCGAATCCAAATTAAATCGCTGTTTACTCTGTGTTCTCTCACACCCCCACCCCCAAATGAGGTGGTGCTTCAGCTGCTCTCCACCTCCTGTCCTTTCTAAAACTCTCACACCCAATACGACCGGTCGGTGACCTTTGACCCTCTTCCGAAGTGCTGCATTGAATAGAAACCCGGCATGTATCAAAGAGGAACGATCTCCCAGCGGCTGTCTCACTGGACTCCGCAAACCACAGACATGAAATGTCCTGCAGCTATAGATGCTGCTGGGCCTTAATTATCTCTGCTGGTGATTACAGTATGTTGGCGTTTTTGGGTTTGATTGATGCAGACTTACTTTGGATGCAATTCTACTGGTTCTTTACCCTGATTTGCATTGAATATCCTCTTTCTTTCTTTCTTTCTTTCTTTCTTTCATCCATCCATCCATCCATCTATGCGTTCATTTTTCCATAACTTCCAGTGTGGGGCCAGGATGAGCATAGCGCCTACTTCAGGCCATGCAGTAGAAGTACTCCCTGGCCAGGCTGCTATTCTATTGCAGGGCACACAGAGACACACACACACACACACACGCACACACACACACACGCACAGTATCACAAACTATGTGATTTAGAGACACCAGCTAAACTAATGCATGTTTTTTGACTGCAGGCAAAAACATCAAAACTAAGAGGATTGTTTGTTTTTTTTTTGTGGTAAAGTGATAAATTATTTTTAATATGCCAAACTGCAGTGTCGCTAAGGCCCAGCTTGTTTACCCTGTACGACCTTACAGTGGCAGTGTTTGTGACGGACAGTGTGGCACGCGGCAGTGTTTGTGACGGACAGTGTGGCACGCGGCAGTGTTTCTGACGGACAGTGTGGCACGCGGCAGTGTTTCTGACTGACAGTGTGGCACGCGGCAGTGTTTCTGACGGACAGTGTGGCACGCGGCAGTGTTTCTGACGGACAGTGTGGCACGTGCCCATCCCAGGGCCCATGGCTCGCCCTCCTGGCCTTGGCCTCCGAGGTCACAAGGTTAATTCGTTTTGTTTGTTGCTGACCCGTCCGTCCACACGGCTTGGTAAGGAGCCGATTTCCGCCTCCTCTCTCTCGGAATCCGCAGTCATATTTGTGCCTTCACATCCCTTTTTATTGCGTTTCGATTCGAAAAGACCCATTTATTAGCGGTTCACAGAAGGTGCCGGAACCATGGCTGTATTTCCAATATATTTTTCCCACCTTAGGCTTTATTTGTTTGTTTGGTATGTTTTCTGTCAGCTGTACGCTGCGGGGAATTCGGCATGAGGAATGAAAACAGCAGGCTGAGATCCGGCGTGTTTTCTGGTTTGGAAATAAGACCCTTTTATGTTCATATTTAACAATTATTCTGGAGTCTGCTGCGCATCGACATCGTCATGGATTCGGAGCCTCTAGCTTTGAGCGAGGCGTCCAGTTCGGAAAAGCATTTTAGCAGCGAATGCAGAAAGATGTCTGAAACCATGAGAGGCAACTGGAGACATTCAAAACAACATTTTAGACTGAGCGTGAGGGACGATCCAGCTACCTGCCACTGACTTGTTTTTGTGTTCTGGGTCCGCTAAGGACACCCTGACTTTTGGGTTTATGTAAGAGGGCTTCTGGAAAGAGGTTAATGTTTTAAAAGTCATCCAAGCTGTTTTGGGGCAAATGGCCCTCTGGTGTAATTACATTCTCAGCCTCTTACAGGATATAATTTTATAATGCAGATTCTTCATATTTTTTCCGGGAAAATGGCACAAACAAAACAAAACAAACAGCGCTAGTAAAAACATATTAATTAGCAAACCCCCCGCGCCCCCCGTGGATAGAGTGGGGCTGGGAGATTGTGTGCACGAAGCAACTGGTATCAGCATGGGATGATTATTGCCCCCCCCCCCCACTCCAGGACGGCGGGAGCACACTGGCAGGGAAGCAGCCTTGGTTCCACAGCCTCAGGCCTGCAGCTGTGCTCCGATGTAGCTGTGCTAGCACAGGGAAAGCAGGGTCACCAGCACAGCTCTTTGATTAGGGAGGGAGAGCCTGCATGGTCCTCCGTACTGCGATCATACAGTGATCCAGGTAGAATGGATGAATGAACGAATGAATGAATGAATGAATGAATGAATGAATGAATGAATGGACAAACTAATGAAAATCAATTTTGGGTTTGTGACCCAGCATTAGACTTGCCATTCTTTGATAATGAGTGAATGGATGGATGGATGGATGGATGGATGGATGGATGTCTGCTTTAACCCTGTGACCCTGCATTAGGCTTGTTATTCTGAGAGAATGAATTAATGAAGAAATGAGTGAATTGAATTGAATTGAATTGAATGGAATGGAATGGAATGATGTTCTTCACATAAGTCCTCTGACCCTGCACTTAGACTTGCAGTTCCGGGAGGGAGAATGAATGTCCACTTCAGAGATTGGCGGTATTTTTAAACATACCCAATGTGTTCATAGAAGGTGAAGAGTGCAGCCCTTCTGCGTCTGGACATGTCCTGTTTTCTCAGATCTGCATTTGATTCCCAGGCAGGTATTGCCTTAATCCACAGGACGGGGAACACTTGCGCTCTCGCGGTGTGGGTCTGTGCGGCTTGAGCCACGCGCTCCACAAGGCAAACTAGAAAAGACCATAATCCCCTGCAGCAGGAAGAGGACATGCATAAAGGTAGCGTGAAAGATTATGAGCGTGTCCTCAGTCACAGTCCAGGACCTGCTGGCTCTGAAGTGGAGAGCCTGGCACGTTTTTGGGTGCCTGGAAACCGTCCTCTGATTAGCCAAGACCTCCTTCGGCAAGGCACTTCACCTGCCCACGCCCCCACCCTCAAGTTATCACGCCTCTGCCAGAAAAGACTTCTGCCATTTGCTGTGCTGTGCCACGACATTTCTGTAAGACTGGAATGTCCACGGGGAAGAAGGTCATCCCTCCAGCAGTCCATCAGCGTCTATAAAGATGGAGGCTCCCACTGGGGCTTGGGGCCCATTCACTGCACACATTCTTATCCATAAAATGCTGTTTCGGAAAATGAGACACCGTTTCCCAGCATGCCCTGTGCACACGGAGGGTTAGGGCAGGATTCTGATTGATTAACTAGGGGCCTCCTCTCCTTCTTGCATTGCTGTGAGACTCAGGCAGCGAAGGGCCCTACCTGTGGGGCCCAAGTCAGAGGAAATAAATGACGGGGGGGGGGGGGCTTATCTTGGAGACTTCTGCTCCCTAGAGGCTGGGAATTGGTGTGCCTCAGTGGATCTGCAACTCACGCAAACACCCCCCCCCCCCCATAGACTGTTTACACTAACGGTTCCTAAAGTCGTCCCCTGGGCCCCTCAGTCATTAAAGCAGCAATACACCTGACTCAGGTAATTAACTCCTCATTAAGCCGTTTATTAGTTGACTCGTTTAAGCTGCCAGCGGATCATACATAGAGCTTCACGCCTCGGGAGAGATCTGAGAGTGTTGAGCACTCGACACAATCTCCCCTGCCCCCCACCACTGGCTGGGTGTGTTGCACCCAGCAGGCCGTGTTTAATGGCTACCGCTGCTCCTCGTTGGCCTTCCTACTAGCCTATTAAACACCGGCGGCACAAGTGCGATCATGTGACTGGTGATTACTGCCAAAGTGCACAGCAGAAGGGGAAAAATGAGATGCAAATGTGGCTCAATTATTTGCCTCAGAGTTACAATGTATCCTTTTATTAGACTATTCTGCCCATCATGCTTTTCAACAATGATTCCTTTCTAATACTAATACCCAAGATGTTTTTAATAATGTGTCACTAAGAAGGGTTTTAGAATTTTTATCAGAAATACTTCTGATGCACTTCTTGTAGTATTAAGCTTGATGTAGTATTTTATTTTTTAAGCATTTATATTTTTATTTCTTTTACACAATTTAACTAGATATTTTGATATTTATTTGTGCGTTTATATATACATTTACATATTTATATATAGGGTTACCAACTTTGGTCAGCTGGCTGGCCTGAGATTTTCGATTTGAGAGTAGTCTGCACACGCATTTACATGTATGAAACAGTTTTATTACCTTGTAAATAGTCTGTTGGGTTTGCAAACTAGCCCAGAGCTTTTGATGTAGCTAATTTTAGGTTTATAATGAAATAATATAGATTTGCCCTAAGATGTCTTGCATGAGCGTGAGTCAGAAAGTGTGTCACGCACAGCAGATGAGTGAGAGTTGGACACCCTGTATATATACGTGTGTGTGTGTGCGTTTTATTTCCTGTATCTATAAGAATAGTTATTGACTGAATCTGAGACAGTTCCCTTTTTTCCTACCTACTCCATACTAGGTACTTTTCGCTCAAACACGCACTATTGGAGGGACACTTACAGCAATGAACTTGATGACTGGTTGACCACAAGCATTGTCACTAACGTGGAAATTACATGGAAGTGCAGGAAACAGGATGCAGCAGAGCAAAAACTGAGCAGATGGAATTATTTTTGTACCCCAGTTACATTTAATGTATCAATTAATATATTTTCTGCTTGTCTCCCATATTTCTGCATCAGAAAATTCAATCCTAACCAATATACTTTTGTCTAATATTGCCAGTGCCCGCAGTGAAACTTGCTAGCGCTTATTAGCAGGATAACATTACATCGGTTTTTATTCTTTGGAAAAGAAGATCGATCTGCTGGCCAGATTTAATAAGAATCATAAACTTGTTGCGGGTCATATAAGTAAAATATAAATAAAAAGCTGTGTCCCGTTTTGATGGCAATCGATTCCCCAGTAACTAACAAATGACTAACACAATGGTTGTTTTGGGTTGGCGGTGAAGTTTTACCTACGAAATTTTCGCGTCTCCCCTACTTAGTTAGCATGAAGGTCCCGGTTCCTGTTGTCTGATGTGAAAGCGACACACAGGAGAGGCCAGGAGCTACAAACATTGCAGGCAGAGACAGCCAAGGGGCCTGTTAACCAGGACCAGGTTCCGGAACTTCAGTGTAAAGGCACCTATAGACATTGACATGGCATTAAGCTTTCAAATACCCACCTCCCTGCTTGCCATAATGTGATGACTTTGCCCATTTACACTGATATTTTGCGCTGTATCCAGTCCCCTTAGTCGAAGGTCCAACGTTAGAGCCCCTTCCAGGACTTGAATTCAGAATCCTCCAGATTACAGCTCTTGCCAGTAGCGCTCACTCTGCCCCGTCGCTTTGTGCCCCACGCGGCATTTCCGGGCGCGTGTTTAAAGACCCCCGAGCTCAGTGCATCCACGCTTCCACGGACATTATCTCCGCCAAACAGCGGCTGAGGAGGTCACGTCCGTCATCTGGAGCCAAAGGCAGCCCGCGCTGTAAATTTCGTCGTCTGCTGCCTGCACCTGTCATCTCCCTGGCGTGGGATGTAGCGCGTCGAGTTCTGGCGGACCGCTACATGCTGGAGAGAGCGCCAAGGAGCTTAACGGCGGAACAAACGGGTTATCGCTCTCTCCTGGCTTGTTTTGATCGCGTTCCCTCTTTCTTCCTGCTAGGAGGTTTGGCCTCCAGCAGCACCGACCGCATCGAGTCTCCCTGCTGAGTTCTTTACCCTCAGTGAGATAAACCACTTTCTTGTTAATTACAGAAGAAATCTGCAAAAAAATGATAAAAAGGTGTGAAGTAATGAAATGATACCGCATGTGTAATATAAGATGGTATGAACATGAGAGTAACGTGGAAAAGAAGATTCTCTTCCTTCTTTGTTAATCTCAATATTTTTTTGAAGTAGTTCTTGGTGGGAGATCCACAGCCCCTTGATGTGCCTCAGCGCCTCGTGGGGGGGTCCCTGCCATCTTCAGAGCCGCTCTGTTGTTCTCTGGCTTTT
>JAODJU010000038.1:18239072-18253042 GCA_026776725.1 Gnathonemus echidnorhynchus | reverse complement strand
GCGCGGGGGGCATGTGTCACTGTCCCTAAAGGCCCGATTGTTTCGGAGGATTACTCAGCCTCGTGCTGGGACTCGATTGTGTGCTTTGCTTTGATTCACATATGCCAGTCACTGACTGAAAATTCAATAAACCCGGACGAGTCTTTGATCACCAATTTTTTTTTTTATGACCTTGTACATTGGTTAAATGTATATAAATAAAGACTCACGTCTCATCGAGAGACATATGTACCTATATATATATAGGGTGTTTTGCATAATGTTGATATCACGTAAGTAGTTCCTGTGGATCTTGAGGTGGATGTGACCAAGGAGACGAGGTAGCTGGTGGAGCCGTGGAGCTCACTGGCTTCTCCCGCCCACAGGAATTCTCTCTACTGCAGCTGGACGACGTGGTGGACCAGCGGGTCAACATCGTGGGCTTCTCTGTCTTCAATCGCAGCCACCCCTTCTTCCAAGACTTCCTCCTCAGCCTTAATCGCTCCTGGCAGGAGAACTGTGACCACGCCCCCTTTGCCGGGGCTCCGGTGAGCTAAGATCTGGGGGCGTGGGGGTGGGAGGGAATGTGTTCGAATTGGGGGGGGGCTCTGAGGAGGGCCCACGAGAGAGAGAATGTGTCCATCTCACAAGAACTAGTGCCACCCGCCTCCAGTTGATGGCGACCCCCACCCCAAAACATGTTTGAACCCGCCCTCAGGATAGGGTGCCAACCCTTCTCAGGGCACACTCACACTTTTTCAATGCCAGTTAACCTCAGCATGTTTTTGGACTTGGGGGGAGAGAATCAAATTGCCAGAGGAAACCCCACGATGACACAGGGAGAACATGAAAGCCTGGCAGAGACTCGAACCCAGGTGGCAGAGGTGAGACATAACATTACTAACCACCACACCACTATGCCACCCACAAATCTGCTCTCCGCTCATTATTCAATTCTAATATTGCTAAATTAACACATGTTTTCAAGTTCCTGAAAATATAACCTATTTTTGTCAAGAGATTTTTTTTTTGTACAGAAGCACGGTTCGTTACATTTGAACCATGGGTGATTTTTGAGCTGTGTGTGTTTTGAAAAACTGTAATTGCTGGTACCAGGTTTAGAACAGCATTTGGAATGAGGGATCTACGAAATATAGGATGACATACCTGAACCATCCTGGAAGGCCATGTGACACATCCTTGGGGTATCACATGACCCATCCTGGAAGGTCATGTGACACATCCTTGTGCTATCACATGATCCATCCTGGAAGGTCACTTGATTTACATTTTGACAAGCTTAAGGTGTATTGGGGGGGAGTGCATGAAACGCCATGGGGGCCTGCCAGAAGAGATTCAGAGCCACGGATTTAAAGCATCCGGCGGCTGTGCGTTACCCCCGGGGGCCGCAAATACAGGCTGTCGGAGGAAAAGGAGACATGACGGCGTTTCTCAGATGGGCGCCGCCAGCTGGGCTGTCTGGCAAGCCTGATGAAGTGGCTGGGGGGGGGACGATGAGTCTGAAACACCACACAGTCCGTCAGCCAACTCACTCTGCTCTCCCCTGTCTACACACACACAGTCAGGTAAACATATCTTTATGGGGACCGCTCATTCATGTCTTTGGGAAAAATGCTAACGCTAACTATGACAACCTTACCCAGCCCTAACCATAACCATAAGTAACCAAGCGAAATACAAGACTTTTTTTTTAGTTTTTTCATTGCAGTCACAGATTTTTATTAAATCGAGGAAACTGGTCCCCATAGGGGAAAAAAAAAACTGGTATTCATCACGTTGTGGGGACATTGTGAACCTGCTCAGACACACTTGCATGCATGCTGATCCTAAATAGAACACAACACACACGCAGGATTTGGACTGGGATCTTTGGACTTCGGGGTCCCCCACAGTAAATGTGGCCAAAGAGGGAGCAAAGTCCCCCCTGCTACAATTTGACAACTGCGAGGCAGGGGGGGGGAGGTCCTCCATGATCAATTTTGCCGACCTGAGGGTCATGATAACTTGAGTACTTTATCACACAGGCAGATTTTGCTGAGCGGGTGGGGTGGCTCCCCCAAGATAAACTGTGCAGGTCTATGCTATGCCAGATGCCCAGCCCTACACATACCCATATACTTTTTACCACGCAAGCACACACACACACAAAAGCGCTACTTTAACCCCATATCTGGGCTGTAATAGTAATCTATGGCTTACTTATTGCCCCGCCCCTGCCTGAGAGGCCCCGCCCCTGCCCAAGAGGCCCCGCCCCTGCCCAAGAGGCCCCGCCCCTTTGCCTGAAAATCCCACTGACACTGAATGACATGCTGACATTTTGGAAGCTATGATTCTGTGCTGCCTCCCCACCTGAATTTTTGCCAGGGCTGGCCTGTCCAGGATGCGGAGCAGGCCCCCCCGTGAGTGAGCATTGTGTTTCTGCTTTATGTTTGGCACAAACCGCGCTGCACCTCCCCAGCCTTGGCAGAGCCGAGGCGGCCGGGCGAGAAAATGGAGTCGCAGCAGTCCCAGGACCCCTTTCATTCGAATTTTGGCACTTCCACACCATCCCACACAATGTTTGCACACACGGGTGCCTTTGTGCGCGAACATGCCGCACGGACGTGCAAACGGAGGCCTCTGCTTAACCCCCCCGCGTCCCACCTTGTGCTTGGCTTGCTAATAGCGAATGCACTGGGGGCCGTCCAAATTCCAGACGGTCATGTGACCGGGCTGTGGCCTCCCCTTCCTCAGCTGTCCTCGGCGCTGATGTATGACGCCGTTCACGTGGTGGTGGCGGCCGTCCAGGAGCTGAACCGCAGCCAGAATGTCGGTGCCACGCAGCTCTCCTGCAAGTCCTCCAGGATCTGGGAGCACGGTACCAGCCTGATGAACTACCTGCGGATGGTGAGGTCCACCCCCCCCCCCATTCCACCTCCCTCTCTTCCTTCTGGGGAGGGAAGCCAACAACCTCTCCTTAGACATCTTTACTAGAGAGACGACTGCCTTATTAAGACCTAACAGCTGTATGAATTAATTATGATTGATCCATTATTAAGCTGATTGGCTGAAAGTGCAATCAATAAAAGCCCTTAAATAATACATATAGCAAGGTTTGGTCTTTTTTAAGCTAATCTCGCATTTGTGTGACGTGGCCTTAAAAATGGATGTAATACAATTACGGGCACGAAATCGAAGAGGGAAGACTTGTACTTTGAATTCTAGGTTCCGGGGGGGATGCGTGCAGCAGATGCAGGGGGGATGGGTTTGGGTTTATGTGACGCTCTGGGGGGTGGCGGGGGGGCGGCTGCTGCGGAGCAATGACGTGCTGCCCCCTTGTGTCTCTCCCGGATAGGTAGAATTGGATGGTCTCACAGGGCACATCGAGTTCAACAGCAAGGGCCAGAGAGCCAACTACGCCCTACGGGTCATGCAGAGCACCAGGGACGGGCTAAGGCAGGTAAAGTCACATCCGGGCCGTCGGGGGTCAGCGGGACACGGAGCTACAGTTACTGTGGGGGCCCAGGGGGGACGGCTTTCCCAGACCCCAGGGGCAATTCAAGGATTCTTTAAGGTGGGGACATAATACATACAGAGGGCATTAGCTTGTCATTGTGGTTTTTTTCTTTGTGAGGTGACTTTGAGTGTCCTGAAAGGCACCATTAAATAATAATAATAATAATAATGTTATTAGCCAATGATATGTTTTGAATCAGTGAGTGACGGGAAGGGGGAATTCCAGGGTCCAATCAGCTTTCAGCTAGGGCCAGTGCCCCTGTGGCCCCGCCCCGTATATGCCCCTGCCCCTGACAGATATGTCCGCCCTTCCAGATACATCTGGCTGAAAGTTCTGTTTGTCGTTTTTTTTTTTTTACAAGCACATGTAATATGCATAAATCTGGCCATTTTACAGGGAAACATCATCATATTCAAAGAGGCTGTTTCATACCAGCCAGACATCGGGCGCCTCTGACAAACTGAGAACACTCCGAGACGTTATTGTGAATCTCAATGAGCCTGTGCCTTCAAACAGCGCACAAGCAAACAGGCCCAACTTAATATCCATTACACACTGGCAAGATCAATGGAAAACGCCATTATAAACTGTAATGAATCAGTAACCATGTTGCTGTTTAATGTTATCAACATAACTCTCGTGCTTTTATGACAGCGAACCACTGTAATTGGTGTGAATTATGTAGTGCACAAACACAAAATTTCCATTATTTTAAACAAATTTGCCAGCATAAGAAACAAATGTTGAATAAGAAATGATGAAGGCGCGGAAATAGTCAGTTATTGTCGGTTAAAGAGGAAAAGTTAGGCGTCACCAAGCCTCACTATCCTGTCTCTGGCCTGGCAAAGTGGTGAAGAAAAATACCCCACATTTCACCGTATTCACCACTGGCAGGACTCCGTAGTTGTGTCCCAGCAAGCCTCCTCCGCAGCATGGAGAAGACGTTCCCACCCACAGGGGTTATTGACATAATGTTCCACTGCTGTGCAGAGAGGATTAGAGAAATCAGTTAGAGCACTGTTTCCCAATCCGGTCATCGGGGACCTGCAGACAGTCCATGTTTTTGCTTACCAGAAGCTTTGAGGGAGCAAAAACATGGACTGACTGTGGGTCCCTGAGGATTGGATTGGAAAATGCTAAGATCAGGAACTCTCAACCCAGTCCTTGGGGACCCCCAGACAGTCTGCACTGTTGCTCCATCCGAGTTATTCGGTGTTCTCAATTGCCTGATTGCATGGTTCAGGTCCAGGTTTACCTAGTACGAGTGTTTTGGGAGCTGTGAGGGACAGACTAAAATGTGTCTGGGGGTCCCTGAGAATTATGTTAAGAAACTTTGAGTTAGAGGGTCTTGGGTGGTCAGGGAAGAATCTGGAACATGGTAGGACTGCTCTCCGCTCCCCCTCCTGCTAAGAACATGAACATGAACAGATGGTTTTGACGCATGACTCAAGGGAAGAATGGTGACGGTGGACCCTCTGGGGGCTGGTGGCTTCACTGAGAGAAGTTGATTCCTCTGTCCTGACCTGGGGCATCTATGGTTGTACGATGGTCAGTTCCTCCCTCTTCCGATCCACTTAACCAGGCTAAACTCCCATCAACAGAGACAGATTCACATGGGATTTCACTGTCATCAAACATGAAGCTATCATTTCAGGGAAAAACACGTAATCGACTAATCATGTGTGGGGAATCATGTAGAATCAGTGGCAGGTGTGGCTCAACACAGGAATCAAGCTTTGATGACCATCCCCTGTATCAATGACCAATCTTCTAACCTGAACACTTGGTATCACAACTCGAAAATATTTCAACTGGTTTAACGCAGTGTTTCTCAACCCAGTCCTCGGGGATCCCACAATTGCTCCAAACAATTGAGAACACTGAATACCTGGTACAGGTGTAGTGGTTCAGTTGCGATAACATTACATAATGCTGAACTTTAGTGCCGAGTAATACCAGTATGAAGACAAGCCTACATTTGATGGGGAGCTCCTGGCTCTCTGGATGTTCCTCTCAAAATGGAACTTGGCTGCGTCAGAGGACGTGCTGGGCAGTGGACACGCTTGCCTTGGCAATGCCGTGAAAAATGTCACTATCTGCAACTACTGCATTCTGTGCTTTTGGCAGCTGAACTGCATCACACGCTTCTAGCGTGTTTACAACTGCACCGTGCTGAACATCTGAGAATAAGCGTTTCTACACGAACACAAGAGCTTTTCTCTGCTCTCCTGTGATCCATTTGTGCAAAACATGATTACCGCTCCCTAGTTAATGTGATAAACCATTATGACTGTGAAGTCTCACCACAATGGGATTAGACAGTGGAGCATGGTACCTGATATGTCAGAAATGGCATTTTCATATGTGAACATCCAGATTACAGAGGGAGTAGCTGGAATTTTGGTCCACTCTCTGGATTGCTTCCAACACTGCCATGCTGCAGACTAGTATTTGATTGACCAAAGGAATATGAATCAGACCACCTGTTAAACCTTACTGGCATAAACATGGAAACATGGGTTTAATGTTTATTTTTTTAACAGACCCCTTTGCCAAAGTGACATACAGTATCTGGAAAAAGTCTGGACATTCCTACTGAAAATCATTTGTTTTTAACAAGATAATAATGACTCTAGCTGCAGGTGCAGATTAATGCATCAGATGCCCTAGCCTGCAGCCTAAGGGCCTCGTATAAACAAGGGCCCCACCTGGCTAAACCTGGATTATCAATATGCAACGCCCCCCCCCCCCCCCCCCCCGATCAACAATTTTTACCGCCAGCACCACACGTGCTAATTAGCATATTATTGACGTTCTATCATCTTTAATTCTGTCTTGTTACTCTTTCAGCTCGAAAAATAGCTTAAGTGCCCCACTTGAGGGGCCTCGTAGTTGTCTCAGCCTGGGGACCCCAGATAAATTAATCCTCCCCTGGATGGCTGTCTGAGACAGAGTGTAGATCGGTGGCTGGATGAGGTAGCTTCTGAAAGGTTTCTGAAAAGGTCGTCAGGCCTTTTTTGAAGGATGAGAGGGACTCCACTGAGTAGATGTGGTTAGGAAGCTCAATAAAAATGCCACTTTACCGAACTGCATGGCTGCAGAAGGAAACGTGTGCAACATGCGGAGAAGATACACACTCTACACACATACAGGGTGGGATTTGAACCCCCAACCATACAGGTGTACAAGAGTTTTGGCTATCGAGTCTACCAAAAGAATTAAGAGGTGTTTCTCAATATGCCTACTTGGCCGTACTTGTGATCTCGCTCACCCGTATGATGTCATGCTCAGTCACCGAAGTACAGTTCCAATACTCAAGAACCAAGGCATGAAGGACAGTAAAAATACACGGGCATAATTCTTGCCCCGCCCCAGATAAAAAGGACACATTGGTTGCATTCTCATCAAATAAGACAAATACCATGATTCTTTGCAACCCAAGTTCGTCTTTGGGAGGCAAGTTAGCGAGACCAATCTTGCCAAGACCGCAAGTGTGATCTTTGCGTTCTTGGTATTGAGAAACATCAAAGGTCAGGCAAATTTATCAGCTTATATTGTGTATAGTGTGAATTTCATTCAGCTTGCTGGTTCATGTTATAAATTGGCCCCTACCTAGAGTTGGGCATATGCACTGTGTCATTTCACTGGTCTCCTGGAGGGTGCGGCCACCAGTTGGTCGCCAGTGACGTGATGAATGTGTTACACGTGATGCACTCGATCTCGAGAATGGATCACCAGTTTCCGGCTTGTACCGGGGACACCGTCTTACCAGCTGGCTCCTTTAAACCCATCGCTTATTAACTGTCACCTCAGTGGCTGCCCCGTGTCCTCTGCTTAATTGCCTTAACATATGTGTGCGATGCTCCAGAAAATGGGGAAATTAGCATGAAATGTAAAACCCAGGTGTATGTCGGGTCTCTGGGACACCAGTATGCATCAGTGTCCTGCTGATCGATGCGGGACCCTGCTTGGTGTCCCATTCCATGTATACACATTGTTTAAATGATCGTGAAAGGTAGCATAGAATAAATCTATGTTTGTAGCATGTTCATTGTTAATTGCATGGCTGTTTGATAGACTCTCATGGGCTCCTAGCCCCAAGTTTCAACACCCACACAATATTGGTGTAGGAACATGTCCATACAAACCATACCCAAATTTACACCCTTGGATAACCCAGTAACAGCTCCAGTACGAAACTGACGGTTTATAGTGGGACTATAAGCCTATGCATTGAATGGGTAGAGAGCTCACTTGGTTATATGTCTTATATGTGTTATACACAGTTCGCCAGCAACAAATTAGCATTAAAACAACTCGAAAATGAATATGAGGTTCGTATTCAGCCAAAACTTTACCCTGAACTTTAGATGCACTTAAAATCCAGTTTTATTTCAATTTGGCTTGGCAGTGTATGTCATTGTCTATAGAGAGATATATGTAGATATTGTAGCCTTGGCATATCGATACAGCAGTTAGGAGGCTGTGGTATTCTGGGACACGATTACAACTGCTGCCTTCTGGGTGAGCGACTGGTGTTTGAGTTGCTAATTCATCAAAAAAAAGAAAACAAAAAAAATCCAAGGCCCGTCTACTAACTTTGAAAAAGCCATGTGTTTGTGTTAAATTATGCTTGGTTGTCTGAGTTTTAAGGAGCTTAATTGTCCTCAGAAATGAGTAACACGTAGCACGCTCATGAATAACCAACAAGGCCTGCGCTAACTTCCTCATTGAGTTGGTAGGCCTTGACAGGCTAACATCAGCCATGATTCAAGTCACGTGGCCCAAGAGAGGATATCTGTGACATCGCCATTCAGGTGCAGGATGTGGCCGCTAATTAAAAGCGTTGCCATGGCGCCAGCAGCACTGCTGTCCTCCTACATGAAGTTTGTCAACCTGCATGCGACGCAGTTCGTGTTTCGACGTGTATATTTTAATTACCTCCGAGGCGCGTGAGATACGACCATCAGTTTTTCAGAGGGCATGTCGCCCTGAGGAGTCTGCCATCGTTACCTCGGGAATGTTGGAGGTTTCATTTTTTTTCTTATGGGGGGTGTCCGGTAATCGTGATGCTCTACGGGAGCAATCTGCAGGCCGGCCGCATCAGTCGGAATGCCGAGCCGTTGGCTGGCATGGAAAATCGCATCAAGCATTATCAGTCAAAGGAGGAAAATGGTGAGGGGGGGTGACAGCTTGGCTTGTGGCAGCAGATGATTTCTACGTGTGCAACTTGTTCTCATTCGATGCGATTTCCTTTTTTTTAAACGTCTTATCCGTCCTCATAGGCTGGTTTCTGAGCCAACTTGTTCACACCGGTCATGTAATTTTTTTTTATACATTCTTTGTGCCAATTAACGGGACGAAAGATTGGCTTTGAAATATTTGGCTGCCTTTCCAGTGCGTGAACACATGTGCAACTGGACCCATTTCACCATGTGTGCGAACTGAGGCAGCGTCAGAGAACACGGGTTCGAATCCTTGTACGTTTCTGCAGAAAGTTGTGTGACGGAGCGTGAACAGATGAATGGTATTCCAGCGTTAAGGTCGCCACTGTCCCAGATGTCGGGTAAGGCAATGACGGGTGAAAATGGAGAATGCAGTTACAGAGAAGGTTGATCAGGGGTATGGGGGGGGGGGTCAGGCGGGGCAACTAAGGGTGCTTGGGATTGGTGGACGGGAGCTAGATACAGTCACATCTGTCTCTCAGGCTGAGGTAACACTTGCATGCATAAGCGCACACAGAATAACAAACACACACACAGACGCCGCAGGCTAATGACACAGGACTCAGAAGTACACAGGACTCACCCACACATTTGCAGTATCTCGCTTGCGAGTGGTGGGGAGGGGGGGTTTGCTTACAGCCCGATCAGAGGAAGGCTTTGAGTTAAAAAAAAAACGAGCCCAAAACACTGCAGGGGCAAAGCAGTTACGAGATCCCCCCGTGTGGCCTTTCTGACTGGCGCTGATCCCCTACATCCTACACCTACCAGTTGCAGCGTGTGAACATGTGTGACATCGCCCCCTATAGGGGTGGAGGGTGTGGGTGAGCCGCTCTTATTTACTCCCAATTTGAATATCTCTGGCAGGCATTTCTCAGCTTCAAACTGTGCGCCGCTCTGAAAATACCACAGTCTACAGAAGGGATTACCGTGGTGATGAAAGTTCCCTTAGTCTGCCCTTTGCAATCCTGCAGCATGGATTTTTTGATTGGAAAAACAGAACACCTGTTACCTCCAACAATATTTATATACGCTGATGCATATAGGGGCGGGACCACAGGGGTAACTAGCTGAAAGCTGATTGGCCCACAGAGTACACTGTCCCTTGTCACTCACCGATTTAAAACATTGGCCCCTCTGTATGCATTATAACCTCTCTTATGCCTCCCACGTAAAAAAAAAAATCCTAGACTTTCATCAAAGCCTATGCCTGTATGTATATATATATGTGTGTGTGTATCATATATATGTAAACTCATATATAGGTTTATATGTCATCTTTTGCCTTGACGGTGGCTTATTGTTAAACAACACAGTCACCTTCCAGGGCTCTTTGTTGATGGATGACAGTTCCTAACTCCATGAACGCTGCGTGACATGTGACAGAACCTCGGCACGCCCATGAAGCAGTGCCCATCACATAACACTAGACACTGCACCAGTCCGGGGGAGGACAGATCATGGTGTTTGCCTGTTTTAGAGGATCTTCTGACAGCATGGCTGAGACCGCCACCCCTTCACCCCCCACACTGACTAGACCGACGTTTACAAATAACCGCACCGGCTCGCTGTCACTCACACTGGGAGGGTCCGCAGATGTGTTCAGTGCCCCGCAGTGCCCAATTCTCCATTAAAAACGTCCTTTACCACTCACCACAGTGTTGGTTCTGTAAGGTAAGGCCTATCAGTGCTGAGCTGCTGTTTTCAGGACGCTGGGGGGGCGGGGTCTTTTTGGACCCCCGCATCACCATGGATCATCGACGTTGTCAGCTATTTTGGGCTCGTGGGAGTTTTACTTACACAAAAATGAGGGCAGAACAAAAAATGATTGGTTCAGCAGCTAGAGGAGACAGGACCAAGACATTTGATTGGTTTGTCCTGCCTCCTCTAGTTGTTTGGACCCACCTTCTGTACAAACTGATTGGTTCTCTCTCTGAACCAATCATTTTTCATTCTGCCCTCAGAACATTTTTGTGTAAGTAAGAATTAAGCCGTTTTCTACTGTTAGTTAATTGAAGTGGCAGATATATCCAGGGGACATTTCAGGCATTATATAACCCTACCTAGTGTGGGGTTTCCCAGGGCTGATGTTGGGTCCCTCCCCCAGCTTGGGACCCTCCCCATATGGGGACCATGTCAGCAGACCATGTCCAGCAACTCCGGTACTGAATAAGCTGCATCAAGCACCTCCAGGTCTAGAGCCCACCATAAACCGGCGCGGCATAAAGTGGACCGCCACGCTACCATTAAATATGTAATGCCATAAACCTGGGGGAAAATGTTGGTGTCCTAATTCTCACTGGGCAATGACGGATGGAAGTAATACCCAGAGCCGGTGACTCTTAGGCCGTGGAGCGTTCACTGTAATTCAGGGGAGCCGTCAGTATGAGTCATTATGGGGGTGAGTAATGGGACCCGTAAAGAAGATGCTTTACACGGGCGAATTAGAGGGCGCCGGCGGCCATGTCCCAGTGTAAGCAGGCCATCCAGCTGTGTAATGGCTCTCTGCTAGGTGGAGGGGATGCGATACTGTCCTACTAAGGCAACTTAGGTTCTGTTTTATCATATGATAAAATACCTCAGTTCAGCTATGCCCGGTTTTGTGGCACTCAGAGTGTGAAAATGACATAAACTACAGAATCAACCTACCTATGGCCCTAAGAGGTGGGCACTTATAGCACTTTGAAGTCCTTTTTCTCAGTTTCAGCGTATTTTACATGTGTTTTGTCTTTGTGGGGCAGAGTACAATAGGGATAGATATGGAGCTTGCCCGGGGGCCCAACGGTGGCACCAGTTATCTAGCCCTGGGATTTAAACCAATGACCTTCCGATCCCAGGCATGGAGTGCTGACTCGCTGTAGGCCCTGAAGCCCAGGTGTTTGTGAAGGAAGATGCTCCAAATGGGAATTGGAGATGGGGGAATGACATGGGCTCCAGGAAGACCGGCGTTCTGAGTTTCTCGTACCGTGAGCCGAGCCGGGTGGCCAGGAGCCGTCAGCAGGCCCTAAACAACCACCGGCAGCCTCCCGGAAGCCCGAGGACCCGCAGGATGCCATCCAGCTGCGGGACGGGAACGTCATTATCTCTCAGGCGCCGGGAGAGGCAGATGTTCCAGTCCTCTGAGATCCCTCCGCACAGCTTGGTGCTATTGATTAGGCGGGGCCATTGGCTGACTAATTGCGTCTGGAGTAGAGTAGAGCGTGCTTATTTGTTTGTTTGCAAACCGAAACAATGTGGGGGGGGGGCAGCCTGATCTTCTCTTCAGCAGCCGGCTTTTCCCGATAGGAGGCAACTTGCTAATTAAGTCTTGTAATGGAGGCAGTTAATCAGGGACGTGGTTTCAGGCAGTCACAGCGTGCGCATGTGTTCGTGTGTGCGGCCTCCTCTGATCTGTCCGCCCCCCCAGCCCCTGGCCAGCCCCCGAGTAGCGAGTACTGAGTCTGCTTCTGTACCTCATGCCCTGTACTTATCTTAATGAATCACAGATTACCCCAATTAGCCCCTCGCACCCATCAGGGGGGGCTCTTTATCTGTTCTGACAGGTTCTCGGTCGTCTGCCCCCAAGAACCCAGGCCCAACGTAAACAAACACAAACAAACTCCTCCCCCACCCAGCTCTGTTCCAGCTCTGCCCCTGGCGGTGTCCCTGTCAATTTGGAGAGATGGCCAAAGCAGTCAGGTCAGTGTACAGCACCCCCTGCTGGACAAGTCTGAAACAGGTCAAAAACAAGCCGTAATATGGGTGTACAGTTGGTTGTGTGAGCTGGGCAGGGGCGGGGCCACAGGGACACTGGTCCCAGCTGAAAGCTGATTGGCCCCTAGAGTCCTCCCTCCTGTCAGTCACCATCTCGAAACATGCCATTGGCTAATAAGGCCCCTTTATATGAATTATGGCCCCTTTTATGCAAGTATATATCGCTGCAGACGGGAGCAATGTTGAGTAGGTTTGTCGCGAGGGGTAAGAGGGGTTTATAATGAGGGGAAGGATTTGGGCATCAGATGATAACAGGCCCATTATTATAAACCCCTCCCACATTGCCCCTCCCACTGGACATTCGGCTCCTGGCTGCAGCAATATCCCTCCCCTTTTATGCCCCCACCTATTAAAAAAATCTGAGAATTGCCCCCGAAGCTGGGTCTTGCATCCTGAAAAGCTTTGACGAAATCTGCTGCATTAATGACACAGATGGACGAAGGAGGAAGAGCTGTTTGAATCATCCGTTACTCGCAGCTTGTCTTTCTGTAGGGCGTAATGAAGTTTTAATAAAGCCCAGGCATGTTCAGCCTCGATGGCTTCCCTCACGGCGAGGTTTACGGTCCTTAATCAAGCAAATGACCCGTATATATTTCAACACGCGCCCTGTCACTGAAAAGATCGTACATACAAGTTGGAAAATTAAATTGGCCTAAGGAGACAGGAAATGACACAAAATGTGTGACATTTATAAACATGTGAGACTTAATGTGCTAATATGATTAATGTGTTCTGCAAAGTTTTTTTTTTTTTTGGGTGGGGGCAGGTTTATTAATTTAAGCCGAATATCCTTTTGCTCTGTAAAAGGTTAAGTTTATCTACTATTTAAAGGCCAGTTGCTCCATAAACCTTTTTTTCCTCCCAGTCGTACCCCGTTGAACATCACTATAAAATCAAAAAACCTTAAAAAAAAATAAATAAATTGGGCCCTCTTTTGCACGCCCGCGCTGCCCATTTCCATGAAAGCTTTGCCTTCGTTTATCATTCGTCCCTTATCTCTGCGCCGCGGCGCTCAGCCCGCAGCTGCGTTTTTTTTTTGCGGTGCCTGAAAGGCGGTTCCGCGGGCAGCGTGAAAGCAGCTCTGCTTTCTCCCGGAAGACATTATCAGCGGAACACAGAGCCGCTTCCCCGCGAAGGAGAGCGCCAGCAGAGCCGCAGCCTAATCCGGCGTGTCGCCCAGAAGTGCGGACTCTGAAGAGGAGCCGGTGCGGGTCACGGCGTGCGCGGCTGCTGCGCTGCCTCCCGGCTCGGAGGGGGGTTTCCCGGACGACGTCTTCATACCCGTGTGGCGGAGTAGGTGGGGATCCCACGGAGATCCAATTAGACGAGGTCTCTCTATTATTTCTACAGAGAACTCCAGGGTATACAGCAGGGTTATTCAAATCACGGTCCTCGAAGTCCGAGCACTGCTGGTTTTCCAGCCTTTCTTTACCTGTCAGTCAGGTGTGAAGCCTCTGACCAATCAGAATCAGTAATTATTAAACTAACTACCTGGGAGA
>JAODJU010000038.1:18228917-18238972 GCA_026776725.1 Gnathonemus echidnorhynchus | reverse complement strand
ACTAACTACCTGGGAGAACTGAAAACAAGGCCTGGATTTGGAATCGAGGTCCAGATTTGAAGAACCCTGGTATACAGCGATTACAGAGAGCACGCGAATGGAGCAGGGCAGGGTTATTAAGGCTAACGGAAACTACGACTACAAGAGAACGGAAATAAAATAAGCAAAAATAAACTAAGCAAAAAAGATAAACATTGCTTCCGAAAATAACTTAAATGAAACAAAATCAAATGAGAAATAATACTATTTAATACTATTTAGCTGAAGTATTGATTTGTTAATCTTTAGCTACCATTAATAGTACCCGGACCCAGTTTTGCCCTTATTGAGTATATGATGTGTGCTGTGTATTCATGCTGGATTCTCATACATGAAGTATCTCTACAACTTTCAGCCTACCCCTACAATAAAATAACTAAATATAAGTATATTTTTTAAAACAAAAACTTACAGAACCGGACTGAAAACTAACATATAATAACAGTGGGATACCATGTGATTTAATTATTGATTCCCATAGAGGGGATTCTCTTTATGTCTCCCCCACCTCGCTCTCTGCAGGTGAGAGCAACCTGGGGGGGTTAAGGATTTTGCTCATGGACCGGCAGCTGTGCTGAGGCTGGGGCTCCGACTCGTGGCTTTCCGATCACAGGCCCGGAGGCTTAGCCCACTCAGCCAAACATCTGCCCCCGGGGGGGGGTCTCTCACTGTTATTATAGGTATCTTACAGTTCTACTCCAGTACCGGTCCGGCCTCGGGCCCCTGTGGCGATTTTGACATAACCTTACAGAAGCCAGCCCGAAAGGCCACGGAATTTGCTGAACGGGACTGCGGGGGGGGGCTGTCCTGCCTTTCAGCAGGCATGGCGATGGGGAAACACAGCGTGCACCCTTAGCCAAACCCCATCTTCCTCCTCGGGCCTGCATCGCCAAGACGGGCACCAGGCCAAATTTCCCGAGGGGCCGTCCAGCCGTGTGATGTAAGTAGCAAAGTCACCTTAGCCTGAAAGCTTCTGTTAATCAGATCGATGGGCCTGGCGTCTCCGGAAGCCCCTGTCAGGTGAGGGAGATGGTTCCTGATTGCAAGGGGCTCTCGACGACATTGTGTCAAGCACAAGCAAGAGCTAGGGCTGGCAAATCTAACTATGTGGGCCATGGNNNNGGGGGGTCTGGGGGGCGGGGTCATGGGATAGTCATTCACCCCCTAAGCAATCTTGGTGAAGTATAGAAAGTCTGTCAGCTTCTTTTTGGTGCTTACTAGTTAACGTGCTGCTTCTGGCAAACATAGGCTCAGAAAATATAGATTTTATATTCTACATGGTTTTATACGATATATCGACTAGTGATGTCTGATTCCTTAATGACTCGTTCTTTTGAACCAGCCCTTTTCAGTGAGTCAGTCAAACCGGTTTTCAAATCTAAAACAATCAAACTTTTTGTAGATCCATGCATTGTACAGGTACACGTCTTAGATTCTAAGAATCTCAAAAATCGTCAAATTAACATAAAAAACGACCTTTTAAAATTTACATATGTTTGCTTTCCATAGAGTCTAGACTGTCTATGGCCGTGTTGCCTTCAGTGTCCCTCTGCATACCGTACCCTGCTGTATTTCTGCTGTGTGCATGTCCATCCTCGTGGTGGCTGTGGCTCACAAAGTCAAGACTGGCACTCGACATGTCAGTGAGTTTGGCACGTTCAGTCGAAGCATTCTATAGTGACTTTCTGAGTAGTTTGGCATTTCGGCAGGTTTGGTTCAAGCGGCTTCTCGGCAAATCGCGTGAGACCCAGAACCCACAGAGTGACCGGTTCTGATTCTGCTGAAAGTCGAGATCCGGTTAGCAAATGTGCCAATTCTAATAGCCCCCATTAACAGCGTTTGTCATATTCTGTATATGTTGTGGCTTTGATGTCGGTTTTCATTCTTTAAAGAAAGCATTTCGGATTATATGTTTGCAAAGATGTGCTCACGATTTTACCAGGCTTTAGGAGGCTGACTGTTCGTTTACTTTTAAAATGCCAAAACCTGCTTACATGACTGTTTTTCTAAACAAGATTGTAATAAAAATTTAATAAAGGTAATCGAACAAGGTGAGCAGCATGTGTGTCTCCCCCCCCCCCGACTCTTTGAGTCGAATGTTTAATTCATTTAAATGAACAGTTCAATGGAATCGGTTCTGTAAATTGAACCGCACTTCCTGTCATTAATATCGACGGAGGTGCAGACTCGCTCCCTTTATCCACACGGTCCATGGGGGTCTCCGTAGAGTTTTGCAAACTGTAGTAGCCTTGTCTTATTCCTATTGAAAATACTTTGTCTCTGCCACTGTAAAAAGAATTATAACTTTCACACATAATGAGGGAGGCAAAGCAGTTGAAAGAAAAGGCGAGCCTTTAACATTAAAAGTTTCCTGGTGAAGTTAATTATGCACAGAACAAAACGCGGCGAAATCTCACAAAGGCGCTGAAGATTTTTTTGTGTGGCTGGCGGTGCTATGGAAACCGGCGTGATCCCGGGGGCGCGGACCGATCTGCGTTCTGTCAGTGAGATGATTATCCATGGGCTCTCCAGCCCCGTTCCGAACTATGAACTGGATTTAATCCTGGGCAAAGGTCGTCTCCGAGCTAATTGGGTGGCCGGAACTTCCCTAGATTGTTTTGTGAGAAAATTCACTCTCCACCGAGAGAAGCATCTGAAGCAGATTTGGATAGTTTGCTCATTTTCTCATAACTGTTTAAGTTTGTCCACTCTCTAGGTAGCTATCCACCATTTACGGTACATTTTATTTAAGTAGCAGGAGTTTTTATCCAAAGCGTCGTACATAATTTCTGTTTTGACAATGCAGGGTCAAAAAAGGCACAAAAAATAACAGCAGACTGTGAATCAGAAGAAAGATTGTAGAAACAAATTACCTTTTAATGAATTATTATAATGACACTTTATTTGCAATTTTATTTATTTGGCAGACATACAATTTTGAGAAAGTAGGATCATGACTCGCAGGAGCAGTTGGGGGTTAAGGGCCTTGCTCAAGGGCCCAGTGGTGACATCATTCTGCAGGGCTTGGGAATTGAACCAGAGACCTCCCGATCTCAATGAGCCACACACCCCTCAAGGTCAGGTGTGTGGCGGTTCAGTTCCAGAATGAGATCAAAGGCTGTTTTTTTTTTTTTGTTTAACCATAAATTAAGGTTTTAAGAGTCTCCACACTGATTTTCAGCAGTGTTGCATGTCTTTGCTACTTCTGTGGAGGTTTTTGGTGGGGGTCTGAGGATCAAAGGCTGGAGGGCTGGACCAGTGGCTCACCAACCAGTGGAATTCCCAGTCTGGAAGGATTTTGTGGTCTGGCTTAATGGGAAGAGGAGGCTTGATGGATAAGCCCCGAACATGGATGCGCTCTCGGTCCATCTCGCTGCCCTCTCTGATCCTCCCCCGCAGGCAAAGGGACCTGCGCACCTGCTGGAACATTCCGTGCTTTAGGGGGCGTTCCGAGGCGGCTGGCGGCTCCAGCTCTGAGGGCTCTCGCTCTCCTGGGGCTGAGTATTTGTGCAGCAGAGGGCAGTGAGACTTCTGGGCAGCGGCTCTCAGCGCCAAGCTGTGGCTCGTTTAATGCACCGAATTCTGTCCTTTGTGGGGGGGGGAGTAAAAGACGAGGGAGAAAACAACACTCCGATATTGAAGTTTAGTGATACAAATTTGACTGTGAGTAGCGGCCAGAACGTCAGGCGCTATGCAGCGATGAGACTGAGCCAGCCTTCAGTAGCTGGTCTTTAGCTGACTCACATGGTCATTAGCGGAACGAGGGGAAGCAGGAGCCAAGCCAGGCCTGGATTTCGCTCGGCACAGAATGCAAAATTCTGGAACGGCCAGGGTGGCCGGACTGAGAAAGGAAGTTCATCCAGGGGGAAAGAGCCTGGTTCATCCAGCAAGCTAACAATGAGCAGCCAAGCCTGAAAACAAAGCTCATTGTCATCCATATGCCTTTTCTTACGCTGCATTATCACATGACCCTGTTCTACACAGGTGATTGGTCCTTACTAAAATTGGATATGGAATAGATTAGTGTTATTTTGCTCTTTGAAGAATCATAAAAATAAGTTGCTTGGCTGCAGTTGGACACAGAAGTATTAGTAGTATCGACATTTATATATTTTGCAAGATTCTCTTTAGCAACCATGTGAGCTTTGCTCCAAGTGTTCAGATGGGCTAGAGAAAAATGTTCAGCCGTTTTTGTTTTATTCCTGTCGATGGTTTATGGTGCTTAACTAGGGAGAAGCTTGTTTTACGACGCGTGAGAAATGTAAGGTTGCTTTAATGGACAGGAGATGAAAGGGGCTTCGGTGTATTTCTGCCATTTGAGGGCACGCGTGCGGGGGAAGGCCGATCGAGGTCAGCGGGGGTGCGGCGGCTGTCACAGCACCATCACTCACTGCCCGCAAACAGGTGGCGCAGGGTATGGTGATGGTCATGCTGGTCCTCTTGGTTTATTATGATTATCTATTATCTCCACCAGTATATATGTGCGAGTACAGTGTGTGTGTGTGTGTGTGCGTGTGTGTGTGGGGGGGTTGCAGCTATATTGTGTCCTAGCTTTTTTAAAGTGGGGCATGTAAGAGGGACTCACACAGAGGGGGCCAACCTTATCAGTAGCCAATAATATGTTATGAATCAGTGAGTGACAGGGGAGGAGGCACTCAGGGAGCCAATCAGTTTTCAGCTCAGGCCAGCACCCTTGTGGTCCCGCCCCTGTTTATGCCTCCACTTCATGCCATAGACTGTCTTGCTCTGTGCAAACCATTCATGAAGACTGAAACAAAGGCGATTGAAAACATTATTTTTCCAGCAGGACCTGTTAGCATTAAACATTTAAATAAGTAGCATACCCTTGTGTATGGAATATATAAAGCGTTCAGGTGCGTATGCGTACAGTGAAGCTGATAGGGGAGACATAAGTGTCATGGTGAATCTGTTGTGTTCTTGAGTTATGCTTTTAATGTTATCCAGCTTTGCTGCAGGGCAAGCTAGAGACATTTTCGGGGTGTGTAGCTTGTGGGATTTGGATGAGGATTGAAGTAGTAAATATGTGTTTGTGTGTGTAGAAATACACAGGGCCTCTTCACAGTGTGGGGTGCTGTACTTCTCAGCTGAAGTGAGAGTACAGGACTTGTGTGTGTTGGGGGGGAAGGGGTCAGAAAACGAATTACTTTCATCTTAGCCCACTCGTGCCTTGGGAGGCTCCGAGATTCTTCCTTGAGCTGTGTAATCAGCACAAAAAAGATGCCAGTGTGTTACAAAATTCCTGTGTCATGCCTGTAGTAACCCCCCGCATAAAGTCATCATTGGTACGGTCCAGAGACAGTGGTATCACGGAGGGACACTATAGGGGAAATTGATTGCCAGATCTTTCGATTGCATCCTCCCGGAACTTCTTTTCTTTTCTTCATTCCAAGACTTTTGTTTTTGCATGATGTATCATGAGTGCGTCTTTGTTCCCCAGGAACAAAAGACCTCTTGAAAAAAAACTTTCCTCCATTAATTTTAGCATGTTGTGACTCTGTGGGGAGCCGTAGTGCTCAGACTGGATACAGACAGTACACAACTCTGAGTGGCGGAATCAGCGCAGAGGGCCTCAAATCTCATACAGACGTTGTGAAGAGCACGGTCTCCTGTCGCAGCGGGAAGCATTGCAGAACACAGCAGGCGCAAACGGGAGCTTAATATGCATACATCCACATTCTGTACGGCAAAAACAAGAGCAAAGAAATGCTGCTCAAATATTTATAATCAATAAATTATTTGGGCTAAGTACAAAAAAACAACAGTAAGCAGCTTGTGAATCAGTAGACATTTATAGAAACAAATGACCTTTTAAAGAATGATTGTAATGATACTTTATTTGCATTTTTGTTTACTTAGCAGACAGTTTTATAAAAGAAAACGTATATTGTTTGCGAAAGCTGAGTCAGCCAGTCCCTGGAACGATTGGGGTTTAAGGGCCTTGGTCAGGGTCCCAGCGCTGAAATAGCTCTGTCATGATTTGAAAAAGAGACCTTCCGGTCCTAACCGCAGCACCTCCCCCACCCCGCCTGACATTCAGACGACCAAGGGGGGGGCAGATGACAAGCAGAGTGACTGCAGCCTCAAGGCCGCTCATCAGCAACTCGGGGGACGAGCCTTGGGAACAAAGTCGGAGCTTCACGAACGCTGACGTCGAACCCGTGCTCTGCCCCCCCCCCCTCGATGGAGGAAAGAGTCTCTCACAGTCCCTCAGTGTGCTGTCAGGGTTTGGCTTTTATGGTTTAACAGAGGTGCGTTTTATGGGATGGACGTCCTATAAGGCAAATGTAGACACTCAAAAACCCGGGGCCCCGTGAACACAGAGTTTCCAGTTAGATTTTACATTTATGGATATAAGACTAATTGTTTATTTATTATCCCCGTGTCATCATGGGATTTCCCCCCGCAGCCAAGAACATGCTGAGGGTAACTGGAGTCACCAAATTGCCCATAGGTGGGTGGGTGTGAGTGAATGGTGTGTGAGTGAATGGTGTGTGAGTGGGTGGTGTGTGAGTGAATGATGTGTGAGTGAATGGTGTGTGAGTGTGCCCTGTGATGGGTTGGCACCCCATCCTGGGTTGTTCCCTGTCTTGTGCCTGTAGCCTCCATGTTGGGTTCAAGACCCCCCGCAACCCTGAATAGGTCAAACAGATGAATGTCTCTAATTAGCTGATATTTTTAATACAGATAAAGTTGCCCCCCCCTTTTCCAGGCTGTAATGGACTATTCCAACTTCGAGACATCAGACAGGTTCACTCGGGTAAATGGAAGGAATCATGCTGGGCCCCATTTCTGCTTTCACCTGAAGCCTCCGGATCCAGAGAGTCCACCTCCGGTCTGGGGATATCAGAAAGAGCAGATACGAAACTGCCAGGAAGTAAAAACTGAATTTATGACATTCCGCTCGGACAGTTCCGCGGTAACGTCGAGTTAATCCGACCCTGGTGGAATGGCACTTCCTGCAGTAATTCCTTCTCCGCTCTCACACCGCTCTTTACGGCCCCTGCCTGGTCCAGTGGCTCGGTTCAGTACCCGTCTCATTTGACGGCGCTGCCGCTTCTCAGCTGGGCACGTGGGCTCTTTGCACGGATGGGGGGGTCGGATGGTTCAGAGAGAGTGAAAAATATCCAGCCATATATGCGGCCAGTGGGAATTGAGGTCCTGGGCAATGTACAGTCTCCTGGTATGGTGGGACAGAGTGTTATGAAAGGTCAAACTTAATTATAATTGCACATAATAATAATGTACTTGCCTCATCCTGCTGTCACTGCCCCCCCCCCCGCCCAACAGATTGGCCAATGGCACTCAGAGCAGGGCCTATCCATGGACCAGAGACTGTACTCCCCCAACGTCACCGACACGCTGCGGAACGCCACGCTCACCGTCACCACCATCCTGGTGAGTACCACCAACACCCCTGGTGCCTCCTCTTCACACTCGTCCCCGCTGGTGTTTCAGCTCTCAGCCAGCAGGGGGCGTTTCATAAAAAGCCGTGGGTCTGCATATAAGTACCAGTCAAAGGTCTGGACACGCCTGCTTTTAATGCATTTGTCCCTTTTAGCTGTCATTCACCTTATAGTAAAAGGCCTCGAGGCAGTGAAGCAACACATATCAAATATTGCAGCGAACAAGAGAAGCGTTCGACATCTCAAAAGTTTTCTCAAATTTTAGACTCCCCAAAATACCCCCCTTGGCATTTGTCAGCATTACAGACTCTTAGGATCCTTTCAACCAGCTTCATACTGTATGTGGCCACCTGGAACGCTTCTCCAATAGCCCTGAAGGAGTTTCCACAAGATCTGGGCACAAGTTGGCTACCTCGCTCTTACTCTTTGATCCAACTCATCCCAAACCAGCTCTGTAGGGTTTAGGTGGGGGGGGGGGGATGTGGGGGCCAGGTCATCTGCCACAGCACTCCATCTCTTTCCTAATTTACAAGATAATACAGCGCTTACAGAACCTCGAGGTGAGCTTAGGGTCGGTATCTTGTCGCAAAGCATGTTCTTCAGTAGGTTTCTCCAGAAACCACAACCAGACTCACGTGCGGCTTCATAATCAATATGTGATTAAATTAATTCTAATGAGATGCAGACAGTCTGGGTTTCTGACGGTACCTGAGTCTCATCAGCAGAGCAAACCCAGAGAGTAGGGCCTCTGGGAGCTTCTGTAAAAGGAAATTGATGATAATTATAGCTTATTAATTAATAATCAGCATAAGTGATTTTGCCCCCCAGATAAGTTTAGACCCCTTCTCGATGTACGTTGGGAAATTATGCAGTGTTTTATTCAAGAGCAGACGGTAATTGAGAAGATGATAACATCACCTCCATTATTTTTTGGCTAAAACTGGACTTTACTGGACTTTATCGGCAAAAAAAGAAGGTTCTGTATTGACAGTGCATGAGTTCTGGTGTCTGTGCAGTTAACAAAAAAAAATTAAATTTTTTTTTTTTGCTGGGCAAATATTACCCCCAGGACCCCCATCTCCAATTGTTGTTTTTTTCTCTCTTACTTTTGTCTGATTACAGACCTATTATTTATTAATTTTTTTACCTTTACTGCACTATTTTTGTGAATAAATTTGGTTTCAAATTTTAAAAAATTGGGCTGTGACGTAATAACTAAGTGAAAAACGTGGCTATTGAGGCTAAACCAGTTCAGAACTTCTGCTCTATGAGATTTGAACCCACAACCACGTGGAACGGAATGACAGTGCCCTCACATCAATGGGAAGTGTCTCTGATACGCTGTGGAGGGCCGGACAAGGCCGTCGATCCCGGGCTGGAGTCCCACGTTATAAGTCAGGACACGTAAACAGGCCGCGGATCGGCCGGGTGCGGTATGTAAATGAGGCCAGGACGCAATCAATGCAGCGGGAAAAGCAATTTGCGACTGTCTATATTTGGCAGCACCCCCCCCACCCCGAATCACGTGGCCCCCCTGCGCCTCCCGCCAAGAGCCTTATCGCATTTTTCTCTTCTTTCTTTTTAACCCCCCCCCCCCACTTAAGGTTGGAAATTATCCCGTATTTATTCCCTTCTGAGGTCCTGCCTGCGAGGAATTTATCCAGAGGCGTGAACACATGCGATGTATGTCACGCCGACTCGCACACGTCGCATTATTTTTCCGTTTCGGTCCTCTGGCCAGATGTTGAAAGTGACGCCAATTCGCCAGTGGCTGTTATACTGTCTGCGATTTTTATGGAGAAAATGGTGCCCCAGGAAAGGGGTGTGGGGGGGGGGGGGAAGGTTCAGACTGAATAACCCAACTTTATCGGGGAGCCTCTGGACTTCAGGCATACCAGCTGGGTTTCTTAAAAAATACTGTTGGTTGGGTCAAGCTGTTCAGTGCTACACCCAGGGCTGTATACAGGGGCGGGGCCACAGTGACACTGGCCCCAGCTGAAAGCTGATTGGTCCCTACAGTGCCCCGCCCCCTGTTACTTACCAATTCAAAAGCTTGGCCCCTCTATATGAATTTGCCTATAAAATCCGGCTTATAAAATCCTGGAATCACCGCTGGCTGAAGCTTCCATACGTTCAATGGGTCCCCAGACTGGTTTCCCTTATCCCTGTTTTACCGCAGTCTGGAAAAAAAGGAACATTCCAGGAAAAAAACAGTATATAATAGTTCAAACCATGTGCCCAGCAGGTACAGCCTGTAACATGGTGAAATCCAGCAGCTCAGTTGCGCCCTCTACAGGACTCCCTTTGTCCCCATACCTGTGCTTCCCTGCAGATCTCAGTCTCCTTCTACCGTTTTCGCTGATCGCATTCATTGCTGCGTCTTATGAAATTGTATAAAAAGCGTGATTTTTATTGCGCCGTCATCCCTTGATATGTGTCTTTCCATCAGAGGCGGAGCCAGACATTTTATACACCCGGGGCTTTAGCCCCAAAGGGTAGTATGCATGTGGGATGGGGGGGGGGGGGGTTAGAAATGACTGAAAAACATGCTGTGAAGTTGAAGATTTATCAGAAGCTACTTAAGCTCAGAAT
>JAODJU010000038.1:18212340-18228088 GCA_026776725.1 Gnathonemus echidnorhynchus | reverse complement strand
GGGGGGGGGGCGGGGGGGGGGGGGGGGGAAATGGCCGAGCCCAGGAGTCACATTCACTTTAAAGACAGATGAGTCCTTTGGCTGTATATGAACAGTCACTGAGGAGCAATTTCACCTTATCTGCGCTCATTCATCACCAGCACGCCGTTCCTGTCGCCTTTATCTCCGCCGCGAGCGGCATGGCTCACCCGCGAGGCTTTATTTCCGGGGCGTGCTGTTTGCCGAGCGGCGACGAGGTCCACCCTCAGACACACACACACACACACACATAGATATTCATCCATAGACACGCAATGACACACACATAGATATTTGAGCATAGACATGTGGTTGTGCTACCATTTTATAATGTATTTCCCTTTCATTTTTACTTAGAAAAATAATGATATTGTCTTCCATTCCTACAAATATGAAAAATAATGGTTAAACATAACAGGTAAAGCCTATAATTGATAAAAGGTTTTTAAATTTTTGTTAAATGGGTGAATGCTTTATGGAGGGCATTTTTTTCCTTAGATTTAATTAAATTCGAGTGAATTCAAGTTATATAGTTATATAGTTCATATAGCGCCTTTCACAACAAAGTAGCCCTAAAGCACCTGACTTGAGTGTACAGCCATCCATTACAATGTCATTGTAGTATCTTGTATATCTTGTATATATTCTGAATCGTTGTGATACGCAGGAACAGTTCCCGGGCACGTGTGCTTCAGCTTTTGGACGTATGTGAAGCGGGCAGGCCGAGCTAAGCCTCAGAACCCAGCTCTCTTCTCTTTTTGAACCCGCGACGTGACAGGGTGGGGTACCAGTGCTGGGGCACGGTGACAAGGCGCGAGCCATCATGCGTGGCAACTCAGCAGACTGTCATGGAGATGCACCGCGCCTCGTTATCATCCCCAGGTGCGGGGGGCGGGGCTCAGGACCTCTGACCTCCCAGAACCACGGAGGAGCCTTTCAGAGTTCTATCATTTGCTGAGTGCAGGTGACAGTGGACTGGTGTGGGACAGTAGGCTCTTTGACCCCTGCCTGGCTGGGGGGCAGCCCGGGCTTCATTTGGCTGCGTCTTGGGTCCTTTCTGAAGCACCTTCCAGAAACATCACAGCAGTGGCAGGTGCAGCAATGGTGGTCAGATTAGTTGTCGCATCTGTAAATGAAGAAAACTTTTCCGGATGGAGCCTATTAAAGCCATGCAGATAGGAAAGCCAAACTTCAATAGAATCAGGGGTGCATACAACGGTGCTGCCAGTTGGGCTTTGGGCCTAGCTGAAAGCTGATTGGCCTCCAGAGTGCTCCCTCCCCTGTCAATCACCGATTCAAAGCATATCATTGGCTAATGATAAAGTTGGTCCTTCAGTATGAATTATCGCCAATCTTATGCCCCCTACCTTAAAAAAATCCTAGAAATGCCCCAGATAAAAAGGCATTTATTTTGTGACGCTGTTAACGCTGAATAGCAACACACTGTCTATCGACTGATGAGTGAGTTTTATGATTGGTGCGTCGATTGGGCGCCCCTTCCTGAGTGCATCTCACTGACACGGGATCCCCCAGCCGGAGGCCTAACACACTCAGGATGAGCCAAAAACAGGAAGCGGCAGGCCTCCCACTCTCGTATCGGTACCTGGGCGTTTAGGCCTGCGTTAATTAACAGTGTCTTTTCCTGGGCGGCTGGGAGACATACAAGACCTTTTAATGTACCTCAGAGAGAATTTGCTTATTAGCCTTGCCCCCCACCCGCCCCCCCCTCAGCCACCTTGACCTTTTGGCTGCAGGGTTGAGCCCAAACGGACCCAGGCAGTGTCTCAGTAATAAACTCGGTGTTGCGGGACGGGGACCATTTGCTAAGCACTGTGCCGTGGGCCCTGAATTTGCATATATATTGCACCTGCCCCCGGGTGTCGTGCGGCCATTCCCGGGGCGGTCTGTCTGGTGGGGGGGGAGGGTGATTTTAACAAGCTAACAGCCTGTGGCCATCTCGAAAGTCTGCTTGTCCCCCTACCCCCTTCACCAAGTTCTGTAGTCCATAATTTTCATCTTTTAACTGGCACCCCCCCCCCCCCCACACACTGACTCACGGTCAAAACTAAGGCGGGACAATGGTCCGTGGTGGGTGTCGGGTCCGATCCCATCGCCATGGTAACCCGACAGAGGCTGCAGACGCTCTTTGACTTTGGCCTGAATGATTTCCGTGGAGATGGAGTGTGTCGACTGCGCTTGGCGGCGTCCCGCCACTGTGACCTCCAGCCGGGCTGAATTAAAGTCGCTTGACAAACGCTATAAAGGTGCTTGGACGAGAGGCTGGGCTCCGGCCTGCCGGGGGAGCGTTGCCATGGCGACAAGAGGTACCGAAAGATCTGTCTTAATGGCCCAGTATGAGTGTCTCCAGTCCTCCAAACAGGGGAGAATGAAGAAAATAGAGGCGTCTTGTTTTTTTAGGGGGGGGGGGGGGGGGGCCCAGATTACCTACAAAGGCTTTAAAAATTTCTTTCAAGGCTGGCATTGAACTGGAAGGATGTGTTGTGTTAAAGGTTATAAAGCTCACAGTCTGTGTGGACCTTTCTGAGAACTGCATTCATGTGCTCCAGGATGTAATCTAAGCTATTTTATCGCTCCTCAGTAAAAATTTGCCTGATATTACATCCTTGAGAATAAAATATATGTTAAGAAATGAATCCGTCCAGGTATCAAGAAGTAGTTATACCCAAATATAATAGGGAGTGTATTAACTGGAGTTATTGGCTCCTTCTGGTTTATTTACGTACCTATGCAGTGTCCACAGGGGCGGAGTTATATGTCACCTCCCCCCCCCACAGGAGAATCCTTATGTAATGCTGCGGGAGAACCATCAGAACCTGGAGGGTAATGAGCGCTATGAGGGCTTCTGCGTGGACATGCTGAGAGAGCTGGCCCACATCCTCAAGTTCAACTACCGCATCCAGCTGGTGGGGGACGGCGTCTACGGCGTGCCGGGGGCCAACGGCACCTGGACGGGCATGGTGGGCGAGCTCATCTCCCGGGTGAGGACCCCTGCTCTGACCCTCACCGCCTTCTTACGCACCTCCTAACTGCCAACCCCCCTACTCCTAGTGCATTGTTATCCCCCCATATTTTCAGGAGCCTGCAGGGCTTATCAAAGACTTGCTGGTTTGAGTTCTAGCTGTTTCTGGAGCTTCCTATCAGGTATCGGGTGTTTCTGAAGATGCTGGTTCGGTTTTAATTGAATTTATATTTATAAAGCACCTTTCGCAACAGATTTAGTCTAAGGTGTAGCACAAGAATGTGTAGCAATATGTTACTGCATTGTTTACGCAAAGCGGTGCATGAAATAGGGAAAAAGTAAAGAGGCAAAGAAAGAAGACAACAGAGGAGAGGAACTAAAAACTCCCAATTGGGGAGAAAAAAAAGCTCATAGGAGTTTTACTTGCACAAAAAAATGTTTTGAAGGAACTAGAGGAGGCCAATCCAATGTCTTGGTTCCGCCTCCTCTAATTGCTTGGAGCCACCTCCTCTATAATCTGATTGGCTATCTCTCTGAACCAATCATATTTCCTTCTGCCCTCAGAACATTTTTGGTTAAGTAAAACTCCCACGAGCAAATAAAAACCTTCTATGGGACCAAGGTCAATTAGCTAGCCGACCCTTCCGTGGGCATGCAGACATTATAGAAAACATAAAATGGGGCTGCTTTAATAAAAGCGAGGTGGAAACTGTGATCATCCATCCATCAGGGGCTCGTCCTCCTTGCAGGTCTGTGTTTGCCCGCAGATCGGAGGCCGCGCCCACGATGGTTCACAGCTCTGGTCCTGGAGGACAGAGATCTGTAATATTTTTTACTCTGGCCAGACGTCTTGGATAATTATGCATAATTGAGCTGTCGATTGCATTCCCAGCGGCGTTTGGGCTGTCTTGACATTTGTGAATTCGCTTATTACATTTACATTAGTATTTGTACTGGTAGGAAGGATGAAATTATATACTGTTCTTCATTTTTTTGGCCATTAAAGCAATAATGCAGTGCCATCCATTATCATAATTGATTACTTCAGTACTTGGAGTACTTAATAACTCCTGAACAATTAAGTAACTAGTGACTGATGAATGCTAATTAGGCTGAGTGCTAATTTGAATGAACCAGATCGAGTTCAACACATTCAGCATAGTACCCCTGCAAATGTCCATGTTGCACTATAACATTTAGATCATTAATTTACACTTGCTCATCAAGACTCGTTAATTGAGTGTTTTATCTGAAGGAAAACCCAGCTAACACAGTGATACTTGTGAACTGAGGATGACACACTGTCTCGGCCTTAGTAATGGGAGGAATGAGACTCTGGAGAGATCATCGCACACTCACGACTGGACAGTGATTGTTGTGTTGCAAAGCCATCTAGTCTGGCCAGCAGGGGGCGCCATTGTTATTAAGGGAAACAGACACATTTATCATTCTTCATGATTAATAAAAAAATGACATTTTAGCTCACCACTGAGATCACACTGATGGCACAGCACAGTGATTGAATTGATCCTCCCTCCTCTAAGTAATGATTTTTTTTTAATGAGCAATAGCATTCCAGACCCTTCCCTCATACAGCAATACACTAAAAGACTCATTTAACTGCATTGCCGTTTCACTTTATGTTGACACCATTTATCTGACAAAATGAAATTTCTGTATTCAGTGAATTTCTTTTTCACCCTGACTTGGAGATATTTGTTTGAGGAAAAAAATATGACTTGAAGCAATCTACTCAATTACACAGTTTTACCCAATTATTTTCTGACGGGCCTATTTTGTCCGCTCGTTAAGGTAAATTGGATTTGTTTAGTAAATGGAATTTTATATAGCTGTCCAGGAAACGCTTAAAGAAGTTCACTGAATGGACCTTAATGACTGTATTCAATGGCTGGGTGTGAAACAGCGGTCTGGTCAACCTGGAGCTCTGTCTCCATTTGCAGGGTTAATACAGGGTCAGAGCGATTACAGAAACATAAAGAGCCTGGGTCAGCTCTCCAGCGCCCCCTTCCATGTCTCCCTGGAGCTGGCCGTCAATGCCTCGTTGAGCTCCACGGTGTCTGTGTGGGGTGTTACTGACTGTCAGCTCACACGCGTAGCGCTGTAAAATGCACCGTGCCATTTCTGTGATTTTTACGTTTTTCTGAATGAGATATGATCTTTTGCCTTTTATCGCAGGTTTTATCAACTAGTGATAGAAGAATTCAGCGTGTAGCGTCAGGCTTAAGGACACAGAGAATAACATGGAACGGATCAAGCCGTTGGGTCGTTAAGGAAAGCATTAACAGTGATATATGTCTTAACAAGGTCCATCTGGAACATTATATCAAGTCTCTTACACTACCCAGCTAGATGGATGGATGGATGGATGGATAGTAAAAAGACATTAAGTGAAAAATTGTCATTGTTGACACACCACAGCAAAACGTGCCCTCTGCACTTAACCCATACTGTATGTGACATCAATGAACAGCTAATTTAACACCCAGGGGCAGTATGTTGGTCAGGGTACCTTACTGGTCTGGGATTCAAACCAGCAACCTTTCACTCACAAATGTACTTCCCTAACCACTAGGCCTCCACTGCCCCAATGGCCAGTAACCGTAAATAATGGACAATGATAAGCAGTAACTGTCAAGAATGTCAAAGTATTGCATGGAATTCCATAACTCCCGCTAAAGGAGTTAGCGAGGCAGTTGTTGCACGGAAGCCAGATAACGACCTGGAGGACCCCACAAATTAAAGATCTAAAAGGTGTCCTGTTGTGTTTCTTCTTGGAGCAGAAAAATATAAACAGGCCAGAGTCAGGAAATCAATATAATACTCCAGCAAAAACAGGGGTACATCCACCCCAACCTGCTCGGCTGCAGGAGCTTTTGTGTCTGTTTTATGTTTTTATTTGATGATTGTGGTTATTCAGCCATGTATTTTGTACCCAACAAAATGATCACAACTGCATGATATTTTTTTTTTTGTTAAAACTGTCTGGATTGTTCTTCACATCATAAGGTGAGAAAGGGGTGATGCTAGAGGAGGAGAGTAGAGGAATGGTCTCCGTGTAGGAGAAAAAATCGAGAAGGAGACAGAGGATCGGGGGACTATTGACGGGCGGGGCCACAGGGACAGTGACCGCAGCTGAAAGCTGATTGTTCCCTGAAGTGCCTCCTTCCTGTCACTCACCAATTCAAAACTTGTCATTGGCTAATGATATGGTTAACGCCTCTGTATGAATTATCACCCCTCTTAGCCCCTCTCACCTTTAATATCCTAGAATTGGCCCTGAAGAGGATCACCAGGGGAAGCTATTAAAACAGAAGGGGCAGAAAGGAAAGGAAGAAGCGATGCAGGCAGGAGGCCACTGATAATTAGCATTTTGTCTCAGTGTATCTAGCAGAGACTGGAAACAATGAAGTGTGAATTCTATGGGAAAAAAGGCACAGAGGAGACGGACAGCCAGCTCCCTCCCCACTGCAGAAAGAGCACTGGTGACCCTCAACAGCATCCGTCTTCGAACAATACGAGAGGGATTTCTTCACTATTAGTTTGACCTCTGTTAACATTTTTTTGTGCCTGGTTCTGCCTCAGTGGACCATAACTTGTATTTGACTAAATGACAACCGGGTACTGGGTCTTGAAGAATATATGCAGATGATACTGATGTTTGTGGATGGGGGGGAGGGTTTTGATTAGGGGTTAGGGATATGAGTAAGGAGACTGGCAAACGGGTCAAAATTGAATGTTGGGTGGATATCCATGACTCTCATTATCAGTGAATGACCCAGCCTGTCAGACGGATGGTTTCGATCCTCTCTGAATGCCTTCTTGCATGTTTAAATCTCCATTCATCATACTCACACGTCGTCCCACAGGAACAGGCCAGGGGCTGATGAATTGGGAGCTGACATTGCAGCAGTGACTTCAGAAAGCCGATTAGGGCATATGACGTTTCATAACTGCATAAATCGGGTGTGTTTTTATGATGTTTTGTTCTGTTCTGGGTCCGCTCCCGCCAGTGGCTGCCTCTGTCTTTGCGGGAGTTGCAGTGTGTTGCGTTTGTCCTGCTGGGGAGGGCAATTTCGGGTGCAAGACCATTGAGATGGGAGATCCTGCCGTAGTGGGGCGTTGGGTCTGACGGCTGTCCTCTGTAACATCTCCCGACTTAATCATCAAAAGTTCAGTCCGTGTCATCCCTAGCCCCCCCCCCCCCCCCCCACACACACACAAACTGGCGTGTTTTTGTTTTGCTTCAACTTCCCCGGTCGCTCCGTCTCTCGGCCTTTAGGGCCGCCGTGTCCGTCGGCCTCCGTCGTTAAACATTCATGCCGCGTCTGACACTCTGCACGCGGTACAGCACCACCATAAAACTCCGCCGGTTAATAACTTATGAGACAGGCCCGGTTCTGGACCTGCTCACGGACCTGCTCCGGTGCTCGGAGTCATTCTCCTTCCATAATGTCCCTCCGTGGAACCAGAGCCGCACAACAGCATGGCTTGGGGCTTGGAAAATAATAGCCGATGCCCCTGCCCCCAGGGTCGGGCCAACCCTTTTTGTGGCCCTAAGCAAAATTTGAATTGAGGCCCCTTTCCTAGGGTGGATTAAATTTGCAGGGGGTGGGGGTGTCGATAAAGGGTGAGTTCCAGTGGATTGATTGTTCCATTTTTCACAAGGCGTGGCGCCCCCTAGTGTATGGGCTCCTGGAAGTCTTCCCCATTGCCCATTCTCCCCTAGTGGGCAGCTCAGGAAGGGCAATTCACAGCCTTGCCTGACCCCATCGCCCTCAGCCTGTTCTGATTAATCTCCCCGGACTGACCTGGCCAGACAGACATCCTAGAGGCTGATTGACTCCATGACCCATATCTTTGCTTTATCTCCCTCCCCCCACCCCAGAAAGCTGACCTGGCTGTGGCCGGACTGACCATCACGTCCGAGAGGGAGAAGGTCATCGACTTCTCCAAGCCATTCATGACCCTGGGCATCAGCATCCTGTACCGAGTGCACCTGGTAAGAGATGGCACTGGGTAGGTAGGAACCCAGGAAGGGTCGGGGGACCTGCAGTGGTCCAGGAAGGGTGGGGGGGTCTGCAGGGGCCCGGGAAGGGCAGGGGGTCTGCAGGTAACACCTGGTGTTCTTGGCAAGTAACACTGTCACCGAGGATCTCCCAGTTTTAGCCGGTTCCCCAGGCCAGGAAGCAGGAGAAGCCCTATATCGGTCTGGCTGTTTTAGAGCCTGTGTATAATTACTCAGATTATGTATATTAATTCTGAAATACCTGCCCCCCCACCCCCTCCCAATCCAAGGTGACCCATTGAGCTCACCGCTGGCTACCATCCAGTCAGTACTGTGGCGCCGGTCCAGTGGGTCATTCACGTTACCTCCCTGCCTCCCTCAAGCCTCCAGCCTGCAACATGCATATACCCCCCACCCTCAGCTCTACCTGGAGAGGTGTGGGGGGGGGGGGGGGGGGTCAGCAGCATTGCACAACTTTCTAGGTGCTCTATAGGCATTCCTTCTCTATGGCATCACCAAGGGGTGGGGTCAACGCAAACGATGCAAGGAGTTTCCTCTCTTCTGAAGCTCCTCAAGGAACGTTCCTCTTGTTTTCATCCAATCCGCTGGGTTCCAGCCCACTGGCTCGGGGGGAGGGGGGGGGGGCATAATGGAGGACCCATCCTGAGAGGAGGGGGTGTCTTGGGGAAATCGCTCACACTGGGCAATCTAACACACCAATCTCCACGGCTGCTCTCGATCAATTACGACAGCGTGGTGCCCCCAGGAGCGATGCCCCCACTACCTATCTAAAAGTCCAAGGGGAGTCACCCCCCCCCCCCCAAGGTCAATAGCAATTTGGAATTCAGAATGGAATAAGACGGGGCCTTAATGTTTATCACCAGCATGAAGGCTGATGTCGGCTGGCCAATCGGAATTGTTCCCGTCCACTGGGTTTCTTTCTGCATGCATTGCTCTTCTTCTGGGCCACCAGAGGGTCACAGGTTTGGGCCTTGGGCAAGTTGGTGGTTCCAGTATAAATGCAGCCTAGCATGGATGGGTCCGGGATGTTGCTAGGAATCATGGGAGCTGTTGGCAATGCATTGAAGGGCAGGAGCGTATAAGAGAGCAAGCCCAGGGCCCTGGACGGCACTGCATTTTCACTGCACATGGATTACACGGAAACAGACTGCTGCTCTTTATGCTCCTTTGATGGTGACTGCGGAGGAATGGCTGCTGGAGCTGGCAGCAGGAACGGAGCTCAACTGTCCTGTGTCCAGAGTCTGATGTGGCCATCTGGATATGGCCGGTTTAAACTGCTTTGGCAGGGGGCTTCTGACATCTCACACAGATGAACAGCAGCTCCACATGTGGATCGTCCCAGTGTGACACTGGAACTCAGCCTAAAATGCAGAAAATTGCTCCAGGTGGTGGAAGGCTCTGATCACCTCGGCGGGCCTCTCTTGGTGGGTGGTGTGTGGCTCAGCATATGATGCTTCAGACCAGGGGGTTGCTGGTTCAAGTCCCCTGCTTGGCAGTGCGATTTTATTGTTGGGCCCTTGAGCAAGGCCCATAAGTTTCAAGTGCTCTGGGGACTGTCTGAACCTGCCTTGTGAAAAATTTATGTCTGCTAAATTAAGTTTAACCGTTAACCGTTTTCATTTTTTTCAGATGTGAATAGAATGTGTGGGGCTGTAAAAAATAGAAAATATATCATTTTTAGAAATTACCCGACACCTCCACAAAACCCCTAGCACTGCATGGCCCACTGGAATACAGGGGACGGACGGGTACTGGGGGGTTCGGAACCATGTGCTAAATAAAACATAAATGGAAAAGGTGAACGAAAATTAAACGGTGACATCGGTAAGAACGTCCCTTAGTCTGCGAGGTGGAAGGCTGGGCAGGCTGGTTTATGCTAATGTCGTTCAGCTAATGTGACATTCTCTTGTCGTTCAGCTAACGAGACCTCACGTCATGTAGCTAACGTTGTGTCCTCATGCTATTTGGTTAGCTACATTATATCATTCTACTACTGTGATGTTCTAACATAAATTGGCTAACATGACATTCTGGTGTCATCCGACTACCGTGGAGCTCATGTGTCTTTGACCTAAACTGATGTCTTCACATCATTCAGCCCCCACATCATACGACAGCCAGTAAGTACATAAATAGTCGCACTTTGCTTTGACTCTACAGAAAAGCTTTCTGAATGATATGTCCACCTTTAGGCCAAAGCCAAACGCAAATATTTGCAACAAATGGGGACATTTAGGGCACGTTTTCACCTCACCAAGTACGGTACTTTTGGTATTTTCACTTTTACATTGACTTCCACTCGAGTACCAGTGTCAAAAGGTCCAGTACCGAAAGTGCCAAACCAGCTGGGGTACTTCTTTGGTACTTCAGTACTTTGGGGTGGGACTTGATTGGTTATGCAAGTAGCCTGCCACTGAAACACAATACGTACGCCGCCTTGAAAACAATCGTGAACTCAGAAAATAATGATAAATGAAGAAAAAAAAAAAAATGCAATTTGGTCGTAAGAAAATATACAACAGAAAGATTCGGATGGCATGACAAGAACTTAAAAAGTATTTTGTTGAAAATACTAATACAGCACCTAGCAATGTGCAATGTAATTTTGTATCATACATTTCTCACAAACCCGTCTTCTAGTGGTTTAAACGACAAGGATGAGAATGATTACGATTGTCTGAGAGAACATATGCAGCACTCATGCAAGCGCAGCGGAGGTGAACTTTAAACTGATTTTTAAACATATAAGAATCTATGAAATGAATGATAATTAAAATTACAAAGCTTGCTGTTTTTTTTTTCCCTATGACAGAGTAACAGAGTAAAAATATTTTGGTGAAACTTTAACCCTCACGCTATAATGTCCGTACAGAACGAAAGTAAGAAAAAGCCTTATTTTAATATAGCTGTGATGTCAGTCGACGCCAGTAACAGTTTTTATGGCAGTGGAAAACCAACACCAAAAGGTCGGTACCTGGCGCAGTGGAAAAGTCCACGTTTTTGCTCCCTCAGCCAATCAAGAAGGCCGAATACCTGGTACAAGTGTGTTGGACCAAAAATGTGGACTGATGGAGGTCTTTGGGGACTGGATTGAGAAACACTGCTCTAGGAAATTGGAGACCTCTCTTTTGTTTTCGAGTGGACCTCACGGCCACAGGGTGCACCCCTTGGGGGGGGTGGATGGCTCAGAAGATTCTCAGCTTCACACTCAACTGTATATGTGTTCGTGTGTGTGTGCATGTGTCTGAAAGGAGTGTATGGGATATGTGATCAGAAGCATTCCAATGTACAAAATTTAGCTTTAATTTCAAAATCCCATTCAGCATCCCGTTCCAGAGCACAATCCATGCTTGTTGATCTTTGGCTAAAGTCCATTAGCATATAGCTGTCCAGATATCATTGTACTGTTTTCAGAAGTGGCCTGCAGATGATACCCCAAGTGGGCCAGCCTTTTCCTTTTTTCCTCCTATGTTTGTTGTTGTATCCATTCATGCACAGAGAGTCGCCGTGCGTCAGAAGAGCTCGTTGGCTCTGCCGCTGTTTTCAGCAGGTGACCCTGCCTCGTAAGGTCACAGGATGATCCACACTCCTGCAGAGTGATAATTGACCCAGCTCCCTTCAACTCCTCGCTGCCTGTAGGCAAGGGAGGAGTGCAATGCATCTGTCTCTGCGGGGGCCATAAATAAAGGAATGCCCATATGAAGTATTACCATAAATCAATAAAACAATCAGCTGTCTCAACGCCACATATGTAACAAACATGAGATCCCTGGCAGGACCTTTGAAAAGACCTTTGTTTTTCTCTCCCCTCATTTAAAGTTTTCAACTTTCTCTGGGTAAGAGAAATACGGACATCATTTCAAAGCTTATTTAAGACACTTTGAAGGGCACCTTTATATGCTTACGGTCCTTAGTCAGTCACAGAGGGACACAGGAGCAGGGACGTACCTTGAAATGTGACCTGATGCAGATTTGTCTCACAAAGCTGGGAGATTAATGACCAGCGTTAAACCAGAGCCCCGTTGTGGCCATCCTTGAGCTAAATAATAAGTTGTGATGCACTAATATTTTTAAAGTGTCGCATTTTATAAAGCACGCCATCTGCCCGGGTCACCTTAGTGGCGATTGGTGGGCTTGGCACAAAAGGGCGGATTCAAGCTAGCGACAAACATGTTGATTGGCTGTTGCTCCAAAGTGGCGGGGAAAAGGTGCACGACCAGTGTGAATAAGTGGTTCATTTGGCCGGATACCAGAAGCACTGAAGTCGGATAATAAATTAGAGAGACCAGTCATAACTCGCCTATACTCCATAGTCGTGTTGTAACTCTAACTCTGACCGTTTAAACTATTTACTGCCTCACAGCTAATTCCTTCCCGGTGGTGAAATACCGTTACAGGATGAGTGATTACCGAAGTGTGGCTCTAGGTCACAGCTGCAGTGTAAATATCTAATCTGTAGATGTGTGTGCGTGTGTGTGTCTCAGGCCCGCAGACCTGGGTACTTCTCCTTCCTGGACCCGTTCTCCCCCGGAGTCTGGCTCTTCATGCTGCTCGCCTACCTGGCCGTCAGCTGTGTGCTTTTCCTAGTGGCCAGGTGAGTCGGGCAGCCGTGTGGCGACCCCTGCTGGTGCGTCCCAAGAACTGCGTTGCTATGCAGTGCGATTCTTCTGAAAAATTCCAACACAGCTGCCTTGAGCTCTTTCAGGTCCAGCTTCAGTAAGCACCTCTGACAGCTGGTGGCTCTCCAATGTGCCACGGTAGCCCGATGGAGGCACACTGGTGATTTTTCAATGCACAGGTTCTCTCTCAAGGGCTTAGACTACTGCTGCTCTGAAAGATAATGTGATGTGCGCTACACACAAGACTTCTCAACACGCAGTTCCTATACATTCAGGTCGCTGTTATTGCATTGGGGATGCATGGAGAAGCTGATTACTTTCATTAAATTATTTGTCGGTAAATAAATAGATATATACATATATAGAATTTGTGCATCTGGATTGGGGTGGGTATGATATTATATGTGGCTTAGCTGTATGTATTCTATGTTGCTGTATACATGGTTCTGGATGGTTCCCATTGTCCGTTTGTGATAAAATATATGAGGATAATTATATCTTTGTACTTTTTCCTATTCATCCTGACCATAGACTTACTCCTTATGAATGGTACAATCCTCACCCCTGCCAGAGAGGGCGCTGTAACCTGGTGCTCAACCAGTATTCCCTGGGCAACAGCTTCTGGTTTCCTGTGGGGGGGTTCATGCAGCAGGGCTCTGCTATCGCCCCCCGTGCTCTGTCCACACGTTGCGTCAGTGGTGTCTGGTGGGTATGAGCCTGAGACATGCGTGGACACACATACACATACATACACACACACACACACACACACACACACAGACATTTGTGTTCATATCTTTGTGGGGACTCTCCATTCATTCCTATGGGAAAAAAACCCTAATGTCAACAATGATGACCTTAACCCCTACACAGCCCCAACCTTAACCATAAGTAACCAAAGAAAATACAAGGCAGTCATAAAGTATTATAAAAGGTGGTCCCCACAATGTCAAAATAACAAGTTATTATCACACGTAATATATTTTAATCACATGTAATATATACCTGACCCACACACACACGTGTGCCAGTTTGCCTCCAGACCACATTATATATACATTATGTGGCCTCATGAGCTGAAGAGGTTTTGCTGCCCCCTGCAGGTGGGCCTTCACACTCATCATCATCTCCTCCTACACCGCCAACCTGGCCGCCTTCCTCACCGTGCAGAGGATGGAGGTGCCCATCGAGTCTGTGGACGACCTCGCTGACCAGACGGCCATCGAGTACGGCACCATGCACGGCGGGTCCACCATGACATTCTTTCAGGTAAACCCCTCTTTAGTGCTGGATGAGCCAGACAGTTGTATGGCGACCCCTGTTGGTGCATCCTAGGAACTGCATCCCTAAGAAAAATCCAGGCAAATAAAAAAATAATAAACTAAAGAAACCTGTAAAAACCTGAAATCCCCACTCACCCATTCCTGTAGCACCTTCTTACCTTCTTCTGAATCCCACCATTCTTATTAAAAATAAACAAGACTGTGTATCATGTGTCCTTTCCTAAATTTCCTTCTGGATAAATAAAGTATCTCTATCAATCTATCTCTCTCTCTCTCTCTCTCTCTCTCTTTCTCTCTCTATCTATCTATCTATCTATCTATCTATCTATCTATCTATCTCTCTCTCTTTCTCTCTATCTATCTATCTATCTATCAATCTCTCTATCTCTCTATCTATCTATCTATCAATCTCTCTCTTTCTCTCTATCTATCTATCTATCTATCTATCTATCTATCTGTCTATCTATCAGTCTATCTCTCTCTTTCTCTCTCTCTATCTATCTGTCTATCTATCTGTCTATCTATCAATCTATCTCTCTCTTTCTCTCTCTCTATCTATCTATCTATCTATCTATCAATCTCTCTATCTATCTATCTATCTATCTCTCTCTCTCTCTCTCTCTATCTATCTCCCCCCCTCGCGCTCCATCCTGTCTCATCCTGGCCGCTCGTTCGCCCCTCCTCACAGAACTCACGGTACCAGACCTACCAGCGCATGTGGAACTACATGCACTCCAAGCAGCCCGGCGTCTTTGTGAAGAGCACAGAAGAGGGCATTGCCCGCGTTCTCAACTCCAACTACGCCTACCTGCTGGAGAGCACCATGAACGAGTACCACCGACAGCGCAACTGCAACCTCACGCAGATCGGCGGCCTGCTGGACACCAAGGGCTACGGCATCGGCATGCCACTGGGTATGGCCCAGGCTGCACCCACCAATCATATAGTGCTCAGGCGTGCATCCGCGAATCATAAAGGGACAACGCATGCAACCACCAATCACAGAGTGACAGCGCATGCAACCACCAATCACAGAATGACGGCACATGTATCCACCAATCACAGTGTGACAAGGCATGTATTCGCCGATCACAAATAGCTGGGGTCTGCAGTCACCAATCACAGAGTGCTACCACATGTGGTCACCAATCACATAGACCACTAAGGCATGCATCCACCAATCACAGGATGCTAACGTATGCGGACAACGATCACAGAGTGCTGGGGCATAAACTCCCCAGTCACACTTGGTCGGGTTGTATATTCGCAGTTGTCAGGTTGCTAAGATGCGAGATCGGCCACAGCCAGTCACAAATTCTAACACCAATTAACAGCTCGCCTGAGTTTATCTGCACAAGCAGAATCATCCGGTGCCTTTGGAAAACGTGTGAAGTGAATTAGCATTAATAAAATCATAAAGGTTTTTGATTGTTCTCTGTCCCTTATTAAAATCACTACTTATTTCCACGCTAAAGAAAAACGAAATGAAATAAAGGTTTTTAGGGTACCAGCTGAAGCCCGACATGCTCACCGGCTTGGTTCTTCTGCTCTGCACGCCCGGGCTCTGTGTACCGGGACGAGTTTGACCTGGCCATCCTGAAACTGCAGGAGGACAACCGGCTGGAGATCCTCAAGCGGAAGTGGTGGGAGGGAGGGAAGTGTCCCAAGGAGGAAGACCACCGTGCCAAAGGTACAGTGCCCCCTGGTGGCACATTACCAGCGGTGCATGCCGCCACCTACTAATGGTGAGGAGTCTGAGTAAAAGGCCTCCACCTGTCCCCGCCCCCCCGCCCCCCCCCCC
>JAODJU010000038.1:18198521-18211180 GCA_026776725.1 Gnathonemus echidnorhynchus | reverse complement strand
CTGCGGCCACGCTCGCATCTGCCCCGAGTGCCGCCGTTTCCAGGGGCTACGGGCACGTGTGGCGGGGGCAGCCGGGGCAGCCGGTGCCTCACCCACCCACAGCGAGGGCAGCTTCGAGTGGGAGAAGACCATCGACGTCGGGGAGCCCGAGTAGACCGCACGATCACGCCCCCTGCCCTTCCCGTTTGGTCTGTCCCGTTTCCCTGGGCACTCTGAGGCAGGTACTGTAGCAGGTGGGTGGGCTCAGGGAGCTCTACAGCAGACTGGACCGTACCACACCTCCTGGGGGAGTGTCCAACTCTGTGCCCACTGTCTCCCCAGGGCTCTGGCAGTCTGCCCACGAGGAGCATCGTACTATGCAGTATCTCTCTTTGCTTTGTCGCTGTTGTTTATTTTCCATCGGGTCCGTCACCTGCAGATACAGATATGCGTCACCGCGGTTTCAGTATCACTGCTGTCCCCATTGCCTATTATTAGCATAAGCATCGTCGTTCATCTTTTCTTTTTTACGATCTACGGACACGCTTTCCGACTGAGAGCTGCAGAAACCGACCGGGGAGAGGGAGGAGACTTCGAATCACTCGCTCGGTTTTAAAAAGTGCCAAAAACTGTGCGTGAAACCCTGCGCTGTGGAACTGAGTCGCATCGCAGCCCCGACGGAAACGGCGAGTGGACGGAACACGATGTGCACAATGACCTTTTTTTTTTTTTTTAAATAAAGGTGATATTCTATATTGAAACGTTTCAGAGCTGTCTTCACAAAGCAAGGGGGTTTAGTCTCACTAGGAATGCCGTTACTCTGGGATTGAACATTAAGTCCCTGGTGGCCATTGGGGCCCTAAGAAGCCAGTTTGATTACATCACCCCGCATATGTGTCTTGAGCTTAGCTCAGCGGTGGCCAATCTTATCCACAAAGGGCCGGTGTGTATGCAGGTTTTTGGGATATCCTGTAGGTCAGCTGTTCAAACCCAGGTGTGAGGACTCTTCAGCCAATCAGTCCTCTAATTACTAATCTAATTAGGGAGTTACAGCGAAAACCCGCACACACACCGGCCCTTTACGGACAAGATTGGCCACCCCTGGCTTAGCTGATGCTTTTCAGCTGGGTCTGGCACAGTCATAGTCTGGCAGGCTGTCTTTTGCCTTCAGTGCTTCCTGCTTTCTTTCCAGTGGTGACATCATTTCCTGTTTGCTACCCATTGACAGGGCCGTCAATGGGTAGCAAACAGCAACAGTGCTATACAAGCTGTTGCTACCTTTGAGACACGAAACTGCTAACTCCATGTTCTAAAACAGAGAACCCGTCAAAGGTTTGTGATGAACTGTTTACAACCTCTTGCTTCAGGTTTGGCTTTGATGCTTCACTTTTATCCAAAGTGATCGGGGTTAAAGGGACCAATGATGAAATCATAAGAACCAATGACCGTCTAGTGTCTAGTCACAGGCTAACCTCTAGAACCACACACCACCCCTGAAATGTCCTGATTTAAATGAGAATAGAATACAGCCTACAGGTTACTTTGAAGTTTCGCTCCAACAAACCTGTCGTAAGGCGAAAATATCTTAAATGCATTTTAATACAGTACACCTAACCTAACAAACATCATAGCCTAAACCTTAAACATACTTGGAACACTTATATTAGCCTGCTGTTGGGTAAAATCATTCACACAAAGTCTTTTGTATAATAATGTGTTGAGTGTCTCATGTAATTTATTGAATAATGTACTGAATGTGAAAAACATTTACCCATCGTGAGGTCAAAATACCGTAACACGGACCATCGTAACCCTGGGGGCTTTTATATATATTATACTGTGTAGGTCACTGTTAGTTTTAAAAAGAGCAAAAACAACTTACGGTTGGTCAAAAGCAATGGCACGAGTCTTGCTTGGGTGGATCAGTCACTTGATTCCTGTGTTGGTTTTTGAGCTGATTCTCTGTACAGCAGTGATTGACTCATCCCAGACCATGGGGACCCCCCCAGTCAGCCCAAATCTTTGCTCCTTCCCGCTCCCAGAAGATCTGTACCAAGTTTTTTGGTGCTTGTAGCTGGGTGGGAGCAAAAATGTAGGCTGTCTGGGGTTCCCCGAGGACTGGGCTGAGAACCTCTGCTGTACGTTACACACTCCATAACTTACCCTCAGTGTATTTCATGCAGAGGACGTCATCACCGGTCATCATTCAACCTCCAGACGGCGGGATAAAAGCATCTTAAATGCTTCCGAATGCTCGAATCAGCTCCATGCTTCACAACGTTTCCATGTGATGGATGCCCAATAAACTAGAAGCATTGCCAAGTACTGATCTGGGATCAGATGAATTATCATCGCTCCATGCATCAGTCATTATGAGCAGGTTTGGCCAGGCAGCAGTGACAGATACAACCTCTACAGGTGCTTTATTTTGTTAAAACAATCACCTGTAATTACACCCCACGGTGCATCTTGCTACAAATTCTCCTCCAGGTAATTATCTCATTAGATAAATGTAATTTTTTTTTTTTTGGCTTTGGATTTTTTTGGCAGAAGTCTCTTCGCGTCGTTTTTCAAGAATCAGTTAGGACCCAAACAGGCAACTGATTGGACCGCCTACAACAGAAAGGCAGACAAGGCGCCCCAGTCATCACCGAGTCAATTCACACAATCGTGGGGCAGCACTCTGCTAGCTTAAAGCGCTAATAAGACTTAAACTGCTCGCACTTAGAAACTGATTAAGATTTGTTGAATCAAATTGCTTCACGGATACCATTAAAAGTGCCAGAGGCCGATACCCCCCCCCCCCTTAGGAAAACAGAAAGTGAGGTGATAAGTTAGAGCGGAATCTGCAAGTAAGAGTTTCACCAATCGATTCTGAACCACGTGGGCACTATCAGCTAATTAGAGGGAACATGCAAGTGAAGCACTAGACGCCAAAAGGGTCCTTATTCTGAGATGCTTGTGTTTTTCATGTCGGAAGAATAATGCAGAATGAATTTGACTGTTAAGGGGGGTAAACATCCTTGGCAAATGCGGACCAACGCTACTGTCCATTTCACGCAGGGTGGGGGGAATCGGTGAAGGAGGTGCACAGAAACCAACATAAATTCATCAGGCGTCCAAAGGTTCCCTGTGCGCGTAGGGCTCTGCTGATCCGAGCGTAATCCACGGAGGCCACTCATCCTATCAGACGGCGTGCAGATCAGGGTACCTGATTGGCAGCGAGGGTCTCTGACGGCCTGGGGGGGCACAGCAGCCACACTGAAGAAACCAGAACATGGCGGGTGAGAGTCCCCAGCTACCATCAGGAGCTTAGGGTTCCTGAAACCACCGAGGTCTCTGAGAGCTGAAAAAGCCAATGGCGGCCTAGAAAAATGGCGGCACAAGGTGAACATCCTGTGCGTTTGTAAACAGCATGACGTGTGACTGCGGCTGGACATCATAGGGCAGCGTGCATTTTACTTAGAAAATGTTTTTATCCAAAGCAATGTACATTTGTGAGAAAGCAGGGGCAGACAGTCCCTGAAGCAACTGGGAGTTGATCGAGAGCCCAACAGTCCTATCACTCTGCTGACCTGGGGATTTGAACCAATAACCTTCAAATCAGACACAGCATCCTAAGCCACTGAGACAGACACCACCACCATCCCGGTGGAGAAAGATGCAGGGGCCCAAGCCCACAGATCCACATAAACCCGCCACTGGGGAGGCGATCCCTTCCAGAACCTTCCAGGGTTGACCCATTTATGCCTGTTTGTGACATCTGAACTGTTAATTAGATCTGACTGTGCCGTTAGCCGAACCCCCGCCCCCAACGCATCCTGACATTTGCACACTATTTCAGGAAATCCCACAGGCGTGTTTGCACTATTTCACCTTTGTTCTGACTGTACAGACTAACACAACCGACTGCATAATATAATCACAGTTCCTTCATTTAAATATCTTAACAGCTTACAGCACAGGATCAATTAATACTAACTATTCGGCTTGTGTTGATATTTAGACAGCAGGAGAAGGCTCACAAAGGTGGTAGATCTTACTGGGTATCTCACACAATGTGTGCATTGGGCATTTACTGAGGGATCAGAAACAGTGTTTCTCAATCCAATCCGTCGGGACCCCAAGACAATCCGAAGTTTTACTCTCTCCCAGCTCCCAGCCAATCAAGAACACGGAATACTTGGTTCAGGTGTGGTGGGAGCAAAAATGTGTACTGTCTGGGAATCCTGGAGGACAGAAAACAGCTGCCACTTTAAAAAACAGACCTCACAGAAGAATGCTTGTTTAATCTTTTACTGTTACGTTCATGTTACATCTGCCTTTGTAGTAAAAACACAGCAATGTGTTAATTGCTCCCTCTGGATGCATTTTCAGTTCCACCGCAGACCTAATGAACTATTAACTTTAAACAAAAGGCATTAAATACAGAAACAGATGTGTCACTCGTGACTGCTATGCCACTGCTTACACGTCTTAAATTCACTGCAATTATGCAAAGTGCCCCATGTGCGAAAATGAGTAACCATGCGACTCGGGGCACACAGGCAAATAAAAAAGATACTTTAAGACTCCCCAGGGCAACATCTGCTCTGAGTTCTGGGGGGGGGGGGCACTGGTTTAATTCTTGCAAATATTTGCATCAACCTGCACATTTAGTAGCAAGCAGCAGGTGTGCCTTTAAGGTTGCCACAATGCTGGTTAGGGCTGCTTTTAAACATTCAAACTCGCTTTGATCTACAACCCCACAGGAGGTGTGGGGGGGGGGGTGTTTACTGCGGTGCTTTCTGTGGCTTCTGCCCCAGTTTGCCCCAAACTCGGCGCTTCTTCGCCTTCCTGCCTGCTTGCCCCTCCTCTTCCCGGAACTGGTTCCTGGAGTGGGCAAAACACGAAGTGGTTAGCGGTGGGTGAAAATAAGGTCGAAAGAAAAAAAGAAAAAAAAAAAGTGCCTTACAAATATAGAGTAACTCGTGAGTACAGTACAGAGTCCAACGCAAAATTAGTTAGTCAAAGCCTCATAAGACCATGAGTCAATCTATGGGGGGGGGGGGGGGTTGGGGGTACCTGGACTGCCAGCGCCTCCCGCTGTTCCACACCCGGCCAAAGGACGGAAGCCAGTTCGCATCAGTCTGGGAGGTGTGGTCGAAGTTGGCCCCTACGCGGTTTGCTGGAAGCTTCTTCAGCTTCTCCTTCTCCTCTGTGGGGAGGGGGAGGGAGGTGAAAGTGAGACTCCTGCAACAAGCTACTGCTTCTCACATGATCAGTTGCCGTGGCGATTCTTAGCGGTGCCCTCATGAATCAGGCTTCTGATTCATGACCGGAAACCCAAGCAGCCCCATGACCTCAGACTGTGTGTGAGGATGCGCAGGAGGAAGAAGCAGTTTTTACTGTGTTTCAGGAACTCCTGGTGGGAGGGGCCGATTTCCTGCACTGTGCAACTGGAGCTCCCCTCTTGGGGGTCGTCCAGCAGCCAGGGGGGGACAGCACCTGGGGGACACCAACGATGACACGTTATCAGCCATGGAGACGGCAAGCAATAGGCAGACAGCCTTCTTCAAAGACACTAAAGTCACCAGCCTACCTGTGTGGACATTGCCATAAATGGAAGAATCCTGTATAAACAAAAAACAATTAGCGGCGATTTACTTATATTTATAAGCAGTAATTTATATATCATAAAAGCAAACCAATCAGATTTATTTAAAATAATTAAGAAAACCGCTTTTTCACCTGGTAGCCAATGAAAGTCAGGCTAGTCTCCGGCTCTGGCCAATGGCTTCGCTCCAGAGGGGCCATCCAGCAGGGCTCTGGCTCCGCCTCCTCCATTGATCCCAGGGCCCTGAGGCAAGAGCTGCTCCCAGAGGCGGGACCCAGCGTGACACTGTTAACGTCAGCAGGAGACGCAAAGAGCATTCGGCCGGGCGAAGTCACCAGTGCACAAACAGCTTGTTTATGGTACGTGTGCATGTCACGTTTCAATCCTTGCGCGACTGTTCCACCGGCTCGTTGTAACAGAAGTAATGATTCTGTGTAACACGATTCCAAGAAAACTAAAACGGGCTTCAGTAAAGCAGTTCTGCTACCTATTGTAGTAAGCAGATGGGGTTTTATAGCAACATGTCAGTTTTTCGAGTGTCTCACACACATATGGAATGAAGCTCCCAGACAAAGACGGTGACTCATACCTGGGTCCCGCCTCCGGCGCCTCCTGCTGGCCCGATCCCGACGGCGCCGTCTCTGGCTCAGGCTGATTTTGATTCAGGAAAGATCAACAGAGGCCACGAGGTCCCACCCCCCCACCCCAAATACACTGACCCACCCCGGGGCACCGCGAGGCGTGTTCAGGCGGGAGTCGAGCGAGAATGAACAAACACTCAAACCCAAAACAAGAACATGGAAAAAGGAGGGGGGGGGGGAAGCAAACACTTTGTTCACTTAGGTGTGGATACTGCTCAGGTGCATCCTGGGAAAACCAACCTCTAATAGGGACTGCAGGACTTCCTGCCGATGCTGCTCCTGAGCCCTGATTATGTCCGCTTGCTATAATGAGAAGCCCATTGGTTAAAAGCCGTTCAGCATCACCCTGATAACCCAAAATATTTTCGATCCGCTTCTTGCAAAACCAGCACCTGCTTCAACAGTGTGTCCTCCTCTTCTTCAAAGGCATCTAGTGCTTTGGAAACTGCGCTTTTAAACCTGGAAAAAAAAATATATAAGCATGTCTAGGATTTATGTACTTTATGCATGAACTATTAAATGACAGATGGATTAACAAGCACCTGTCAATCTCCTCTGCCGTCACTATGAATTTGTCTTTCAGCTTGGGGTCTGCTTTGTTGTCCCACCAGAACTTGTTTGTGTTCTTCTTGTGATCCGGGCTGGAACAGGCCGATCATGAAATTGGGTTTTAAGTGAAGAATCAGAAGCTACCAGCATGGGGGAAGTGGCAGGAGAGCAATGGAATTACAGTAATTCACTACACTAGCACTTTGCACCTTTGCAAAAGCGGTTTGTTGGTACCAAATAAGGTAGACAAAATAGGTATTTGTGTATCAGACACATATGTTAATACATAAGGTAAGATGTGCTTTTCTGCACCCAACCCATGCAAACATCATCAGTAAAACGGCTTTTACTGCAGAACCGTACACAAACTGAACACTGTCAAACACTGACCTGTGGGTCTGTCTGCTCCTACCACTGTCATTACAGTCACTTTAATACCACACTGCAAATGTTTATATTTAACTGCACCTTGCAGGAGATGCAACGCCACAATGTTTACATACATCACCAATGACATTTTTCTGGGTTAATACCAATATTATACAGCATCTTTAGTGCAATAGCTCCTTTATTTATTGTATTTCGTGTCCCATACATGGTGTATTAGGTTAATGTCTTGTGTGACATGTCTAATAGTATTCATACGCCAATTTTCTGTATTGCACTCTAGTAATACTTAAGATATTTTTATTCACTATCTTGAATGCATCGTTTGGACCGCTGCAATATTTCGTTGTATTCTGTACAATAAGGGGACCTAAAATTAGAGCAACATCCGTGTTTATAAGGTTTAAGGCTGCCTTGCTTACGTCGCCATGTGCTCCAGCAGCCCCGCGCACAGCACGGCGAGGCTGCCGTCGGTCACGTGCCTCTGCACCTCCAACCCACAGCAGTAGCACCAAAAGGTCCGCTGGTGCTCGGTGGCGTCCAGCTTCTCCACCCGCGGCGCCCTGAGCGCCCGGCGCGCCTCCTTCACCTGCGAGCCGACACGGACACGCACCGGCCACCGTTACATCCCTCCCAGAATCGCGGATCCCCCTTCCCCCATCGCCTCCACCGTACCTTCTCAAGAAACTTGACCAGGACAACCTTCAGTTTGGCCTGATGGCTTTTGCTGTAGATGTGCTTCTTCCCCGCGAAGGTGGTCTGCCTGCACACAGCGCAGTGAAACACCGCCATACGTCGCGCCGGCTCGTAAACTACAGCCCCCGCATGGCGCAGCTATATCATTTAGCTCTAGAATCTGGAAAATGTTAGAAGACAGTAACTGAAAAAAACGACTTCTTTACAGGATGCTCGCCATTTCGTCGTTGGTCATAAGCGCCGGACTCAACTTCCGTTAGCATGGAATTGACTTGTCTGATCGCCCTCTGGCGGTTTGGAGGAATTACTGCGACGTCAGCCTCCAGAACATGTTCCTGGAATGAATCGTCACAAATCATGCCCAAGTCCCGTTTCCGAAAATGTGCGTTTATTTACAGTGAAAGCCAACAATAGTGGTCACAATGAGTCTGTCCATCCATATGATCTCCACGAAAAAAAAAAAAAAAAAAGTTACATCGTCCTGCCGTGATTTAAAGAAAATGTTCTGCTGAGAGGTTTAACAAACACTCGTTAACTGTGTGCCTTCCTCGGCTGCGGTCTAGCGACTGGTCTCGCTTTTCCAGCTAGTTTCCGTCTTCCACCATCCAGCTGCTTACGGGACGTAATCAGTCACATATTAAACAGAGCCTGTATCATATCTGGAAAGGAGAAAAGCACAGCTGTGTAAAAATCCAACAGCCACCAAACAGTGGCGGATACATTTAATGTTCCTGAGAACTGCAGCTCACCAGGGTTGTTCATGCTGCGTTTCAGAACTCTGAAAGACTCCCCCGTGAGGGTCTGTATCTCGTCCCGCAGACGGCGCCTCCCATCCAGGGTCAGGTGCCAGAGGCAGGACTTTCTTTTACCTTCGCTTGACACCTGCTGCGGAGTCTTTTTGAAGCTGTTGCTGAAGCAAAGGTTGTGTCTTATGGTGTTTTTCCAGCCATCGGGAGCCGTCTGGAAGAAGGGGAAGTGCTCTCTGGGGAGGGAGGGAGTGGAATTAAAGGCTGAAAAACAGAACCTCAAACTCTAAGCACGTGTTCCAAAGTGAGAAACGACCGATACCGGGTGAAGTTGTAGATCTGCTGCACGTTGAGGCTGCCAGCGCGGCTGCTGTTGAGTGCCATGGCGATGAGGATGCAGTAGTTGACGGGCGGCCGAGGCCACGCCCCACTCTTCAGGTTGTTGCTCTCCTGCAGCACCCGCTGCAGGCGCTTGCTTTGGGCCAGGCCCAGCTTCCGGACCCTGTCCTTAGGCAGACGCGACTTCTGGCTGCTCCTGATCTTCTGGCAAACTGGGACATCCACAGAGGACGCGTCATCGTCATCTGTGAGCTAATGGAGAGTGAAAACTCTAACCAACAAGTTGAACTGACCAAAATTAAGACTCCATGACATGAATTCACTTCAAGGCTGTATGTTTGGGTTTCTAACACTAGTAGGGACCAAGTCACGCCCCCCCCCCCCGAACCTCCCACTCCCCTAAACACAACATTGGTAGGGACATGTCCCTACTGTCCATATCCAAATCTACACCCAAGATTCACATGATAGGAGATGTTCTGTGACTTGGTTGAGTGGCAGGACCTCCAAGCTCACAGGCGCAAATGCAGAACGTCCACATTGGCTAGTCAGGTTTCTACTCACGATCCAGACACGTCATTCCATTAAGTTGTCACTTTCCAAATTGCTGTACCTGTTCATATGCCCTATAACCCAGGGCTGCCCAACCCTGCAGGAGCAGATCTTCGGTGCAGCCCTAATTTAACACACCTGATACAGAAAATCAGGACCTTCAATAGCATCTCAGTATTAGAGCCAACTTAGCTTCAACATAGCTGGCTCTGATACTTATCCCATTAAAGATGTACCTTTTGCTTTTAAGGCTCACCACAAAACAATTTGATACCAACAATTGCAAATTTAGACTCAGTTACGCACCAGGTACTCGCTGGATGAAGAAGCAAGGAAGGATTCCTCTGTTGGGGACGGTGGGTGGCTATATGTGAAAGGGCTGTGGGAGGGGACAGCTGGAAGACCTGGAGGACACTCCAGCGTTGGTGACATGGATACTGGAGTACTGGATAGATGTTTGGGGTATTTGATTGGACACGCTAGGGTAGGGTTTACCATCAGCCATAAGCTTGGCTGGACCTGAGAGTCTGAAAAATAAAAATCTCCACTTCAGCAATTAATAATAATAATAATAATAATAATAATAATAATATTAAAAAGCATATTTCAAATTTACCAAGCTCTGAACAAATACCAGGATTTTCCTGGTAAGGCGGCCATAATGTGCACAGTTCATCTGAGGTTACTTCGGTTTTGACAAACAATCCTGTAGACAAAACACGCCAGACCGCGGAGCTGACATACACAGGGCTGCCAACGATCACGCATCTGGCGTGACACTCACGCTTTCTAACTATCACATAAGAAATCTTACGGTTAAATCTATATCATTCCATTATAAACCTGAAAATAGCTACATCAAAAGCGTTGGGGTAGTTTGCAAACCCTACAGACTAGTTACAAGGTAATAACTGTAACATACATGTAAATGGTGTGTGCAGACTAGCCTCGAATTGAAAATGTTTACTCCAGCCAGCTGAGCAAAGTGAGCGGCTCCGCGTACTGGAATAGTCATCTACAAGTGGCTTTATATGGAAGCTGTCTACGCCCAGCGCACCTTCTGGCTCGCAGCGGGACTGAGACGCGGCGTCATCCTCCGGGGAGACGCGCCCGCAGCTTCGGGCGTAGTGCCAGTGCACTAGGTAATGACCATTGCGCTTTTCGTCTGAGTTTGAGGGGAAAGTTGGGGAAGGGGTGTTTAAATAAACAAATACATAAATACTCGTAAATCATTCACTATTATTCCCTTCTTACCCTGGTAAAATTGGTCTGTAGTCGTGGTTAGTTTGATTTCCTCGTTCATATCCCAGTCACTCAGACAGGTTGTTAAATGGAGATTAAGAAAATTGTTCTGGTTTTGAATCTGCAGAAACATTTCGGCACCGTTCCCCTTAACGCTTCTTCTAAGCCCAAAGAAAAAGCCATACAGCGTTTTGTTTCAGTCAGGCCCAAGTAATTGTGTTATAAGCAGGACGTTAAGACGCACGGACCATTTTCACGTTGAAATGACTTTACCAGCTGAACATAGTTTTCATTGTCTTCCACCATCCAGCTCGTAATTGTGACTAATTGCTGTTCAGTCAGCTGCGTTATGCAAAACGATTTTATTTTTACAATTCACTAAAGATAAATGCCTCATTACAGAGACATGTTTGTGGATATTTGGGAGATAATTCAATTCTAAATTAAGTACCGGTTAAATCACAACCGTACGCAGTTACCACTGTTAATCGCTGTCATGCTATTGACGAGTATCGGGATTTCACCTCCTAAATGCAGTAATATTTATGGTGTAAATACATGGCTTCACAAGACAAGAACCCGTTAAAGGTTTATTGGTGATTTAAAACCCGACATATTTGCAAAATTAAAGCGAAGAAGAATAAACATATATAATTAATACATTACACGAAGATTGTAAAATATCTATTCTATATGCACATTCCATAACAATTCAAATGCAAATTCACAAAAATTAAAGAACTGCATGCTTTCCCGTCTGCTTAAAAATGCATGTAGCCAATACAAACAGGTCTAATTTAGATCTAACATATAATGAAATATGCGGCTATTGTAGAAATATGTTCATTGCAAGGTTTGTGACATTTTTAAAACTGTTATTAAAGCAAGTATTAAATGTGTTTTAATTTTTGTAATCACTCATTTCATGCAGTGACCATATATGACAGTGAGCACGAAGCCCACGATGAGCAGGAACATGGCGATCACCAAGATCACGGTCATCACCACCATGGCGCCGGAGCGCGCCGGCAAGCCGTCATAGATGGTGCTGTATGGGACTGCTGCGAGACAAACGAAACGTGTCCAATGTTAAATCATCAGGGGAAAACAAAAGCTATGAAAGCACAGCATTCACACATACATACATATATAAAGTCATACTAAGTGTATATTGTCTTTGGGGGGAAAAAATATATTAGAATAGTAGGCTAATGCAAAAACAATAATATTTCTTCTCTTCTCCAAAAAGTTACTCATCTTCTTATCGACTTGCCCAGGATAAATTTTGCAGGCCCATATCCCATCAGACCACCCAAGAAGATGCCCCATATGCCAGCTGGCCAGTCCAGGCCTGCTTCAGGTCCCAAATCTCTCCTCAGGGGCACCCCAACCAGTCACTACATTCATTAAATTTCACCACCAGCTCATTTCATTAATTAACTTAATCAGTTAAATAATTTGATGAGGTATCGATTAGCCAAACATTGTGTGCTGGTGGCTGACTGTATTGGATGGTCACTGCAAACACTGGGGTGACTTTAACATAGGCATTGAAACTGCTACAGTAACACATTTTGACAGGCATAATATCACAGTTTTACACCAACATGAAGATCATTTAAAAATATTTTTTCCTGCCTAAGATGGGTGTTTCAGGTCCAGAAGCTACGAATCCAGACCATGATTTGGTTTCTACCCCCTGGTGAGTACTCTGTGACTGTGACTCTTCATGCTCAGCTGGTTAGTAGAAACAAAATCCTGGTCTGGATTTGTAGCTACTGGACCTGAAATGCCCAACACTGGTATTTATATATAATATTATATGAACAGCTGTTGAGTGAATGTGTATGTGTCCTCCAAAGTCTTTATTCTGCATAGGACTAGGATAGGCCTCAGCCCCCCCCCACCCCTTCAGACTGATGGATGGGCACC
>JAODJU010000038.1:18035753-18086026 GCA_026776725.1 Gnathonemus echidnorhynchus | reverse complement strand
GGTTTCCCTGCTGAGACTGCTGCCCCCGCGACCCGACCTCGGATAAGCGGTAGTTAATGGATGGATGGATGGATGGAAACGTCAGCCGAAAAGACGTCTGCTTGAGAAAGTGTTTCTAATAGACAAAATAAGAATAACTGGGAGGAATGAGAAGCAGCAAGCTATCAGAAATGAAATCCCGCAATCCACACTGGCACTTTGAACCCTGGGAGGACAGGTCTCCTCTGATTTTGAAGCCTCCAGATATCTGAACAGGAGTAGACATGGCTACCAGCAAACAGTTGCCAGCTTGACATGGACAGCCAGGGGCGTTAAGGGGGTCACCTATATCATTAGCCAATGAGATGCCTTAAATCGTTAAGTGACAAGGAAGGTGGCACTCTGGGAGCCAATCAGCTGGGACCGGTGCCCCTGTGGCTCCACCCCTGTCCATGCCCCTGCAATCACCTTATCTGGGTCATCAGAGGAGCACGGGGAAATGTAAAGCTCTGGTTCTCCGAACTTCCAGGTCTCGACCCCTGATTCCCTAGGAGTTGGCCTCAGAGGCTTGAGGAAATTGGGCTTAATTTGCTGTGTCGCTGAGAGGGCACCGCAAACATGAGAAGTGGCCGGTGGGGGGGGGGGCGGGGGGAGTTCTATACAGGCTGAGATTTTACTGCCCAGGAGTTTTATGTGAGACCATCTGGTACAGGGTGTGTCTCAAGGAATTTGTCCAGAACTGGGATGTTTGGACCTGTCAGCAGAAGAGCGAAGTTTTGGTTCTTGGTGGGGGGCGGCTCTTCTGCTCCAGCCCACGTTATCCCAAACATCAGCCAAACCGCAGATTGCGCAACTGTTGCCAGATCCCTCTAGAAACCTCAGGCCCTATGGAGCGCCCGCTGAAGACTGCGAATTTAAGAAAAACAACAGAGGCAAAGCCTAATCAGCTCAATAGCAGACAGGTCTGCTGCCCTCTTGACTATGAGCAGCAGGTTTCTTAAGGACAAACTCTGGGTAGATAACGAGCGTCCCTTTAATGTTTTATTAAAGGGCCAGGCACTGAGCCCATTTCTTTACTTGCAGGCAGAAGTGGGCTTTCCCTTTAATTGATCATACCGGCACAAAACAAACAGAGTCCAATGCTGAAGGGGGATCTACATCTGCTCCACACACAGAAAAACACAAACTTTCAGTTACTGTTAGGAAAGTTTACCCTCAGGATCTCTGTAATGTGGTGGTCCCTCTCTCTCTCTCTCTCTCTCTCACAAACACATTGCTGATTATTGCAAACCGAATCATCACAGATATTTCACAGCATGTATTTTCAGTGACTCAGTGACCTCAGGACATGGTGCTGGGGGGGGGGGGGGGTTACTTTAGTTCAAAAAGCTCAAACCGAAACTGAGCTGCTGCTTTTTAAAAGACCTAAACAAAGGAAAATGTCACTATTTCCAGAGCAAAGCAAACACACACAAGCTCTGTATCAGTCTTTTATTCAAACAGAATAGTGCATAGTAAAGATGGATACTAACTTTTGATGACAACTTTTTAATGGATACCAAATTTTGCAGTTTCTGGCTCTGAATCAGGGACATCATTTTACTGTTCGTTATAATTGTACAGGGCCAAGGCGTAAGTGAATTAATTGGGCACCAGGGGGCGCCCTGTCTGATCAGCCTGTCAGAATGGGGAAGGAGGTTGGCAAATGACAACTAGGTTACTAGGTTTTGCTTAAGGCTCCAAAAAGCACTGAGCTGGTCCTGTACTCATAGGAGTTTATTTGGTGACAGTGTTCAGAATTTTGGCCCTTGAAGTGACTGTTAGTGAATAATTACCAAAATCTATTGAACGACAAACTTGGTTGAGTACCTGTTGAGGGTAGTTACCGTTACAGCTAACCTGAGGCCAGAGTTGGGTAATTCAGGTCCAGAGAGTAAAAGTCCAGGCCAAACAACATCCTGGTCTGGACTTTTACTCTCTGGACCTGAATTATCCAACTCTGTCTGACGCATATCAGAAGATGATGATACCACGCAACATCTCACTGGTGTTGTGCTACTCTGACTGCTAGCATACTCAGTCTTATATGAGAATCCAGTGCCTCAATACCCATTGTACCTAATCTGAATGTCTTTTTACATATTTTGTATCTCACCTCAAACCAATTTCTTGTCAATGCCAACCAGTCTTCATATGAGTCTTTAAGCCACATCTTGAACTTAACACCTAATAGTAAAAAAAGAAAATTCAAATGTTATAGCCTTAAATGTAGAAAATCTTTTTAAAGATCAAAGGAACCTCAAAACAGCACAATGTAAACATTAAAGCAGAAAAAAAGCACTCCAGAGGCAGGGTAAACTGAATATGTTTATTATTTAAACTATCACTTAAATAAAAAAGTGCATAGAAAATAAACATGATTAGAAACTTTCCTTTTTACAATTATGTACAAGAGTTCGTTTTCATTATTTTACATTCAGTCTTAAGTAGTGTCAGTACTTTTTTTTTTTTTTTTTTTTTAAATCGTTACTTAGCGGTCTTTCCTTCATTTCTGTGATATAACACTGGAACAAAGTTATAGCAACAAACACAGTTATCCTCATCACCGTCATCGTCGTCGTGGTGAAGCTCGAGAAGCGGAGGAGAAAGAGCGCGAGAGAGTACAGGAAAAAACACCTGGACAGAACAGGGTTCGGATGAAGGCCGTGGAGAAGAGGAAAGGAAGAAAGAAGAAAAAAAAAAAAGAACCAACCCCTCTTACAAATTTCCCCAACTCACCCCCACCACTTCATCCAACAAAAACGTCACAGAACTACAAGCACAAGATTATCAACAGCTTGCTGCCTGCAGACTCCACCCACCTCAGGGCAGCCATACAACATCTACGGTGGCCCGGGAGGTAAAAACACCGCAAAACAACAACAGTAATAACTGATAAAATCATTGCTTAAAATTGTTATTTAAATACTCCTCTTTATAAATAAAATATTTACCAGGACTACTTAAAGGAATATGAAAGAGTACCTGTATGGGGCAAAGGAGGCTGGGGCAGAGAAAAGGCTTGCTATGTGATATTGTGGTGGGGCGGGGGAAAATTAAGTATCCATTCACTGACCATTTACTATTTCAACAGAATAATACCACACCAAGTAAGCCATCTAAAATCCCTGTAAAAATGTACAAAGAAAATAAAAACAAACAAACAAAAAAAAAACATCTCACTACAACAATAAAAACACAATAATCAAATGGCTGACCAAGAAGTTCACAACCACGTTACACATATACATTTTTTCCATACTATAAATATCGTTCCCTTAGAAAATAAAGCAAAAAGAGACTGCAGTGTTCCACAAGGAGGAACTGGTACTGGATATCAATATACAAAGTTGCTGTACGACATTAGTCTAGATCTAAACTGATACTGTAACACAAAACCATTATTGAGTACGTTGAAAGATGCAATTAACCTTAATTAAGCTGCTGTTTTGCTACTGTAACTAAGTTTGTCCATTCCATATATTATGTAGATACTGAAGTACAAGTTACTATTTATATGTGTATATAGACTTTATATATTTTAAAAGAGCGAGGAAGTGGAAGAGCGAGCAGTTGACTACAGACAAAAAGGAGCTGACAGACGACGTCACGAGTGACGGTGTGACACACCGCGACGGATCTGACCGCGGGACACCCTGGACGACGGGAGAGGTTCACTGGCAGATGGAGATAAGCATCTAGAGAGTATTGCATTGAACTGAATCCCGCCACTGAACTATCCAGCCAAGGCCCTTCTGAACACCCCCCCCCCCCCCAGTATTGTCCTCCTGCCTTTACAGAGTTCGGTCCGTCCACAGGCTCCATTTTTCTATGGAGCTCTAAGTGACGTCCCCTTTCCTAACATCTATAACATCTAGCCTTTTCTTCAAGCTAACTGCAGAATCAAATCACCATTACCGTTGTCCGCTTTTTTTTTTTTTTCCGTTGTCGTTTTCCTGTCAATATACATTCATCAGACAGCGAGCTGCAGGGTTCAGCAGAGCCCCCGTGCCAAACGCCAAAGGAGAGAGGAGAATGGTGAGTGGAGAACCAGAAGACGCTGTATCCCTGAATGCACGGCACGCTCCAGGCTGTGAGAATGTGAGATGGGGACGTCTGTGAGGAGAAGCAGTGCGTCCGAGGCCCCGGGAGCCAGAGCTGGCGGTGTAGGGGTGCGGAACGGCTGGGAATGTTCAACCTGCAGGAAGCCACCTATTCTCAAATTAATTTGTTCTCTCTCTGGCACAAGAGAACATTTAGACCAGGGAATTTGGACAGATGGCTGGTCAAGAACAGTGTTTCTCAACCCAGTCCGCGGGGATCCCCAGACAGTCCACATCTTTGGTCTTTCCCACCTCCCAGCCAATTGAGATCCCCCAATTACCAAGTACAGGCTGGCGGGGGCTGGGAATGAGTAAAAATGTGGACTGTCTGGGGGTCCCCGAGGACCGGATTGAGAAACATTAGTCTAGAGTAAAGATCAGTTACTGATGACCAGTTGCCAGAATTGGCCACAAGGGGACTGACTAATTATACTTTGGTTTATAGGTACAAATCTTTACTGGCTTCCTTCCTGTACAATGTCACCACATTTGTGAAGCCCAATTTGGACAGCCGTATTAGCTGGTGATAAAGCCCGGCCTGTTAAGTGGGAGGGGGGCAAACCTGCTTCACGGGACAGCCTAGGCTAGGTCGGGGCTCTGGGGGACGCTGCAGCCGCTTTTTTGTGTGTATTTTTTATTTTATTTTTTAATTTTTAATTTTTTTTTTATTTTTATTTTACAGGTGGACATGAAGAACGCAAGGTGGGGAAAGGGCAGAGCTTGACTTCACTGACTCTGTTCTGTCTGAACATCTAGAGCCAACGCAAGCCCCCGAATCCTAGCTTCCCCCACCCCCACCATCTCCCACGCCAGCACTCGTCCTCTCTGTGACCGTGTGGCGTTTATTATTATTATTTTTCGTTTATTTTATTTTACAGCAATCGCGAGAGCTCAGGCTCTCCCATTAGGCGGCATTGGATGGGTTCAAGAGTCGACTCAGGACACAGAACTGACAAGGCACCACGCGTTTACCGGAAGCAAGCATGCAAGGCGACGTGGTCGCACACGGTCCCATACTGAAGTCACCCCCCCTCTCCCCCAGCAGCGCTGAAAGAACAGAGACAGTCAGCCTCTTCCTTCTACTGGACTGCAGAACCTTCCAGAAATACCAACTTAATGCAGATGGAAGAAACTTAATACGAGTTTCCCAGCACTAGAGCATCCCTGCAAAGACGCAATCAGATCCGGATGCTATGGTCCACCCACCGCCACGCTTGGTGAAATCTGAACGTATGAAACAGCCAAGGCGGGAAAAGAAAAAAAGCAATCCAAACATTTTGTCTGCTGTAAAAAGGCCGCACTGAGAAAACAAGTGCTTTGGCCCTTTAAAAAAAACCAAAGGAGAGAAAAATGACAGCACAATGATCTCAGACCGCGCCAAAGAAACGTTCTTTTGGCTGCCGGCAAGGAGGATCACTACCAGGACAAATCAGTGTAGGTAAATCCAATATGGTGTCCTCTCTCGAGGTTATGGAGAACAATTTGAGAACAGCTCACTGACGCTGTTTAAAAATGACATTTAGCGCGATGAAACCTTAAGTTACTGGTGGACTGCATTCGAGAGCAATAGTGACAGGTCATCTTTGGAACGTTCAGGCTGTAGAAAGACATGAAAACAACTAAAGACACATTTAAAAAGGTAAAATAAATAAGGCAGCTCTTTAAAAAAAGACTGAACTGAGCTTAAGGATTTGTAAACATCTCAGTTTCCTACAAAATAGGAGCCAGTAAAATAAATACGATTCCTTAAAAAAATAAATACAATCGTTAAGTGCTTTTTTTTTTTTCAAATCAGCAAGTGCGTTTTCCTTATGTCACATGAATAGAAAAATATACATTATTATTTACATTTTATAAAGACGCTGGGATTTTTCAGTCCCAGTATTTAAACGTCCAGAAGATCCAGCCCAATGGAATCCATAAATAAAGTAAAAACCATTAACCCATTGTTGCTGAAAACAGCTATTGGTACCAGTGAAAGTTTTTGGGGTTCACTGGCAGTAAACTGGACAACTTTGAGAAAAACTATGCAACCAAGATCCTATTGTACGGTGAGGAGTTATGTAGCGCAAATCACTGGCTCTGCTCGAATCTTCAACCACATCCTATGTTAAAACAAAACAGCTCACAACGAAACAAAAGTTTAAGAACGAAAAAAAAAAATACAGCTCAGCCCATCGACTGTCAGTCCACCAGAACGTCCACCCAATGCCTGCACCAAACGCCAAAAGCTGCTTGTGTCACAGGTTTGCGCATGCGATCACCATCTTTAGCATCAGTCCCATCTGCTAGGAAACTTTCCGACAAGACCACTGCCTGGACTGATGCTCCCTCTAGTGTTTAAAAAAATAGGAATATAACATTGTCATCGTAGACTCAACAGTCAGTTAAAAAAGAGAATCCGTACACGCAAGGCTTCAAACGAACTGTAAGGAAGATTCAACACAGGCCCGAATTATGCTACCATGGCTGCTCTGTTAGGCCCATACAGACATTCAAATGCGCAGATGCCTCGGGAATGGAGAGGTTAACAGGGAAGCAACACTTCTGATTGGTAGATCCAAACATTTTTTTTTTGCTATAAGAAAGAAAGATTACCATTTCCCTTCAACAAATTGCACTTTGGTGTAAATTTAAAAAGGAAAAACGAACCCAAATGTGCAGCTGTTAATGTTTCTAATTTAAAAAATGTTAAAATGACTTGTTTTTGCCTTATTTTTAAAACATCCCATGTCAAAGAATGTTTGATAACACGTAATGAGTGGACTTGTGGCTTTGCTGCTTGTTTCCCATGCGTAAACGGTGCGACAGCATTAAACATCTCGAACAGCAGCCCCCACCGCATGCCACTGTTTCATTTGTGCACATTTTTTTTTGCCCCTTGGCTTCTCTCTCAACCCATGCGACAGGCCTATCGAGAGTAATGTGGAAACACGAGGCACAATGATGAACAACTTGCTTATGCAACACTCCCTTCTCCAAACTGAGGCCTTATCATAGTGCAATATCATTAGAGCCTCTCACCTCAACAACATCGAGACTTGCACCTCCCCCCAGCTGAAAAACACAGCACACGCCAAAACTGCAGGACTCCATGGTGCAGTGTCCCCTGGAACACCAGGTAGGCCGCAGCCAAGACAGAGTGTGTTGAAGCCAGGAGGAAGGTCACAGAAAGGTCAGGGGCCGATTAATTGAGGAACTTTCGGCACTTCTTGGCACCACAGTTGCAGGGCAGCTTGTTGCCGGGGTCCTCGATGGGGAACTTGTAGTCGTAGGTGAGCTCCTCGCCCCGGTAGATCTTGCGCATGGTGAAGATGACGATGTGCTTCTGTCCGTCGATGTTGACGACACGCGAGTAGCAGTTGGGCTCACACGAGTGGTTGATGAAGCGCGCCGCGTTGCCGTGCACTGTGGCGTCCACCACTTCGTAGTCGTCGATACGGAACATGTAGCAGCCGATACCCTGTGGAAAGGATGGCGGAAGGTGATTGGGAACCTCCAGTGGTGGAGCGGGGGGGCACAGCAGTGGCACTCATCACAGGGGCGTATATAGCGGCAGGACCACAGATTCACTAGCCCCAGCTGAAAGCTGATTGGCCCCCAGAGTTCCCCCTCCACTGTCACGGCACGATTCAAAACATCAATGGTTAATGACACGGTTGGCTCTTCTGCAAGGGAACTGCCAGGCCGCTCACCTTGCTTTCGTAGTATTTCTCCCGCTTGTCCGTGAGAACTGAGCGGATGACGTTGCCCGAGTACTCGATCACCATCTCTCCTGCATCAATGTTCCGCTTGCAGAAAAGGCCCCTGCCGTGGATGGCGGACCTGTGGGGGGCAGTCACACACAGCTTTCATGCAGTGGATGCCATTACAAGGATTAAACTAGGCATGAATTGTACAGAAAAGATCCATCCACTGGCAAACCTGAGGGTCAGAGGGTCTGCTAAATCAGTGTTCCCATTGCCAAGGCACTGGTTATGGAGATATTAATCTAATATTAATCCAAACTACTGCTTCAGTCTATCTGCACAAGAATGTGTTGGCTTTGTTCCTCCTACCTGTAGACCCCAACTGTCTTCCTGAATGTTTTCTTTAAGTGCCTGAACCTCACAGGCAAGGGCAGATCCAGGCTGGCGGCACGGCTGCAGAGCCCGCAAACCCACAGCAGGGGGACAGGACATGGGTGAGAAAAGAAAAACAAGGCGGTCAAAGAGAAGTGGAGAACGGCCGGCAAGATAAAAGCACAACATGTAGCCTTGTGACTCACCGCGCCGACTTCAGCAGACTTTCCTCTTCCTCCTCGTCAAATGGGTTGTACTCAGGAGGTTGCCTGTGCTTGGACGCCAGGAAGTTGAACATGTCAAAGACTGACCGCCTGGGGGGAGGTGTGGAAAAAGAACAGCATGTGGATAAAGGATTTATAGCCAATTGAGGGGCACAACCTCGTATGGCCACTAGGGGGCGAGTGTGGTCCCACCTGTGGTGGTGTTCTGCCCGGGCAGTCCCATGTGGGTTCAGGGGAAGCTCGTCAGATTCTTCGGGCTTGTGGAAGCGGAAGCGGTAGCGACTACAATGCCGGGCCCCGTACAGCTGTTCTAAGAGGAACACCACAGCATCGTGGATCACGCCCAGCATTCTTAGCCCGTTGACCCCTAAAGTGCAGAGTGAAGAAGGTAAGAAAGACGTTGGAGGCTTTCCTTAGTGTCATCCAGTAGGTTAATTTAATTTTGACATTAACCTTCAAAGGACAACTCCTTGAGCCTGGCATTGGATCGTGCTTCTCGAACTTTATCAGTCAATGACTTCCAGGCCTCTGTGGATGAAAATGAGCCACACAGGGGGTGTTAGATACATCGAGTGCAGGACAGCACAGAAGTTACAGATATGAAGGTAGAAGGCTGCATGCTGTCATGGTAAGCGCAACCGTACTGGAATACTATGAATCCATATGATATCCAGGTACATTGTATGAAAGGTATCAGTCAAGTAGCACTGTTGACAACATGAGTGTTTGCAGAGAGCTGCATTGTTTGGAATCACCTTCAATGGTCTCACAGCGAATCTGAAAACCGTCATCGCTGCAGATCTCAAACATCAGCCCCTTTTTGGGCTTCCCATCTAGCAAGGGGTCCAGAATGGTTGCCTGAAGAGTGCCTGACCCAGTCTCTTCTTTCAGGCTAAGAGCTGCATTGGACAAGACAGGCAGGAGAGAGTACAGAGTCAAAGAGGTGATGGCAACGTGCTGTGGTTTCAATGGCGAACCAGGAACATAGCTAACCTGTGGTCTTGGGTTTTACATCGATGGTCTCTGTGCTCCGAGGATGTATTGCTTGGGGGTCAGGCTTTTCACGGGAAAGAATACTGCAAAATCAAAAGCAGCAAAGTTACGGACATAAACAGAAACCTTGAGCCAGAGTAGTGAGATTTCAGATCTACCAAAGGAGCTGAGGGCATGCCATACTCACCGCTTCCTCTCCTCAGGTCTCTCTGTCTCCATGAGCTCAGGAGAGATGGGTCGCTGAAACCTATGGGTGCATTCAAAAAGTTAGTTTTCTCTATTACTTTTCAGTCAGAATATTACTCTATGCAGTCAAAAAACAGATATGGGTCTTACTCAGGTGCAGGGCCACGGCTGCGGGTCATGTTGGTAGCTCCAAAGTTCTCCTGGGGGCTTTCCAATCGAGACAGCTTGTGTTTCTTGTTACTGACCTTGTCTGGACTATGCTGGGATCTCTTGGTTTTCTGCTTTCCCTTGCCAGTAGTGGAAGCTGTCATCAATGCTGATGGCGTCCCACTTGTGACCTTGTGCACCAGTTGTTGGTCTGAGGCCCGGGAGAAGGGAATGGTACGCGAAGTGAGGGGCGAGACACTGGCTGGCCGACATCTGCTTGTCTCCTGCACTACAGCACGGGATGTCTGACGTGTGGGTCCAGAAGGGCCAGGTCCTAGGACTTGAGGTTTGTCAGTTGGCATGAGGCTTGCTGGGTGGTGCTGGAGTTGATATGCACCCACTTGATCTGCCTGTGGATTGACAGCCATGCTGATAGTCTGAGGCGGGGGAAGGACACAAATGCTGTTTGTGTTGGGGGTTTGTGAAGAGCTGCTTAGCTGTGAGATCATGGGGGTGCCAGATTGGAGGACCATTTGTTGCTCTGGTAGGCTGAGGCTCTGCTGACTGGCCTTAAGAAGCAGGTTGCTTATATCAGTGGTGCCAAGCAGTCCTGGGGCACCAATGAGGTTGGTGGGGGCACCGGCTGGGACAGAGACCACATTCAAGACAGACTGACTTGGATTCAGCCCAGACACACTGCAGGGAACTAGGTGTGCAGAAGTCTCATGTCCCAGAATTCCCGGCTGCACGGTAGGGGCAGAAAGTCCTTGCAGTGGTGTCTGCTCAAAGTAGACACCCAATTTGGGCCGCTTGATGATGTTGGGAACTTTCCGGTGAGATGTTGTTGCTGTCGTAGTCAGAGGTCCCAATTCCACCAACCCTGGCTGGGCAGGAACCCCAGCAGATATCTGCGTGGGTGAGAAGTTGATAAGGGTCATGTTAGGCCCTGCCTCTGGAGTCAAGGTAGACTGAGTTCCAGAACGAGCCGGCTTCTTGAGCTTACGAGATGGAAACCGAAAGATGGAGCGCTTCTTCCCATGTCCCGATGCTGTTCCGGCCACAGAAGGAGAGACCGGTACTGCACTGGAGACAATGGTGGCATTTGGAGTCAACTCGGAATGGTGGCCAGCCTCAGACACCAGCACCTGGGGATCCTGAGAGTGTACTCCAATGAGAAGTCCAGAGGTGGTACTCGGGATACCAGACTGGAAGCTGGCCTGAGCTGCACCTGTAAAAGCTTGGATCTGAGGATGGTGGGACATGGAGACCAGGCCCTTTCCACCAGGAGGAAATACTGACTGAGAAGTTGGAATTCCTGTACTGAGACCAGGTGCTAATGTCAAACCTCCAGTCATAGAGCTCGTGTCCATCACTCCCGTTGTACTCACTGAGGGAGCAATCTGGATCTTCTGAGTGACACCATTGGGAAGGGTTTGCAAGACATAAAGAGGCTGCATGTGCTGGTTCACAACTATAAGCTTCTCTGTTCCTGTTTTGAGGTGTGTGGCAGTGGTCTGGACAGCAGCACTAGCAACCTGAGCAGAAGCTGGACTCTCTGCAGGAGCACTCATGTACTTTTGTCCCTGGAGAGGTAAGGATGGGGAGTTTGGCAATCCAGGAGTTCCAGATGCCCTTGTCAATTCTTGGCTACTTGGCTCTACCACCTGGGCAATGGGTGGACTAGTCATGTGATCTGCTTCTATCTGACTGGGAATAAAATGCTCTGGGGTAAGGTGACCCTCTGCCACTTGTGCATCTCCACCTCCTGACCCTCCCTGCTGGTTCTTGTTGGAGCTACTCGCCCCTCGCCTTTGTTTATCCCCACCCTTTTCCGTCACAGCATCGCCGGAGGCCAGAGACAGAATTGAGCGATCAGAGGACTCTGGCATCAGACTTCCATGGTTCTGATTAGTCACCGACGGACTACGAGTGGTGAGCACTGACAAGTCAGATGGCAGCTCCAATGGGAGGCCATACGATTCCTCCCCTGAGATCGAAGGATTCACAGTGCTCTCGACAGGCTCTGTGCTGGGCAGCTGCTGGGGAAAGTCTTCAAAGAGGTTGATGTCCTTCCCACGATTTCCATCGAGCCCAAAGCCTTCATCCAGAGAGAGAAGCTCAGAGGAGCCAGCTTCTTGTTGTTGCCCCAGAGCCTGCATTGAGGGAGTATTGAGCACAAACTCCATAATGTCAGACGGGAGAATGTTGCCACAGTCATCGCTGTTGGTGTTATCAGAATCAGACTTGAGAAGCTCAGAGTTAAGGGACAACTGGGTGTCAAGAGGATCTTGCCCTTGTGACTTCACACCCCCTAAGGGGAGGCAGTTTTCCTTCTGTGTCTTCCTATTATCACGGCTATTGCTGCCGCTACTGTTGCTCCCACCTCTGGAACCACTGCTGGTTTCAGCCTCTTTCCCCGAGTCCATGTCCAGCTTGTCGGACCGACTCTCCCTGCCCTTCCTCTTGCTTGTGCTCTTGTTCGAGGTTGCCGCAGCAGTGGTAGAAGCATTTGTGCTGGCGTCACTTTCAGAGCCATCATCTACCCCATCAAGTTGACCAATCCTTGGCCGGCCTAAGGCCCTGGCTCTGCTCACTCCTCCTTCCACTATCATATCCTCACTTCCTGACTCCTCCTTTAGGAATCTCTGTAGCTGGGACCCTGCCCCCAGGCACTCTTCCATCCCCACTGTGGGAGAGACCGCACTACTGGGGTGTATAATCGTCCGAGTGAAATTGTAGTAATAAGAGTCCTCATTGGTGCATTGCCCAAGTCCACACTCTTCATCATCCCCACTATCACCCGAGGAAGAGGTACTCATGTCATCAGCCCCATCCACCTGCCCTTCGGCAGAGCGCTTGCTGCCCCCACCTCCTACTCGCTTCTTTCCTGAGCTGTCACCACTACTGTAAAAAGGGATGTCTTCCTCTCCATATGAGCGTACACCATAGAAAGGAGTGAGGCCAAAGAACATGTTAGATCTTGCCCGTGCACTGCGCCGCGGGTAGCGTCGCTTTGCAGACCCCGAGCCATCACTGTCCTCTTCTTGATGCTTGTCTGCCCTACTGCCATCTTCCAGGGGGTGCTCCTCACCCTCATCAGTGCCTTCAATGTCCTCTCTCACACAGCGCTGGGCCAGTAGGTGCTCTTCAGGGTCATCTACATGGTGCTGGGGGTCAGACTCCGAACTTTCTGAGCTGGCAGATGGTGAAAAAATTAGGGGGCGGGAAGGCCGCCGATGTGAGCCCTGGCTCGGGGGTGAGATAGTGGCTGTTGTGGTGGTGTCGGAGGAGGTGCTGACCATCTTAGTCCCATTAGGATCCATCTTAAGGGGGGTCAGGGTCACCTTGACTGTGCGTTTCTTGTCCTTCTGAGAGCCCTCTTTCCCTGCCGTGTCACTGGTGGCCTGCAGAGGCCTGAAACCTTTCTCTGGGCTAAACCTGGACTGCTTCCCCTCGGAGGTGCTGCTGTTTTTCTTGTCAAGGCTGGAGAACCTCTCCCTGGCCTTCAGAGGCAACTCTTCAGCCTGCAGCATCCCTGGGCTTTTAGTGTCAACACGTGTAGAGATAGCAGCCTGAGGGATGCTGTTCTGTGATTTCCGATCCCTCTCCTTCCCGGCCTCCCTGCCATCTGCCACCCTCCCCTTGGAGCGGGTCTCCTTTAGGCTAGAGACCCCTGGGCTGGCAACAGATGCTGGAGCCGCTGGTAGGCTGCGTTTGACCGTGTCTTCAGTAGCAGTGGCCCCAGAGGACCAAGGTAGCTTCATGGCAGCAGCTGGGGGTGGGCTTGAAAGGTGATCACGGGATTTCCTACCCCCAGTCTTGTGATGCGAAGACTGAGGCAAGCCCAGGTTTGTTGGTTCCTTGGAAGCAGACCCTGAGCTCAGTTTTGTATCCTTAGCAGAGTCACTGGTGCTGGTGTCCTTCAGCAGGGTGGTGAGAGGACGGCGGGAAATGTGACTCAGGTTGCCAGGGAGTTCTGTGTCTTTCTCACCCTGTCTGGCCTTTTCAGTTTTGGAGCTGCTGCTGCACTTCTGGTGTCCTGCTAGCATTGAGGTGCCTCCAGGCAGCACCTGAGATACTCTGGTTGGTGCAGCCACCAGCATCCCCAATGCACACTCCTCCCCTGCTATTTTGGAAGCACCCTCTTTTCGAATACTTTCCACTCGCTTTTCTGCCACATTCGACAAACTTTTATACTGGGTGGTGGAACCCAGCATCCTGGATTCACGATTCTGGTTTCCGTCGGACAAGGGTTGGGCAGACCTGTCCCTCCCCCCATCACGCTCGTGGTCCCTGGAGGCAGGAAAGAGGGACGGGGTTGAGGAGAATACCCCTGGCCGACCAAGCACACCCCCAGCTCGGGAAGGCGAAGGGATTTGATGTTTAGGGGGCTGGGGAGACAGGGATGAGGTGCTGTGTCTCCGGGATCCGATGCTACGCAAGCTTGAGCTAAACATAGGGTCGCCCACGGTCACAATCTCATGGGTGGAGTTGGACGGGCCTTCTGTATGAGAAATGATCACAATTAGACTTCATATCTCACAAACACTCTGTATACAATATAGTCAGTTGAAACAAACCTGATGGGCAAAGCTCCGGTTGGTTACCTGGCGATGGGAGCGGCCTAGAGCCCGGAGACCTTTGGCACGGAGGGTAGCTGGGGTGCCTGCTTCTGGCAGCAGCCTTTAGCTTTGGTGTAGCAGGGATGACCTGCTGGTCCATGGTCTGAGTCGGAGGAGACTCCATCATGCCAGGAGGAGGCAGCAGTGACATTTCAATATCTGTGTCAAAAAAAAGGAAATGTAGTCAATGCATGTGCATACATATCCAAGGCATAAAAGTCGAAATTAGACAAACTGCACAGCAAGCAAGATAAAATTGCACATGTGACCCTGTGGGGTTCTCACCCTGGACACTGGAGGGGCTGTGGGAAATGGTGCGGTTATCCTCATGCTCAACAGTGCTGTTAACCTCCGTTTCTGCCACTGGGGGGTGACACACCATAATTCTGCAGGTATACACGCAGCGTTTCCGGGCATCTAGAGTGCTCCAGTATACTCTCGAGCACCTGGAGATACAAGAAGAGACAGATAGAAAAAGAAACATATAGATAAACAAAGATGAAACCACTCAAGGCACTATAAAGGAAGGCAGGTTAAATTTCCACTTCCTGTCATTTTCAGAAATCATTAGAGAATAAAGACCTTTCACAGGGCTATGCCTGAGACCCAGGAGGTCTCTTAACATGAGGCCCTACATGTCTACCCATGGTCATAACACAAAGCTTTGTCCAAATCATACCTATGCAAACACCTCACATATAGCAGGGGCTGCTGTGTCAGAGCCCAGACACTTACTGGTATCCTATGGGGAATAGCTTATGTTCACAGTCAGAGAGCTCGGTCAGGATTCCCAGGCAGTCGATGGTCATGGAGCCTAGATGGACGTACAGAAAAGAGTCAACCCTCCACCATGCCACCGCTTTTTAACCCCAAATGACACAAAACTACAAGCTTACAACCCCAGTGAAAGATACTGAGTTGGAGTCAGAGAAATGCAACGGAGACAGACCTATCATCATGTGGATGTTTTCCGTCTCCAGACCACTCAGGAACTTCCGCCGCAAGTTGATGCCCTCGAAGTCCACTAGGACTCTCCGAGTCACCTCGAACCCAGACTCTGAAACCACCTGCCAAGCATGAACAAATAACCCAAATGGTAGTCTTTAACTTTCAAAAGTGGGCTATGGTTCTGCAGGACGCCCAATAAATCTTTGATGTTTCTGGTGTTACAGAGCTCTCTCTTACCTCCCCCTTGATGTGGTCCCGATGCTGCTGGCAGTACACCTTCTTGTCCTCCAGGAAGACACAGTGACACAGGCGGGCACACATGAAGTGGAAGTTGCTGGTGCAAGAGGTCAGACAGCAGCTGACAGTGGCACCAGGCTTGTGGCAGTGCTCGCAGCGCTGTGGAGTGGACATGGGCAGGTTATACTTTGGCCTTGTATAAACCCAATGACAAGCCCTTCTTCACTTCCTAATGAGAACACACACCACAACTCTCAAACAAGCCCTAACACTCCCTAAAATCAATTGTAGCCAACTTCTGAATCCTTTACAATGGCTTTTTTCCCCCATGTTCTGATTACCTAACTTTTCTGAGGTCATGTCCTGCCACTATGCCCCCACCCTTTCTCACCTGCTGCTTTCCATGGATCACCGCCATGTGGACGTTCTTCAGGGAGCCGTCGTCGTCCTCAAATACCTCGGTGGACCAGAGAGCACAGTTGACGTGCGTCCATTCATTCTGCCCGATATACAGGAGTCTCCCACTGTCCTGAAATATGCATGAAATACGCAGCAAACAGTGCATCAAAATACGTTCCCCTGAGGCAAAGTGCCACCCAAAAAAATGAATAATTAGCAAAGCCAAATGCTGGCAGATCATAAGAACTTCAGGCTGTTTTGTAGGCAAATTGACACTCATAGCAACTGCTGAAATGCTGTAGGAGTAAACCCATAAAAATAGTTTGTCTTGAGTTATGTGTGTAAGACAACTTCATTCAAAACTCTTGAGGACTCAACACAAGTCATCGTTAAAAGCCAGAACTAGTTTTTGTCATCTCTATGGTACTCACGTTGGTGTTGTCGTCACCATACTTGAGGCACAGCGTGCACTGTCTGTTGTCGGTGACATCAGGGGGTGGAGGGAGCTCGGGGCTGTCCTCACGGCTGAACTCCGGGGCTAATGGGAGGGGAGGCAGGATCACAAACTCAGTGTTATCACCTGAGCACGAGAGAACTTTTTCCTCTCAAATTACCGAAATGGACTCACAAGAGCTACTTTGCTACAGAAGGACCCCTGATCCTCGGCGACTTACCAAGTACGTGCCGAGGAGGTGGGGGCGGCGGTGGGGGCGAGTCCGGCTCTCCCGGGGTTTTCGGTTGTGGAGCGGGGATGATCTTCTTCATCAGTGGCGGCTGCTCTGCCCGTGCAATCTCCTCCCGCCACTGCGCATAGTTGTGATCCAGGGAGGGGGGCAGCACGGCGTTGGGAAGCAGGCCGCTACTGTGTCCAGAAAGGGGGGGGGGGTGGGGCGGGGAGACAGAATCCCATCTGTTAGAAAAGCTTGTACCGCCTGCTCCTCGGCACGCTGATCTAACGCGGCGAAAGAAACACGCACACAAGGTCCCGGTGACACACCAATGTAAACGGCACCATGCCATGTCGACGTCTTGCGACGTCTGTAAGCGGATAAAAAACACCAGCGCTGTGAAACGAGACGTGAGGGGAAGCCCACGTCCTCGATCCCGCTTCCACAATGCTCCGTTTGCACCACATTTCGACTCTGCCAAGACATGACACCCCAGCCGCCAAGTCACTTTGGGCACCAGGACATTCTTCTACCGCCATCCACCCCCACATAACTCTCCATAAAGAATATAGCACTTTGATTCCCATACTCAACTACTGAATATTGCCCTGATGTTTCGAAAAAACAAAACACAACAGCGCTTTGTTTTCTTTGGAGCGTTTCACAGCCGACCGAAGAAGTGTGTGAATGTGTGTAGGGGGGTCCGAGCTTGTTTGCGTAAGCCGACACCGCCGGCCGCCCATGGAGGGGGAAGCAGCAGCAGGCGGTACGAGGTAAACAGCGGCCAGCAGACAGCTGTCGCCCGGCAGGAGCACGCAAACTCCCCTCATCTACACACGCACGCACACACATACATACACACACGATAACGTCAGCCAGGTGAGTCAGCTAGATCACTTGATCTCAGAGACAGCCAAGTGGGAACACGTGTATCTCTATGAATTTAAAATGAAGAATAAAAGAGCAGTACGTCTTAGAAAGTCGAAGTATTGTACGATCAAAATTAAATAAATTTTAGAGTTTCCGTTCTCGGACAGACATGAACATGACAAGAAGCCAAAGCATTTTAAATAAATTCCAGGTGTCAGTAATACGGCAGACTGTCTGAGCAGGGCTGAGTAGGGCCAAATAAGACTGAGCAGGGCCGAGCAGGGACAAGCAGAGATGAGTCCAGCAGGAACAAACAGGGTCAAACAGGGCTAAATACGGCCAAATAGAGCCAAGTAGGACCAAACAAGGCCAAGCATGGTCAAACAGGGCTGAGCAGGTCAGAGTAGAGCCAAGACAAACAAAGCCAAGGACTAAGCCAGTCTAGCCGAAGCCATATGTGCAATGAGTAATTCACACCCACAGGGGGCGATGAGTGGATACCCTAGACAGCAAGAAACTGAAGGTGCCGGTCCAAGGCCCACTGGACCTTCATGGTGTCGGTGGATGAACTCACTTGGAAGACACTTTCTGGGGCTTCCAGAAGCGGGACTCCTTCACCTTGAACCAGGGGAACACACGCTCCATTTGCTGTAGAGAGCCACAAAGACACATTTTACAGTGACGGTGGGGGAGGGGCGAGGAGGGCAATGGCTCCCCCCTCTGTGCCACACACCTCGCTGCGGTACTGACCCGAATGAAGAAGGACTTCAGCATGCTGTTGGCCCTCTTGTTTTCGGGGTGTCCTCCATCAGAGTTGATGGCGGTCTGGATGATGCGGACGATGTCATCACTGAACTCCAGCTGGAATGAGTAATGATGAGGTCCAGTGACGATATCTGTATAGCCATATTTAAACTCACCTGTGTATCTGTGTGTGTGCCATTCCCTATCCCTTTTTAAGATTTTTTAAGGTGTGGGGGATAAGAGGGGCCACAATCCATACAGAGGGGTCAATCTTATTAGCCAATAATATGTTTTGAATCAGTGAGTGACAGGGGATAGGGCACTCTGGGGGCCAATCAGCTTTCAGCAGGGGCCAATGCCCTTGTAGCCCCGCCCCCGGTATGTGCCCCTGCCCTCACCACAGCACTGTAGCGCCCCATCTCCATCTTTCTCTTCACAGACTCCAGATCCAGAGGAAAGTCGTTGGGGGGCGGCACCTCCGTCAACACAGGGGGGTCGGGGCCCTCGGGGGAGCGCCGGGAGGGTAAGCTCTCCTCGGGTTCCGGGTTCAGCTCCGGGGGCTTCATTGCAGCCTTCATACACAGAGGTAATTAGCAACATGCTTAATAGCCTTTCCAGAGACACCATGTGCAAGAACCGGCGAACCCTGCTGTGGTCCCACATTGCTGAGCCCTCGGCCAGCAGAGAAGCTCAAATGTCAACAGAAAGAATTGTCACGTTCTGGACTTGCTGACCCCACAAGTGTGGACTGAAACAAGCACCTTTTCCATAATCCTCAAACTCTAATATGCAGTTTTCTGGGGGAATCATAACGGTGTTTGTTTGTCACAGGCACTGCACAGGACAGTGTGATGACACCACTGCTATACTCTTCAGACAGCTCCACGAAAAATCATCAAGTTTACAGATGACACCGCCATCACAGCACTGATCTCCAGTGACAGTGAGAGGGTCTACAGGGAGGGGGGCAGGCGTGGAAGGAAGAACAGGAAGAACAATCTGTCCCTAAATGTCAGCACGGCCAAGGAGCTGATGATTGACTTCAGGAAGCAGATGGCCCCTTATCTATTTATTCATTTAGCTGACGCTTTTGTCCAAAGATATATACAATTATGAAAGCAGGGTCAGACAATCATTGGAGCAATTAGGGTTAAGGGCCTTGCTCAGGGGTCCAACAGTGAAGTCACTCTGCCAACCCTCGGGTGTGAACCAAGCACCATCCAATCACAGACACAGTGTCCTAACCCAATGAGCCTCACGCTGACATTACACACCCATATATGTCGGTGGGGATGCCGTGGCGAGGTTTGACAGCTTAAACTTTCCCGAAGTCACCATCACCGAAAACCTCATTGGACACACCATGCTTCAATGGTTACTAAAGACAAAATAAACTTAATTGATCCCAGGGGGAAATTCTTGACGATTCTTAAGACGCCCAACAACACCTTCCCCTCCTCATACACCCGAGGAAGGTCTGAACGGCACTGGCTGTTCTGACCAGTTTCTACAAGTGAACTTGCAGTCCATTCTCACTGGTTGCATAACATCCATATAGTGGGTGGTGCTGAGTGAAGACCACTCAGAGCATGACACACACCTCACAGTGATGTAGAACATCATCTTCACCCATTGCCTCAGATAAAGAGATCACGATGGCAGTCATCCCGCACAGCCATTTTCTCTGTTTTGGTTACCCACAATGCAATTTGGCTACTCAACAAATGCTAAACAGACACCCAAGGCAATGTGTCACTATGCTCCCCAGATTCTACCTCCATTACACTGCTCATGTATAAACTCTATTTGTCTGCGATGGTCTTGTTTTCTGTTTTGTGTTGGTTTCTGTACTTATTGTTTTGTATTTATCTTTTATTTATAAGGCACTTTGGCCTGCAGGAAGCACGAAACACATGACGAATATATATTTTGAATCTCGAGCCTTGAATTTAAGGTTACGTAAGCCTATTCACAGCTGTGGAGTATTTTAATGCTTTGGCATCGGTAAGCAATAGAGTTATGTAGCAGACGCTTCTATCCAAAGCGATGTACATCTTTTATTTTTGTTTTTTGAGAAAGCAGGGATAGACGGTCTCTGGAGCAATTCGGGGTGGGGGGGTTAAGATCCTTGCTCAAGAGCCCACTGGTGACATTGTTCTGCCAACCCTGACATTTTAATCAGTGCCCTCTTGGTCACAGCATCCTAACTCACTGTACCACACACCACCTTACACAGAGCTCATCATCAGGCAAGCCGTTCAGATAGGGCTGGACAAGTGCTGACACTGACAGCCTGGTTTGACAATGCCGGGGGGGCGGAGAGGCGGACCTGTCGGTAGCGGAGCAGATGGGTGGAGGTGCAGGAGTTGAGCAGCGCGGTGAGGACCTGCCGCACCGAGGCCTGCAGCTCCTTCTCCAGTGCGGCCCTCCAATCCACTGGGTGGCGCTCCGCACAGTTGTTGCAGTTATAGGCTACAGTGTCCGACAGGTTGGAGAGGATCTCATACATCTCCTCTGGAAGGGGGGGAGATGAAAATGAAGAACAAACGTGAGGTCGGTCTCAAGGTGTTTCTGTTTGCTCCGTTCAACTTGGCCTAATGGTAGCTATCATTCGACAAGTGAAGGCAGCATTGTTGGATCTGCTGGAGCCCCCCTGACTGAATTAATCACACTTGATGGAACTCGAGGACATTGCAGCGGGGAAGGGCAACCTAGAGGACCGTCGTGGGATCTGAGCTAGCGAGGCGAGGCGATCATGCGGCACGAGGCACTCACCGCTCAGGTTTTCACACTTGGCGTGCACCCAGCGCTCGCAGCGGCTGCACTGCATCATCTTGCTATCGTAGTCGTCGTCGTCGTCGTAGCACTTGTTGCACAGCGGGCAGAAGTTGCCTGGGAATGGTGGTAGGAGACTCAGGCGACATGGAGCCGTGCACAAAAGGCGGCTCTTCAGTAGCTGCTCGACCCCCCCCCAGCCCGCTAAGCCTATCTTGCTCACCTTTCGCAAACAGCTTGGTGCAGTCGTGACACATGGAGAAGTCGTGTGACCACTGGGCATCCCAAGCCTTGCCAGGGGTGGTGGCCCCACAGCTCTTGCAGCGCACACACTTGGTGCAGATCTGCATGAGATCATTAGAGGTGTAGGAAGAGCATGGTTAGCTCTACAAAGTGGTGCAGAATGGAGTGAAGGGGAGTCACTTCCTGGGAAACCTACCCAGACTCTTTTCTTCTTGGTGGGTCTGGTGGGATGGTTGGGACTCAAGCACTCGGGGTGGTAGCTGTTACGGCACTTGTTGCACTCCAGCAGCTAGGGGGTGGGGAGGGTACAGATGTCAATCACACTACTCGTCGGCTTCGGGGTACAAGCAGCGCAGCCGCCCCAGATGCCCAGCGCCTTACTTTGGTCTTCTGGTGCTGGTGTCCGCACGTATGGCAGAAGCGGCAGCGACGGCAGCACCAGTTCTCCAGCTGCTCCTGCAGGGGGCGCTCTGTCTCCTCCAGACAGAACAGGTGGAAGGGTTCACAGCACACCTGACAGTATACAAACTATACAGGGAGGAAGAGGTCAGGGGTCAAAAATTCAGTGTAGGCCCAAATTAAAACTATAGGTGACTGAAATAAATACAGGAAGTGCCCAGGTGACACGCGAGACTGTCTATGATTGGCCCCAACACAACCATGTGACTGTGCTGGCCCACCCACCTCCACATGGCCGCCGCTGGCGCACAGGAAGCAGACGACGTGCGAGCTGATTGGCACAGAGGTAAGCAGGCCCAGGCCGCCCTTCTCCCACACGGTGTCCAGGTCACAGTCCTCCTTAAAGTCCACTCTGATGCGACGCACTCCGTCGCAGGGCACCTTCTGCCTAGCGGGGCCTCCAGTCGAGGGAGTGCGCAGCGAGTTTAAAGGACCGCTTTCAGGATGGGCAGGGGGCAGCCTCTCCTGTGGGGAGGGAAGGGGGGGGGAGGTCGTCATGGCATCAGATATCCAACACATGGGGGGGCGGGGGGGAGCCATCGCCTGTGTCGCTCCTGGCAACCGGGGCCCACTGCCTGATGGGGCTTTTAAAAAATTCAGTGTTTACGACTGACCGGTGGGGTTCGCCTGGAAGAACACCTGCCGTACCTTGTCTTTGGGTTTCGGTTTGGAGGGTGGGGCGAAACGAGGGGGCGCTTTCTTCGCCTGCTTGCCATCATGTGCTGGACACACAGAAACAGACAGAGTCATCAAAGAGCCAGAGACGGTCACCCTTTCATACCACGGGGCCGTTAAAATGGCAAGGAGATACCTTAAAAAGTATTAAATGTTAGAGGGAAAAAATTTTTATTGGTGTTTTTACAAAGGCCAGTATGTTGTTTATCTGTTACAAAAACGCAATTCAGCGACTAATGATTATGGAGTCAACAATTGAAAATCTTAGTCCTGCTTTAATGCCTGAAGATGGTACGGGGGTGGGGGTGGTGTCAGGCAGTAAGGTGTGGGGGCGCGTGCGACTCCCCACCTGTCTCTGTAACTGGCACGGCTAAATTCTTCTGCGTGAGCTTCTTCTTGGGCTCGCCGGGGGCGGACTTGGCCAGTCCATCCTTTTTTGCCGGCGGTGGGCTCTCCGCCAGGGGGGGCTGTGGCTGCGGGAGCTGGCCGGGTGAGGTAGCGGGGGGAGCCGGCTGTGTCGCTTTGCGGTCCTTCTTGGGGGCGATGCTGGGTGGTGGGGGCGCCGCCGGAGGTTGCTTGGGTTCCGACGCCGGCTCAGAGCGTGGCAGCGCCGGCGGCGTGTCTTTCGGTGAGGGGCTCAGCGGTGGGGGCGACTGCTGCCTTGCTGGCTGCTTCTGCTTCTCCTCGCCGTGTTTTGGGGGCGGAGACTCGCTCTTCTTGTGGGGCTGCTCCTCCCTCAGGGAGGGAGAGACCGGTTTGGGGTCGCCAGGGTCCTTTTTTTCAGTCATTTTGTTTTTCTTTTTATCCTTCTTGGCTACAATGGGGCGGGGGGGACAAAAAGACTAGTTTAGGAGGTGGTTCATACCCTAACATGAGGAGGGCCTTCCAGTCAGCAGCATATACACAGCAACACTGACCTTAACTGAAAGCTGATTGGCTCTTGGGCGCCCCCTCCACTATCACTCACCAATTTAAAACATATAAATGGCTAATGATAAGGTTCGGCCCGACATCTTATAAAAATCCAAAAATACCTACTTCCATTGCTGAGTGAAGGTCACCTACCCTTGGCTTGTTTCTGGAGAAAGGCTTTGGATGGCATCCATTGCAGGTTCTGACACTTCCTCTCCCTGAGAAACACAGACACACACATTAGCAATCCATTCATCGTTCAACTCATCCACCTTCCATAACGGCTTATCCAGGATGAGATCACGGCCGAGCCTGGAGCCTATTCAAAGAGGCCCAAGATCACAAACCAGGGGACGCCAGTCCATTGGAGGGGAGCCGCACACACACACTAAGGACAAGGACTATAGAAAGGAAATGAAGCGACCAGAAGAGACCTAAGAGAACACAGTGAGGACATGCAAACTCCACAGACACAGAGCTGGGTGGAGATTCGAACCCACAGCCCTGGAGGATCGAGGCCACACTGCTACAGACTGAGGCAACATGCTACCTCCCATCACAATTACAATAACTTATTTAGCAAATGCTTTTATCCAAAATGATGTACTGTTGAAGTCCCAGGAGCAACTGTAAGTTAAGGGCCTTGCTTACGATCCCAATGGTGAAATCACTCTGCCGACCATGTGATTTGAACCAACGACCTTCTGATCACACAAGCGTGAAAATGGTTGCTTTACTGGTTCACTCACTTGCAGCATTGCTTCTTGATGTTGCGACCCCCAAACTTAGGCTTGTCCAAGCAGTTGGTGCAGACGCCGCAGTCGTCTGGGACCTGGCAGCCGGGGCACTGCCCGCAGCGACGCGACCGCCGTCCCTTGCGTGCCGGGGGCTCCTGGAGAGCCTTGTTCCGCGTCACCGGCTTGATGGGCTTGATGGGTGGAGCTGGGGGCTCCGCCTCCTCTGAGCCCGCTACCGATGACTTATCTGTATAGGGAACATGGGGTGGGGTGGGGGTCAAATCTTGTCTCCCTGAGGACCAATTCCATTTCCCTGACCCAGTCAGACACCCACTGTGCAATACTCTAGTAATAATATTACGATTTTTATTTCCCTGCTGTTAGTGCAGAATTCCATGAGATTTTCTTTCTCAGCACTGTTACTGTCCATTTTGTCTATTATTTATTGTCCATCAATGTCTAAATGTGTGTATTGTGGTACCATCCATCCATCCATCCATCCATCCATCGGATATAAGAACTCTCCACTTCTTTCAAGCCAACAGACAAAGACACACACAGACAGACCGACATGCACACAAAGACACACACAGATATTCACAGACGTACACATACATACAAATACACACACGCATACATACCAAAACAAATACACAAACACACATAGACCTAAATACACAAACACACAGACAGACACAGGGACCCAGAGACACTGGGGTTCCTAGTCAAAAAAGCTCAGCATGCTTCTAAATATTTCACTGCTGACTCAGCATTTTCATGGAAATTAATGACAGTGATTCACACAGTGTCATCAGCAGGGGTGAGGGGCAGAGCACGGGTGCAGGGTCCTCAGCCTCACCGTCATTTCCCATGGAAGACAGGATCTTCTCCCTCTCCTCCCACGGCAAGGCACTGAGGGTGGGCATGTCATCGGGGAACACGGCCCGGTTCTGCCCCAGGGCCACGGAGGCACGCCGGCACACATGCTTGATGCGTGGCCCGCGGGCCGACGTCTCCGAAGAGTCGCTTTCCTGGCCCTGGTACCAGAAACAGAACTAGATTACCATCTCGGTCCAGGCATATACAAGGGCGGGACCATAGCAGGCACTGGCTCCAGCTGAAAGGTGATTAGTTCATGGAGTTCCCCACTCACCAATTCAGAACATATCACTATAATAAGGTTAGCCTGTCTGTACGAATTATGGCCCTCTTATGCCCCTGGAAATAAGGATGGGGGGGAGCACACTGCTTAACATAGGCACTCACCAGTTACCGTTCAGTACTATTTCTAGTTGACTCTGAAATTCCACTAAGTCACTCTCAGAATGACTGTGCAGCAACAGTGGCCCGCGACACGTCAGGACAGCACTACGCCTGACTGCCGAGGGGAATTTGGAGCTTTCTGTTTTCTCACTTCACGGACCCACCTGGACTTTGGGCGGCTCGCTCGACTTCAGCGACTTGCTCTTCTCGATCCTGTACAGCTGGTCCTGCGCCTTCTTCAGCAGCCCCGCCACACGCCGGTCGGCCATTTGCTGCTTACCGGCGGCGGCAGCCAGCACAGAACCCAGCGATGAGACGGTTGGCTGCTTCCGCGGCGGGCCCGCTATAGTCCCGAACCGTTCCCGCTCCTTCTCCCTGTCCTTCTCCTTGGCCCCCACTTCTGCTTCCTGGCCCTTGTCCGAGGGCCTCCCTTTTTTGGAGACCCGCCCCTTGGGAGACAGGGGGGTGGCAGCCGTCTGAAGAGACCCCCCATCTGTGGATCCTGGCACGGGGGAAGGAGAGGTCTCTGCCCCGGGGTCACCAGAGATGCACTTCTTACGCCCAGGCGTCTTCTTCGGAGGGCTGGACACCGGAGACTCCTCAGCATCCTCGTCTGGCGAGAAGAGGCTGGGGCTGGTGTAAGACAAGCCCTCCAGGGCGGCGCTCTTCCCCCTCCTGTCTCGTTCTTTCTGAGCCTCCTTCTTGTTCTCCTTTTCCCTCTCTCTACTCCTCTCTGGTTCTTGCTCCTTCTCCTTGGTGCCAGTTTCTCTGGAGGCGGATGCTCCCCTCTCTCGGCTTCCCTCCCTCCCACTGGCCGCCTGGGTGCTGGAGGCAAAGAGGGTGAAGAGTGGAGACGAGGAGGCGGAGGAGGAGTCCCCGCTGGTGCCAAGGCCCCCTGCCGCCTTGCGGCCTACCGGCTGGTACGACTCGCCGGAGCCCTCCGTCGGATGGCTCAGCGAGCCCGAGGAGAACGAGTTGAAAGCGTGCGGGGTTAAGGCACTGGCGGCGAGAGGGCTGACCGCCACCCCTGGCAGGGAGCTGGAACTGGCGGCACAGGTGTGACTCGGGAGCGGGGAGAGCTCAGACGACCCTTTGCTTGCCTGGGAGCTGGACTGGCTGCTCCGTGTGGTCATGGAGTGCGACGGCGACCTGGGCTGACCGCGCAGCGCCGCAAACGACCGCCGACGCCGACGCCGGAACTCACCAGCGGGGGCAGACAGCGCCTGCAGCGACGACGCTGAGCCGGAGCCACTCCCCGAGGAGGGCGGGAGGGTGACCGACTCAAAGATGCGGGAGTGTGCTGCGCTGGGCGTGAACTGGGGGGCGCGGAGCAATGGACTGCGCTTGTGGTGTGGCGGCTCGAAGCGTGACGCCGAGTGCTGGTGCGGGTGGTGGGGCAGGTGAGAGAAGAGCCGGTTCCCTGCCCCGGGGCCTCCGGCCGGCCCTGGGAAGCCACTAGCCACAGCACCGGCTGCCCCTCCGCTGGCGCCACCTGGTGGCAGAAGGCCCACGTCCTCAGGGGTGAGCGGCTGGGGCCGGAAGTTGTCGAAGATGGGCTTGCGGATGAGGCCCTCCTTGGCGTACTTGGCGGAGGAGAAGTACCGCTGTTCGGAGAGAGGCATAGAGGTCCAGCGGAAGATGGGCTCCCGCAGGATGGAGTGACGCTTCTCCTGCCGAGGCGAGAGCACCGGCGCCGGGATGAAAGGAGCGATGGGGTGCGGCACCATCCACGCTGGGTGCTGGTGGTGCTCGCTGATGGCCGATGCAGTGGAGGCAGTGGGCTGCGGCGGTGCCAGCAGTGGTGGCGGCGGGGGAGAAGATGAGGAAGAGGCCGTTGAGGAGGCCTGTTTGGAGCCCCCACGGGAGGAAGACGACAGCAGCACCCCCGTGGCTGGGCTGATGATTGACTTCTTTCTACCCCCGGCCAGGCTACCCTGGCCACCAGCCACCAAGCCTCCCCTCGCGGCCGCTTGCCCTTGACGGCCCTTCCTGCCCCGCTCCATCACCGAGACGTGCTCCGGCTCTGAGGGGGGCGAGGGCGGCCTCGACACCCTCATCTCCCCATCCCCCTGCGACGAAGGTGAGCGGTCGGGTTCCTCGGACGGCGCTTGCGTGCCCTCGGATGCTTGTGAATCGCTGGAGGAGTCCAGGCTGGGGCTGCTGGAACGCGACGACTCGCCGGAAGAGAGCTGCGACGAGTGCTGCGATACGGCGCTGGAGCCGCAGGATGCCGCACTGCTGCTGAAGCGCCCGTTGCCGTTGTTGCAGGTGCTGCTGTTAAGCAGGTTACCGCCGGGCACGGCACACACACCAGGCGCCGAGGATGGAGGGGCAGCGCCAACGGGTACTGGCGCCCCAGTGGAACCGGCCGGCCCCGACACAATAGTCACCGGCGGTACAGAGAGAGGGGAAGACGAGGGCTGAGGTCCAGCAGCAGGGGTGGGAGTGTCCACCCGCGCCATCTTGTGGTGGGGCTGTGGCACGCCAAAGCTAGCCTCATCCTCGATAAAGCGCTTCGGCGTCTTGATGATGCGCAGTGACACCGTGCTCACCACTGGCATGATGAACTGCCGGATATTCTTCAGCTGCGTCCTTCTCTTCCTCCTGATGCCGCCCTCCACTCCGACTCCCCCCTGGCCCCCGATGGCCGCCGCCGCCGCCTCCTTCAGCAGCTTCTTCTTCTGAGCCCCTTTCTTAGCCCGCTGTAGCAGCTGCTTGGCGATGGTGGCGTCCGTGCGCTTGGAAGGCGGAACGATGCGCACGGGCTTGATCCGCCGGGGGCTCTGCCGGACGCCCGCCGGCCTCCCCGGCCCAGATGGGGGGTCCTGTGACAGTCCGGACGGGGAGCCACGCAGCTCCACGTTAGCCGTTGGGCCTGACGCTTGCGGGGCCCTGAGCTTGAGGTGCTGGGGACGTACCCTGAAAAACTTCTGCCTCCCGGCTCCTGGGGCCTCCAGGACAGGTGCCGAGGGGGCTGGGGGGGCGATGGCCGCCTCCGCTTTGAGGCGCTCCGCGGATGGGGGCCGTCCCCGCTTGCGCCGTGGCATCACCGGAACGGGGACCACCTTCCTCCCAACGGCTTTGAGTCTGGACTTGAGGGGGGCCAGCTTGACGGGCCGCAGCTGCTTTATTTTGGTTATCTTGGAGATGCGCCCCACCCTGGGCCCCCGGGGTAGCTTGGCCACATCAGGCTGCTGGGCCCGCTGGAGAGGCATGGCCACCAGAGGCAGAGGCCTCCTGACCATTTTCTTGCTCCTGTCTTCCTGAGGCACCTCCTTGCGCTGTATCCCTCCATCCCGTTCTTCCTCAAGTGCTGCCTGGCTCTTCTGGAGCCCCGAGGTCGGGGGGCGGCCTCGCCTCTTCTCCCCGGTGCTCGGGGGCCTCCCTGGGGGACGCTTAGTCTTTTCCGGGGGCCGATCAGTCCCTTCGGGCTTGCCGTGGGAGGTGGAGGCAGGCAGCGAAGGTGGCCCCCCATCCAGAGGTACTCTCTGCGCGACCAGGGCCCTTGGAGGCCTTCCTCTGGGCTTCTTCTCCTGAGGTGACTTGGCTGTAGCAGAGATGTAAACACACAAAACAACAATAATTGCTTTGGAAAAGACAGGAATTGCACAACCGACGCTACATAATCTCCGAAACGCACCATATCAGGATACCAGTCCCTGGAGGTGCTTTTATGCCTGTATTTAATGCACACACACTATGTGACTGGCAATCTGTCACAGCTGATGACTTTAAGGCTCCTTAACAGCTACATTAGCGTATATATGATTTGCTGCGTGTCTGTCGGACACCTGCTAATCTCCTTAAGATGCTCTGATTGGTGGCTGAAGGTCTGTCGACATGTAACGAGGGGGCATCTACGCAAAGAGAAACCTGATCGCACAGGCGCTGCATGAATTTCCCCAAGTAACAAACAGTAGGGTGGGAGGGGGTGTTTTGAGACCAGCAATCAAGCTGCCAAAATATTTTGAAGGAGATGGGGGAAATGTCTGTTTCGGACCAAAATCTGCTAGTTGAATACCCCTGATATAGTCCGCAGACTAATTGAGAGGGCTGGTGAGGTGGGAAGGTATGTTCACATTTTTTCCCACAGGGGGATGGAATCCATATCCTAGAGACTATCTGAGACTACAAAGTCACAGGGAACGAGGAAACCAGCACCCCACCCCACCCCACCCCACCCCAACTTGAACCCCAGGAAGCGTAATCAGTGGGATTTTTGACACACCTGTAGGGGTCCTCGCTGAGGTCTGTATTCTTCTGTTTTCACTGTGCGCTCCGAATCCACAGAACGGCTCTTCCTGTGGTGGTAGGCAGAGAAAGAGAGATAGAGAAAAAGAAAAACAGAGAGAAAGAGAGAGAGAGATGGGCTGTCAATGGGAGACACGGCAGACAGAACAGCAGCAGATTAAAAACAGCAGAAAGGAAGATGCAGGGTGTCCCCATGGTGTCCCTGTCTGTAGATCTGAGGAGGAGGAGGTGAACCAAGAAGAGACAGGGGACAGACAAGATGTGGTCCACAAGCCCAGATGGGGCAGAAACACTGCAATCCCAGTAAGAATAATAACATAAAGTCCCTCAAAGCCCCAAGAATGTCAGTCAGACTATTGCATCTCTTGTCTGATAACTCACTGGATTCCTTCCATGCCGTTTCCTGGAAGATCAAGTTTAGGCCTAGTAAGATTCTTTTTAAATGGAGTCTCTGCCCATTGTAGGGGGGCAACAGAGCAGGACCCACTGACAGGGGGCTTTTGTTCCCCTCTGGTGCCAAAAAAAGCCACAATAAAATATTCTTCCTCCATTTCAGGCAGTGGTATGGCTCAATAATCATGCTCCACGTTAAAACTGCCCAATTTCACAATCCATAACCAAACTTTAAACAAATCTGAATTAAATGCCCAAGGCCCATCAAGGTTCTTAAAAATTACCACATTCTCAAAGACGCGCTGCTCTGAGTCAAGATGTAAGCCTCGAACCGAATGGAAATGCAACAAGTGAAAAGTAGCATGTCTCTTCCACGAGGGACACGCTTCTCCTGGGATTCCGAGTCTGAAATGCACCCACCAGGGACAAGATTTCTGGGCAGAACCGCATGTTAAAAGAAAACAACAGTCAAATTCACCTCAGCATGGATCAGAGCGAGATAAACTGCATCAGAGCAAGTGAAGACCCAGCGCGAGATCTGCGGTATGTCGGCCACAATCCTGGTTTGACGATCCTAGACTGGCAACACCAAAGATGAGCCCAAACTATCCACGCTGAAATCGACTTAACTGAAAACACAGCTGGGGAATATATTTCTTTAATCTCCTCAACGCAGAGAGCATCCAGCTGACTAATAACCAGCCGTTTAATGTCAGAATCCACTGGGAAAGATTCCAGTCTCTCTGTTGCTGGAAGTTTATTAGTATATTAGCCGAACCATTTCTGGGTGATGGACTGATTTTGGATTAAACTGGAGGACAAACAAACTTGGTAAAAGCCTACTAACATCTCGCTTACAGATCCCCTGAAATCGTCTTAAAAATATGCACCCTTCCTGTGACTCAGTCCCCCCAGTAGGTAATATCAGGAGCACACACGCCCCCACCATCCCAGACGTCATGCAGCCTAGCAACAGCTGGGGCTGCTATGGCCACCTAACCTCCATGCGACCAGAGAAGCAGGGACATCTCCACGGGAGCCTTCGAGACTTCCCAGAATAACCAAAAAAAAAGCAGGCGGGTGGGGGGGGGGCACAAACCACAGCCCTGCACGGGATCCATCTACACAAGTCCAACAAGTTGTTTACTCCCATCACCATCATAAGGACCACAGACGTGATGTTCCTCAGTCCCGGGGTTCTTTATACACTCTTGACAAGATCTAGCAGAAAGTGCAGACTGCCATAAACACACGCCCTTTGACGCCTGGGACTGAGTGATTTACAAATGTAGACCACCTGTCCATTATATCACTTCATTGACAAACACCTACGAGTCAACACTGGAGCAGAAAAAGCACAGTGCAAACACACACACACACACACACACACACAGACCTGTATTCATATCATTGTGGGGACTATCTATTCATTTCTATGGGAAAATAGCCCTAATTCCAACAATGACAACAGTGCTGCCGCGATTAGTTGACGTTGTCGATGATGTAGATGCTGAAAATGTGTCGACACATATATTTTTTAATCAACGCAATCATTCAATCATTTTTTAATTATTATTATTTTAAGAACATTAAACTAGCGCTATGAACAAGCACCTGAAGAGGAAAGGCACAGGTGCTGCTCTGAATGATGGACCACAAGAGCAGACAAAACCACCGCGCTGTCTATTCATGTTTATTAAATTTCTATTAGTATGGAAACTGCTGGGCCCAGTTTTATTACTTTAAACTAAAACTAAAACAAAACGGACACTAAATAAAAGAAAATAATCCGTGAACTGAAATGAAATATTAAAAATATATTTGCCGGGGAAAAAAAACGTGCTGGATCCCACCAACGTCTTTTTAACCACAATATTTCCTCTTTTGAAAGGTCTTGTGACTGTTGAGCTTCCCTTCACTGCCACTTTAGTGCTTGTCACTTCCATGATTTAACAACACGACAGCATGTGGCGCTCTGCTAACCGAATTTAATAAGCATAAAGATACACCGATTATATACAGATTACTAACTTTTGGGCACCACAATACGCATTTCATTGGTATTAGGCATACTACTAATCCAACTACTTATCCAACTGTGGGCTAAAATAATGTCCGTGTAGCGCCGAAAAGCCAGTGTCCATTATCCAAGCCCTGCAGTAACATACAGTTGTTTGCTGTCAAAATGAAATTAACTTAAATTAATTTGATTTTCTGTAGGAAAATTTATCATTGATTAATCAACCAATCGATAGTCGATAGATTGATCCATTGAAAAATACTTGTTACTAGCAGCCCTAAATGACGACCTTAACCCCTACCCAACCCTAACCTTCACCATAAGTAACCAAACAAAATATGTTTACGTTTTTGACAGCTGTCACAGATTTTTATAAAAATGAGCTTCCCCTTATGGGGATTGAAAAAATACCCCCCACAATGTCGAAATAACAGGTTTTTAATCTCATTGTGGGGACCCAAATGTAATATATACATAACCCACGCACACACACACACATACACACACATAAACCTGAATCTCAGACTGACTCCTGCCCTTACGTCTGTCCCCCCCACCCCGCAGCCGGGTGAACAGATGGGGCTAAAGGGCATAAGGATCCTCCCGACATGCATCAGCGAGGAGATCACCCCTGAAGGTGCGGAAAGGCGTGGTAGGCCCCGCCCCCAACCGTCACCCAAGCATTCCACGGCATGTCAGGAAGAAAGAAAAAGTATGAGGAAGAGTATGAACTCCGGCATATTTCTGAACAGAGGGCAGGCAACAGTGCCCTTGAGGTCCCACTCATCAGGTCAGACAGTAGCCCAGTAGCCATACCTCAAAAACCCCTGAAGAAAATGGCTTTTGTCTTTTATTTGGTATCAAAATGAAACATTCTGACTAATTAAATCTAACCAGTGCCAATTTTCGGTTTTTACCTGCCAACACTGACTATTAGGCAGGTTCAGCCTCACGATAAACACGTCCTCCAAGGTGGTACGGGGAACGGCCGTCTGCCGGGAACGCACCTGCAGGCCTGCAGGACACGCCTCTCACACAGGACACAGCTGGAAGCCACATGTTCTCATCACTGACTTCAACTGCCATGCCCCACCCACTGCTGCTGGCCCTGTGATCCTCCCTTGTCCAGGCTCCACCCTGGACCTGGCTCCGCCCCCAGTCACTCCCCAACCTCAAATCCACAAAATATTACTCCATTTCTTCTCTAGGACCCAAAATTATGTTTGAAGGTACTTGTCTTACATCTCCTCGTTCTCGAATTCACTCGCCAGGACAGAGATGGATACGATGACACTCAGGAGAGATACACGGTGGACAGAAAACCCAGTAAACTCCAATTAACGTTCCTACGTGTCACAGAAGACGTTTAGCTGCCTGATCCGCTTCCCATGTGTGAAAAGGTTCAGTCATCTTATTAGCCGACCGCATTGCGTGGTCCTCCTACACACGTTTCCACTGTCGATCTGTCAGTGAGTTGTTTTCAAAAATAAAGGTCTCACCACTTTCAACCAATCCAGCCAGCATAAACTGCTGCTCAACATGACAACCTTCCCACCTTCTCCGACACAGGGCTGGGCACATCCACTGCACGCAGTACTAGGCCGTGTTGGTTTCAAGTCTTCACAGGCTTCCATTATCACAACGTCACACAAATTTGCTGCACATGCAGCTACATGAGAAAAATCCAGGCAGTGCAGCATGGTGAGTGCACTGGGGAGGGTGACTCTGCTACCTCACAACTGTAAGCACTGGAGTTAAAGACCTGTACCCAAACTACATTTTATTTATTTAGCAAAAGCTTTTAACCAAAGCGATGTGCATTTTTGACAGTAAAGAGGATCAGACAGTCCTTGAAGCAACTGGGGATTAAGGGTCTTGCTGAAGTGCCCAAAGGTAAAAGCAGGATTTGAACCAACAACCTCCTGATCACAAACCAAGCCACTTAACCAGCTGAGCCACAGACCACCTCAAGAAGAAGGAGCTCTCCACTCCTTTATGCATTCTGGTTCCCTCCCGAAAACATAACCAGCATCCCATTCAGGGTGTCCTTCCTACTGTTGTATGATAATCTTAACAAATGACACAAAATGTGAAACTTTTCAGTGATTCTTCGATTTAAAAAAAATACCAATTTGAACAGCACCTTCTAGCTAGAACTGCAGTACCTTTCAGGAACGCAACAGGTTGCAGTTTTCAGCAGCTGACCGTTCCACATGCGGCCGACTGCAGAAGCCGGATGTTCTTCCAGGAGCTCATAACCATTCAGCCCCCATGAAGGCAGGAGAACAGCCCCCACTCACACCACGAATAAGGAGTTACACTGGCTGACTCGGATAGACGGCGTCGTGTTTATGGAAGCCAGTCATTCGAAGCTTCAGAGGGGGGACACTTTAAAATCCCCACTAGCGATATGTTAAGGCGGCGAGAATCATCCACCAGGACCCCTCCCCTACTCCCCATTTTTTTTCCCAGAAATCACGAAGGACACATGAATGCAGGAACATCTGCCGCCAGCTGCTTGCTAGGGGATGTCCATTCGACATGCATGTCGCATTCACTCTATGCCTATAAGCCCAAGATCCCAGAGAGATTTCCGAAAACTTCTGAAAAGTGTACGAAGCGTCGGAAGTTTCTCCACATCGGATGCTCGAGGTGCAAGCCGTTTACAGCACCCTTCCAGCATCAGTCCGAAGAGCTTTGATTGGAATCCTGGGTGGCCACAGCGGCACTGGTCCCAGCTGAAAGCTGACTGGCCCCTGAAGTGCTCCTTCCCTGTCACTCATGGATCGAAAACAACTCATTGGTTTATGACACCATTGGCCCCCACTGGTCAAAGAGCTTTCCATGTGGACAGCTCCACATGCTACCAAGAGCGACCTTCAGGTTCCCGTAACGCGCCGGCGGACACTGGAAAGCAGCTGGGGCTGAGGTGGTCCTCCGCTGTGTGTGTACAGGCGTGTAATGCGTTATGGCCTCAGACCCCTCCCACGGGAAGGTGGGGCAGACTTCCAAAATGGCCCACGGGAAGAGTGGAAAAAATTTACAAACAAACAGGCAAACTAAAGCCAAAAGGCAGCGGTGCGAGGGGCTCAGACGCAAAGCTGTCATCGGCCGCTACCTTCCGGGCTTCTGTGCTGTGCCAGGCTCACGGGGCCGCGGAAGAGTACTGCAGACTGGCATGGGATTCAAACCCGAGGAAGCTGGACTTTGGAATGTCAGATTGCTAGATCTAACCTCAGCTGGGTCACGCTGGGCTTTCATTCGTCAGTACACCCGCTGGAGGAAAGTAGTGTTATCTACCCAACATATTTACATTTTATGAATTGAACACATGCGTTTACTCAAAATGAAAGCCCTCCCTGGAGCAATTTGGGGTTAAGGGCCTTGCTCAGGGGCCCAACGATGACATCACTCAGCCAACCCCAGGATTTTAACCACCAACCTTCCGATCACCGTGAAAGCACTTCACCAACTCTGAGTATGGTACCAGTGACCATCCGTTACAGAAACGGCATCCTGAGCTGCAGCACAAACCCGCCAGCCCTGATTTTTAAAAAAGGTTCATATTGAGGTTTTAGCTGTGTATATGGCTGACATGAAGATCTCACCAGGGCAAAAATAAATAAATTTAAAGGCGAGATTCTCCTAGACAGACAGACACAGAGACATCAAGCAGCTCAAGTAGTTTATTAAGCAGCAGCAGATGGCCAATCCTGCCAGGTGGAGCGTCTTTGTGGAGCCCGGGAGGTTCCCCGGGGTGGGGGGTCTAGACACAGCCCAAGTTTAGAAGTGCAGTGGTCAGACCACTGACAAACACGGACCCAGAGACACAGAAGGAAAACCTTTGAATCTCCACAAGGTCACCTCTGGTGGTCACCCAAGGCCGTGACAGCAAACTTGAGGTGCTACCAGTTATCAAAGAGGACTGTATGGGGCAGATGTTACCCTCAGAGTACCAGTCACCCACCGGCAGATACCACACACCCCCATGGGTGCGGCCCAGGGTACAATTTCAAAAGAGGAAGCAATATGTACAACTGGTTTATTAGCAATAGATTACAAAGAGAAGCAGATCAGAAGACCTTCTGCTAAAGGCAAAAGCACCTCCAGCACAGGCGCACAGAAGAAATCACGCTTGAGGAAGGTGCAGTCTGCAGACTTAGCTCTCATTTGTCTACAAGACAGCGGCCACTCAGGACCTGAACTCACATGCAGGAGGTTGAGTTCTATTTTTAAAAGCGTACAGCCAGGTAGATGGGTAAAGGATGTAAAGGACGAGTTTTCCGTAGCTCGGGAAACTGTGTCGGGCTTAACGAAGAACACGACATCGCACCTTACGCCAGTACCTACGACCTACATTTAGGGTGCAACAGTAACGCCACTGTCCCTTTCAAGGGGATTAAAGGAATGGAGGGTGCTGGAGTGCTGGGGGGGCTACTGAGTCTGGGGGGGGCAGGGGGCCCTTGAGAGGGGCTTTTGTCGTTCATGCACTGACAAGCTGGCAGCTTGGTCTTTTGTTCCCAATTCAATGACTTCATAATTTATTTAAAGGCTTTCCTGCAGCTGCCCAAAGCCTGCGCAGGTATGAGTTCTGAACATACGCGCACACACACATACACACGCAAGGGTTTCCACCAATCAGCAGATGCGACAGCAGCAGCCACGACAGCGGTCCAGCCTTCATGGGACGGTCATTTCCTCTCCTGCGAGCCCTGAAGAAATCCATCCAGAAAGGAGCTACTGGGGAGTGACCTTCACACTCACACTCACACACACACACACACACACACACACACACACACACACACACACACACTTACTTTTCAACAGGTGGTCAAGGAACTCCTACGTATTTGGTAACCACTTGACCTCTGGCACAGAACACACGCGCGTGCGGGGGTGTGTGTGTGTGTGTGTGTGGGGGGGGGGGGGGGTATAGTTACAGCAGATGAGAAGCAAGGCCAAAAAGATTTTCAGAAAGGTCCACCAGTATCACAGGAGCACGTTATCCCAGACAGCGTTGAGGAAACTTACGACGTGGAAATTGCTGCATGACGCTGGCCAGACGCCTTTCCCTCGGCTCACAATGTGCCGCGGACCCCCTGCCCCCGTCTTAAGAGCAGGTCAAAAGGCAAATTCTGGCTCCCCCGCCCCCACTGTCTGATTTCTCACTAAAGCTCCTTCCCATCTGTCCCCAGCCTCTGTGCCCCTATTCCATTGTTCCTCACAGAGCAGGAGTACGGAATATCGCCATGGGAATAGGACACGGAAGGGGGGGGGGGGGCCTGATAATCCCAACTGGGACACTGCAATGTATTCAAACACGGCAGATGAAACTCAAAACAAACACGTGTCTGGCACTGAAAGTTAGAGAAACAGGTGCAAATTAAGAAAAGCAGTCAGAATTAAAATGGGCTTGTGGTATATATATAAAAAAAAAAAAAACGCATTTATTTAGCACAGCAGGTGGAAAAGAGGACAAATGGGATTTGGGAAAAAAAAAATATATATAAAAAGAACAATCACATTTTGGAAATCGCCAAGCTGACAGTTTTTAACTGACTCTTCCAGAGGGCTAGTGATGTCACCACCTCCTGACCTTTTGACCAAAAGCAAACAGGGGAAGGAAAAAAAAAACCTGATATACTGGAAGATGTGGGAATTTTTGGTTAAAATGACCTACAGACTAAAAAGCGTAGAGGGAGCGTGCCACAGGGTGCACACTGACCTCTAACCAGAGTCAAATAAAGGCCAAGCTTCACATTGGTCAGCAACGAAGTACATCTTGATGAGAGGATAAGCACACTGGTTTTCAGCTACATAACCAGACCTCATAACTGAATCAGTTAGGCCTACAGGGAACGTGAGACGGAGCCTCAAGTCTGTGACAAAGGAGCAGTACGATTGGCTTCATAGACTGAGGACACTCAATGCTGCCGCTCGAAGCTTCCAGGCTTATGCACAACTAAATTCATTTCTATAAATCACACTGCAAGTCAAACCGGGCACTGAAGAACGGCACAGAACACATTCTCTGAAAGTTCTAGTAATACAGGGACTGACGATGGAGGCTGCTGTAACACAGTAACGTCAGAAGGAGGAATTTCCACAAAAGCCCCAACTCAACACTCAGATCCCACTTGCAGTATTGAGGTCAGCTTCTTTGACGTCTACACAAAGTGAGCTTATCGGTTTAGTATGCATGTTTACTGGCATTTAACAGATACACATTCAAACTCATGGGCGCATCGCACAGGCCATGTGAAAATCATGCATCCAGACCGCGGACAAACCCATGATAACATTTGAAATAAAATGAAAAGCTAAGCCCACATCGTCAAGTCAAACATGCATCAGCAACAAAACGGTTTTTGCATTTTGAAAAAACAATGTTGACAGAAACATTGACTTGGCAATGATTGGGGGAATTCAGGTTACACAATAGAATTAAGAAACTGCCAAGATTTTAGGTCAATATACTGACTGTAAAAGGCATAAAAATCCTAAGATCTCTGCTGCAACATCACCTGATCCACTTACATAGCCCCCGAATGAATACATACTTCCTTCTGCTACTTTACATCAGTCATCACCACTGTTATTTTCACCCCGTGATGGGAAACCCGGAAGACTCAGCAACGCTGTTCAGGTACCAGCCAATTCCTGCATCACCACGAGAAGCCGGGGACAGTCCAGCTTCTTCTCAACCCAGTCTGGTCAACTCAAGAAATGCCCAGGAGACATCTCAGTTTACGGGATGCGATGCCAAGAAGGGGGGTGGGGGGATCTCCTGGGGATTTCAGTAAGGAAGTACATCATCTGTTAAGGATGTCACGATCTCTCAAATTATGTGCTGGGTGAGGATATTTCCGTCAGCTGGACCGCGGGAGACTTCTGTAGGGTCATGGGTGAAGAAGTCGTGAACGCTTCTTACTCGGCGGAGCTGGGTTAGCAAAAAGGTTACTCAGGAGGGAGATCGAAAAGCTGAAGCAGTGCTTCTCGCAAAGCTTCCACCAGGGAAGAGCACCATTCAAGGATCTCTCATTATTCATTATTATTATTTAGATGCAAATAAGTAGTAACAAGAACAATGAAAAAGAAGCAAACATCTTTTTCATATAAAGAATGGTCTACGACACCCAAGCTAACAATTTACATAATGAGAAATGTCAAGTGACATTCCGGAAAGAGGGCACATTGAGTACAACAATCAAAATTTGAAAAAAATTGAAACCCACTTATGAAAAAGATCATCCTCTATTAATTACCACCTTGATTATTATTTTTTTTTTAATTGCAAAGGTTCTGCACTTCCTCCCAGAACCAGAAGGGGCAGGTATTTATCAATGTGAACTTGCAAATGAATGATCAATTAACCAAAGTACTAGAAACATTCCGCTGATGCAGAGTGGTCTGTAGTCACTTGTTGCCATAAATTCTCTTTCACAGCCCAGCCTTTGTTTCATAGAGAGTAAATCAGCCCAATATATCAAGAATCTCTTCAAATGCAAAGAAACTCAGGACTATGGTGACCTTCCCACAAGCATTGTAAGTATGACATCTGTATGCAAACATCACGACTGTTCCACATCAGCAGCTCCCAAATCTGTCCTTGAGTCCCCCCCCCCCCAATACATCATCCCATCTGTCTTCACGTTGCATTTCACCTCCAGCACACCTGATTTAACTCATTATGACTCTGAAGAGTAATTGATTAGTTTAGCCATATTGACGGTGGAATAATATTCCACAAGGAGGATTTTGCGATCCGCTGTTCAAGATCTTTTCTCTAGATATGTTTAGACCAACAATTCCACCCAAGTAACTCTTCAGCGTGAGACCCGTAAGGCTAAAGAAAATGCATTCAAACAGGCTTGCCTTACTACAGAGTCATTACTGGGTTGCTTATTTGCTGTACAATTCACCCAGATCTTGCAAAACTATTGCTGAATTATTGCCAGGTTAGTTTGGGGCAGAGCACTCCTTTGTTTTCTTTCCAATCACCACAACTGTAAGTTTCAAATGCACTGACAATCCATTTTCTTGAATCTTCCTGCCGTTTCTGACATCCTGCTTTGCACCACATTAAGCTCTTATGTCCTCAGTGTGCGGCCAGGTTTGGATTTTCACGTCTTAAACACGCGAGTTCCTTAAGATCTCACGCTTCTTGAAATTCTCCTTTTCTTGGTCTGCGGCCCCTGGAACGGCAACGGCTTCGAAGAAACCCATCTTGCGGAAGGCCAATTCAAGAAATATGACGGTAAAACTGTTACATTTTGACTGATTTCACTTCAGTCATTATCAGAATGAGTTTCTGAATTTCAAAAAAAAAAAAAAAAAGAAATCAAAAGGGGATGTTCTAAAGGACCGGCTGACTCAGATGTGGTCAGCGCGATGCGACCATGTGAAGCTTCTGCACTCCCACGACACAGAAACAGCCCTCTAGTTTGGGTGTAATTTAACTATATGCTATACGATGTTGAGTGCGGGACCTCTATAATAATATGAAAAACTATTCTAGGAAAAACAACTCATTTTAGGACCATCTGCGTTGAAGCCTGGTACAGTTCCTGTTACTCTACATCCCCCCCCCCCCGGCATTTCAGCTTGGCGTTAGCCATTGTCAAAACTGTGAAGAGTGACACAGTTTCTACGCTTGCAAGCCTGCATTTGTCCCCTCGCTGAATCCAGCTAGTTCCTCCGAGCAGTGTTGAATTTCCTCATTTGTGTTATGAGTAGGACCACGAGGGGTTGGGGCTGAGTGGGGGGGGAGTTCCCGGCCCAATTCGCCCACCACCACACCAGTGCAGAGGTGACAGTTTGCCGTCTGCCAGGGAGGGTAGAATAAAGCCATGGATGGGAGAGCGTGTGACTAATTCCCTGCCTAGTGCAGACTGAGGGGGGGGGGGGGGGGGGGAGGTGAAAGGCAGCAGGAACCCACCCCTTTGCTATGCCTCGCCTGTGTGCTTTCAGGCGTCTGCTACTTGTGAAAGCCGGGATAAAAGCAGACACAAAGCTTCCTCCTATGATCCACACGCTGTCTGGGGGGGCGGGGAAGGGAAGGCGGGGGCAAGCCCCGCATAAAGAGGAGACTAGCAGACTGGACCACTTCCATTTTGTTTACCCCATTAAACGGATAACCGGAGGGGGCTAACTTATTTGTCGGAGATTTATTTCAGTTTAATCGAAAGCTCCGGAATCCCCCGAGTTGGGGGCAAGTTGCGTTCTAGCGCATATAAAGCCATTACAACGCAGGTCATTCCAGACATTGTGTGCCTGTCTTAAATATATCAGGGACTGATCAATGACAAAAAGTTAAAGGTGCTTTTCTGCCTCATTGACCTTTCCGGGACTTTATACAAGACACTTTCTCCTTTTCGCCCACAATGTACAATCTGCGCCAGTTGCGCTCGGCGTCTGATCAAAATTCCAATTAGAATTAGTTTTGCCCTTTCTCAGAGAGGATCAAGGGCTGTCTGAGCCCTTGCTGTGATCTCAGTGGCATAGAAAAATAAATCTTTAAGAGAAAGCAAGAGAACACACACCGTTTAGCTTCAAGACAGCCAGCTAAGTCAGCAGCATTCCCAAAAAAAAAAAGTTCACTTTTGGGCAATGACTGCTCGCAAGATCATTCTTCCCTCCCGAAGATGCCAGGGGAAAATGCAACTACACCGAATTTGTTAGTCATGCTGGGGCAAACTGCTTATTTTAAGAGCACAAGTGAGTCGAGAGTTCAAATAAGAACTAAATCCGACCGCAGATCTCCGATCAGTTCCCAGCGGCTGGAGCAGAGCTGGACCTAAAGGAAAGGCGCCGCTCCATGGCACCACGACGAAGGACCACAAAAGGAGGAACCAGAGCGGAGGTCCGATTCGGCTTCACTTTGATCCGGGCGGCGCTCGGAGCTGCCCGGCCTGCGGTACAACACGGTCCTGCCCCACGGTGACATCGCCCCCAATGACATCACAGTGCTGCGTCTGCAACTTCCACGGGCCGCGAGATGCCGCGGGAGCGCGCCCGCCGCCCCCAGCGCGCCACATGCAAGCCCGAAACCGCTTTTTAATCCTTAATCTCTCTTTTGAAGAAGCATCGCATACATAAGGTTGATGTAGCGGAGTGCGCAGTTACATGTGACGCGGCTGAGGGGAGACATTACGTATCGCCACACGGGGTTTCTCTGCCTTCCTCCGCCACCGTCCTCCACCCTAAACCGACCACGTTTCGAAACCACAGTCGAGATTCATGCATCCATCCAGGAGAAACCTTTTTATCATTATTAAGTTCTTCAGTAACAGTCTCCCTAAGTCAACAATCGACATGAAAGCAGAATCAAAATACCGCAAGGACCACATCTGCTTCAGGAAATTCATACAGTACGTGTTTTAAATTTAGGGTCTCTACACTCAACAGCCATAGCAGACATGTCCCGATGCCCGACTGTCTTCACATGTGCTTTCTGTAACACGCCTCGCCTCTATTCCCTTCATCGTTTTTCCTGTTAGAAACCTGCGCACTAACTGCACACTTAATAGTGTGAAATCAGGACCGCATGTAATCAAAAATACAGCAACCGATTTAAAACAAAAAGTTATCTGCATAAAATCTTCTACAACATAAAGCCATGGGCATCGCGATTGCGTTTATGAAGGGAAGAGCAAACATTTAAAGCGCTTAACGGCAGATCCTCTCCGCTTTGATGGAGAGAATAAACGAGTCTCCGTTAACGTCTGTCGATGGTGAACTTGCGCAAGCAAGGTGGTCAGCGACAAAACGCCTTGCCCTGCCTTGTGTGCATGCACGAAAACAAGAGTGTCACCAAAGGAGGGGGGGCGGATACACCCCCCTACACACACACACTCAGAAGCACGCGCGCGCGCGCACACGCAGCCTGTCACAGGACGCGCTGTTATTGTGGCCTCAGCTCCGAAAACGGTGCGACCGGAGGCACAAACGCCGCTTAACAGCGCTCCCGAAGGAGGCTTAATTCATCTTCAATGAAAATCGCCCCCCGGTAAAAATAAATAAATAAATAAATAAAATAAATCAAGCGCACCAGTAGACGCCCCCGCCGAGCTCCCGGTTTAATTTCTTACTACGCACTGTACTATGCAAAAAAAATGTCCACCTTCGGTTTCCTATGCATCGCTAACCGTAGTGTGTCGCCAGCTAGCGAGGCAGGAGGAAGTAGGCGTGCTGCGCCGAAACGGAGGGGCTCCACGAGTGATCGGAGAGCCGGGACAAAATGTGCCAGCGCCGCCAGTCTATGCACTAAAACACATACAAAAAAAGTGCATCCAGCCCGCCCCGGAGGCGCATCTCCCATCTAGGGTCCGCAGATTAACCGACGCAGAAAAAGCACAACGAGAACGCGTCCCCCCCCCCCACAGTGTTGGCACATTTATGTAGCTATTTAGCCTGCTACCAAAAAAGCGTTTTATTAGCTAGCTACCTACACTGCTACTTAAACGATCCAGCGCAGTGAGATCATCTTGGGGAGGGGGGGCGGAAGATGCGATTTACTTATTGGGGATGATCAAGTTGGATTTTTTTTTTAACATATATACACGTTTGTTATCCTTATTAATGGTGATGATGATCCCGGGCGGGTAAAGTGCTCGCCGTGTGCGGCGTCGCTGACATGTTTTGTTGTCGGTCGCTCCGGAGCGGCGACAGGGGCAGCACACGCAGTTTGAAATCGCAAGGAGCGACGCCGCTCCAGCCTCCCGGAGGGGAGCGCAATCGGACTCGGCGCTTTTCTCTCTCTCTCTCGGGGTTTATATTATAATCGGGTGTCCGATCTTCGCACTCGGGCAGTTATTGTGTTGCCGACGGCTCCCCCCCTCCCCGCTCCTGCGGTATCACTGTAGCGGGTCACCCGGCCGATGCACTCCCCCTAAGCCCAGGCTGCTCTCGGCTGGGATAAACTTCTGCTGAGCACCTCCGCCGCGTCTCGTCTCCATCAAAACAATCGCGCTGCATCGATTGCTAAATTCACTCCTTTTTTTCTCCCCTCATCTCTCTTCCTCCCCCTCCTCCTCCTCAACGCCAAGTAGTTAAGATTTGCAACGTGCTGCCCCGAGAATGACTCTTTAAGCCAGAGTGAGGGGAGGAAAAAACTGCATATTACTAGGAGATCTTCACTTAGCCGTGTAGCTAGCTGCCCGTGGTAAAGTTAGCCAGCTAGCCGCCTGCACTGCTCGCCCCACAGAAATCGCTGATCGGCGCCACAGTGAACGCCCCACATCATGCCCCCCCGTCTGTGGCAGAAGCTCCTTACCTCCCCGCTGCTGGAGCCACTCGCCTCTCCAAAAACATCCCGAAATTTCTGCAGGTTGTTGCCGATGGCAGCAGAAACTTGTAACGCGGCGTCAAAGCCCGGGCCGAGCCCGTTCGTGTTCGGGTGGGTCCCGGTGCCAGTTCGGAGAGAGGCAGTGACCCGTATCCGGCCCGCTCTCCTCCCGCTGCCCGCGTTGGTGATCCCACCAGGCCGAGCAGGGAACCGCCACCGACAGCTGTGCGCCATTTTACACTCTGCCTGCTTGCCCTAAGATCAGAGTGCTGAGGGGGCGCGGCCCTAAACCTGTATTTTCAACAAACAACGATTAGCCACTCAGGGAACAAGTATGGGCGATTCATATTGCGGGGCGCAAATACTGGAACCCGGATACTGCGTTTTGTTCAAATATCGCCATCCAGATTGTACGAGTTATTTTCTACCCAGAGTCCGGGGCTAGGCCCGGGAACAAAACATAGCGAGTACTACATTACGCAGGTTGAAACGGAGAAATGAATAGAAAAATCATTGTAGCTGACGTACGTAGGTAGAAAATAAATGTAAAATACCAGCTAAGATAAATTGTGCTTTTTTTTTTTTCAAAAACACGAAAGGAATTTGATGCGTGGTTTATTTAAAATAAAAAAAGACGATGCTTAGCATTAAAAAATCAGGAGTTCAGTGCCGATCAGCCCACGTTCCTGTGTCTGACGTGACCTACCTTTAGCTAAATATCAATTAAGTCACTTTTATCCGGGCCACTTACTATCAGCCGGTCATTAAGGTACCGCGGTAAGGGGAGGGTCAACAGTCAGTAAAAGTTAACGGACCAGCAAAACTTTTTTTTTCTTGATTGCGATTATGCAGTAGACTATTTTCCACAAGAGAATATAATTAAAAATATTAAATCTGAATGATATTATTCAAATGTTTGTTGTATTTTATTACTTTATGTTACTTCACAATATTGTAATTGTTTCAAGACCATTCTTCCATCTTAGGCGATGCTACTTTGCATACAATGTTTAATTAAAATGCTTAATTATTTTCTTAATGTTATTTTATGTTTCCTCTAGGGGGTGTCAAATCAAAGCCCCCAGGGACCGGGACGCTGCCAGTTTTAGAGAATAAATTTTAATTAGTACTTGATTGATACCAGCAACACAAGGCGAGGTAACTTACTAGCCAAATAATCTTAATAACCTAATTAAGAGCTTTGATTGGTTAAAAAAAAAAAAACGAGAACGTCAGGCTGACGTGTTAAAAGCACAAAGTTTACAATTTGCAACGTGGTACGCGACTAAACTTATTTTCTCTTAGCAAGTTAATAGGCACCAATTATTTTCACACAGTCATAGTCGTCTTAACTCGATCATGTGATATATCGAGCCTGCAGTTTCTAAACCACTGAACCCAAAGTAATGACAGATAGAAAGATAAATTGGTTTAACGAGCATATTTGGTTAAACGGAGCAATCGGTTAAATTGAAAACCAGCACAGACCGACTCCATGTAATGTATTGCGTATTGTATCACCATGGAGAGGTGTGATTTGAGCTCCTACATTGGATGTACGAGACAACGCTACTACCCACTGAGCAACTGCGCTCATCTAACTGTTTGCACTGTCTGTAGTTTCCCCTATTTTGGCTAATGCACTTTTTGTTATCTCCCCCACCCCTACTGAGGTGTGCCGCCTGGAGACCCAAAAATATTAAGAGATTCTGCCCACCGTGCTGCCTACGATGCCTCTACTATCTTTGACGTCTCCTTCCCTGCCGCTGTATCACAGTTCGTCCTGCCATCAGAAGCAGTACCAGTATTTGTATGCTATCACCTGCCTACATTGAGACTCAGATCTTAAGATTTGGATTGTGTAAATTAAAATTTTGCTCTTTTGTTTATTTGACTTCCTCTGGAGGATGGGCTCCCCCTTTGAGTCTGGTTCCCCCCAAGGTTTCTTCCTTCTAGGGAGTTTTTTTCTTGCCGCTGTTGCCTTTGTCTTGCTCACTATTTATTTAACCTTTATTTAACCAGGTTTGTCCCATTGAGATCGCAGATCACTTTTGCAAGGGAGACCTGGCCAAGGTAGCAGCAACAGTGTCAGTGCAGAGTCTTACATAATATTACAAAAAGCATAATCAGAATTTACATTTACATTTAATATACAGACAACCTAGTCTCCAGAGTCTTTACAAGAGTTTTAAATTCCTTCAGGGGTATTAAGTTATGCAGACGAAGTTCAGCTTGAACTAGGGACTATGGACAGGGATAATGTACTTTGAGACAGTGTAATGTTGTGAAAATGCGCTATACAAATAAAATTTAATTAAATTGAATTGTGTCTTTCCAAGTCCAAGCATGACATTCAGTGTCATCACTGGAAATCTACGCTATTAATCCTCACCCTTTCATAAAATTTTCTAAATGATCATCAGCCTAATGAACAATTTAATTGTGGGGTGGTATGTGGGTTAGGACTGTGCCTGTGATCAGAAGGTTGCCGGTTCGAATTCTGTGTCCGGTGGAGTGATGCCACTGTTGGGCCCTTGAGCGAGGTCCTTAACGCATGTTGCTTCAGGGATGCCAAACATAGAATGACCTTTGCTCTGACCCGAAACCTTGCTCTCACCTGTCTGTCAGACACATAGACAAGACGGGATGCATGAAAACTATCTAATTGCCCCATAGGGATGAATGCAGTATCACTATAATTATTATCAACTAAATTGGTGAAATTGAGTTTGGCAGAGTTTGGCAGCTCCAGTTCTAGACAGCTGAAGGGCTTGCTGGCTGCTTAGATGCATGGCTGGGGAGAAAGTCACCTCACTTGTGGCAGATGGTGTTTGAGGTTTAAATGGGGGCACTAATTAAAATGTTGCCACAGGTCCAAGAGCCTTTGGTATATTATAAATGCAACTATGCTGATGTTATACCAGAAATACATCAGTAGCACTTTGCCAGCGTAGCTACATGTTTGAAAGTCAAAAAGGCCTAAGTCAAGTCAGATACATGTAGAACTGGGAATTTTATCCTACGTGCAACAGCAGCTTAATGTGGTTATAAGTGGTCTAGTTACTCAGAGCCTATATTGCAAAATTGTTCAGCAGCTGTACCACCTGCAGTTCAGACCAGACCATGCACCTGAAGCTAAGCAACTTTGGGCCTGGCCAGTACTTGGATAGGAGACCAACTAAAAAAGCTGGGCTGCTGCTGGAAGAGATGTTGGTGTGGCCAACTGGTTAGCCCATCCTGTGGTCTGTGTGGATCCCAGTGCAGTGCTGTAAAAATGGTGCTATCCTTCAGATGAGATGTAAAACTGAGGTCCTGAATCTGAGGCCATTCAAGACCCTTGGGCTTCTTTTGCAAGAGTAGGGATGTCCTGGCTTAAAAAAATGCCCACTGTGACCGTATCAAAATATACCATCCTAATTATCCTGTGTCTAATTCTCTCCTGCCCCTTTACCGCCTTAGCTACTGTGTGGTGAGCGTACTGGTGCAGAATGGCTGCTATCGTATCATACAGGTGGGGGCTACACAGTGGTGGCGGTTGAAATGGCTCCCCATTGCTTTTGTAAAACATTTTCGGTGTTTGAAAAAGTGCTACATAAATGTAATTTTCATTCATTCAAAATGAACATCGGCAATGCTTATAGTCTTTGACAGTAAAGTGTTCTTTTTTTATCATGCTCCACAGAAGTGGATTAATGAGCTGGACTTATAGGAATGGGTATATAAATGAACATAAAAGACTTGTCAATGAGTGACCAACTGAATCTACTGGTTCCTCGAATTAAAATAAAACGTGTTTAGCAAGGAGCAGAGATAATGCATATGCCTTTAAGACTGAAACGTAGAATTATAAATAGCTTTCATCTATTTTCTGTTGCAAAAATATTTGAATGTCTAAGGCAGAGCTGGAGACTGCACTGTGACTTTTCTTGGTTCTTCCAGGTTGCCCGTGTGAAGCTTTTCCAGTTAACTAGGCTCTTAAGCTTGAATACTAATTGACCTAATTATGCTAACAGAATCTAGCCTTTTCTCTTTGTATTGATGCTAAATGACATTAAAAATAATTTATTTTGAAACCCCCAGGTGTATATTAGTCAGTATTAACAGCACATCTCTAATTAAGTTGCTCACAACTGGACAGTTATTACCCACAGGTACTTGGCTGTACTAACATCTAATCTCAAGCATTTCTAGCACACGTCATTTTGATGGCTGATGCTCCAAAACAGTCTGGAAAGCAAGCCAATTCTCTGCTCATTAAGTCATTTCATGGTTACAATGTCACGTGTGGAAAAACACCCTTGAATTCTGGATTTGGTCACACAAACCGCAGCATTGGTTAGTATTTTAATTTTATACACGACTTGTCATTCATATGGACCAGAGGTGGGTAGTTCAGGTCCAGAAAGTAAAAAGTCAGACCAAGATTTTGTTTCAACTAACTAGTTGAGTATAGACACAGTCACAGAGTACTCAGCTGGTTGGTTGAACCAAGTACCAGTACTGTATAGGTAGGCTGAGTTATCCTCTTATAAGCTTGGCCAGGGAATCAGCAAAATATATATATATTTTTTATTATGGTACACAGGAAGCAAATCAATTATTAAGATAGACTTTCTGAACTCTAACACCCATCTATGAAGAATGTCTTCACTCAAACCCAAGGCACCCACAGTACCCAGTTGAAAGTGAACATTAGAAAAATGAAACCCAGCTGCCGGATGGGATTTCTTTTCTAGACAAAATAGAGGTATTCTGTGCAGGGATGTCTCAAGTTTCACGACTTCTCACATTGTTTAATCATAATTTATTTAGTGGATCCCCAAATACTGTGTAGCTGTTGGGTGAAAGCGAGTACAAAGACAAAAACCAGCACAGGACAGTCCACAGTTTAAACGTTGTATCCAACGATGCCTCCTTTCCCAATGATTTCTCCAATATAGAACCACATTAGAACTTCAGTTGCCACCAGGCCGTTCCTCATAGCATCCTGGGAACAGAAAGCTGGGGTGAGGACTACTGAGAGACATTGTTCTTAAAACACTAACATACAAATGCTGCTTCACTGACTCACCCTAACTGTGGTCTGACCAAGCCGGCCCGCCTGGAAGCTCTTAATTAGCCCCTTGACACTTTCAATGGCCTGGGGAACCTCTGCTGGAGAAGGAGGCACCAGCTCCACACGAGCATAGCGCCAAAACGTGGCCAGCCGTGGTCTGGTGTAGGTCACTGTAGCTGCAAAAACACAAGTCAAAATGGACAAACGTGCTTTATTTAAACTCTTAAAATGACAGAATGTTAATTGACATGCCCATTAAAATCGTCAACATTGCAACAGTCAGACATAAGATGCTATCAAAGCTTAACTTTTTTTCTTTTAAAGAGAGTTCAGCGGAAACAAGGTTATTAATTGGAAATAGTGTAATAATTATATAAAAAACGTAACCCTAAATTCTGTACCACAGAATTAAAGCAGATTACAGATGAATGGCCTACCGCAGCGTTGACATTGCTTAGTCAAGATTAAGCGAGCCAACCTTCCAGATGTTTATTATTTAAATGCTGTAACGCACATACTGCTCAACTTTAATTGTGTTAAATTACAAAGGTTAAATACTTTGAAATCCTCTCTTGAAATCCAACGAACAAGGCCTAGCTATCAGTCCAGCTAACCTGTTATTAACGCGACAGAACTGAAAAACTGCACGCTTTGTCATACAAACACCGCCGATTAAGATAATGCACTACAGTAAAATTCAGTAATCCTTACCGCCTATGACTTGCGGCACTTTAGCAACCAATTTCTGCACCGCTTGTGCCATAATGTTTCAGTCTCCGTTTGTCCGGGTCGCCGCTACTGAAAGTCACCTCCACCGCGAAGGACCTCGAAACGCTGCCGTCTATTCAACTGCCTGCCTGAAAATCCGGAAGTGGCTCGGAACGTATGACGCTGCTAAAGTGATCGATGAAGATTAATAGCTCATGTTTGAGTTTAAAGGACGTATGATAAATACACTTCCACGTATATATATATATATA
>JAODJU010000038.1:17999630-18020286 GCA_026776725.1 Gnathonemus echidnorhynchus | reverse complement strand
TCAGTGGTGAGAATGAGAATGATGCAGGTCCTCTGTACCAGTGGATGTCAGGCCACAGACACCCTGTTCAGGAAATATATTCATCATGCATTCATAGAACATTCAGTGCACCGTCATAATGCATTCATTATGCATTCATAGAACATTCAGTGCACCGTCATAATGCATTCATTATGCATTCATAGAACATTCCTGGTACATTCTGTTCCCCTGTGATGTGTTCCAGTAAGAGCGTTGACTCAACCTTTCCACATGATGGGAGTGGAGTTACTTGCTCAGTGACCAGTGGGGGGGCCTTCAACATGGCCGACTTTAAAGTATTCTAGACTTAGTCATATTAATTACTAATGGCTTTATTTCATCCCCCTCATTTCCCTCCATTGTCTCTGTAAAACACACACACACACACACACACTTACTTACTTTCTGTTGCTCCAGACCGGAATTAGCTAGTTTGTACCTGAGGCCTCAAACTGCCTCACCAGCACTAAGCGACCTTGCCAGCTCGCCTCATGATTATAAACTTGTACCCTGATTTATTGGTGCTCAGTTTTATAGCACGACACCTTCTTTGCCCGGATGGAATGCTGCTGACTTGCATGTCTACTAGATGAGCGGTTCTGAGTATCTCCTGGTGCGGGCTCAAGCGGGTTTCGTTCAGTGCTTCTTAACCCAGTCCCCGGGGACCCACAGTCAGCACACATTTCTGCTCCACTCCAGCTCCCTGCTAGCCAGTCCACATTTTTTCTCCCTCCCGGCTCCAAATCATCCAGTGATATTTAACCAGATCTGCTCTAAGGAATAACCAAAATGTTGAGAGACAAAAATGCATTTTACATTGTTAGGCTGGATGCAATCCTGCCACACAGAACTCGTCTCCAGGACCGGGATTCAAACACACAGATATGAGGCCCCTAAAAGCCCCGACAGGTGACTCACGGGCTCCGCTGACGCCCTCCAGCAGCAGGTCCAGCAGCTGCTTGTAGACGTTCTGGCTGACGTAGATCTCGGGGGTGAGGAGCACGGTGCGGGCGTTGGACAAGCTCAGGGTCTTACAGCGAACGGCGAAGGTCAGAAGCTTCTCCGGCACTTTGGTGATCTGCAGGGTGAGAAATGAGGTCAAAGCCCAAGAGTGAACTGCAACACGGAGGCGGTGTGCGGCTCAGAGCGTCGGGACGCTTGTGATCAGAAGGTCGTTGGTTCAAGTCCTGTGGTAAGCAAAGTAAATTCACAGCTGGGCTCTTAATCCCAATTGCTCCTGGGACCGCTGGACCCTGCTTTCAATTGTATTTGCGCAGAAGATGCGTGGCTCAACCAGTTTGAATGCTGTGCCTGTGATCAGAAGGTTGCGGGTTAAAATCCCAGAGTAATTTCATCATGGGTCCCCTGGGCAAGACCCCCCCCCAAAAAATGTTGTTTTGGATATTAAGCGACTGCTAAATGAATAAATGTGTGCATTTACAACACATATTTTCAATAACAGTAAAGGGGAAATGACCGAGTTCTCTGCTGATGGAAGCTTCAGAAACCTTCAGAAACCCCTTTCAGTCAATCGTAGCCAGAGGTAGAAGGTCCAGATAGTAAAAACCCAGACCCAAGATTTTGTTTGAACCAACCAGTTAAATATAGAGTCACAGTCACAGAGTACTCAACTGGTTGACTGGAACAAAATCTTGGTCTGGATTTAAATTTTCTGAACCTGAACTTTCCATCTCTGATTGGTCAAAGAGGTGGCACATTTAACATCGTCATAGAAACTCTAGGAATCAGTGACATTCAATGACCCACTTCGCCTGGGTGGGAAACCAGAAACCAGAGAAGGAACTGCGTCTGCATAAGCCAATTCGGGGAAGAAATCCATAAAAACCACCCTGAATGCCATGTTTACGCACCATCCACCACCCCCCACCCCCCCAAATCACTATGCCGTAAATAACAAAAGCTGAAATGCCCACTGTGGCCATAAGGGGGCACCCACCTCCTCCTTGGCCCTCTGGTAGCAGGCGTAGAGGTATGGGATGGCACACTTCTCGCCAGCGTCCCGGTCGGCCGACAGATTAGCCACGCCGCAGGAGGTCATGTAGATCAGGTGATTTCCCGGCTCTGGAAGCAGCAGCCTGTTGAACAGGGCCTGGGGGAGCAGAAAGAGCGTTTAAAAAAATCGCCATGGTGATGCAGCACCACCACACATCAAGACGCCTGCGGGGGCCGTCACCGTCCGGTCGCCACGCGGACACCCAAACATGTGGGGACATGACATCACAGCCACACACTGCGGTAATGACTGGGTCTGTCAACCGACTGAATAACGTATAATTAACAACACACGACATTCACAACCTGACATTAGGTACCTGCAGGTAAAAACTGAAAATTGGCCCGGGTTAGATTTAATGTCCAAAATGTTTTAAAACCAAATAAAGACACACAAAGAAAATGAAGCCATTAACATTAATATGACCTGAGACACTGCGACTGGGGAGCCCCCTAACCTGAGGGGGGGGACCCCACCTTCATTTCCACAGTAGCAGCCCTCTGCTGGTTGTGAGATTTTGCTACCAATCTCCTAACAAAGCTTCATTTTTTTTTAAGCTTTATTTTAGTACCTAATTTTATAGGTTTTTTGTAGGCTTGATGAACTATCATTGCATTTCATTGGATAACTTCAGTGCAGTGTTTTTGAAAGAATATCAACAAAACATAGAATGGCATAAAGAGTAATAAATATCTTTCATCTCTGGGAGGAAAAAAAAAGTGATATATCTTGACAGAGAAATGATAAGTTGAATCTGAAGCATTCGGGGCCTGTTTTCACACTTCCCTCCAGTCAATGCACTTACCAGTCATGTCATACTAACACAGGAGCTCTCTGGAGGCCGTCCTAAGGCTGCCTGCTGGACCAGGACCCACAGGAGTCCTACCTGCTCGATGTTGTCCATGTCTAGCCAGTCCTGTCCATCCAGGTCGGCCGCCATCTCCTCCAGGTACACGCAGCGAGGCGGGATGCCATTACCACCCCTGAGACTGGGGTCACCTACACAGGCAGCACCACACACACACAGGTTTGTAATTATATATTTGTGGGGACTCTCCATTCATGTCTATGGGGAAAACTCTAATCCCAACATAACGACCTTAACCCCTACCCAACCCTAACCTTAACCATAAGTAACCAAACAAAATAAGAGACTTCTGGCATTTTTACTTTTTTGATTGCATTCACAGATCTTTGTGGGGACCTGAAAAACCCTCACTGGTCGAACCCATTAGACACTTCCCCGGCAGTCTGACTAACTAACTATTCCTTATCTGGCTGCTGTCAGATTCTGCAACCACTTACAAGTATTTTCTGAAGAAGCCAGGAGTCTCACAGCAGCAACTGATATCACACTCAACTTCAACCAGTCAAACAGTCTATCAGAAAGTACTGCCGCTGCTTAGCATATGACTTATGCCCATTACAGATTTCCCTCATAAACATACTGTCACTTTCTGATGAAAACCACGTATGTTGACTTTTAACGATTGTGACTCTGTACTATAGAGGGAATACACCCATTCTCCTCTGCCTACTGATAACCTTTGACACCTAATCGACCAGTGAAAATGTGTGAAAATGAGTACTGGACTTTTGAAGATACACGTTTTTCATTGGACAGTGATAATATTTAACCACTGCCGCAACCATAAAAAATTGATACATTTTCAAGGTTGCAGCAGAAATCCCAAATCGCCATGTCATGCGAAGACCATAACGTCCAACAGCTTATAGGAGAATTCCACCCCCCCAAACCCAGGGACACTCACTGTTGTCCAGCGTGATAAGAAAGATCCTCTGGATCATGTGGTTGACGTTGAGCTGCTCACAAAGCTCCTGCCGGGAGCGGAAGGAGCGGCTGATCTCGGCCACCGAATCGTCATTGTCCTCGATGCTGTCAGACACAGAGTCCTCTGACTCTGAGGGACTCTCATCAAACTCGTCCGCTACAACACACACACACACCATTAGCCTGACATCATACAAACATCAAAACAGACATGACACTGGCACAGACTCTGCCAACTCTGACGGTCTCTCCCCAAAATTATCCACTACAATACACACACTCAAGCTCTTAAAATACCTGTTCAAACAACATGACAGCCACTGTGAAACATGCATCATATTAAATACCGTTATCCTGATATCAAAGAAACATCAAAACAGGCATGATAAACACAGAGATTCCAGTCTCTGTCCATTAAAACACCATCTAGGCTGAAATGTCCGTAAGCTGTAGCTGTCGTCCTCGTCACTGATGATTGTTACATATTATACTCAATGGCCCTGCTTACACTAGGTTTTAAAATATGTCTTGGGCGATCGGATCACAAGTGTGAACAGCCACCAGAACACATTGCTATCCGATCACTCAGAGCACTTGCTGAGGTGGTCTGTGACACATTCCACCACATATCTTTTGCAGCGTAAACGCTAATGCCCGATAAAAACGTCACAATTACCGAGCACGTGATAGACACATGTGCAAACGACGATGTGTGTCGGCTGTCTACTTGTGATCCGATCACCCAAGACGCATTTTAAAACCAAGTGTGATCACGGCCCACATGTGCATTTTTTGTGCAATTACTTGAGGACTGTATGTTTTTGTTGTCGGTGCAGACACTGACGTCCACTTGGACAATAACATCTATCTCAAATTTAATCTTAACAGACTACAGTGACCACTTCTAGACCAATGCTGCCATTAACACATAAACCACAGTCAGACCAGCAATCCACTGACTCCAAATCAGATATCACTCCTTCGGGACAAAACCACAAACTCCACAGGCAGGCCTTTAGCCGACCGCGTGGACAATGACTTACATGGTGGTCCCAGGTGTTCCTGCTGTTTCTGGCCCGATGCAAACTGTTTGGCGTCGGCGACTGAGCTGAAGAGGGCGGCGAATGGGTTGCAAGAAATGTTCTGGTTGTTGTTGCCCTGGTCGGTCATCGCGCCGGAGCACACACTGCTTTCCCAGGCACCGCAGGGCAGCCTAGACACATAGGACCATGCAAAGACCACACTGTGCTGGCTCATCTCTTCCACTATAATTTTACCCTCTGTAACAAGCTCTCAAACGGCATCCTTTGAGGTATAAATTTGCTGTTTGGGTTAAGGATGATACCACAGCATAATACCAATGATGGAAATGACCAGGGAGAATAGACTGAACATGCCTCAGTGCTCTGTTTGCTGGGGCAAATAGAGCAGGCTTCATAAACTCCTCTAAAAGATATCATTAAAGGAAATACGGAATGTCTGGGGATAACCGCGTGATTTTCAACATAATGAACCCGCCAGGTTATGAAACTACACCGAAATATGCTTAACATAAGCTAGTATATAGTTTATGTTAAAACTAAGTTAATTTGGTAGCAATTGCAAGACCAAATTTGTGATTCGAACAAAACCTGTTACAGAAAGTTACAGTCAAGACAATACGACAAAACACTAGGACGACAGCAGGAGAATACAGCACTACGGTCACGTGCCAATCACAACTGTTGTGTCTGATCGATCGAATCACATCGATCAGCATCTAGTTAATTAACTGCTGATCCTTGTCAAGTGATTACTTTCTCCTTATAGACTATTATCTTCGTATTGGGACAGGATACCGAGTGGGAAACCGTAAACAGTCGCCACCCTGATAGGACGCGCAGCCGACGAGCCTGCGCTCCGCTTCCTGACCTGGCGTGAATACGGCGCCGAGGAACCAATCAGTGAAACGTGGTCAGACACGAAGGGGAAAACAGCACTGACTGATAGCCGTAGCAGCCCGAATAAATATGCCCGTCACGTTTATTCCCCCCTCCCTCGCTCGAAGCGCCATGTCCTGCCGCCAGCTAGATGCTGGAAAGACGCACAGGTAGCTGGCTTCCTGGCTAATTAGACATCATTATCGACAAACCTGAAACGGAACAGCTGCTGACACCGCCACCTGTGAAATCCTGCGTAGACTGCGCCTGATATCCGAATTTGTTGTCACCGCTGCCTGACTCCCAACAAAAATAAATATTCCTCTTTGGAGCTACGCACCGTCCTGCAGCTTCCGAAAAAAAAAGACATGCGTATGGCGTCATCAGTATGCGACGGGAACTGGCTTAAAGGGGAGGTCAATCGCGACTGGAGTGTGCCGACTCCTTGAAGGTCCTCCTTGGGTTGGGTCTATATCATACCTGGATTCCATTTAAGCACTGAGTTCTTACTGTGTGTTGATTGGTTAGTTCACTATAATCATACATGATCATGAATCCTTTTATTTTTCCGTTTGCTGAAGTACAGAGACATTGGAATGCCTTTTTGCCTACCCTATCTTATTCTTCATAGCTGGGGGGGGGTGGTACACAGTACATAGTCAGTTATTAACATGCAGCATCCCTGGAGCTGGGGGTTCATGGCGGTGCTCAGCCCCCAAACATGTGACTCTTCTGCAGAAACCAGGACTGGTGATCTTCAGATCACAAGCACAGGGACTTGAGCGACTCACTGCCCCCTACAAATCCCACTAATGTTAATGTGAAACAACTGGATGAGTTTTACAATCAAGGAAACAAACCAATCAAAGCACAAGAAGAACTGAAATATTTAGCCAGGACAGGTGCCTTTCAGTTTTAGTTTGTAAAATCTGATGTAGTCATGGTCACCCTAGCTTATGAGCAGGATTAGCAAACTATTGCTCATTGTATCCATTTAATATTATGATGTGTATTGCATTTTAACTTATTGTGGACATTATACTGTCAAGAAAAAAATTGAAGTTCTATACGGCGTAATAGAATCAGTTATTGCATCCTCCATCTTTCTCCGGTTTGGCTCTGCATCATTGAACTGTAAGCAGAAACTGCAGCAAACTGTGTGATGTGTGGAGAAGATCGTTGACTTCTTGAAGACCTGTAGTCATCAAGGATGAGGAACAAGGCTAAGAAAATAGTGTCTGACCCGCCACATTCTGGTCACTTCCTCTGCCAGCGTCTCCTTTCTTGGCAGAAGCTGAGTGCAGGAGTCCTGAGCATATAAATGAAGCGGCACCTGAAGAGCACCTTTCCCCAGGCCACTGGCCTCCAAATGAGGACCCATGTGCAGCACACTGGCACTTACAGGACTGTTTTATATCTAATCAATCACTGAACAAATTATACACTCTTATAGAATCCATGCGCTTTATAACCCAAAGCTGTTTCTACTATGCAACTGGATGTTTCAACTTTACTTATATGTCTACATTTACCAATTAATCACACATTTTTATTTCTATTTCAATATGTATTTCATTTTTATACCGTACAATGTATTTTGTACTTTTCGTCTTGATAGTATGTTTAATTGCACATTCATATCACCTCATGCTACCACTTTCACCAAAACAAATTCTTTCTAAATTTTATACTTGGTGGTGAGTAATAAGATTCTGAGTCTAGTTGTTCATATGCAGCGTCAATACAATAGCCTTTGTAGTGTGAGTACTTTAATTCAATACAGCTTCACAAAATATATTTGGAGGAAAGTGTTCATTTTATTTACATTTTAAATTATTACATAAATATCAATAGAAAAATAAAACACTTTTCAATCATTATGCAATTAGTGGTATGTTACATTTGTCTAATGCTCCTGGCCCAGTTAAATATGGGGTTTTCAGAATTCTAGGTTGCTTTACAGCTCTGGCATCAGGGTTCAAGTACGGCTCCACATGTGTGGAGTTCACATGTTCTCCCCTTGTCATTGTGGGGTTGCCTCTGGCTGCTCCATTCCCCCCCCCCACTGTCCGAGAACATGCTGGATTTTCCACATTGTCCATAGGTGCGAATGGATATATGAATGGCGTGTGTGCCTTTGATGGGTTGGTGCCTGGCATTCTGGGTTATGTCCTGCTTTGCACCGGTAGCTTCTGGGATCTGGACCTCGCCCGCAACAGTGCATGGGAAAAGCGAGTATAGAAAATGGATGGAGGATGATGGTGGATTATGACTTTTTCATTCCCAGAAAATATATTCGATATAGAATTTAAATATATTTCGGCTTTTTCTTATAGAGTCAATGTGGTACACTCTAACTTGGAGGAGTTTAGATGATCCATCTTGGGCAGGAAAGAGGCTCAGGAGGATTCTGTACTGAGCCTGGACCATGATCTGAAAGGTCATAGCAGCTTCATTGATCATCCACTTCCAGACCTGTCCAGGTCCTTCAGGTGAGCTCATCGGAGGTGGAGCCTAGGGTATCCTATAGTAACTGGAGTTACGACTACTATGCATTTTCCTGTTTACACAACAAAAAATAGCGTCACTCATGTCAGGGTGATTCCTGCATTATCAAAAAAATGAATTTTTCGGAGTCTCTTCTCGCTGAAAAGCAAAAATAGAACATGTTGTTCATTCATGATATGGGAATATTATCATAGAGTTGATGCTGAAGATAATCCTGGCATTTGGACATATATGGAGAGAGGGATTATGGGAAGCTCACTGCCCACAATTTATTTTTTATGTTCTCAGCATTATTGTTCCTCCCGTTTTGCTTGTGTTTGTGCTCATGTGTTAGCTTTTGTCTTACCTGAGTGCTTTGAATAATCACCCCTGGTCTAACGGCCATCCCGCTCCTCTTCAGAGCCTCATATCCCCACCTCTCCACCACCAACATCTTCAGGGTCTCCCCGCCCTTCTTCACTAGCACCACCACATCTTCCAGATACCCCTCCTCCACGTTCATGCCATTGACCTCCACCACCACATCACCCTCAAAGAGTCCGGCCTTCTCGCCGGAACCTCCTGCTGCCACCTGCAGGACAGGTGATATAACTGCTTTTGTTAACAAATAGGTAGTTTGATTGAATCTCCTTTTATTGCCTCTCCTTTGTAAGACACATTGTGTATTAACCAAGATTACTAGTCCATTGCTAGGTGTGTTACCCTTCCCTTATACTAGGTAACGGCAGCTAAGCAAACCGACTAGAGTAAAATTTAAAAACTGGTCCAAAATACTTCAGATTGAACTTATCATTTCTCTCCAGAAATGTGACGATTAAACAATTTTTTAAATAAAAGATATTTCTTAGTCTTTTTCATTCTTTTACCTATGCTTTGTCGATATTACACAATCATTGAAATTACCCATTGAAATGCAGTGATTTTTCAGTGGTTCACCCAAAAATATAGTTTTTTCACCCTCAGTTGTCTCATAGAAGCTTTCAAAAAGCCCATTAAACAAGGTCCCAAAATACAGCTTGAAAAACAAAGATTTCCTGGAGATTACTAGCGAAATTCCACAATTAACGGCGGAAACATGCTGTGGAAATGAAAGTGAGTTCCCCACTCATCAGGTAGAATTTGTTAGATAGATAATGATTGCATTTTTTTGTGTCTTGAATTGGCATCAAAATAAAATATTTCGATTTATTAAATCTAACCTGGACCCATTTAAATTTTTACCTACTGGTCCCTACTGCTACAGTCTTTCCTCGTCACCCACACCTTGTGGCGGAACTGAATTAAAGGGGCAGTGCCTGGCTTATGAAGGTGCCCGGCTCAGACGGGACGCAGCCCAGGTGAAAGCCGAAACCGCTGCCCCCCCTTTCCAAGACGCACAGCCTCGGGCATGGAAGGTGAGCCGGGGTCTGCAGAAGGAGCTCGTCCGGAGGCGCAGCAGGGGGGGCTGGTGCACAATCTTCCGGCTCTTCAGGGAGGATGTCATCACAGAACAGCAGTGGAGACAGGCCGAGCTTTGGAAGAGGAGACATTAAAGTAGGGTCACTTATGGGTTATCCTGATATAATGAGACTGAGATATTTTTTTCTCTATTAATGGAAAGATATTTTATATTTGTTCAACACACATTTTTCCATTTGTGGGATAAGAATCACAACAATCGTGATTAGCACATTCTCACATTAAATAAGTACATTTCTACACCAAATTAATAATCACATTGCGAGCTCTTCTTAAATAAATTCAAATTTCACTGCCAATATTCTGCAGCAATGGTTCCTGACCTCCGGCCCAGTATTCCACCATGTTTGCTGCACTGCTTGGTTCATTTTCAGATATTAACTATATATAAAATATATTTTTAAGATGTGTTTGTGCATTTTCATCATATCAGAAAAAGAAAAAAAAAAGGCAAACGTATTAAATCTGGCCCTGCGACTGAGCCGTTGTGTTTTATCACCAGCACCTACCCACGGTCCAAAAGGTTGGGAGTAGTTTTCCTACAGGACCATCCATCCATAGGCCTTGTCCATCGTACGCACAGTTTCAACAACATTACTATGTGCGATTCTTGCACTAAGTGAACTTATTACCACATTTCTTTGTGAATGTGCACAGGATGGTAAATTTGACTTTGGCTACGGGCAATTTAGAGATGCCAGTTCACTTAGTATTTTTTTGGACTGTGGGACGAAACCAGAGTGGCAAGGTGAGCATGCAAGAAGACAAAGGTGTGAAGCCTGGATGTTGCCCACTGAGCCACAATACTGCTCTTCAGGAAATCCACAAATTCCAAAAGACGAACTACAGAACTCCGGATTAGAGGTGGGGTCGTAAAATCACACCCACTCCTCTGTTTGCTTTTGAAAACCTCCGATATGACCTTTAGATTTAAAAACACAGATATATTTCTGGCTTTTATTATTAAAGTTTTATCAGCTAGCATAACATTATTTTGTCGGTAATTTTTTCGTGATTGTTAATCACTGCATTCTTAATTACATCCCTAAACTTACACAGGCATGGGCCCCCGGGTGCCCCCCCCCGGTTTGGCGGCCCATGTTCCTACATCAAAGGCACAGCCCTGTAGCGCACGGGAACATCACAGTGAATACCAGAGAAGGAAGCGGCGTCTCGATCTTCAGCCAGCACAGGGCTGTGCGACTCCCCCACCTTAGAGTAGAAGTCGGCGCCCTGGGGGCGGATGGTGGTGAGAGCCACGCGCCGGCCGCTCCTCCGCACCCGCACCACGATCTCCTCGTGCTCCAGAGCCTCCACAGGCTCACCGTTCACCGCCAGCAGCGTGTCCCCGTCACGCATGCCGGCCGCCTCCGCCGGGCAGCCAGTGTCGATGTCACGCAGCACGTGGCCTGAGGGACACACACCCTTGAAAGCTGAAAAATGTTTATGTTGCTATTTTCTAACTACCAAGTACTATTTTACATTCAAAGGCACAGGACAGTTTGATATTGGGAGGGGGAGAGACACTATTTAATAACATAAAGCCAAAGGTCTATTTATGGGGGGTTCAATGAATCAAAATTAAATATTAGGGGGTTCATGTCACCCCTGTTCCCCTGGTTCCTACTTCCCTGTTTGTAATCCTGTGTTGTTTTGCACTGTCAAAATATTTTGCTCTGTTTTGTATTGTTTTGCACGATCATGCTGTTTTGCACTGTCTGTTTTGTTTTGTAGTTTGTTTTGTTTTGCACTGTCTATGTTGTTTTGCACTATTTTGTATTGTTTTGCGCTGTTTTCTGTTGTTTTGCACTATCATGCTGTTTTGCACTGTCTGTTTTGTTTTTTGGACCTGTTGCATATGGCCAATAAATATCCTGAATCTTGAAATCAGTCATTATTTACATGAAACAAGAAAAACGCATTAGTTCAATGAAGTTTGTTAAATGAAATCATGACTGTACAGGTGAATAATCTTATTTAACTTTGTGTCTTTATGTGTGTTAGGCACTGACTCCAGCAGCCATATGCAAACTGAGATTTCATGTGTATTTGCATGTGTTATCCTCACTGAGGCGTCCAGACCGCATCTTCTCCTCCCTCAGCAGGAAGCCGTAGCCGCTGGGCCCCTGCTCCAGGTGCAGCGTGGATGGATGGTGTGGCAGGTTGTGGGTGGCGGCCATGGAAGGAAGGATGGGGTGCCGACGGCGGGCAAAGGCCCGCTCGCTCTCACTGTCAATCACCAGGACGGTCACGTGGTTCCCACAATTCTTCATCTGAAAAGTATGCAATGTGTGGGGAGACAGCGTGGCAGAGGATGGGGGGGGCTGGCTGTGGGGGCAGAGGGGAGGGGGTCACGGCCTACCATATTTCTTAGTGCTGAGTGGGCGAGCCCTGAGGTCCTGGTACCATTGATCCACAGCAGCCAGTCTCCTTCACGGACCCCTGATCGCTCAGCAGCGCCCCCTCTGGCCACTTTCACCGAGTATCGACCTTTCTTCCCTGCACACCCAGTATCCACAGAATGGTCATGTGACCTCCTCTATGGCCATTGTCCTATTTGCTGGGATGTGTCATCAGCCCAACAGGCCAACCAGAGACACTGAACCTCTAAAATATACCCCCTAATCAGGGGTATATATAGGGGCATGGCCACACAGGGCACCAGCCCCAGCTGAAACCTGATTGGTCCCCACAGTATTACTCAACGATTCAAAACACTTGATTGGCTAATGATAAGGTTGACTCCTTCGTATAAATAATGATCCCACTTATGTCCCCCATCTTAAAAAAAATCCTAGAATCAACGTTATCTCTAATGGTTCAGACCATCGACCCCTTACCCTGGATAGGCGTGATACTGATACCCAGACCACTGCGGGGGTCCCTGGTGATGTGACAGAGCCGTGGTCGGGCACAGCCCTCTCCCAGGTGGGCTCTGGTCAGGTGGCGGAGGTCGCGACCCTCAGAGAGCACCTGCTCGTAGTCCGCACCGCTCAACACCAAGAGGCACAGCTGTGTCCCACACACCTGTATCTTCTGAGCGACCTGACACCGGAGAGGGAGAGGGTGAGCTCGCGGTGAAACGCTTACGACCTCACAGCCTGGCGCGAGGATTCAGCACAAGGTGAGGGAGGAGCTGCGGAGAAGACCGAAGCCGTTAAAGAGAAGTAGAATGAGAAAGGTTTTTATTGGCCAAGTACATTAACATCCAAGGAAGCCATCTTGGTATGTGTTCTCCAGTAAAACATACACTGATGGCTAAAGTTGTGGAAGTTTTAGAGATTGCAGAATTTTATTCCAGTTACTGCAGTTACTTATTTAATTGTTCAGTGTATGATATTAGTAACATTCTTTGATTGTTTATAAACATCCTCGCCAACATTTGTGTAGTAATTTTTGAAGCGTAATGGCCAAAATGGTAGGTGTTTGCACAATTTTGGCCACTATAGTGCAACATGCAAGAGAATTACAGGACAATGTACACATGGAATGTTTTACGTACTTTTAACAGTAGACTGTAAAGAAAGACAGAAAGAAAGAGTAAACAGGGGTGATGTTAGGTGGTAGGAGGCCATCTGACTAAAGTGCCTGTTGTTAGCAGACCAATTACTGTTGATGAGAGACACTGCTATAGGAAAGACACTGTCCCTTTTGTCTGGTGATTTTGACTTTGATGACTCCAGAGTCTCCTGCCAGAAGGTAGAGGCAAGAAGAGATGACATCCTGGGTGCGAGTGGTCGCTCTAATCTTGCTTGTGTGTTTAATCAGCTGCACTTATGACCCAGTATTGCAGGTTCAGTAACAGGACATTTCTGCTTTTGTCATCAAATTTCTGTCCCGCTAGAGCTGCCCTGATCAACTGTGGGTGAAGTGATTGTGACGTGGAAACATCTGGGAGGAAATCCAGCTGCAAAGCGGCAGTCACACAAGGTCACAGAAAGGGACCTGATCACCCGACAAAATAATCCTACCAGCAATATTCCGACATCCAATGGGAAAGCTTCCCAGGACAGCAGAGGTTATTACGGCAACAAAATATGGGCTAACTTCATCCTTATACCAATGGACTCAGAATGGGATGTCAGATTAGCTGGCATCTACCAGTGGCATTGATAGGATGCCATCCTGTGGTCGGTGTTTGCGTATGCTGCTCGAATTGTCGATTTTCGGGTACCCCCTGGTGGCGGGTAACAACGCTAAATGCTAAATGCTAAATGCTGCGTTCTCTCTGATGGCAATGTCTGGAAAGCCCCTGGGTGCGGCTGTAGACAGTAAGAGTGACCCCCCCCACTCACCCTATGATGACTGGCTTCGCCTACGAATTCCCCGTTGACCGCCAGCAGCCGGTCTCCGTCCTGCAGGCCCCCATACTCGGCCACACTCCACGGCTCCACTTTCCACACAATGTGGCCCCGGCAGGCCGTCTCTAAGCGCAGGTGGAACCCAAAACTCTCATTTGGCGCCCTCTTCAGGACACACAGGCGTGGCGCAGGCCCCGGGTCTGGCTCTGCACAGAGACACAAAAGGCGGAAGGGGTCCCTCCTCATATTCGGCACCATTGACCTGCACAAAAAAAAAATCCTAGTTTCTTTCAAAGTGGACATGTTTGGTGGCGTGTGGCCTGGTGGGTAGTGATGGACAAAATGACGGTTCATGAACCATTTGCTGTATTTTTTTAGCCCACTAGATGGTGCTTTTGGTTTGCCTTGTGCCCTTTTTTGAACAGAGTGCACCATCTAGTGGCCTCAAAAAAATACAACAAGTTTTGTCCTTCACTACTGGTGGGTCACCTCACACCTCTGGGGTTGGGGATTTAACTCCCGACATGTACAATCCACGATTAATCGTATGACCATCATCCCACTAACCTATATATTAACTATCCCAGTATTATTCAAACTCAGTCCCCAGGGACCCCCATACAGTACACATTTTTGCTCCCTCTCTGCTCTCAGCCAATCAAGAACCCTGAATACCTGACACAGGTGTGCTGGGAGCTGGGAATAAAAATGCTGACTGTCTGGAGGTCCCCAAGGACTGGTTCAGAAGCACTATATTAAATGTAATAAATTATTTAAGTCACAGCGATTGGTTGTTAGGTTTAAAATCAGCCAGTCAACATGTGACACAATAACATGGCTACCCTCGTTGCCGCATCAGACGAAACAGTTTTTGTTTATGTGTTTCAGTGTTTTGGTGTTGGCATATGTATGCAAACACTGGATTTAGGGTTTATTTCCGTGTTCATTTGATACTGGGCCATTGAAATGCCATGCAAGAGCTATAAATACATATAAATATATGCTCGACTTATGAGCAAATCGAATCGGATTCAACTGCAAAAGCACCCAAAGTTTGCCTTGCGAAGGATCCCTGACTTGCAGTTTAGTGTAAATTAAGCTAAACAAATAAATAAAGCAAAGCAAAAAAACAAGAGAACCACAACTTCTCTGTGGCAGGACTGTACCTGCATCGTCCGAAATGACCAAAGCAGGATTGTCAATACCCTCCTTCGGATTGAATGTAAATTTCCTGAAAGCAAAGGAAAAAAAGGTTTTCTTCTAGTTGTTAAATGCCTGATGTAGCTCCAGCTACCGCTATACTGTCAGAAAAAAATAGTACCAGTTTGTACATTTGCTTGGCACTGGGGCTGTACCCCCAAGGGTCTGCCAATTCCCCTTAGCTGAAGGTAACTGTACCTTTTAAGATACAGAAATGGACCATTGTGGGTCCACAGAGTACAAATGCAGACCAAGATTTTGTTTCAACCAACCAGCTGAGTATAAAGAGTTACAGTCACAGAGTACAGAGAATCCATTTGGTACATTTTCCCACAGCTATGATATAATTGGCAGACCCTTGACGTACAGCTCCAGTGACAACCAAAGGTACTCTTTTTTCTGACAGTGTACAAGGTGTCTTGCAGTTTGTGACAAACTGTAAGATTTTAACATTAACCAAAGCAAGACCAGCTCTTATCCAGGGTGAAACACCTTGTATGACTTTCGTGGAGGTAAATCTGTGACTAATGGCCACTTATCAGCTCTGGTGCCCCCTTATCAGTGCCCCCATATACCGGACCGCTTGTGTATATTTTCCTGGAGTCAGCAAGACCGTAGCCGACTTCATTTAAAGGGCTTTTTTCATTTATACTGGAGCTCAAAGACCCTTCAGTGGGTCACATAGATATGCTGCAGCTTTTCATGGGGTAAATGTCAGGAGAGAACAGAAGCGGTAAAATAGTTTACGATGCCGTGTGGTGTTAAATCCAAAGGCACCACCGTGACTTACTGTGGTAAATCCATTGTGTCAGTGGGCCCTAAAATAAGAGAGAAAAAAGGTTTTGAGACAGGATGTTAAGGTTCCTCTACTGCGAATTATCCATGTGGAAAAAAAGGAACGTGCTGACTCAGGAGCAGGTTGACCAGAGTGCAGAATATTGCATAGAACCTGAAAACAGCTGTTTAATGGAAAAACCGGCTGTGGTCTGGGATACAAAGAGATTCTTTATACAAAGTAAATTGAATTCTGTTGAAGGTGTATATTACATTTATTGAGAAGATGCTTTTATCCAAAGTGACACACACACACACACACATATATATATATATATATATATATAGAGAGAGAGAGAGAGAGGAAGTGGGGTCAGACAGTTACTGGAATAACTGAGGGTTGTGCTTTGCTCAGGGGGCAAACATCGAAATTGCTCCACTGACCCTGGGATTTGAACCAGCAACCTTCTGATCACAGGCACAGCACTGAACCACACACTGCCCCACTGCAAGTATACCTTGTAGGACCCCCGGGGGTGTGACTGAAGCCAATGGACCCTCTAGATCAGCACGTTCTCCTTCTTGCCTGGCCTCAGTGGGGCCGACTCAGTGACTCGACTCTCACTCTCTCACTCTCCTCTCAGCCCACGCCTGACACTTCTCACTCTTTTTCGCAGCCGCATCCTACAGCCTGCATCCTGTAGTCGGGCTTATGAGCCGCCTGCAGACGCCATCGTTAATGACACCCGACTGGTCCTGATAGGATTTCCCAACAGGCTGTTAGAGCCTTAGAGCTCCCTGTGCGCATTTGGGAGGAGTCCTGTTAGAGTCCAGCATGTCGTAATTATACGACATCCAGGGGGTGAAAGTTCCAGTTTCCATTAACCTCTGTATGCTTTTCTTAATAGGCCATAAACCTTATGCTGTGTTTGGTTTTGTCTGTAATAAAGTGATTCTTTAATTAAGCCCTGGACCTCTGTCCGCCTCACAATCTGCCACACAGTGTACTGTGAATATCCGTCCCCCAGTGCTGCCAGTCGCAATGCCACCTTGCCAAAGCCAACAAAAACCCCTCACCCCACAGTCAACCGAACATCACCAGCTGTACGTTACCAATAGAATGTCACCAATAAAATTTTGTGATGCGACTGGCACACTCTGTCCACTAGGGGGCATGTGAACCAGCCAAGCTTCTCATTCCTGGTTTCATTTCTGTGCCTCTGCTTCCCCTAAGGATGTCAAAATCCATTGGATAATTACAGCATGTATCAAAAAAGGAAGTAAACACAGCCATATTAATCTAAGAGATGTAACCGAGGAAAGCACTTAGCAACATCTGAGAATCAATTCTGCAGGTCTTACTACTCAGACAGAAGAGGTTAGATGCTGCCCATCCCAATGCATATCTAACACAAAACACAGACTCATTACAAATAAACCACAACTGAGAGAAACAGAGTAAATTTACAGTGAAACTGAAACCACAACTGCTGGAATGATTGGAGAATTCAGAAACTTTTCTTCCGTTCAGGAAAACCATCCATTAAAAGGAAAGCACACAGGCAAATTGCAGTCATTCCTCAGTGTTTTTAGCACACTATTGTTAGATAGATTAATTAATGATTAACATGACCGTGGTTTGTTTCGATTACTCTGCATGTCTATTTAGGTATCCTGTATGAGGAGGAAGGAGATGATTTCCAGAATGCGAGCGAGACAATAAGCCAGGCTGTGCTTAACACTCCGCAAACCACGAAGAGAGATTTTCCAAAACTCACACAGTCTGTTTTTTGCTCTTCTTGAGATGAGTCTGTTTAGATGAGACCACCAATAACCTAAAGTCAGGCTTCCTCATCATATGTTACAGCACTGGCAACCAAAACTCACTCAGTCCTCAGGTAATCCAACGGAACACTTTCGTCAAATTTGCCGAAACCACCGAAAGCCACAGAAATTGGTCTCGTTGCGTTCCATCCACATGACGGAGCCCACAAGCATTTCTACATGGGCGAGGTCTCAGTCGTAATGACAGAGCCAGCCTCCATCAATTAGGCATCAGACCATAAAAAGCAGAAAGCATCTACAGAGGCGCTTTGGGGAGGAACTGGAATCCACAAATCCACAGCCTCTGTCGACTAACTCAATTGAAAACGTCTCTTTGTCGCTCAGATTTTTCCCTGCACAGGTGTCATTCTTGATAACGTTCTGTCCAAAGGTTACAAAAAAGAAAACGATAGAGATGTGAGATTAACGCTGAGCAGTAATCTTGCAGTAATCAGAAGGCAGAGGCAGGATCCAGTGTCCCACCGTCAGTCGTCAAACATGGCGACAGACCACCGAATGTGGGCAGAGCCACGGAATGACAGAGAGATAGAGGGGAAGAGAGAAAGTGGTACCTGTTCTCTGCTTTGTGGTGCGTCTCCATCTTGGATACCCTGGCAGCTGAGCTGGGGGTAGGACAACGGCAGCACTGGGGAAACAGCACCTGCACAGCCGTGCCAGCGGGACACGGTAACTCCACCTTAATTAATGTTTAACCCCACCCACGGCACACTTTGTCCCCGTCCAAGAAGCCGGTTCGCCCCTTGTAAAACTTTACTGTTGCACATAACTGCAGCGCGTTGCAGGGAAGTGCTGGAAAATTCTTGGAGTGGTGGGGGGGGGGGGCACTGAACTCTGGAGGGGGTGGTGTTTACAGGATGGGCCCCTGGGCTTCCTGACAGGTATGGTGGGGCTGTCATCACCCATTAACAAATCTAGGCAGGGAGCCGAAGGAGATGGTGATTTCACAGTGACGGGGGATTGGGGCGGGGCGGCCGACACAAAGAAACTCGCTAAAAAAACGATACAGGATTGCCATATAAATATATGCTTTTATTATAACCATTCGAATAGAATTTGGTACACAGAGGTTGCATTTTTTTCAAGGCGGGAAATTCAGACCAACCGGCGACAGACAAAAATGAGTGACAGTCGGGCAGGGAGGCGGGACTTGGAGGAAGAGGAGGCGGGACTTGGAGGAAGAGGAGGCGGGACTTGGAGGAAGAGGAGGCGGAGCCTGTGAGGGTGGTCCGCCGTGCTACAGGGGTGGGACTGTGGGCCCCACACACAGTGCAATGTAGCTCTGACACATTGGTACTTAAGCAGGTCAGGGTGGGGCTCCGGTCCAGATCGCCCCTCCCCATCCGTGCCGTCTGCTCTTATAGCCCCCAGCACATAGGTGTTAGACCACAGACAGGCGGCCCCTTCATCCATGACCTGGACCCAATGTCACGAAACGCAGCAAAAGCAATAACAATGACAGCAACAGCAAAAAAAAAAAGACAACATAGCGCCAGGGACACGGGGTGAGCAAATACCGAGAAAACAACTGTATTATTTTTGGTGTCGATTCTTTTCAGAGCGCACATTCAGCAGTACAAAATATGCTACCATATTGCTTCACATGCAGTTTCGGAAGATCTCTGGCCTGGAGCCCATTTCCTCTCACTGTCGATGGATAAAACATCACAGAAGGTGACGACATACAGCTGGGCATTTTAAATTGGAGCATCTCAACCATTCACCCCCCCCCACCTACGGCCAACACGGCGCGCGCAGACATTTCATCTAGAAAGATGCATGCTTTCTGACTTGGCCCCAGTGGCACTCAGCAGACACGCGTCTGTCCACTTTGTCGTCTGCGGGCCGGAGATTGGCGGCTGCCCTCGGGCTGGTATTGCACAGTCGGGTCTCCGAACGCCACACAGTGGGAGAGGGTAATGGACAAGTCTCTTACTAGGGGGGAGAGCAGCCAAAAATGTAGGACAGCCCGGCAACATCCTCCTTTACTGTTCCACAGAACATTCTGGAAAATCTGCCATTTCAGTAGCTGAACTAAACTGTCACTTAGATAAATCACTTCATTTAAGTTCATGTCTCTTAAACCAACTTGTACTTGGGGGGGGTGGTTCTTGGAACTTTCAACTCATCTCTATTTTTCACATTCAAAATATTTTTAAAATCTCTTTATAGCGACATACCTTTCTACATACTCTTGCTTTAAATGATTAATCATTTGACAGATTCTTGAAACATATCTAATTCAGCTTGTATTCAAATTGTGTTTTCATCCTAAACCTGACCTATGCAATTTCTTAAAATTAGCAACAAAGAAAAGATTATGCATATGTATGAGGCGGACGCGTCCTCGTTAAGCACACTGTAAAATTGTGTGAAATCCACGGAGTTGCGACCGTGCCCGTAGCACATTGCTTTACGCGTGGATGACGGCGTACTGCCCCCTGTAGGTGAACCAGGGAATCTTGCGTTCCTTGTCAGCAAAGATGGCGCGAGGAGCGTTTCCGTAAGGCACGATACGCACGACAGACAGGTCGCCGGATATTACAAATTAAAAGGTTGACTGCTGATTATCTTCCTGCGAGTCACAGACGCTGCCGTCCAAGGCAACATCCACGGTTTAACATCTTAAGAGGCTCCACAGCCTCATTCATCACTGAAAACGTTCCGGGAGGAGAACCTTGGCATAGGACCCTAAAGCAACAGCATCACATGACCTACCTCGGAACCTTCCGGTTACACATCCGGCTTCCTACCTTCATGACACCCCCCGCCACACACTGACTAGGGTTTGCGGAAAGGAAAATAGAACCCTCTCCCCAGCCCCCCC
>JAODJU010000038.1:17958465-17969342 GCA_026776725.1 Gnathonemus echidnorhynchus | reverse complement strand
TGTGGCTCATCAGAAGCCAGGCAGGATAGAAAACCTACTGGACGGTAGCTCTCCAGGACCGGAGTTGGAGACCCCTGCTGTAGACTGTCCTGTACAATGCAGGGCAAACCATGACACTGTCTGGTGCAGATAAGTCCATGAATTTGCCAACCTGCCCACTCGGCGTGTGCGCAATCTTAGGGCTTCATTATGCAATAAAAGGCTTTTCCTGTCCTTTCATCCTAAAAGTGGTGAAACTGAACAGCTGACACACACAAAAAAAAAAAAAAGACAAGCTGACCATACAGGCGGGTAGAAGCAGACTGCATCAGACAGCACTTTCCTCATGCATGAAACAAAAAAATGTAACTTCCGACAGACTTGCAAAGCATGAAAATCTTAAGTTACTTTGATATACCGGACACGTCTACTTGTTAGTCAGAATTTGCAGAAATGAGAGTTTGGCCTGAGGCTAATAAACCCCCATTTAAAAATAAGAAGCACCACTAGAGGGCAGTATATTATCATGTTGAAAACAGAACTGCTTTTATTGAAAATTGAATCGGTCGGTTGTGACAGAGGTCAAAAGAGATGTTTCATTTGTTTTTGAGCATGACCATGGTGACCACGGCAACAGCAGCAGACCAATACATTTCACAGAGAGGGAAGTCCATGGGAACGATGAACCAATCAGTGGGGCCTCAACCGTTCCACGATTTGGAGTCATAGCGATCAGCAGGTATTATTTTTAAAATAAAAGTTGTTTAAATTCAGGTGTTTCAGGTGCAGCCCTGTGCCACTTAGTGGTCACGAGGGAGGTGTGTCCAGGAGAGTCACACGTGGGTGTCTACACCACCTCCATGCCCAGCTGCTGGGCAGTGTTCTGCAGCTGCAACATTACGCTGTCCTCTCTGCTCTCTGGCGCCCCCTGGAGGCCTGGATCATGCTGGAGCGCACCACTGCCTCCACCGCTCAGGATGTAGTACACTGTGTCGGCCTGCGCGTCGACGCAGCCTTCAGAATGCGCGTCCGGGCCCGACTCCCCGCCCCCCCCAGCCTCTCCGCCGTCCAGCACGATGCCCTTCAGCTCCCCGATGCCCGCCAGGCTGTCAGGGTCCCCGTCTCGCACCTCCTCCTGGCGCTCCTTCATCAGCTGCTCGGTCAGCTCCACGCTCTCGTAGCGGATTAGCTGCAGCCGCATGAAGCCATCTTCATGCTCCTTGTACCTGTGGTGCAACATGGGGGGGGCTGAGATGCAAGGATGTAAAGACTACCCTAGAGAGGACCTCCAACTATATGAATATGTTGGGGATTAATGCTCAGTCTGTACTGAAGTTAATTAATATAGAAGATATGTCTATTTGTTCGTTCATTCATTTACTCATTTATCTGACACATTTATCCAAAGAGACTTGCAGCCAAGGAAAGGACTACAAGTAGAGTGACCTAATCCACATCAGGAAGGACAGAGTTACGACAGGGTCTGTAAACTATCATCTTAACCATTTCAATTAAAAGGACCTGGATTTCACTTAAGCACAGAGTTCTTGCTGTGTGCCGATTGGTCAGTCTCCTATAATCATGCATGTGCCACTACAGTTAATGTGAAACAGCTGGACGAGTCTTATAATCAAGGAAACAGACCAGTCAAAGCACAAGGCGAACCAAACTATTTAGCCCAACGTGGGAGCCTTTAAAGTAGTTTGTAAAACCTGATGCAGCTCACAGTTCCCTCCAGACACCCTAATTACAAGTTACGTGTGGTGCCTGGGACTGGAACCCACAACCATTGCATTATGAATACAGTGCTCCACTTGAGCTACAGGATTTTCCTGTCTTTCATGAAAAATCACTGGCATGAGAAAATAGCTCCCATTTCTGGCTATATTCCAAGTATGAAATTCCAGAGTTGCAAATTTTACCACAGCTCTGTCAAGCTATGCACACCCACACGGCTGAGAGGCTAATCAGATATGGGGCCCCCTGGTGGCCACTGGATTTGCTTATGCCTTTAGCTGGCCCTGGCCTGACAATCTCACCTGAAGCGGGGGTGACCCGAGGGCCACTTGAACTGGTGCTTCTTGCGGAGGTGCGAGGTGAGGTTGTTCCCCCGGGTGAAGCACTGCTCGCACACATGGCACTTGTAGCGTGGGACGAAGTCACCCTGCAGAGAAATCAGGACGTCATACAGCCAGTCGTGCCGACCCCCCCTGGGGATGCGTACCAGTAACTGCACCTCACACCCTCACCTCGTGCACTTTCTTGTAGTGGGACTTGATGGAGTGCAGTGAGCGGGTGGCGTAGTTGCAGTCAGCGAAGTCGCAGTGGTAGGCGGGCTCACTGCTGTGGGTGTCCAGGTGTTTGCGCAGGTCAATCAGGTTCTTACAACTGGGGGACAGCATCGGGAAAGATATGGGATCAGGGTCACGGACCATGAGTTCTTACTTAACAGCTACCTGGGCCAAAGCCTCGATCTGGGGCCCAAGGTCAGGGGTCACGAGGCCGGAGCCCCTACCTGTACTCGCAGTACTCGCAGCTGTACGGCTTCTCGTTGCTGTGGCGGAACTTGACATGATTTCGCAGCGAGGATGGCGATGGGCACGTCATGTCGCACAGAGGGCACTTGTAGTGGTTCACTATAGCAGAGGGGGGAAAGAAAGGGGGAGGGGGGGGCAGCCAATCAGAGCACACACTGCCATTTCGCACATGACTGGCCGGAGTCTGCACGAGTGCTGTGTGATTATGCAGAGTGCATGATTTAGTACAACCACAGCTGAGTTTCAAAGCTCAGAAACTGCCCCCCTCCCACCCACCATGCGGCCTGGTACATGCACATCCGGATTAGATGTGCTCCAGCAAGACCGGTCAGACAGCCCCCCCCCCCCGTCTAAGCCAAAAATAAACAGAGCTACTAATTAAGCAGGACACTAGGGCTATTTCGGTGATTTGATTTGCCACGTAATTTTGTGAACGTCTTGGCATTTTGGGTATAGTTTGAAATCTCAGCAAACGAAAGTCAGACAAATTGCCAGGATTTCAAAACACCGGGACAGCATTGTTTCTGAAAATACCGGCAAAATACCGTATACCGTTTTATAATGTCCGGACAGGTACCCGAGCCTACAGGACACACGCCTGTAAAGGCACATTTTTTTTCTCACCTTCCACAAACATCTATAGCGGCTGCATTATTATTTCCCAGTCTATTTGACTAGCAATAAAATTAATAACATAAATTTGGGTCTATGACGTATACCAGCCTACAGAGAGAGGACTCCATGGCCCATATGTATAGGACCATTGTTTCTATACCACCAATCGAATGCCACTTGGAAACACAAAGCAGCAAACCCTCATATGTCTTGCCCTCTAGTTCTGTTTCGGTTTTAATTCTGATGCCATCATACACTGAGCAGGACCCCCCCCCTCCGAGCCTGAGGTCAGCACTGACCATGGTTTCTCATGTGGTCTCTCAGCAGTCTCTCAGTAGCGAAACGTTTGGAGCAATGTGAACACTGGAACCTCTGACCTGGAAGGCAAGCAGACCCAACACCCAGATACATGACTCCCAGGCTCTTATCGCCGACCCCGACGCCCCCCCCCCCCCCAAAAAAAAACATAGGGTTGCAAAATTCTGGGAACTTTCCATGGGAATTAATGGGAATAAACTGGAAATTTGCAAAATTGCAGGTCAGCCTAAGACGGGAAGAAAAAACATCTTGACGACACTAAGAGTGACATTACTGTGTAACCAAGTGCTTGTAATTATGTGTGCAAAAAACACCCCAAAATAAGCATCTGCATCAAAATGCACTGCTTGTAAGTCATACTCTATATTGTATTATTCATACAGATTGCTTTCTTTGCTGTATCTGACAGCTTGTGCGGAGTTCCACAGAGTTCAATATTTCCAAAATTCCCCTGCTTAATGTAGCATTGAAATTTTCCGGAAATTTTCTGCTGCTCTGCAACCCTACTTCCCATGGAAAGTTTCTGGAAAGTTTCAACCCCCTTGGCAACCTTAAACAAAAAAAAATGCTTATGACAAGGTGGCCTTGACGCCATCCCTCACCCTCAATGGCGGTCTGCCGGCGAATGTGGTCGAAGAACTTCGTGTTGTTGGCGAACATGCCCCCGCAGGTGGGGCACGCCACCACCTTCTCCTGCGTGTGACTGCGCAGGTGCTCCCGCAGCTTGAACCGGCCCCTGAAGGTAGCCTCACAGTCTGCAGCACAGGCGTGAACATACAGATCCCTTCTTAAACTTTTGGGACAGCTTCCGCAATCCTACCGATCCCCACAGCTCTCGGGGGCCGTCCTCACCCTTCCAGCCGCAGTGCAGCATGCTCTCTTCCTTGCCGTCGGACGTCATCTCCGTGCAGAGTCCATGCATTTCCACGTGTCGGTAAAACCACTCAGGGTTCTCCAGCAAGGTCTGAACCACAAGTACACAGTGAGAAGTGGGCACCCAGATCAGAGCTCCGGCATCACATACGGCACCGATATTTACTGAGACAACCAAACTCAGGAATTACACAGGATAAACTGACGTACGTTGGAATTCCAGGCCGTCCCACTCACCTCGCAGTGCTCCCACTGGCACAGGAAGTTGTCCGAGATGTCGGGCACAATATTGCGATTCTGCAGGCCCAGGGCGCAGGATCCTAGATCAGGATGGCTTTCCAAGACCGCCTGTCCCCACTGCTTCAACTTGGTGTGGTAACAGTGGAAGTAGACATGGCGCAGAAGCTCCCCGGGACACTCTACCGCACAGAAGCCACATTCACGCCACAGGCAGCTCTGCTCTTCTGCTGCAAGAACAAACAGGAGAACTACCTCACTGCTCCAAAGATGCGCAATTTCACGATTTATCAGGAAAAGGCAGATTTCCAAGAAATGAGAAAAAAAAATCGCTGCGCATGGGAATACTACAATTCCACTCTCAAAAACCGAAAAGAAACAATGCGATCTTTGCGTTTTACGACTATTCAGTGACATTCTGCACACATCAGCTATTAAAAAAACAGTTCTCAGAGTACACAACTGAGCTTTTCCATTTAAGTCTGCACACGTATTCATGTTATATATTACATATATTCAAACAGTTAAATTACCTTGTAAACAGTCTGTAGGGTTTGCACACTACCCCAAAGCTTTTGATGTACCAAATTTTAAGTATATAATAGAATAACATTAATTTACCGTAGATTTCTTGCCCGAGTCTGAAAGCGTGAGTGCAACCCTGAGTTTGTCAAACGAGGGAAAAAAAGTTTTTATCGGTAATTCAGGCACTAACCTAGGGCATCGGGTTCCTCGTCTTCCAGCTGCAGCGCCTTGAGATGCTGTTCCACGTGCTCGCAGAAGTCCTGCATTCTTTTGAAGGACTCCTGACAGGACCCCCATTCGCACGCCAGCTCCACCGACACATTCTCCCGCCGCTGCCGTTTGCTCGGCGCCATCGCTCGGTTCTGCCCGAAAACAAACTAGGCTCAGTTATCGAAACATTACTGTGGCGCTAAGCCCCCGCAGCGTAAGACGAGTCTCCGGCTAACAAGAAAGCGATTACACTAAACATTTAAAAATCTACTCTCTTATGAATACCGCGCTTACGGAAGCCACGTAGTAATTTACTACTGAGATGTGTTTCTGCGAGGAAACATTTTTCTGGCAAAGTGGCCAGCCATCAAACTGCATCTAACGCATGATGATGAATGCTCACGTGACTGAGCACTCTTTCAGCGTGGTAGGTATTCCAAAAACAACCCATAATAAAATGCATTGATTCGCAGACTTTGTTATAATCAAAGATAAAACTAATACCTGTCAAACAACTGTTCTGAAACCCTTAACTAGCTAGCTAATAACAAACCAAGTGAACAACACTATCCACAGCATTTCCTGCTTGGTCTCCCGCACTCTTAGAAATAAACCAATACAACACGACCCGCAAGTGCTTAACCAATGAAAGACCTGATAAGTATAACTGACATAATATTGCCCAATAAAAAACAAGCATTTGGAAGAATCTATTGAGGAATGCGGTACGTCTGATATTTTGTTCCCTTAACTACGTAGCAGGTTTCTAATAGTTCCCGTTGACATTAGTGCATTAAATTAATTAACATACTTCGGTAGGTCAGTTGACATCCAAATTATAATGTTAACCAAATACAGATATTTTAATATAAATATAAATCGCTTTAGTTTTCGTTTTTGGTTGGTTATATGAGGTGTCTATATCTAATGTATAAATTATTTAATCCTTAACGATACTCAGAACAACATAAGAGTACATAGTTTTGTACTGTAGCATCTTTTTCTTTTTTCTTAGCGGTTGAATGGCATAAAATAAATGCATTTTAAAAGTTAACAGACATATATTTTGTAATGCTAAAGACTAACAACAATAGGCCCTTATAATAATTAATAAACAACTTTCATGAGCCGTTACCTGTTTGATATGAAATATAGATTTCATAATACAATACAAAAACCTGACGCACATACAACGCATACGTAGACTGTGTATTTTCTATACAACTACACATCGAAAGTGAAAACACTAATGTCAACGTTCAAAATGATTTTCCACTTTGACGGTGGTTGTAAAGTTGGTGTAGCCTAGCAAAGCTAACGCAAGTCGGATCAACTAGCCACACAGGTGACAGGAAATCTATTATATCCACTACTTTTATTAACAAAGAATGAGCGAATAATGTCCCAGAACTACAACGTGTGTAGTCTTTACACACGCTGTAATAAGTTCAAAGAGAAATATATTATTTAAGACACCTGTCAGCATTTTACAGAGGCATTCGACATGCACTGTTATTTAAAGTCATTTAATTTTACTCCAGATCAGTTGATATCTTAATTTTAACGCTGTGACATAAGTGTGCTCTTACATGCAACGGTACGCGCTGTCCCTTTAACTGGGAGCGCTGCATGCACGCTGTTCTCGCTGCGATTTGACAGCCCGTCTGTTGTTGCGCATTACGGACTATGGCGCTGCTGCTGCTGTTACTGCTGCTGGAAGGAGGAGTTCAGTCGCTATTCCGGGACCGCCGCTGACAGGGACGGGCATCGGCGATTGAAGTGCTCGGTGAAGGATAAGAGAAACGAACACAAACCGCGATCATTGCAATCGCCGCTAAATAAATGAGCGGCGGCAGGATGGATACACGCCGGCGATGACTCAGGATAGAAGAGGAAATTAAAAAATAGCGTTTAACATGATTACTGACACAATGTAGCCAGCTGGCGTGATTACAAAACAATGTTGCGTGAAAGCTAGCCAGTCGTGTTAACTACCACGATTTTACAGCGCTACCACTGGATTAATGGTAGCAAGATACCTGCTATTTCGGAAGGAAATAAAACGGTAATAATTCCTTTCTAACCCTCTATATATGGGCTGCAGTGCTGTTAAAAACAGACGTTGATATCGTTGGCGATTGGCATCGAAGGGATTTTAATGCGGGCAAGCGGTCTTTGAAAGTGAATGTTACTCAGGCGTAATTGACCCGCCACCTTTACTTAGTCGCCAAAACAAGACGCAGAAATGGAGGATTTGTTTAACGCGATTAGATGTTGAATCGGCCACGGCGGCAACGCGTTAAACGACAGCGACACAAAACCAAATAATGCGAGACCGGAACCTCAGTATCTCCGGCACGTCGGTCCTGCACTATCATCGGGGGAGTTTTTCGCTCCGCTAATTCAATGGCCAAGGACATACGGAGAAAATGAGATCAAAATTGGTTTAATTGGAATTTAATTATGAAGCTGATATCGTGTTCAGGTGACCACGCGGCGTTAGTTTGTGAGTAGAGCGCTGTGTTGCCTCGAATGACTGGAGATAAACTGGGAAAGTCCGCAACTATTCCGAGCTGACTTAAAATGTCAAGTGTCTTGCTAATTTTAATGGTGGGACTATATAGCTGAATAAAATATTGTAGGCCTACATTCTTTACTCGGGAAATAGAAAATGCTTGAACGGCTGCTTGTTTGGCACATTTATGGGCTACGTGTACGTTATATAGGGTATGATACGTACAGAGTAGTATGCAAACACCACGGTAAAGTTTCTGACATTCAAATAATCAGCTTTCTCCTTTTCCCCACAGCAGAGTACTTCGTTGGAATATATGAAATCCTCCGGCAGTAATGCTTCTACAAGATATTAGTTGGATGATTCTAGTGACTCTGTTCCTCACTTCCCTGCTGATCGTGATTACTTGGCTGGTCCAGTATTCACGGACCGTACTGCGCGCCCGGAGTTCGAAACCTGCCGGCCAGAAGCTTCGGGAGAGCCCGTCGTGGGACCAGATCAAGGTCGGGGGCATTTGGGGATCGCTGCAGAAGCTGCGCTTCGGACGGGATGTGGGCGGAGGAGACTCCGGAGCGGCCGAGAAGGGCTTGCTGTCGTCGTTGTTCTCTTTCAGGACGTTCCGGGAAAACTGGCAGCGGGCTTGGGTGCGGGCACTTAACGAGCAAGCCTGCAGACACGGGGTGAGTCTGATTCCCCAATGCTGACCGGTGCTGATCTCAACATTTGTCTCACAAGGGGGTCCGTGTGCATCTGCTGAATACAGTAACGGAGGCGATTGCATAAAGAATCTTATACACCCAGCATGCTCGATTTTAATACACTGACCTAAACCATGTTATAAGGGAGACATTGAAATTGTTCTTTCTTAAACGGTTAGCATTATATAGACATTAATGGAATGGTGATTTAGGCCTACACATTATAATATTCGCATAAAGTTGGGCTTATTTGACAGAAATCACAGTGCAAGCAATGCCTAGGTGCTGGTTTATTTGATATTTTGATTTGCATCTTTGGTAATTTGGTTATGCCTGCATGCAAAACGGAGAAAATAACCCATCACGAGTTTAATGGTAACGATATATTGCATTACGTAGACTGGCATGTTTTGCATGGGGATGCAAGTTTATTGGTTCGCTGCTTGGTCGGCAATTTGGGCCGAGATGCCCGACTGCAGAGAGCCGGAGCCGAATCGATGGGCAAGACGGTAGGAGCGCACTGAAATATCTCCTTAGTCTGGCTGGTGGTGGGGGCGCCGGCGTGCCTTGCGCTCGTAACAGACGTTCCTAATTTCTGAACCACTACCCGGCGAATACTTTAAGGGAAATCAGTTTATAACGTCGCAAAGATAAGAAAAGGCGAAAGCACTTTATTCTAGATGCCGTGGATCAGATTTAGTGCTTGTTGACCAGGATGATCCCCCTCTCTCCCACGCCGTTAAAGCGCGCCGTTCGGCCCCCCTAACCCACGGACCTGTTTTATAACTCAGGATCGTGCGCTTAATTGGACCCGCAGATAACAGTACTGCTGTACCAGCCTCTTGGCCTTTCATTTTTACACTGGCGGTGCCTTTTTTTAAGCGTATCGTAACTATGCATTTGATCTGTGCTTATAAAAGCGGAGCCTAATTATTCTCGGTGGTTAGAAAATAAAGCGGTGAGCCCTGGACCCGCACTGTCCTGCATGGCTCTGCGTTTCTGTGCTGAAGGATGGACAGTTTAAAGACCTCGGCTCTCCATTTCACGCGCGTCCCCAGCCCCAGATAAACGAAGCTCTTCTAGATTGGCATAACCCTTCATTCCTCAGTTCTACTTGAGGCTTGTTTTCAGTTGTTGATATTTTCTTAGATGCTTGTCAGACATTAGCACTGAGGAGACTAGTATAGCCCCCCCCCCCCCCCCCCAAAAAAAAATGACCCATTTACTGATGGATATTTTTACATCACTCGAGGGTTCAACTGCAGCACCTCCCCTGCCTGTCTCCCTGTTGTTTGCAAACCAACAGCTCGTTTCATTGCGCAGAAAGGGGGCCAAAGGGTGGGGGTGTGTGACATACACCCCCCCGGATCCAGAGGGCTCTGCATACCAGTGAAGGATCATGGTAAAAGTCTGGTAGGACCATTGGTCTGCTGGGCCGGCCTGTAATGGTGACGATGGTGTTTTACACCAGGTGCGAGATGCACATTCTGTATATGACTAATGTATACATTACAAATATAATAGGAGGACCTTATGCTGGAAGTGCTAATGGACTAACCTGACACACTATTTCTGTCTATGCCCTTCCTTCCAATTTTACGTTAATCCAGCTTCTCGAGGGATTGGTTCAGGTAGTCAAGGGCTTGACAAAAGTCTTATGTAACCTGCATCTCGGAACTCCTTGCATAGGGAAGGGCAGCAACGCAAAAGCACATTTGATGCTACAGGATTTCTGGCTTCACTCCGGGATGATCATGTGAGGGATGTCGCGCAATGGTATGCCGCCGTAACCTCGGTAACGGGTGATGCTTGAACCAGCAGGGTGCGCGGCGACCTGGCCGTCCTGGGAGGCTCTCCGCCGAGTTCTCTGACGCCTTTCCGTGGAATCGCTCCGACTTGAAGATCCGGTCTTGGAATGCCGCTCGACAAACAAAAGCCTATCTGCCCCCTTTTGAATCTTTCCCCTCCCGGTGTGCGCCTGCGTCGCCGTGAAAACACCCCGGCGACGGAGCCGTTCTGCCTCCGTCGAATTCCCCCCGCACCGACGTATCCGCGGTTACGCGTGTCGCATTAAGCCATAGCTAGTTGCTGTGATGAAACAAACAGATCACCTGCACCAGGTGAAATTACACAGGAGGCAGGGTGGAAGAAGTATTCAGCTGTTTATACGGGATGCAAATCCACCTCGTCAGTTTGTGTAGTAATTCGTCACATTCCTGCCCCTGAGGATTCTGGCCTCCTTGTATTTGTACATCTTATACAAACAGAAAGAGAAAAAACTGGTTGTTAAACCAAGTTACAGAGCTGCTTCTTGGAAGCGCTGATGACTTGAAATAAAAATAGTTTTGTCTGTTGATTTCAGGCATCACG
>JAODJU010000038.1:17936131-17954281 GCA_026776725.1 Gnathonemus echidnorhynchus | reverse complement strand
GGGGCCGACATGAAGGCCCCCCCCCCCCCCCCCACAGTGATGCATAGTCCAAGGGAAACACAACGTGCAAACTCCCACATCCCTTCCTTACACATCACACCCAACAGCATCTCATCATTATAGAATGCAGCTGATTATTAAATATAATTATTAGGGGTGACATGGTGCTCAGTGGGTTGCAATGTTGCCTCTCGCCTCCAGGGTGGGGGTTCTGCATCGGTGCATCCTGCCCCCGCTCTGTGCGTGGGGAGTCTGCATGTTCTCCCCATGTCACCTGGGTGTCCTCCAGGTACTCCGCTTTCCCTCCGCAGTTGAAAGACATGCACTTAGGTTAACTGGCATCTCTGTATTGCCCGTAGTGTGTAGTTATGTGTGTGAGTGGGGGGCCTGGGATGTTCTGGCATCCCCTGCAGGGTGTACCCTAGCGAAAAAGGCTCTTTTCCGTTCCCCACGACCCTGACCAATTCTTGGAAGATGAATAGATGGATATAATTATTAATATTTTAGCCAGCGGTAAAACAAATGAGTAGAATTGAGGGAAATAAGATTTTGATTCAGTGGAATGGCTGTGAGCGAGGTATTGATCGCTTCAGCCGATCACGTGAGGTGCAGCTGATGTCATTCTGGCATGGGCACTTCCGAACACTCAAGAGGCTCCAGGCCCAGCGGGCATCTTCCAGCGGCTGGTCAGAGTAGATGCGTTCGAAACGTGCCAAGATCCCAGAGTGCGGCCGTGTCGTGTACTGGGGTAACATGGGGAGATTTACTTCCTCATGTGTTATAGCTCAGGCTTCAGTGCATGAAGGCATGGTATTCAGCAGATGTAAAGGTGCCCAGTTGCTATGAAAGCAGAGATGAGGCAACAAAGGGGGAATAAAATGCATGCCTCGCAGCTGAGAGACTGAACCGGTTTAGACTGGCCTGTGGAGACAGAGCTGCCCGTCCACCGGAACGGATTCAACACCCGTAAACCCTGTTTCTCAGTTCCAGCTCTAAGGAATCTGTACGAATTCCTTGTTTGAACACGTCACGGTCATAACAGAACATGAGCAATTAACAGGGCTGGGAAAAAAATGTCCTGCTTTCATTTAAAAGCAAGAAGACTGCCAGCAGCACAAGGCAGAAATTCATTGATGATGACCTTAGGTAAAATTACATAAAAGCGTTCTCTGTTCTCTGTTGGAAGGATCCCCTCTGACAGCTGTTCTGTCGCCTTCCCAGAGCTCAATACAGATCACTTTCAATGACAGCCTGCCTCTCGCTACCTCTGCGTCGATCAATCACGTGACCTGCACTGACCAATCAGCTCGCAGCATGGTGAGTACCGGCGGTGAGGTGCCCAGTCGTGTTAGAGAGGGCTGATTTGAAACGGCCCATTCTACACAAGACAGATATGAGACAGGGGCTGTTATGCACTATATCTATCGTACTGAAATCCCTGCTTCCCCGATTCCCACCCACCTCCAGGTTTTGCAGTGTAATTGTTCGGTCGACACGGTAACGTTCCCAGTTACCGTCACCCAGCAGTCACCTGCAGCCGTTTCCATGGATACGTATCAGATCACTATAGCGCCGATGCAGGTCCAGGTAATACAAATGAACGGAATTTGCATTGTTGAGTTTGCATCTTGTGGCGTTCATTGCAAGCGGCTCGTGGAGAGAATGTGTTTGGTTTTTTTATGAAATAAAACGTGACCGTGATGGAAGGTACGGCCATGCCGTCTCGTTTGGGTTTTTTTGCCGTTTCACAGATGGAGGTTTGTCTGGAGGAGGTAGGGGAGGAGGGACTGCTGGTCTCCTGGCATTTCTCCCAGCGGCCCCTGCTCTCCTTAACTGTGTCCCCTCGCAAGATCCAGAGAGAGGTCAGGGCCGAAACCAGTGCTGCAAGGGCTTCTGTCACATCTGATTCGGGGGGGGGGGTGTCATGGTACAGTCGGCTTGCTGTCAGTCTGTTTTTGGCTCTCTCTTGCCCCCTAGCCAGCGTGTGGGGGATGGCGGCCTGGTTCGCCAGAGCTGTGCTCAGGCTATCTCCTCTGGCCCCTACAGGGGAATGACAATGAGCCCGACGTGAGCATGATCAGGGACCTGGTGGAGGACACGCTGTTCAGCACCCAGCCCGCCATGACCATCAACCTGAAAGCTTGCGTGTCCAGCTCACCTGTGAGTGATGGTTGTGGCCGGACGGGTGGGGGGGGTTACATACACCATCTGGATTTAAATTAAAACGTGCTAATTCAGTGATTCTCAGCCTAGTCCTCGGGGACCCCCACGCCCCCAGAATTTTACTCCCTCCCAGCTCGCTGCCAATCAGCAACCCCGAATACCTGGTACAGGTGTGCCGGGAGCTGGTAGAAGCATAAATGTAGACAGTCTTGGGCTCCTCAGGGACTGGTTTGAGAAACGGCGTGCTAATTAATTAAAGGGAGGTTAGAACCTGCAGGAATTATGGGTAAATGTATCTTTCTAGAAAGCACCCCATCCTACAGTGCTGACACTCCTCTGTTAGGAAGGTGCAATTCCTTCTAAAGATTAGATGAATTGAATTCCATCTCTTCAGGTCTCAGGGGAGAAACTGATCCGGGGGCCTTCCTCGCCGCCTCGGGGGTCCCCTGGGCGACGGCTGCTGGTCCGGCAGCTCAGAGTGACCAGTGTGCGAAGAGGTGAGGACTGAGCCGCTCGTATCCCCCCCCCCTCCAGGAGCAGTGATTAATTGTTAATGGCCATCGGTGCTGTACCCACAGTAAGCCAGGCCAGCGGTGCCGAACTCTGCTGCGCCCTGGACCTGCACCCACCGGCCCTGGAGAAGAGGACCCGCTACCTGCCATACCCCTCCAGCCTCCTGGCGGGACTGGACTGGACCGAGGACGTCACACTGTAGAGTACCGCGAGCTCCCAGCACTTTGGAAGGCTGTACACAGAAACTAGATCCTCTGACCGCTGGTTTATTTTGGGTTTTTCAGGGACCCGGGCCCCGAAACCAAGGAGCTGAGAGTCCGACTGGTGGAGCGCAGCGGCAAAGGGGAACGTAAGATAAGGGTTGTCGTAGGGGGGCGTTGTATTGTGATCAGAAGGTTACCGGTTCAAATACCAAACGAGTGATTTAACAGTTGGGCTCTTAAACCATAGTTGCTCCAGTTACGCTACTCTCTCTCAAAAAAAAAGAGAAAACAACAATGTACATCGCTTTGGATTAAAATATCTGCTAAATAAATGAAATGTAAATGTGGTAGACAGGAAGTGTGTGTGTGTGTGTGTGTGTGTGTGTGTGTGTACACACCTATACATACCATGCATTCACATATCTTGAGAATTATCTGCTGTTTTTGTGCATCTAGGGCAGGAGAGGAACTTAAGAATTTTTACTACCAGACTAGTCCAGTAAAGAATGTAGTCCAACGTGCAATTTTTTTTACTAGTCTGCGGGGTCATATTCAGGTTTTTGTAGTCACCCTTCGTCTAACTTACTTGCCTCAGCTTAACATCCAGCCCTGATCTGAGGAGAAAACAGGCACTTGCTAAGTCCTTTATGTTCCATTTCTGAAAATTAATATCATTTTCATAATTCTTTTTAATATGGTAGAGTTTCTGCCTGGCCACGCCTCCTTATCGCTGGACCCGTCCCAAAGGAATCTCATTGGTCGACACACGCTGTCAGTCAGCTCAGAACACGGGCTGTTACCCACTGGCACCATCTCCTTCGAGGTGGGTGGGAACCAGGCTTCCGAAGACCACACTTTTGCCGTTTGTGCTGCGTCATGCAAACACAGGAAGCCTCACTGCTCACAGGAGTGAGATGTCCTGTCCCTGCATCCTCTCTTTGACCAGCCGCAAATTTTGTTATATTCTGAATATGTATTTGTTATATATTTTTGTTATATTTGAAGACACTGTCATAAAGTGATAAAAATGTGCAGTATTTCCACAGTATTACTCTGGAAATTATGCAAGTGATATAAAATCTCATGTCACTGATGACAGGGTATAATGGCTAAAAATGTCTTCTGGCCTATATATATCTGATTTACTCCATCTTTCCACCATAAATAGCCTTTTAAGCTCCAGCTTTCTGTTCATTACCAGAGCAGCAAGCTGAAATGCAAATCCTTCAGAAGTCTAATTAGTCCTGATTAATCGTGAAAATAGCCGGACAGGGGTATATATGGGGCGTCACAAGGGGTACTGGTCCCAGCTGAAAGCTGATTGGCCCCCAAAGTATCCCCTCCCCTGTCACTCACCGATTCAAAACGTATCATTGGCTAATGTTATGGTCGGATCCCCCTGCATGAATCGTGGCTGGTAATAGGCTGCGATAGCCGGGGACTCATTGACACCGCCAATGTCCCAGGGGGACTGTGGTGTCCCACCCCCCCCCCCGCCAACAGCTACTGTTCCAGGAGCAGGCTGACTCCCGGGGAGGGGCTATCTCCACGCCACCGCGGCCCTCGGTGACCCCCACCAAAAAGGTGGAGATGGACCGCACCGTCATGCCCGACGGCACCATCGTCACCACGGTCACCACCATTCAGTCTCGACCCAAGCTGGACCGCAAGCTAGGTGAGACCTCATCACGGAGTTTTCACGTGGTACTTCTCAATCCCTTCTGGACCCTAATTGTATGTAAGGCTTATTGTGCGACAAGCTGTGCATTATACACGCTTAAACGCACCACTACAGAGTCCAAGAGCTACCGCCTGTATATTTGTATCTAAAATACATTATTATCATGTTTACAAGCCAAAAATGCATTTATTAGTAAAACTACTTCTGCTAATTTGTTTCACGATTTTCATTATTTTTGAATCATGTTATAAGTGTGGAATTTTAAGTAATGTTAGTTAGAATTAAGGATTATAATAGCACATTGATTCACTATTGTGACCACATTTCATGATGTGTTTTTATAGAAAATTAATGCCCTTCTGACCAATCATATTTGAGAATTCAACAGCGCTGTGGTATAACTAATTTTAAGTGATCAGCAACAATGTGGAGCAATCAGTCATTTAATGAAAGTGTATTATTGAAGAGAATCGGCATGCGGAATGGCTGGAGATCCGGGTGGGAGTAATTCGACACCACTTACTCTAAGTGTGATCCAGGCCGAGTGGGCCGTCACCCCAGCTTCATTCATCTCTCCTTCCTCCCCAGGGGAGTCACCGTCTCGCTCCCCCTCCAAGGTGGAAGTGACAGAGAAAAAGCCCACCACCCTGCCAGAGGCTTACCAGGGCACCGTTAGCCCCACCACCAGTAGTAAGTCCGGGAACGATCCCCATAAATCATACTCGTTACTCAAGTACCTCGTCGCTTAGTACAGATTTTTTAATTCACCCATTTTATTGATTAAAGACAATTTTGCAGTTTTAGTTACTTACATAGTTGGTATTAAAGCAACTTGAATGGATAAGCTGGAGGGTGTGTGTGGCTTAGATGATCAGATTACTGAGTCTGTGCCCAGATGGTTGCTGGTTCAAATCCCAGGGTCGGCTGAGTGATGTCACTGTTGGGTCCCTGAGCAGATCTTTACCACCAATTACTTTCTCAAAAATGTTTATGTAGCTCTAGATAAAAGCATCTACTAAATAAATAAAATGTAAAATTGTGAATAAGCTTCGGGTACAACAGCAGGACCTTTAATGGAATTTGAACCTGCAGAATAGTTAGCCCTTGGTGGGGGGGGGGTCAAATCTCAAAAAATGGGGTTGAAAACACCCGCTGTCCACGCCAGCTTGAGCAGAACAGGGTGCAGCGATCTTGGCGGGTGGAGTAAGACGTGCATGTGTGTGTGTTTTTCTGAACGAGTGCAGCCGACAGTCACCTCTCCAATGGCCTGGACCCCGTGGCCGAGACGGCCATTCGGCAGCTGACGGAGTCCGCCGGCAAGCCGGTCAAGAAGACGCCCACCAAGAGGAGCACGCTCATCATATCTGGCGTGTCAAAGGTCACCGTCGCCGTGATGTCATACCCATCTCCCTCGTAGCCAGTTCAGTTGCCGCTGGATTCTAGAAAGCCTCTCCTCCCCCTCTGCAATACCCAGTGGGGAAACCTGAGCAGTAAATACAGAGTAATGTGATTATTAAACTCTCTACAGGGATATAGTTACTGCTAATGACACTTTCATTCTTAATAACTAACAGCACAGACATCATGCATGACATCCCAAAGAAAATGGGTCCCCAGGAATATATACCAGCACACAGGCCTTAAAGTCCACACTGCACCACTTTGTACTGTAATATTACTAATCACCCCAATTTCCAGTCACTGGAGGTCAATGCTACCCTGCACAGTAACTAGACCGTTGTTTCTCACCGTTTTTTAAACAGTTTCACTTGCTTAGAAAAACTATCTTGGTCGCTACACTAATTCATCCAGTTTGTTAGAGTGATTCATTGTTCAGTTCAGTAGGTATGTTTATCTGCTACGAATGAGATCAGCGAACAGCAAAATGTGTGTGCAGTTTCCCCCCACAGTCCAAAGACGTGCTGTGGCTAATTAGAGTTACTAAATTGCCCATAGGTGTGCATGTGTGAGTGAATGGTGTGTGTGAGTGTGCCCTGCGATGGGCTGGCCCCCCCTCCTGGGTTGTTCCCCGCCTTGTGCCCGTAGCTTCTGGGATAGGCTCCAGACCCACCCCCCCCCCCCCCGACCCAGAAGGATAACCGATTTGGAAAATGGATGGATTTCGCCCCCTACTGGTGTAAAGAAGCATAAATAAATGAACAAATTAATCATATTTGTTTTTATTATGAATTCCATTAATAATCAATTCTGATTTTCATCTGTAATAGTACAGTCCTGTAGTGCACTATTCAACAAGGCAGTGCGGCTCACTGGGATTGGATCATTAGACAGCCAATAGTGAGGAGTCTCTGTCTTTCCTGGGCCAATGGTGTGCAGGTGCCCATCGGGGAGGATGAGTCGGCCCTGTCTGTGGGCTATGCAGCGGCCATGGATGCTGCCCTGCAGGGGGATCGCTCTCCCGGCCCTGTGAACCACCACCAGAATGCCGGCGGCCACGGCCCCATGCAGCACGACACGGACGAGACCACGCCCTCAGACGTATCCGAGCGGCCCTCCGTCGACGACGTGGAGTCCGAGACCGGCTCCACGGGGGCCCTGGAGACCCGCAGCCTCAAAGACCACAAAGGTGCCCGAGCCGTTAGCGTCGAGCGTCGGCCGCCCGGGCGGCTACGGACCCACTGATGGTCCTTTTCTCTTCCTCGCAGTGGGCTTCCTGCGCAGCGGCACCAAGCTCCTGTTCCGGAGGCGGCATCGGCAGAAGGACCCCGGCCTCAGCCAATCGCACGAGGACGTCTCTAACCTGGGCAATGGCGCCACAGTGCGCAAGAAGTCGGGCAGCTTCTCCCGGCGCCTCATCAAGCGCTTCTCCTTCCGGTCCAAGTCGAAGGGCAAAGCCAGCGCCAACGGAGATGCGAGCACCTCAGAAAACTGAAGAGTCCTTACCGTAAGATTTGGGGGGGGGGTGTTGGGGGAGGGGGAGGTCTCATAACCTAGGCGATCCAACGAGCTGCCCCGCAGTGCTGTGAAGGTGCCGCTCCGAACACCTACAGTCCGGCTATCAGAAGGGAAACCTTTGGCTCTCCTGGTGCTGATGGAAATGGGCTCTTTCTCAGTGAGATCATGTGCCATTCAGAAGTGTCAAAACATGAGGTGCCTTCAGCTTCGCTACAGTCGCTGGGTAGGAGAGATGGAGAAGTGGAACGGCAAAGAGGCAGGGGGAGCTTCCACACGCACAGGCTGCAGAAACTGAAAAGAGCCGGCAGCTCTCGCATCAGCAGAGAAAGGACGTCTCGCATCGCTTCGGAACAACAGAAGTCAATTACTCCTCATTCTCTGGCTCTGACTGGATTGTTCTTGACTAAAGGTGACCCTGCTTTGTCACAGATCAATGCAGTGTCTGGCTGTTCTTCCTACACAGTTCTACCCACATCCCAGGGTCTTGCCTTTAAAGTAGACCAGAAGGCCACTACTCTTTCCTGTGCAGGACCTTGTGTTGAACTTTCTAGAAATTTTTGGAAATATGCTTGTTCAAAAACAATTGTGTGTGTGTATATATATATATATATACGAGATATATATATGACAGAGCCTGCTGCTTATATGATCCAAAGGCTTGCAAAGTTAGCCATGTGTGAATAAGGAACAAAGGGAAAGATACATAGCTATTTGAGCCATTTAACAGTAGGGGGCAGCAAAGTGGCTGGTTGTCTTATATCTTATTTTTAAGGTTTGCACTTTTGAAATGTTACTGATTGTTTACAACACTGGAAAACCTGTTTTGTTAATGTAATTATTTATTGTATATCTTGTTTAGTGATATACACTAAAATGGTCTTCAAATAGACACAGAGTCTGTTTGAAAATATGGGATTAGCTTTTCTTTATGCATAGACCTGTGTCTGTCAAACCTTAAGCAGCTATAAAAACAATGACAGATAACGAACTTTTCAGACAACAAGGTGGCATTGCAGGTATTTCCTGGCCATTTGCTACTTATTTCTTAACAGTAACGGTTGTTAAGATTCATATAACGTTTAAGAATGCAGTCACATTTTCCTATCGCAATCATGAACACTGTATACACATTTAATTGTACAGAAACTAATTTTTTAGCTAAAGAAATTGGGCGAGGAGCTTTTTGAAATTGCAGACAAACAATGCGTCATTATTTGCAATTATTTTATAAGGGGTGACCTCCAACTGAAGCTTAAATTAAACACAAGTACAGGAATTATTCTGAATAGAATCACACTCAGAAGAGGCAAATTGGCACCATTACTTAGTCAGATTGCTTCCTTTAAAGTTTATAATTACTACAGTAGATGCAGGACAATCCCTTTGACCTTGCGGGTAGTTTTGTAGGGTTTAATAAGGTTTCTTTAAAACAAACTCGGCTTTGCTCCATTCATGCTCAAATAATTACAAAAAAGTTTAAAAAAAGAGCTTGAATTATTACTTGTATATAGAAGTGGTCAACTGTATTTATATTAGAAACTATGGGGTCAGTTGATAAGAAAAAAGGGAGGTGTTAATCTTTTCAAAAAAAGATTTTTTCTGTCTAATGTACAGTTTTGCTTCATTTTTTCCTGGCCTGTCACGAGGTGTGTGTACATGTATAAACAATTATGATGGCAACAATTTGTAGCTAAAAAAAAAAATTGGAAAGTTTGCAAATTGCCTATCCCAATTCCCAGCAGTGACTAATAGTCATGTGAATGGGACAAAAGATTTCACTTTACAAAACCATTTTTGACCTAATATTAACCAGATGGACTGTTTTGTCATCATAGATGACTCAATTCTGACCTTCTGGTGACATTCATATAACCAAAAGGAGAGCGTGATTACATGGACGCTGTGGTGCCAGGCATATATCCACACATTAAAATCCATTGACCCATCCATCTTCTAACCACGTATATTTTTAGGGCCGACAGGTTAAAATTGATGATAAAATTAATTTGCTGGTCAGAATGAGCTGGACTGGAGCATGATGGAGCCTTGCCTGACTGTTGCTGGGAAACGACGCGAGAACGTGATTGGCTGGAGATTATGGGTTTCCTTCTTCATTGTGCTGCTGTGAGACACTTTCCTCAATAGTGTAGTACGTAGCCTGGATGTTATAGGGAATCGATTTTACGAAATACAAATGTTAGTCTATTATTGCTATAATTATTTAAAAATACGACTGTGGTCTTTTCAGATGTTTGAAGTCTGCTTTATATCATTGTGACGATTTCACCTGTTTATTTATTCGAAATAAATTATTTCAGAAAACTGTTGACTTTCCCTAAACATATTCAAAGTATATTCAGTATCTTCTGCATAGAAAAGTAAAGGTAACAGGAGAGACAACATGGGCGTTTTCTCGTGTTTAGCTATCGGAAGCTACGTTGAGTGGTCATTAAACTGCTATTACCATTTCAAAGAGCATGTTTTAAAAATGTAGGGAAATATACGACAAACTATGTGAAACCTAAACGGTAACTATAATGGAAAATAAATGGATGGCTATCTTTCAAATCCAATGCAAAACCATTACGCGAAGACAATAGATACCGAGGTAAAAGGAAGTACTCCGTATTAAATAGATCATGGGTTCCCAAACTTTTTAGTCCACGACCCCAAAAGTCTACTTTGGCAGACTCGCGCCCCCCCCCCGATCGAAGTGTGCGCGCATGCGCATTAATTGGCCTATTCATGCATGGCCATGTCGTTTTGATAACCCAAAAAGAACACAATAAATTACCAAACATAAATAAACAGTGGCATATGGATCTAGCAATCAAATAACTTAGACTTACCAAATGCGATGCCGGAGGAGGGGGGGGCGTGGGGGGGCACTGTGCTTGGAGCACAAGTCCAGCCTGGGTTTAGTTTTGGAGACGACCACTCAGAGACGATCCTCCACGTACGTTTAGTCGCGATATGTATTTATTTTAATGTACGTGACTGCCGAGAAAGTCTATTAGTTTAAGTGGGTAGATCCAAATCAGGTTCTTTGCAGTCTTTGAACGAAATATACGATCAATCATTAAACTAACGGATCAGTACAATGACAGATCACTCAGTTCACTTAAAAGATTCAATTCACGGCAGTTCTAGAACAATTTTAACTAATTAAAACGTTTCAGTAATAATAAATACATATTTGTGGTTTGTGATATTTCAGATTTAATTGCAGGGTTACCAACTGACGTATCTGGCGTAAATGTAAGCTTCCAGGCTCTCACGCAAGACATCTTAAGCGGAATATATAGTATTCCTTTATAAACCTAAAATTAGCTACATCAAAAGCGTCGGGGTAGTTTGCAAACGCTACAGACTATTTACAAGGTCATGAAACTGCTACATACATGTAAATGTGTGTGCAGATTTGTCTCGAATTGAAAATTTCCCTTCAGCTAGCCGAACAAAGTTGGAAACCCTGTAATCGTAATAATTCATTTTCTGTGATTAGAATAACTACTTTCGGAATTGCAATAAGGTAAAGACAAGGCTTTCATTATCCCAGACTATTTTATTTATTAACAAGATCATATCCTGATCGTCAGTGATTCAGGAACCTCGCAACACAACACGTGCGCTCATATTTTCGGACGTTATCTCAGTCCGGAAAATGAACAAATAAGTGGCTAAATAAACGTCAACGCGTATTGTCTCTAGTCTTTATCTAGTCGATTTAACATATATTACAATGAAAATGCTATTAATTGTTTAAATTTCGGATATAGTTCGTCTTTATACAAATCACTATAACTTAGGATTCGTTACGTATTCCTTATTGACTGGCAAAATGCACGGTAAGATACCAAGAAAAATATCTTTTAAAAACACTCATTTGTTGTAGCTCCTACGAGGATATTTGAAAAGTTTTTAAAATTTATTCCCATATTCTGGAATTCATCTCGCAACCACTATCTTGGGAACCACTGCAACAGACCACTGTGAAACACTACAATCAAAAACATTTCAGGAATTGCACCTCTTGGCTCTAATTACTCTTTGGCGTCATGACAAGGCATTTCATATGTTTATGTTGCAGTGGATGTCGAGACGGCGTTATGTAATTTCATGGTTTCATTGGCGAAGTCATCTTCGGTCATTTTCGAGTAAAGGACATTAGTAAATCGTAGAATTAATGGCGTAACGAATGGAAAATAGTTCTGAATTAACGCTAAGAATAAAAAATCCGTATAATACGGATAAGCCTGTTTGTTTAACTACATTTACAATACGGCATATAGACAACCACACAGCTTAAATATCCGTACAAAGAACAAAGCAAACTAAAAGCGGCCAACATCCTCATGATAACTAATCAGATTTTCCAAACATAAATCATGTCAGTGCCACGTTTATTTTTTTTACACCGATGCTTTGTAGCAGCGATGCTGAATTTGCGCCCAAAGTTTTGGGTTTTAAATTTTCGAGGGAGAAATTCTAACTGGCGAAAAGCCTACGGTTCGAATTTGATAGACAGCGCAATTCTCCATTCACGGCACAGCGTTTCGGACGTACCCAAGATGTCCGCATTCCATTGCGGATAACTCTGATTGGCTAGCGAGTTCAGTGTTACTACGCATGAGCCAATTTTAGCCAATGATAGTTGGAAGAAGGCGGGTCCTTAAGATTTTGAACAAATCACATGTTGCTCCTTAGCCTTTGTCCAATAGAATTTGAGGGCGGGTTTAATTGTTGGAGTAAGCATATAAACTGCAGTACCTGAAGAACAGAATCAGTTCTACTTCCTAAGAACATTCTCTATTGACTTTCTAGAAATTAGATCTTTTTCTTTTGATCAACATGTCTGGAAGAGGCAAAACCGGAGGAAAGGCTCGCGCCAAGGCGAAGACTCGTAGCTCAAGAGCTGGCCTGCAGTTTCCCGTCGGCCGTGTTCATCGTTTGCTGAGGAAAGGTAACTACGCCGAGCGAGTTGGTGCTGGGGCCCCTGTCTACTTGGCCGCCGTCCTCGAGTACCTCACCGCTGAGATCCTCGAGTTGGCTGGCAACGCCGCCAGGGACAACAAGAAGACCCGCATCATCCCCCGCCACTTGCAGTTGGCGGTCCGGAACGACGAGGAGCTTAACAAGCTGCTCGGTGGTGTGACAATCGCTCAGGGTGGTGTCCTGCCGAACATCCAGGCTGTGCTGTTGCCAAAGAAGACTGGACAAGCCGTCCCTGCTACCGGCAAGGCGGGAAAGAAGGCTTCTCAGCAATCTCAGGAGTACTGAGCTTACGCCCTCCTGAACTTAAACCCAAAGGCCCTTTTAAGGGCCACCCAGATCTTCCTCTAAAGAGCGAGTTTCGTGGATCGAAGCCTTTGTATTTCAGTCTGTAATAAAGTGTCTCAACATCATATTGTGTGGCTTTGCTGATCCGGTGTGGTCCTGGAATGGTAGTGGACAAAGCGACAATGACTTGAGATTATTGATGGTCAGGTTTCGGTTTGTCCTGCAGCTTACGTAGGCTTATGTTTCTAAAAAAGGGAAGCTTTTCATATTCTGTTGCACGCAAGTTTAATTGTGCCGTGAGCCTGCCTCAGTCTCAGTTTTTTTTAAAGCCGAAGGCCTCAATGAGGTCGTCTTGGGCTTGCTGCGCATGCGCAGGGACTGGCCCAAGTCCCAGGGGCGACCGTCGCCCATGCCATTCGCGGCCCGTTTTCCGGTCTGGGACCATCCACGTGTATGCGGGAGTGGTGAAGGTCACGCTGCTTAGTGGAGCTTAGCCGAAGGCGCTCCCTATTTTTAAAGCGGGGTATTTTGGGCTTTCTCGGTGGGTTCTATAGTGATGCCACTTGAGGGACTTGAGCTAAATGATGTCCGTAGCCGCTATATTGCTTGACTGGATGTTTTTTTTCTCTCTCTGGGTTTCATAGTAACCCATATAATGGATGCCTGCGTTTTTTTTTATTGGAGCCTTCCAGGTTAAGCCCTCTTTTGAGTGGGTGAGCCTATAAAGGGGAGCCACTTCGTGGCATGGGCAGGGGAGGTGGTTATAGTTTAGTCATGTGCGGAAATCATCGCATCAAGGAGCTGCACGGTGCAGGTGTTTCCTACTAAATGCCGCAACAAAACGGCACATGGCCTTTAACATCCAAAACACGCCATGCGCTTACACCTGTCAACCGCCAAACACGGAATAGTCTGATTAAGAGTGCCACATGTCTCCAAACACAATTCTAAAGGAATATAGCAACACTTTCATACGTGAGAAATTTATTGCAGTTAAGATACTGCTGTATACAAACGCACTTAACACCTCATGGTAGCCTGTTACCAGTTCACTCTTCCACCCATTCGGCACTTTTGCGCTGTTCCACCACCTGCACACTTATTTCAAACAATTGTTCATAAAGCCTTTGGTGTCTTAAATCAACTGAGCCTCTAATGGAACCAAACAAAAACAGTGCATGGTTGGAAGGCTCATATTTATATATATACGTACATGAAACAAACACGTTTCAGTTTTTGTCTGACAATTTTTGGTTAAGGCAGGTCCTGGCAGGCTGTGGTATGTGCTGGTTGTGGAAAGGCACTTTGACATTTTCTCCCCGTAAGGTATTGGGATAAAAAAAAAAAAACAGTAATACCAGGCAAAACTGAAATTGATTTCCTATCCCTCTGAAAGGAATTGAACGATCAATCCAGCCATCCTCGTCTGCACTGACTAAGCTCAATAGACATTACGTTGGGAACCAATTCCAGTCCTGGGGGGTCAGAGTCCGCCCTGCACACTTGTGGGTTTCCCCTCATTTAACGCACCTGATTCAACTCCTTGTACCTCCTTGTGCTCAATACTATGTGGCTCTTCAGCTGAATCATTTGTGGTGGAAGAGGGACAGAGCTAAGCTACACGGGGCTCCGGCCCCCCATGACTGGAGTTAGACACCCCTGACTTTATCTGCTTTGTAAATGTTCATTTCGTAAAACGTGCCCTTGAGTTGCAAGTTGATTCATCCTCGTGCCCCAAATTCCGGCTTGTTTATTACTCTCACTCCAAGCCAATCCAAAAGAGGCACTTATGTAAAAAGTGGTAAGAGTTCCACTGTTGTAAACACAGTCTCTCTCTGCTGGTACTTTCATACACTGAGTATTGACAATATTTAACAGAAGGCCGACAAAGGCAGCAAAACCTCTCTACATGCCTCAAAATCCATAAGATAATGTGTCTGTGTGTGTATTATTATATATAGATATAGTATATATGTATCTATATTTACGTGTGTATATATATATATATATATATAGAGCTACATCTTAACATTTTTGTGGTCTTTAGCTTGTGAGCAATGGTGATTTCAGATAATAAACCTTTCCGCATGCAGCTTTCGCAGAGCTGAGCCAGCTGGCTGCTGCCCTGCTTCAGAAGCTTCCAGTTCCTTGGGTTTTAAATCTTTGGCAAACCCGGGGGGGGGGGGGGGGGGGGGGGAGGTCTGTGGGAGACGGGCAGACGGTAGAGACTGGTCAGCATCTGGACGTTGGTGCGGGGATTTCTCTCGGCCAGCCGGTCCCACTCTGCTTCCCGCTTGGGTTACGGCGCGTCATTGAGCCTCCTGGCCAGGGTGAGAACATCCTTGGCTCCCCTTTGGAGGAGAAGCGAGGCCAGGTCCACCCCAAGGCGCTCGGCCGCATCGCGAGATGCCATCGACAGGCCGGGGGCCACGACCCCGACGTGTGACGCATTCCTGTGCGCCTCCTCGGCTCCCCCCTGACACAGAGACCGGCGTCAGGTGACCAGGCATGACCAACCAAAGGGGCACAGCTGTCACATGATTCATCACTGTATAGCTTACAGGGACCCACACAATGGCTTTGTGAGTGTGTGCAGGGGGAAGGGATCAGACCTTTGATGTGTCAATGCTGGTCTGCATGGTCTCCTTCACGCAGTCTGACCCATCAAGGCTATAGACGGCTCCTGTTAAGGAGAGCTGCAAAGGGGAGAAGCAAGTCAAAGCTGAGAGAAAGTCTTTGCCACTGTTTCTAAACCTCACAAAGGCTGCCATCTCAACATGTGGCGAGACACAATTAAGGTCGAGCGATGCAATACAATTCCATTGTTAAAATTCCATTTTACTTATTCAGCAGGTACTTTTATCGAGAACGTCATACAGTCGAGACGGCAGGGTCAGCTAGTCCTGGGAGCCATTAGGGGTTAAAGGCCTCGATGCAGGACCCAAAGGGACCCTCTATCTGACCAATTTGCAATTCAGCACAGGGCTTTACATCCTGTCCGACTGCAGCAAAAACGAACCCCGTTGAAGGATTTTAAAGGTTCTCCGTCAGGTCCGTGATTGTTGACAGTCATATGCATTATTCATACCTAATAATTTCCCCAAAATAAAATATAGTACTTATTAGGTACAGGCTATACAGAGCTACAGCCTTATCCGTTTTAAAGCACCGTTATTAAAATTGAATGATATGGCTTGTGCATGAATAATTCAGAGGAGCAGCGGAACCTCGCACTGCAAAGCATTCAGAAACACCTCCGCCTAGGAGGGAAGCCATTTTGAGCAGAAACGTCTCACTTCTGCAAGTCGGGCAACAGATGGCGGGGCCACAAGCACGTGGCACGTCATTACCTGAGGGCCCCTTGCTTCGGAGTGCACCGCGACCGGCACGCTGCAGCCGCCCTCCTAAGGGTGGGGGGCAGGGAGAGAACATCAGGCCTCCGGTGACAGGTGACAAGTGACAGCTCGCAGCTGCATGCGAGTGAAAACACCTACTGTTGGGTTTTTAAAGCACCCCTAGTGATGCTACTGTGTAAAAACAATGAAATATTATGCACAAGGGAACTTTTCACTGCTTGGCCTGTTTTTTTTTTTTTTAATGTGCTGTCGCCCCCCGATTGCAGGTGGAACACACAGGAACGTGCGTGTGGGAGGGACAGGCGGCGATCTCAGAGGTCAAACGCCGACAGCACGGGCAGACGTACCAGGTGCCTGAGGAAGGCCCTCTCAGCGATGCAGCGCAGCACTGTCTCCGCATCATTCAGCACTGACAGCATCTCCATGATGTCATCGTCCCCAGCCCTGGCTTCCACCGCCAAAGCTCCCTGAAACACAAGACAGGCGCCGTTTCCATTTCAACAGCCTCAGGGTCATCCATATTGCTTCAAAGAAGAGCACGGCGCCCCCTGCTGGCCAATCAACAGCCCCACTACTCACCTGGCCCACAGCATACATGCAATCTTCAGGATCCAGGATCTGCAAAACAGTACAAGTCAATCTCCACATCATTCGCTGTTTCACACCTGGAATTTTACCAGCGAAATGGGGCGGACGTCCCCTCCAAAGTCCGAGATACCTGGCTGATCCGATTCTCCCAGCCCATGCGGAGAAGGCCTGCCGTTGCCAGGACGATGGCGGAGTACTCGTCACTCTCGTCCAGCTTTTTAAGGCGCGTGTTGAGGTTCCCCCTCTGAGAGGCAGATGTTAAGCGACAACGGTGACAGAAACGCACACACAAACACACCGCAATCCTCATGGTTTGTTCGAGGCCTCCTGGTGTATCCAGTACAGCTTGAGACTAGTGCCTGTAACAGTGGAAGTAGCCAGTAACAGGGTTTATAGGAAATCCTGACTTTCAACTGCTATGCAGAGAAAAAATTTTTAAAAATCATCCTGCAAGCAAGCGCAGAGAACCTGAACCCATTTCTGGAACAAGAGAAAACTGCTGCCTCATATACTTATCAGCCTTAAAAATGTTCATTTATCCATCTATTTATTTTTTGTTCACTGCACAATTTGTACTGTACATCTTGCATCGTTATGGTCTGTACATCTGCGGTGGGGGCACCCTGCCTTTGGTTGTTCCCTGTCTTGCACCCATAACCTCCGGGACAGGCTCCAGACCCCCCCAACAGGCTCCAGACCCCCGCAACCCTGAATAGGACAAGCGGTTGCGTAAGATGGATGGATGGATGGTCTGTACATATTTTGCATTTGGGGTCACTCGTTACTGTACAGTAATGTTGGTACAATAAAGCATTTTTTGTACATTGTATTTTTCTACACACAGGAAGACTTAATCACAAATTAAAAATGATATAAAAGTATATCACTGACTATTTTTTTTGCCCCTTTGTCATTCCAGGGGATTGACTGATTAATTAGCCAGTCAGTTAAGTAATAAGTACATATGTATATCTATACATCTACCTAAAACAAAGCTTGCTGAACTGGACATTAAATGAAATACAAATGAAATTCCGATCATTTCTTACAGCAGGGCATGAATGGTCAGCTGGACTCAATGTGCTACTGACTGTGACAAGCTGCTTTGCATTTCAGAGACAAGCTCTACAGCCTGGCTCGCGAGGGACTCAACAGCACCCCCTGCAGGCTGCCGGCAGTAGGTACGGCTCCTGCCGAAAACAACCATTCTGTGATATTTCCCCCCTCCCCCCTGTCATCTAGCCTATTATATTTAATCGTGCATTCCATTTGCCTCGGAATCCGATTTTCGGAATCCGAGATTACGTCACATCCGGTAAAAACTCGGAAAAACCGAGTTGGATGCGTTCCATTTGCCACAGAAGTAGCAATATCATGGATCCATATGGAAAAAGCAAGATTTTTTGCTTAGCCGGACAACTTGTCGGATTTAAGGTACCTCAGTTTAAAT
>JAODJU010000038.1:17921097-17936031 GCA_026776725.1 Gnathonemus echidnorhynchus | reverse complement strand
GCATGTCATCACTTCCGGCTTCCAAACTCGGAATCCAACTCGGAATCCGAGTTCCGAGGGCAAATGGAACGCACCATAACTTCAAAGAGGCAGGCAAAAATGAAGTTGGCCGTAACGACAGGGACACATCTGTCCCTCACACAGAGGACAGCGCTCGAGGTCACGCGCATTCTCCCGGGCCCACGTCCCGAGAACGTTCAAAGGATACGACGTTCTTGAACTCCAGGTGAGAGAACCTCCTTTTCAGCTGGGCTGCCCGGCGTAGGGAGCTGGTGCCGATCATACTACAGCATGGGACAAAGGATCTATTAGGAATTCAGGGCGGAAAAGAACCCTGTTCCGGCCCATTCCGCCCCCCCCCCAGCCATCCGTTCAGGAAAGCAGATTTTCTTCTGTCATTTGTAATATTACAGAGCCAATGCTTTTGCACAAGCAGCTTGTTTTGTTTAATCCAATTACAAAACACGTCTGGGTTTCTGGTTCTCTTACCTTCCCAACGGCAGGGTGTCCAGGGTCAGGCCTGTGTTCTTCGGATGGAGAACCACAGCATCATAAGGAGCCTCGCGCCTAAACGAAGCAATTTACAGTACTTTTAAACTTAAGACAGCAGGCTGGTAATTTCAGTCGAGCCCCTACAGCATATAATTAATCATAAACTTTCTCAAAAAAGGCACTATATCCATCATCTAAAACCTAGAACATTTCAAAAGAACCTTTGTCAAGTCTAATGAAGTCGGATCAGTATTTTGTGCAAATTAACAGGACATTGACATTATGGTTGCAAAATTCTGGGAATTTTCACAGTTAGAAACTCTCCATGGGAATTAATGGGAATACATGAGATTTAACGGGAATATATGGAAATTAATAGGAATAAACATGACATCTGTATCAAAATGTACTTAAATGTAGTTTTAAAAAAACACAGTAATAGTGATATCACTGTGTAACCGAGTGCTTGTGAGTAATTATGTATGTGTGAAAACACCCCAAAATAAGCATCTGCATCAAAATGTACTGCTTATAAGTCATATTCTATATTGTATTATTCATACAGCTTGCTTTCTTTGCTGTATCTTACTGCTCATTCAGAGTTCAATATTTCCAAAATTCCTCAGCTTAACTTCCCATGGAAAGTTTCTGGAAATTTTCCACCCCTTTGCAACACTAATTCACTTACATCTTAAGACTCAAAACAAAAGAATGAACATAAACATCTGGATATGATAGAATGTGGCTTTTTGGGGGACTGTGAACTAAGTTACTCCACTGTCAGGGAATTTTGGGTAAAACATTTCTTGGGTGAACTGTTAATCATAAATACAAGGCGAAGGGTATGAGTTTGTGGAAAAGAAGGAACATGCTACCACAGAACTGTAAGCACTTACTTGAGCACAGCTGCGATGGTGAAGCCTGGTGGCAATGAGGTGGGCAGATCTTTCAGAGAGTGAACCACCAGGTCCACCCTGAGCGGAGAACACAAAGAGCAACATGACCCAACAGCTCAGAGTCCATCTCCAAACACAAGCTGCCTGCTACACAGAGCCAAACACTGGGGTCTCAACAGAAAAGCCAAAGATGAAATCATGATCTTGCTGGTCATAGTGCAAGAAAAACAATGATAAAGAGTATGTACGAAAGGTATTCAAATGCCGACAATCTGAATTTAAACGTGGAGAGACGTGTTTAAATGTGCGCGCTAAGCTTTTCCAAGATTCTGTATCAGAATCATTCATTCCTAGCTATTCAAACCAGTCAGATTCCGCTGAACAACAACATAAATCTCGGAGCGAAATGTCTCATATCACTGTTGTCACCGTTGCTCTTCCAACGACAGATATCCAACAGTTAATCATATGCTAATCTGACCATTGGTGCCAGCTTTGCAGAGGCCACGCCCACCGAAGTGGGTGGGATGATAAGGGTGCCCTGAGGTGGATCTCTGACATCTTGTTTTCTAGATTTGGTGCCGTTTCTAGACTTACTCCTTCCTTTCCAGAGCGTTCTCCAGCTCCTTTGTGAAAAGGCTCTTCTCCCCAATCTAAAGCAACAAAGACAGACTGAAGTCACACATTTCACAGATGTTAAGTACCCTGGGCCTGCTCCTCTATGAAGGCCACGTGAACAAGGTATTTATTACTCACGTTTAAAGATACATCCTGCCAAGGCAACAAGGGAGTAAACAAAGCCAAGGGCAGGTTTTCTTTGAGCGTAAAAATACCTTAGACAGGGCTTTGTCCAGTATTTTGTCTCCTACGGTAGACATAGCAACTGGAATGAAAAGGGAAAAGGAAATCATGAATCAAATGATTCTATGAATCGTGAAAAAATTATTTTATTCCAGAATCTCAAGCGAAAAAAGTAGTATCCCCAACATCATTTAGTCCACACTTTCCTAATATGCCCAACTAAGTATATGGTAACCCAGGGGTGTCCAACTCCAGTCCTGGAGAGCTACTATCCAGTAGGTATTCTATCCTACCTGGCTTCTGATGAGCTACACCTGTTCCTGGTATGTTCCTGAGAGCAGGTGTGACTCATCAGAAGCCAGGTAGGATAGAAAACCTACTGGCTAGTAGCTCTCCAGGACCGGAGTTGGACACCACTCTGGTGACCATTTATAAACAGTAACAACATGCAGTCTAGTCATCCACCACTCAGTTGTCGACCTTTGTCAGTTTATTCCAAATGATGGGTGTCACTCACCTATTTCAAAGTTGACTTCTGGATACAGCTGCTTAAGCTTCTCGGCCACGCTGTCCGTCTGTATACGGGCCAGCTGAAATATTCAAAGCATTATTTTTTTGCTACACTGTAAACAAAACATCTGTATATGACAATTACTTACAAAAAAAGGATACAAAGTAATATTCTTTTTAAGTTACAAATGTTATTCGGAACAATAAAATCTAAAATTATCAGACGTTTCAAAGAGGCCAATTTCAACCACATATTTGCAGAGAAAGTGAATTAAAATTAACTTGTGCTTCTTCCTAAAAATTTCTTCTCAGATCATTGGCAACTATACCTGGCTCTTTCTGGTTCCAATCCTAATAATTCGGCTAGTGTTTTCATTTCCGTCCTGTAAAAATAAATACATGAATAAATGATTAGTACAGTGACATGACTTCACATTGGACCATACATTCTATTTTCACCATCTTTATTGCAACACAGCGTGTGACCTAGTGCTTCTCAATCATTCCTTTGTGTTTTAAGGACCCACCCACCACGGTTCACCAGTGAGTGAATGGGCCTCCTGCCAGTAAAATGTCTGTGATCGCTGTGCACAAATCCTAGCCTATGCTTATATGCTTAGTGTAACTTACAGGTATTCATCAAAATGTGATGGTATACAACTAGTCAAACTGTCCGTAAAAGTTAATGCAATTGGATTTTACAAGTGACTATATATTCTCACTGTACTCTTATATCGCATGTTTGTACATTCACAGGACACGAACTGAAAAAAGTTTCATAGACCAACAAAAACACAGCACCTGGATGCAACTGTGACTCAATTTTCTTTCGTCGAGTACTTATACAAATGATAAACTTGAGGCATATGAGCAGTGTTTATACAAATTTCGACCACCGATTAATGGCAGTTCGCCAACAAGAAATGCACAATACCCACCGGTGCACTTAGGTTAGTTGACATCTCTCCGTTTGTCTGTAAAATCCAGGGAGAACTGTAGGCTCTCAGTCTTATCTCACAGAAATCACGTTGCTCTATGCTACAGTTTAAAAACACAAATCGAGTAAAACGCACAAAAGACGAAAACTACATAAAAGACAGCTCCACTTGCACGACCTCTAGGTACTTAAAGACTGCCTGGTACGTCTCAGCACATGGATCTAGATCACAGACATTTTTCCGTCACATCAGGCAAAGACTAATCATAGTTCCACAGGCGCCACCTGTCGTGCCGGGGGTGTCCAAGCTATTTGTATTAGTACAGACAATGAATGAATACATCTGTATACAATTTTTACTTGCAAATAAAAAGACCTTAAAAGCAAACTTAGCAACATGTAAAATAACAATAAATCGTAGTTACACGCGCAACAACAAGAAAATATATATGATACCGTTTCAGGAGCAGTACAAAAATACAATGATTGTCAGTCTAACGCGGAAGTTAGTGCGACCTTGCAGAAATGACCGTAGACTAAACAGAATCGCAATTTTCCAACAACTCTGAGAGCGAACCACAACACAAGCAAGACAAAACAAGCAACCGGATAAAGCATCCAAAAATATAAATTACTCCGAACTTATCATACGTAGTTTAATGAAAATATGGTAACACATATGAAATACGCGTGAAAGTAAAGATTATAGCACAACTACTTGTTTTCTCTACATAAAAATACTACATCCAAACAAACAAAGGGGCAACATTTAATACAAAATGAATAAAATAATTATTAAAATGTCTGTTTAAAGCCGAATGTACTTTGCTCATAATAGATCGAAGTGTCACGTTGGTTATTATGGATGACATCGGACAGAATTGCTATACATTCATGAAGAACATAGGCTGGTAGGATTTATGGACTGAGATGACGTGGTTTATTTTGACATCGGGTCGTTTCCCTTATATGTCTCTTCTTCGGTGTTTTCCCTAGAGTAATCACTATTCAGGAAACATTTCAGAGCATAACATTACAGTAGTGATACTAAGGCAAATGAGAGTGAGTTCATGGTGTGTTTCCCTTGTCGGGGTACTTTATCGGAAAGTGAAAAGTTGGGGGACACCGTAGCACCGCATGTGCAGCCCCCGTCCAGCCCCTTCCGCACGTGCAGCCCCTGTCCAGCCCCTTGACTCGCGCAGTCGCTTCCGGTTGAAGACGTGGCCGCTGCCATATTGGAGCTGCAGTTAGTGAGACGCAGGGTTTGGGGCACGGCGGATAACGGATAGCAGACAGCTTCTTTTCGGCGGGGGCTCGCCTCGACATACTGAGCTGGACCACCGCAGCCAGGAGCCGGAGCAGTCGGACTGAAAATGGTGAGCGTCTGCGCCCGGGGCTCCGGCCTATGAGCATAATAGGAAAAAGCGAGCCGTCGAGTCCTTCTTGTTCCGGTTTCTGCGGCTGTATTCGGGAGCGATAGTAACGATGATGGTGATGATGATCATGATTTGGAGACGGGAAGAAAGATATAAAATAGTATGAATTGATTATTTAGATGGATACCCCGCCGACGCCTTTAATGCTAAGGGCTGCGTTTGTGGATCGTCCTGTTGTCTGTTTGCCACCGATGTCTTTCGGTACGGCTCAGTTCGGTTCGGTAAGCCAATACCCGTCCTAGCCGATGTGGCGCCCTAGGCGAGCATCACCGCCGGCGCCCCACCCGTCCGTGGCAAATCGGCGCCCCCTCAGAAGTTGGCGCCCTAGGCGGCCGCCTATATCGCCTGTAGGATTGACCGGCCCTGGGTACAGCCCATCCCCGTAGCTCGCACAGGAGGCCAGCATTCAGCGTATTGGCCCGGAACTCGACCCGCCGCCCCCCCCAAAGCGATGCCCGATGACAGCCGATGCCCGAACTGGAGCAGCCGTAGGTTGGGTTCAGATAAAAATGTAAATAATGACTAACCGGTGACTAGGAAGACTGACAACCTGTTTCATGGATATGACGCTGCTGTGCAGATCGGTCTGTATCGGGTTAACCTGAAGCTCTATCGGTACGGTCGCTGATGGTGTCATTGTATGTAAGTAAGCCTTCAACTAGACAGATTGGTTATCTCTGCTGACTAGCCGAGTCTCGAGTGTAGTCAGCAAGTGAAGGAAATCCGCCCCGGTAATACGCTGACGGGGACTGGTGTCTGTCTCACATTCAGCCGGTATTCTGACTGGAAGAGTAACAGTTGCTTTGCACTGACATTGCAAAATGGTCCGTATGAATCTATTGTGAAAATAAAAGTACTGGCATTTTTTGTTTAAGGAAGATTAATTGAAATGAGTACGGGAAGGTGATCTGCAATTTATGAGACTGATGCATTGCTGTGAGGTAGTGTCGATGTTTCAGGGCTGCCCCCCCCCCCCCACCCCCCTTACACAAACGCGCCCTCTCCTCTCACCTGTCGCCCAGGTGCTTTTGGCAGCAGCAGTGTGCACCAAGGCAGGCAAGGCCATCGTGTCGCGGCAGTTCGTGGAGATGACCCGCACGCGCATCGAGGGCCTCCTGGCCGCCTTCCCCAAGCTCATGAACACGGGCAAGCAGCACACCTTCGTGGAGACAGAGAGCGTGCGATATGTCTACCAGCCCCTGGAGAAGCTCTACATGGTGCTCATCACCACCAAGAACAGCAACATCCTTGAGGATCTGGAGACCCTCCGGCTCTTCTCCCGTGTGGTAGGGGTGTCGTTTCGGGGTCATCTGGGGGTTCGGCTACGGCTGTGGTTCCTACAGATTTCTACCAGAGAATATGAATGTTCATGGATCCAGGATTTAAAATGGGCGCTTCTGCCTGGTCAATGCAGATGCTGGATTTTATTAGACTCTTGTCCAAACTGAGTTTAAAACTGACCCATTTATGCAACGATGTAAGTAGTTTGCAGTAAGTCTGCTTAAGTATGTTGCTCAGTACTACAATGGAAGGTTTGAGATTTTAGGTTACAGGCATTAACTGCAGGCCTGTCTGCTGGTCCATATATAACCTGACGGCTCCTGGGGGCTGGGTCTGCCGGGTAATTTAGGGCCCCTGCTCTCTTCCATCTGTCTTCCGTTGTTGCTTATCCAGTACAGGACCTTGGTGAGCGTGAGGCTTATCCCAGCAAGTATGGCGTACTGGGTAATTGAGGGAGCTGGATGGGCCTGTGACTCCGTCACAAGAGATGATTAAACGCTAAGCGTAATTTAGAGACCCCACCTAACCTAACTGCAGTGTTTTAGATGGTTCAAGTAAACCAGAGATCCTATAGGAAGCCCTGTTGGTATCATAACTTTTCAGTTATGACAAAAACATGGGGAGGAGATGCAACCTTATCTCCAGCCTTCCTCCCTGAAATCTGCAAAGTCATAACAAATCAAAGATCATTAATCAAAAGCACGCCAGTACAGTATACAGCCCCAGATGCAGGTGATGCATTTTCCTGAGAGCTCCTTATAGTAAGGTTATGAGTAAGGGTTAAGGAAAAATAATGTAAAGGATAAAAATAATATGATGGAATATGACAAGGGAAAAAAGAAATGTGCTAAGTATCCATCCTAGCAGCCTGATCAGCTGTTGAGTAGCTGTACTAGCTATGGGTAGCGACTGTTACGGAGTCTGTTTATCTCTGAGCCGATGTTCCAGTAACTCTTCCCTGACGGCAGGAGTGATGGCATGGTTGGAAATGGGAGGATTAGTGCCCTTGCGGAAAGACCTGACTTTCGTAAGGCAACTACTATATATGTGTTGGATGTTAGATAGATCATTACCAGCAATAGTCTCTCACAACTCCGTGCCAAGGGTTTGATCGAGTAGTACAACTCCCATGGCACGCAGTGATGCCGCCAGTCAGGACACTTCCCGTGATAGAAATTCTGCAAACAGGAACCGATGTCTTGGTTACTTACTATTTTGGTTACTGCACAGGGGTGTATTGACCGGGACTGGTCCACAGAAATGGTGACGACTCGGAACCTGAAGCAGCTGGCTCTCTCCACTGCGTCTTTGTTGATTTAGAGGGGTGCATGCACGTCGATCCATTTTGAACGGAACGGAATTCGACAATCATCTCCTGTCCGGTCCCTGCCGTGTCTTCTGCAGATACCGGAGTACTGCAGGGTGCTGGAGGAGAGTGAGATCTCGGAGCACTGTTTCGACCTCATCTTCGCTTTTGATGAGATTGTGGCGCTAGGATACCGGGAGAACGTCAACCTGGCTCAGATCCGCACCTTCACTGAGATGGACTCTCATGAGGAGAAGGTGTTCCGTGCAGTCCGGGAGGTTGGTCACCGTACCCTCGAGTCCTTACCGTTGCGTATGACAATTGGTTAGACATTCATGTCCCATCTAATGTGTAGTCCTTGGCTTTCATTTCTAGCCTATTGGCATATTCAACCATAGACCTATGACCTGTTGCTTAAATCGGAGGACCTTGACCTTGTTTTGAAACCGCAGTCTCCTGCTTTTATCTGACAGACTCAGGAACGTGAGGCAAAGGCGGAGATGCGACGGAAGGCAAAGGAGCTGCAGCAGGCCCGTCGTGATGCGGAACGTTCCGGAAAGAAGGCGCCAGGCTTTGGGGGATTCGGTAGCTCTGGGATGACAGGTGCCAACACCGGCTCTATCATCACAGATACCCTCATCGAGCCGGAGAAACCGAAGGTGACACCGGCACCCATGAGGTACGTGATGGCTTTGTTTTGGTAGAAGTGTAATGTCGATGGCCTGTGTCTGAAAGTTTTCAATAAAGTTTTTGATTTTGTAAGAGCGGGTCTGAAATGGGCTGTAGTTTCATGGAAGCCCTGTTTCACACAGACCAACGGGTCCCAGTAAGGCCCTAAAGTTGGGTGCCAGGGGGAAGGAGGTGGATGACTTTGTGGACAAGCTTAAGTCTGAAGGGGAAAACATCATCACGCCCGGCACAGGGAAGAAGCTCTCGGAAGCCTCCAAAGTCTTGGCTGCCCCAGTCAACACAGAGAGGTGAGTGAAGATTTGTCAACAGTGACAAGGTCCTGCTTCTTGTTTGCTCTCTTCTTGGCCATGTGACAGTTTTGGGACGCGCCGCCTCACGCTTTCTGTTTTGTTGACTGAAAAACTGCACCGATGGCATCATCGGACAAGTATAGGATAATACTTTTATTTTTTGCTTTCGATCTGGAGCCATCTGAATTTTCACTGAAGCTTAAAGTGGTCAGATGCATCAGGCTTGTCCTTATGTCCTCAGTTTCTGACGGCTGTTTATAGCTGTTAACAGGCCTCTATTCTGGTTGAGGCCGGTTTTCTGTATAGCCGTGTGTGATCCGTGTAACGGAATTAATAGTAATAAACTGTTGGTGGGGAAAAATACACACGCTAACTATGGTTAGGTGTTCTCATGTGTCGAGAGTTGGCTCTGCCAATTTGGGTGAGGCCAAGGTGGAGATCTGTGTTGGGGGCGATGGGGTGAAACTGATTCTGCCGTGTGTTGGGTTTGGGGCGTCAGCGTGCACATGCGGATCGAGGAGAAGATCTCCCTGACCTGCGGGCGGGATGGGGGCGTCCAGAACATGGAGATCCTGGGCATGATCACCCTGAGGGTGTCGGATGAGAAGAACGGCCGCATCCGCCTCCAAGTCAACAACAATGACAAGAAGGGCATGCAGCTGCAGGTGGGTTTTAACGAGGGCCGGTGACGGCTTTAGCCTGTGCTGGGTAGGTACATGGGGCGTTTGTCATGTGACTTCCTGCTATAAGATTCTGCCCCCAGAGTAGATTGATCCCAGCTGTCCTCCCAATGCAGACCCACCCCAATGTGGACAAGAAGCTCTTCACAGCGGAGTCGGTGATCGGGCTAAAGAACCCAGACAAGTCCTTCCCCCTCCACAATGATGTTGGGGTGCTGAAGTGGAGGTTGCAGACCACGGATGAGTCCCTCATTCCTCTCACGAGTGAGTCCGCCCCCCCGTCTCCTCATTGCGTATGATGGACAGGCAGGATTGCTGTGGATTAGCAGGCCTTGCCAGTGAGCCGAGAGGGATTTCTGCACTGCATTTGCCCTTTTTTGGGTTGGTGCGTTTTGTTGAATCACATTCCTCACCACAGTTCAGTGGACTTGCTGCCTATCTGCAAGCTCTGGAAAGTCTGCAAGCTCTTGGGGTCTAATACCTCCCAACACCTTGTGATTACTGGGCACCTGACCCAAACGTGTTCACGCATGCCTGCACCTATGCCGACTTGGCCAAGGAGATGAGCTGATTTTACTCTCTGTACCCCCTGCGAAATCTCTGCTAGGTGCTTGGATTTCCAATTATTGGAACCAAAATCCCAACCGTAGTGCTTTGAGCTCCAATCTGTCCATCCATCTTCTGAAACCACTTAATCCCAACTAGGGTTACTGGAGCCTGTCCCGGGAACAATGGGCACAGGTGGGAACCAACCCTGGGCAGGCGCCAGCACACCGCAGGGTGCACACACTCACAGGGCCAATTTAGACTCACCAATCAACCTATCCTACACGCTATTGGACCGTGGGAGGACACCGGAGCCTCCGGTGGAAACCCACTTGAACACGGGGAGAGCATGCGAACTCCACGCAGAAAGGACCCGGGACCAAACCCAGGACCTTCTTGTTATCAGGCAGCAGCGCTAACCACTGCACCGCCCTGCTTTACGCTCCCTTGCGCCCAAAAAAACAATATAGCTGTCAGGTTGGTTGGCAGTAATTAGAGAGAGACCCTGGTTGCTGGGATTAGCTCACGGCTAATGCTAGACATGTCATTGGTAGGTTCTCCGTGTGGACACTGTTGGTGTGTCTGTGGACAGTCCAGCCTTACTTGCTCACGGGCAGTGTGTGGCTCAGTGGATTAGGATGCTGTCCCTGTAATCAGAAGGTTGCCGGTTCAAATTCCGGGGTAGCTAGAGTGATGTCACTGGTGGGATCTTGATCTAGGCCCTTAACCCCCAGGGGACTGCATGACCCATCTGCCAAATAAATAAAATGCTCTGATTCGCTGGGGCTCCTCACACAGCTGTGGTTTGTTACCAGCATGCTGAAATGTAGATGTTACAGATAATCTCTGTCTCCTCTAGTAAACTGTTGGCCCTCTGAGAGTGGCACTGGCTGTGACGTGAACATCGAATACGAACTGCAGGAGGAGGGTCTGGAGCTCAACGATGTCGTCATTGCCATCCCCGTGCCGTGAGTATTGAGTTTGTTGACCTCTTCAAACTACAGATGTGGTTGGTTTGTCGTTTGAGGTGTAAATGAGGTTCACCCCCCCGCAGTTCGGGTGTAGGAGCTCCCGTCATTGGGGACCTGGATGGAGAGTATCGCCACGATAGTCGCCGGAACATTCTGGAGTGGTGTCTACCTGTCATCGACATCAAGAACAAGACGGGCAGCCTGGAGTTCAGTGTGGCCGGTCAACCTGGTGACTTCTTCCCCATCAATGTTTCCTTCGTCTCCAAGGCCAATTACTGCGACATCCAGGTGAGTCCGTCTGACCCAGTGAACTGCAGTGCAGACCGTCGGTTCTGTCCATCACCAGAAATCGTTGGCTCAGTCTTCATCTCCAACACGTTTGTCTCTGACAGGTTTCCAAAGTGTCTCAAGTCGACGGGGACAGCCCTGTGAGGTTCTCCATAGAGACGTCGCTGGTGGTCGACAAGTATGAGATATTGTAAAAGAGACACCGTGGGGGTGGGGGGGGGGGGGGGGTCTGGAACCGGGCGGAACGGAACCGGCAAGCAGAAAGTGATATTGGCCTGTTCTGATGCAGTCTGCCCATGGGGAGCAGCATTTCACAAGCTGGCTTCTCCATGGTGTGACGTGTTGGCTGTGTTTGTACCTTTATACAATGTTGGGGGGGAATTTAAAAAAAAAAAGAAAAAAAAAAGAAAAGAAACTCAGGAAGAAGGAAAATGTGCTGTATCAGCAAAGAGGGGATTGTGGGGGGGGGGGCGAGTAGGATAGATTAAGGTGATGGTGGCATGTGGGGACAACATCTGCATTAGCGATCAAAATGTTACCCGAACTGTGAAAGTAACACCGGATGCTGCGTGGTAACAGGAGCGTCGGGGTCATGTGGGATGGCATAGGCTCACTTCCGGCCGTGAGCGACGGAAACACAGCGGACCGTGTGCTTGGGCTGTGTGACGGGCTCTGATTTCTCAAACACTACCATAAATACCACCTCTGCATACAGCGCGTCCCTCTATCTGTCAAACACTCACATGTTCAAAGAAACAGAGACCCATCCCATCGTGCCCAAATCTGTCATCCCCACAGTGGAGGGGGGTTTGACAGATGCTCTTTTATATATAAATTAAAGTTATACACTGCTCTTCTTGAATTAAATTGTTAAATGTGTCACGTCCATGATACATTTCTGTGCTGGTGTGTAATTGCAGAAGCCATTTTTCTTGGTTACTTTTATTGTTGGGGAGCAGTGTGTTTTTCTCTCTGCTTGGAGGTTTTGGTTACACCATGACCCATCAGGTTTCCCCATGTTGGTGTCTCTGCCATGTCGTCAATCCACACCCCCCCTCCACCCCTCCCCACCAAAACTAATGTTATGTGATACCATGTTTCAGTTAAACGACCAGAAAGCAGTTGCTTGGTCAGGCATTTGAGATATGTGGTTTTCTTTTTTTTCCCTCCCATAAATGAGTGTCATAGAGTTGAACCCCAGGCCCCCGTGGCCTCTGATTGGCTGGTGTGCCTGTCAGTCAGATTTCATCACTGATTTGCTTGAATCGCGCATGACTTCTCCCTGAGGGGCGTGGTGCTGTTGCAAGTCTGGTTGCAAATTCGCTCTAAGAATACACCACTACCACCCCCCCACCCCCACCCCCACCAGTGGGAATTTCTACCAACAGTACAGTGTGTGTGACAGAAGCGGAGTCCTGCCATGTACACTTTAAAATCTAAAGTCGCCTCCCAGCCTTAGCTGACACACTTTGATTTCCTTGGTTACTGTACTTGCTTTTGAAATGGCTTGAACGTTTGTCACGAATGTGCTCTTAATTCCCAAGAAGTCACAGAGAAAATGGCCGCTGTTTATTTGGCTAGCCCGTTTTATACATGATTGTATGGTCTTAAAGTCCTCGAGAATCATTTCAAAATGCATAACTACACAGGAATTATTCATACAGAGCAATCAATGTGAAAGAATTTAATTGTAAAATTTGACTTCTAGCCCTAGAGTGGCAAAGCATCACACCCCCCCCCCCCCCCCCCCCCCCCCCACGACCATTACATGCCAGTTAATGTAAGCAAACAGCCCTCACTTAATCTGTGTTCAGAACTGTCTTTGTTAGTCCTGGTTGTCAGCCTAGTTTGAGGAACCAAATGAATGTTGTTTTGTTTGTTTTGAGAATTCTACTGGGTGAAGACTGTAGGTAGGGGGCGTCGGAGGAGGCCGAAGGTTATTTTGAAATTTTTGTAACCATATGAGAGATAATGGGAAATTATAAATAACATTCCAAAGTAAAAATGGTAATAATAGCCCGCTGTAATAAAACCTGATAGTGAAGCTGTCTCTGTGTGGTTTGTTCTGGTCTTGTGGAAACCAGTCTCACCTTGGTGCTTCTCATGTGACGCCCGGGCTGTGGGCCTCGGCTGAAGTCCGGACATCTTCTGCAGGCTCCTGACGAAGCTCATCTACGTTTTTACTGTTAGAAATGGCCCAAACGCCGAAGCCTCTCAGCAGAGTCGATCCTTTGCTGAGTTAATACCTCTGATTCTTAGGACGCCCTGTACTAGTGTCTCCAAACCCAGTCCCCGAGGACCCTGTGACAGTCCATATATTTGCTCCCTCCCATCTCCCAGCCAATCAGGTTCACCAAATACCTGGTACAGATGTGTCGGGAGCTAAAATGTTGGCTACCTGGAGATGCTCAAGATTGAAAAACAGTGATCTATAAACACTGTTGGGCATTTCAGATCCGGAAGATACAAATCCAGACCAAGATTTTGTTTCTACCAGCCAGTTGCGTACTCTGTGACTCTTATTGGTTGGTAGAAACAAAATCCTGGTCTGGATTTGTAGCTAGTGGACCTGAAATGCCAAACACTGTCTATACAGCATTGAACACACTTGGGCTCTGAACCAGATGGGTCTTTTATTAAACCCAAAGGTATTTCTGCACCAGCACAGGAAAAGATTGGTGCTTTCTCTAAATTGTACTGGTAACAAAATAGCATCATTAAATTTGATTACTGTGACGTGACTGCCTATATGTCTGTTTGCAAGGTCTAAATAAAGCAAATAATCCAGCTTGAGAGCGATATCTTTAGTTGGTGAGGGAATACGTCTTCATCTCGAAAAAAAATGTTGATGTGAGTAAAATATAATAAAGACATAAGCTATTGCTAGACTCAGCCAAGCTAGCGCAAGTTCTGTATAACACATACATAAGGATGCTGCTGTCTAGGTAGTTTCTTGTTAGGTTATGAACAAGATCTGTTCCCTAAATCTGTCTTTAGGTCAAATTAATAGATAAATCGTAATAATAATACAGTAATAAAGTACCTACATACTGTACTGTACCTTGAACTGAGGGACCGCTGAAGCTGCACAATGTTTCCATGAGCCCCACACAGTACTCTGTGTGTTCGCTATTATGAAACATTGTATTTAACTCAATTTTTTATACAATAGGCTTTATGGCAGTCTGTTCATAAGTCCATAAGTCTTTCTTAACCCCGCAACTGACTGTATTTAGATTTGTTTTCCGTCTTCCTCAGGGTTGCTATGAACCTGGAGCCTATCAGAACAGGGCATACCCTAGACAGGATGGAACTCCACCACAGGATAGGCGACTGGGGGGATTTTCTGTCATTTTTTGAACCATAGCCTAACCCGAACCACACACAGAGCCGGAGCAAGGCCTACACTGCTGATGGTTGCAGCAGCCATCCACTGCTTCTGTGAAGCATTTTGGGTGTCTTGAAAAGCGCTACATTCATTCATTCATTCATTCATTCATTCATTCATTCGTGCATCAAACAAACCTACAGCCCTGAAAGTGTGAAGCCACTATGAGAATGAGTCACCACGTCCTCATGCTTGGTCCATATGTTTTAAGATATTTAAAACTGCTGATGCAGGCAGAAAAAATTAAAAGGGGAAGCTGACTGGGGTCATGCTACACTCGCATATATTTTTTGTTGTGCTGGCTCTTCCCAGTCTCTCAAAACAAGGGAGGGCTTTTTTGGCTACAGAATAGAATAGAATAGAATAGCCTTTATTGTCATTGTACCAGGTACAACGAAATTGGAGTGCCACTCCCTTGGTGC
>JAODJU010000038.1:17867042-17878482 GCA_026776725.1 Gnathonemus echidnorhynchus | reverse complement strand
GGGGGGGGGCACTGGGGTGTTGGTTGTGGTCAGGGCTGGGGACAAGGGACACTTTGTTATGTTTCTTTTAAAATAATTTTTTACGTTGCCTGATGATAAATCATTGCGACACGAGGCTGCGTCTGTTTTCTCATGAGAGATTCAGACGGATGTAATTTCCTGCCGTGATGCTGGTCCTGTAATTAGAACTCCTGAAATATCTGGAAGATGTGTTTTCTGTTTGTTTGTTTTTTTTGTTGTTTATAGATGTGGTCTTAAAAAAAAACAAAAACAAATGAGAGGCCTTTTATTAAAATAAAAACAACAACAAAAAACAAATTTAAATACGTAAAGCGGGGGGCTTTTTTTGGTTTTTCAAAGCAAGAAAAGCCAAGATTAGTTGTGAAAAATTGTTACTCGCGCTGCTGTCCCTCCTAGGGAGAATCCCACAGACTTTCAACAGACTGTTTAGTGCCCTAGAAAAATGGCTACTGTGCTGTCAGGGAAACGTTAACCGAAGATGCATGTAAACCCTGCAATCAGTTCCGGGGGGTGGGGGGATCTGAACACCTATGTGACGTCATTTTTAATTACAGAGCGCCCCGTACTGTACGGCTGGCGTCTAATTAAACAGGGACTTGTTTCTACGTGGCAGTTGAAAGAAGGAGTGGGAGGGGGGAGGAGGAGAGAAAGGGCCCAGCTGTTTTTCCGAACTGGACTGGGCACGTGCTGTACTCCACCAGTGGCCAGCAGAGGGCAGAAACGGGCAGATTCAGCGCCAGTACAAGGCAGTATTCTGTCTGGAAGAAAACCGTCACTCGACGAGTGGGTCAAAAACATAAAAGGATTGCATGATTATATTCACGTTTCGGGCGAACCATCAGGAAATAACGCGCGTCCAGGAGTCCACTGAGCCTATTATCTACTTCACTTCCTCGCAGCCTCTTGCTGACACAACACCTGTCATACTGTCATACTGGTCCGTGTTCACGCGGCGGTGCCCCGTGTTGGTTTGTGCCCCTCGGCGTCGTCACCTCCTTCCCTGAGATCCTAATGGTCAAACGTGCAAAGAGCAGCAGCCCTGAGAAATCAAGAAGGCGTTTCTAAAACGGGTCTCAGGCAGCTGATGGGGAGGGCGGAGCTGGGGAGTAGTAGTTTCAGTACTGGGGAGGCTGTTTTACAAGCTCCAGTCCCTCAAGCAGCTGTGGGGTTTTCTGTATTCCAGACATCCACACGGCGTCGGGGCTCTGTTTGACAACTGTCTGTTGTATTTAAGTTTTAAGCGACCCCCACCCTCTTTTTCCCCATTTCATATTTTCTCCTCTGATGTAGCTTATTGCCATCCTCGCAACACACAGTGACTTTAATCTAATCACATCTCGTAGACATTAATTTCCTCTTCCGCGATATCTCATCTGGTCCCTGCCTTGATCTGTAGCCGTTTATACGAGTCACTAAAACAATAGATACATTTGTTTGAAACAAATGAGTATTTGATTTAAAACCGGTTTAATGTTTTTTTCCAGTGTATTTTTAAACACTGGTTTCCGCCGTATATTGTTATTATTTATATATTTATAATACAAATCATTTATTATTGTTAATAATAATAATAATAATAATAATAATAATAATAATAATAATAAAATATTGACACAACTTTAAATAATAGTCATAATAATATATAATAGCTGCTTACGGTGCACGTTATATGCCAAAGACGGAATGTGTTTTTGATTTCGGCTTTTAAAATAGCCTACGAATTATGTTTGAGAGAGTTTTTATTTCTGAGCAGATAAACTGTGCATTGTGGAAGTAACTCGCCATGTTCGCCGGTTCCACACGGAGATGCGCTGCCGTAAGCGGCGGACGGGGCGCTTTAAAAGGGGGAATCCGGAGATCGCACCGCCCCTCCGGAGCGCCGTCCGCCAGTCACAACGCTACCGCGGGGAGGGGAAGGGAAGGGGAGGGAAGCGGAGGCTCATCAAAGGAGGGGAAGGAGGGGAGGCTGTGAGCGGCCAGTGGCAGCCGGCGAACGGACCGCGATCCAGGCAGCCGCCGGGCTTGAGGGTCACGGTGCCGCTGATCGTTTCCCTGAAGGCTGAGGGCAGGTTGGCAGCTGGGGCGCATTGAAGTCCCTGAGCGCCGGCATCGCTGTCAGACCTTCCGTCCCGGTGAGTGCGTGTGCGGGCGCATCTTCTCTTTCTCTCTGTCATAAATCCGCGCTGTGATTTTGTTTTGTTCCGTGAGTAAACATCGCAGGTAACTGACCATTTTATCTGCGAGATATGATGGGGGGCGGGAATAATAATTGAAAAGAGCGTGTCTTTTCATTAGTAAGCATTTCGCAATTTAATTTTTCAAAGGCTCGCGGTCAAATGGGAAATATGCGTTTATTTTCTGGGCAAATGTACTAAAGGCAATGAATGCAACAAAGGAAATTTTGGCAATGACAGCAGAGGCAGCGTACATAAGCGTTGGTTAACCGAAGTGACCGTCTCTAAGCGTTATTTGTGTTAATCCCACTGAACACTCGTTTTAAGAGATTTACGAGACCCACAATTTATTTCTACGCCGTGTATTGACATTTCACTTATTCTTGTGACTAAATCTTCGATGGAATTGTATAAACACGAGTCAGGTATATATATTTTAACTGCTTTTTTTAAAAACCATTTTTTATATATATGAAAAAGGTAGTGATGTTCCGCTTGCTTCCGTTTTTTTCATGCCTGAACGCATGAGTTCAGGTGAGCCCACACCTTACCTGCTGACTGGCTACAAGGTCAACGTGGCTCTTCCTCCAGATAAATCTGTCTCTTCCCCACTGGCCAAATGAGTAAATGAGTTCCCCCTCTGTGCGGTCGGACAACTTTGCGTTTCCTCTTTCAGCTTCGTAAGGGTTTTAATACTCTGGCAGTATTTATCGATCTCTTTCCATCCACTCCTACTCCTGGAGAAAAGACTGATCGATTGGTCGAACGAGGCACGGCATAATCACGTGGTGCGTTCGGACCGGGATCAGAATCTAGTAGCACTTTGGATCCAGAGATTCTGGATCCTGTGCCTGTCATGTCAGAAAGATCAGGGTCCTTACAGGTTTGGCACCAATAACATCTACTTTTTAAGCTTTTTTTTTTTTCCTGGGGTCTCATCAACCCCCACCCTCCACCCCACGCCGGAAGCAAGATAGCATCTGGTGTAAATATGGCACTGGACTGCAGTTTACAAACATAACAGTTCCAGCAACCAGATTAAAGTGAGGTTAAAAAAGCGGAAATATTTCTTTATCTTCAAGGCTGCAGCAGCCGCACACCTTTGGCCTCGCGGGGCTGAAATTCACCCGTAGTCCTGCCTCTAGCTCCGCGCCATCGATTGCCAGGAGAACGATCAGTGTCTCATTCCTTGCTATTAACATGTAAGGTTACATTCTGTGCTTGTGCTTGTTGGCACATTACTGGGGTCCCAGGCTGCTAAAAGGGGGGGCACATATAGGGATTATTCTAAGGGCCTCGGAGTGACACAAGCTCTGAAAAATTTGGAACACAATTGGATTGGTCTGGGTTATAATCTCATGGGGCCCAAAATCTGTAGTGGACCCCTTCGCTGACCTCCGTGTCCTTCTTTGCAGATTCGGACAGCTTGGTCAATGGGAACCACCAGGCGGGCCTGTCTGAGTCCCGGCCGGTCCCGCGAGAGCGCACACGCCCCGAGCACAGCGCGCTGGTCACGTCCATCGAGAAGGACCTGCAGGACATCATGGACTCGCTGGTGATGGAGGAACCACAGGCCTCCGCATCCTTGCAGCCTAAAAAGGCTGCTGGACCCCCGGCCGCCCAGTCGCCCCTCTCCCCTGTGGTGAACGGTGGGGGCCGCTACCTGCTGTCCCCGCCCACCAGCCCGGGCGCCATGTCCGTGGGCTCCAGCTACGAGAATGCCTCGCCCCCGTTCTCCCCACTCTCCTCTCCGTCGGGGGCCAGTAGCGGGAGCTACACCAGCCCCTCCCCAGGCCCCTGCCAAGATCCGGCCCCCTCCCTGCCCCCGGTGCCTGTCCGCTCGTCCAGCTACAACCACGTGGTGCAGCCGCCCACCCCCCAGCCCCGCACCGCGCTGTCCGGCTACAGTGTCGGACCCAGGGTGCCGGAGAGCCCCAAGCTTCAGAGGAAAGTATTGCTGGAGGCCCCCCCGAGTCCCACCCCCTCGCGTCGGGGTCTGAATCTGGAGAGGGCCCCGAACAGCCCCCGGCCCAACCATGGCTTGCCGTCAGTCTCTGTGTCCTTGGCTCTTGGGGACAGCAGCTCCCTGGAGAGGCTCTTGGTGAAGCAGGCCAGCCCCAGGCTGACTTCCAAGTTCCCCGGCGCGTCGCCTTCCCCAGTCCCCCAGGTCTCCAGGGCGGCTGCCCTTCAAGAGCGCCCACAGAGCCCCTTCCACGACCTGGGCCCTGCGGACCGCTCGCTGACTGCCAGCCCATCTTGGCAGCTCTCGCCACCCCAGCGCTCCTTCCAGCCCCCGCTGGACCCCATCATCCACATCATCCCGGGCGGCGGCTCGCAGGTGCAGCAACAGCGCCCCCTGCAGCCTCCAGAGAGCCCTCGTCTGGCTCGGCGCAACCAGGAGGTCAGCGGCGGAGCTGGCAGCATTAGCATGCGTGAGCTGCCCCCTCTGAGCCCCTCCTTGGGGCGGCGAGGCGTGCCCGTGCTGCCCGGTGCTCTCCCCGGAACCGCCCCGGTGCTCAGGCCACCCGACAGAGCCCCTGCCAAGCTGGTGCCAGAGAGCCCGCGACTCCGCCGCAAGGCGGGCTCCCCCCCGGACGATGCTTTCGGGGCTCGGGGGGTGCGAGCCCGGAGCCCGTCGCCCACCTCCGGCTTGCTGAAGGACTGCGGGAGGAAGGGTTCAGTGGGTTACGGGGCCACCCTGCCAGGCGCCTCCCCACTCCCCAGCCCCCGGCCCCCCCGCAAGATGTCTGCCGAGCTGGGGAGGCCTGTCGGACACCCGGGGATGAGGGAGCGCAAGAACAGCATCACGGAGATCAGCGACAACGAGGATGAGCTGCTCGAGTACCACCGGCGGCAACGTGAGGAGAGACTCCGGGAGCAGGAGATGGAGAGGCTGGTAAGTGGGCCGGCCAATCGGCACGCGGCTCTTCCCAGCACCGGCCAATCGGCACGCGGCTCTTCCCAGCACAGGCCAATGAGTTTGTCGCTGCCTGTCACGCGGTCCAGGTACTTCTGGGATGTTGCGTGGGCTTTGCTTTCAGCCCTTCCATGCATACAGAATAAACTCACAAAACGCATGTTAGTAGTATAGGACAGTTTATTGGTTTTATTGTTACCTTTTATGACATTTCTTTGGAAGAGTGGACCACGTTGGAGAGCCCGCTTCCATTCAGGGAGGCTGATAGAGAGGAAAGTCTCTCAGCTCATTTAAGATCCATGGTGTTTCTCCATCGCGAGCAGAATGAGCATCATTTTCCTCTGCCTGGAGGTAGTTTCCATGGCAACCTATTGTTAGTTGAGAATGAGGGGGTTTATTGGGCGGGTGGACACACTGCAGAGCGAGGGCATCCTGGGAAACTTCGTTTTGTCCATGCTATGCGAAGGTCTGCATCCACTTCACATGGGGAGGCCGGCTTCTCGACCGGAGGGCCCTCTGTCTCTCTCCAGTTACTAGGGCTAAATGGTGAAGCCCATCTGTTTCCTCATTGGCTGGCAATCTCCCTGTCAGTCACTATACATCCTGCCCCCTGTCCCATAGTTTTCTTCTCTAATTCAGGTGACCTGGGTTAGATGCAGAGTCTTAAAACGAAATGTCCAGAGAGCTGTTGTGCCCTCGAGTGAGGTGTCTGGACTGAATTTTTTTCAGGAGACCCCTGGATGACATTAACAAGTAAATAGCTAAAAATATTTAGCAAAAATGCTTCCGATCACCTTGGGCATTGCGCTAATTTAATTTGGGGGTGGGCTTGACCTTCAGCCGCTGCTTTGATGCGACCTGCATGAAACTTTGTTTTTCGACACAAAGACCGAGAGAGACAGGGTGAATCTCAATGCTAAGAACGCACAGACTGCACTTGTGGTCTTGGCAAGACCGGTCTTGTGAACTTGCCTTGCAAGAATGAACTTGGGGTGCAATGAATTGCGGGATTGGTCGAGTTCGGCGAGGATGCGACCAATGTGCTGTTGATATTTGGGGCGGAGCAAGACCAACATCCAGGGATTTTTTACCGTCCTCTGAACTTCTGTCCTTAGTGTTGGAACTGGCCTTCGGCAATGGATGATGATGCAGAATGGGTACAGGAGAACCCTGGTATGGTCAAGTATGCATCTTGAGATTCAGCTACAGCCTACAGATGTTATCTGTCTGCAGTGGAGAAAGGTGAAAGGTCAGGGGTCAGCACAGATTCTGATAGCTGACATTTTCAAACGGAAGGGACGGCTGAGAGGGGCTACCATCTGGGTTTGCCCCGGACCTATCAGATAATCAACTAAGTAATCAAGAGTGACAGAAAGGGGGCGGAGCCTCCCCGGGCATCTTTATAGGGTTACACTGCTTATTGTCTGTTTCTGCACAACGTTAGCCTATTTATAAAGGATAATTGGGCACATTAAGGTATAATGGGCTCTGCCCTGCCTTAAAATGGGCCTTGAAGGGCCTGGGGCAAGTCAGAGAACAATTTGAAGAAATGCTACAATAAGGATTATTTTCCAGCCGAAATAATGGCTGCTGTTTCCAAGCAAACGTATCTTTTTACAGCACGAACATTATTTTGGTGATCTGCGGGCAGAGCTGGAAAGACTTGGCGCGACTGAAGGTGAAGCTGGCTAACTTGACTTGCCACCCATGGTTTGGCTTGATTTCTGATATTTGACTTGACTGACTTGAAATCAAAATGAAGGCACTAGGCTTCGTGTGACTTTAGGCCTAATTAAATGTTTTCCAGTTGGGGGGAGTTGAGGTGCCACTTCTTCTTCTTTTTTTGTTCTGCAATGAGTCATCTGATGAGCTGCTTATCTGGTACCACCGTTTTATGGAACCAGTCGGTTTAACCTCCCAACAGCAGGTGGTGCTGTGCTGTGGGACAGTGCCCAAGCTGTTCATATGCCGATCCATCTGTTTGCAGTCACAGTTGTAGGACTGAGGATCTCAGAGGTTCAGCGATGAGACACCGCACATTCCTGAAGGCTTTTAAAGCCCCCCCAGCAAGACACTGGTGTCCGGGGGGCTATATTTACCCAGTGGGTGAGCGTGATTCATTTCCGAGATGCCCCCGCCTCCAGCTGTCCACCCCTCTGATGCTGGCGAGGGGCTGGACTTGGGACATACCTCACCATCTGGTTAGTCCATGCTATATTTGGAGGTGGGTTTTTGGACTTTCTTGGCCGGCATACTTGGCGCGCGGAACCCGTCTCGTGGAGCGCCGCTGGGGAGCCGCTATGCCCGCCGCCGGGTCGCTGACAGCCTCAGCGCCCCACTGCCCGTTTCTAAGTAGTGACATCATGGGTTGTCCTGGGTGCCTGCGCTCAGATGTGCGCTTAGAGTTTCAAAATCGCCGAAGGGAGAAGATCGTGGTCTCCAGGGCCTTCTGGGATAGAGGCAGCAACCCGGGTGCATTGCATGCTATTTATTTAGTAGACACTTTTATCCAAATGTGACGTATAATTGAGGAAGCAGGATCAGACCGTCCCTGCAGCCGTTGAGGGTTAAGGGCCTCACCTAGGGGCCTGACGGCGTAAGCGTGCAGCCAAATCAGGGATTCGAACTTGTGCCCGTCTGATAACTGCGATCATTGTCTCTACCCACAGCTCCGCACACCATCACTCATGCGTTGACCACAGGGAAGAGAATTGGCTCGATTGGCTCAGTTCCCTGCATGTCAGAAGAAGTATTTCAGTTTATTTGTACCGCATACAAAGAACACGAAGTGCAAAGTGCTGCTTGTAATATGCATGTGAAATTTAGTGTCATGCAAAGAACAAAGATGGGTACATCGGTTGGGAAAGGGAGGCAACTCAAGAGGGAGGGGCTTTTATAATGTATAATTTAGCAATCCCCCCCCAGCACTGACAGAGAGGGTTTTTTTTAATGGACTGTGCATTAAATCATGGGTTAAGTGCAGGATAAATCACTGGTCTTGAGCTCATATATTTTCTGTGTTTTTTCCTTGCTCTTGGTTAAATTGCGACGACATTGAGCGAGTGGATTTGAAGTTGCCGTGTCTAGCGTGAGATGTTTATGGTCCCTGCTTGTCTCTGCCTTTGTGTCTAAGTTTACAGCGGGGGGCGGAAAAAACTTGATTAGCTCTGGAGGGCTAAGTTATTTTTGGTGAATGATAAAAGATTTTCTCACTATAGTTTTTTTTTTTTAAATCCTTGGCAAAAGGACCATTTTTAAGGCACATTTTGTGAGTAACTTTATCTAATTAATATTAGCAGTTTACGTGGTTCTATATTTTACACGGTAAATACTTTCTGGTCCCCATACCCTTAACCGGCAGAGTCCGTGCAGGGACAGCGACTGCATGTGCAGCTTTTCCTCTGAAAAATGGCTGCCGATTTTTCTTGCCAGCGTGTCTGTGCCCGTTGAGGAGTGAAGCCGCCTGCATATATAATCCTCCCTGGAACTGCAAGTAGGCAACAGTCCACTAGAGGTCTGTACAGCACCAACATCTGGCTTGTAAAACCAGAGACAGCTTTTATTCCTACAAATAAATTAAATTAAAATCTCTTTCATGCAATCTATGCAGTAGTTTTGAGTAAATTATGCTTTTAATTTTGAAAATGAGAATTTCTTTCAAATCTCATTGTGGTAGAATCGCACGCATGGTCATATTCAGTTTGTGATTTATGGTTGGCAATCAGCCTAACTGCATGTCCGTGGCGGGAATCTGGAGCACGTGGCGGAAACTTGCACAAAATGGCGAGAACATGTAGACTACACACACACAGACAGCGAGGGCAGGATTCCCAGCGCCGGACGGATGAGGCAACCCACTGACTCACCTCTCTGGCCCATGTAATGGTACATTCTGTAACTAATTAATTTTTTTTCAGTCATTTCATTTGAATGTTATAAATCAGGGGTGGGGAACCTGTTCCGTGGAGAGCCGGTGTGGGTGTGGGTTTTTGGGATGGCCTCTCAATCAGCCAATAACAGTGGGTCTCCAGGACCGGAGTTGAGAACCACTGTTTTATTACTGGCTGATTGAGAAGCCATCCCAAAAACGAGAAATCAGATTTGCAATTCCAGTCTTGTCTGCAACCATAAGACAGGAGCTTAAACAGAAGTGTTCATAGCTGTTGCATACTCGCAACATTCTCATCCCAAATGCCCCTCTCCCCTAGAGACAAGCCGGCCCCCCCTGCCTCCAACATGCCGTCCCTCCCCTAGCAGCAAGCCAAAACCTTCCTTATAGCTTCACAGTAGTTGTGGCCCCGCCCCCTCATTGACTAAGCCCCTCCTACTCAGTCTCCGAGCTCCGTGCCACTGTCAGTTGCAGGGCAGTCTCCCGGCTTTGAGGAGAACGTCAGCTGGAAACTGGGCATAGGCTCCTGAAACACGCTGCCGGCCAGGGCAGAGAGCGGCCGAGGGGAAGACCCGTCCGTGACCCCAAAGCTGCGTTGGCGACACGGGACACAGAATGGACGAGGCGAGGGACCGAGCTGTGGCTTACCTCCTGGCTCTGGTCCAGGAGAATCCGACCTTCCTGAACAACATCGCCTCTCTGATGAAGGTACCTCCATGCTGTATACTTTTGAAAATGCGCTCTCATTATTTATAAACCGCTCTCCAGAATGGGGCTCGGGTGGCATGAGGTCTCGCGGAGCAGTTTATCCCATCTAACGTGGAGGATAACTATAGAAACGGCAAACGCCTCTGATGACGCTGGTCTTTCTCCATCTGCATAACTTTCAGTGCTCAAGGCTTTCAGATCAGATTCTCAACTCCTGCGATCCTAGATCCAGGATCAGATTGACCCGTGTGGTGTTATGGCTTGCTTCTAAGTTTTGGCGAGATATGAGCATCTCCATGATGTCCAGCACGCTGGAACGAGTTCCCTCAGCCGCTGGGTCGCTGTTGGGAGTGTTGAGTCTGATATCAAGCGCTCTTCATCTCTGGTAGGCTTGTTTTGAAATCGTGATGTTTGTGCTTGACTGTGAGAACGGGGACTGTGGAGACCCCCCCCTCCCCCAATCCCGGGGGCTTTTAAGGACTGGAATTTCCTCGTTCTCATTTTTCAGCGACATGAACTTTTTTTTTTTTTTATTTGGCCACGGCGTAAATTTTCGTAAAGCTCGACTTTGCATTTTGATGTTGGTCAGAGGTTAAGGGTTATTCTGGATTTATGCACGACTAGAGAGGGTAATTTCCCCCCTGTGGCCGAGGGGGTCACCTCGGGCTGGGGTGGGGGCGGAGTGGCGAGCTTCATCCTGGGAAGCTGGCGAGCTTCGTCCTGGGAAGCTGGGCTGAGGACTTGTCTCATGGTTGGTCAGAAGCCCTTTGACCTGCAGGGGGTCTCAACATGTCTGTCCGCTTCGGTGGCCAAGAACTTGGATTATATGGCAAGGCGGCCAAAAGCGCCGCGGTCGACGGAACCTGGAGGAGGCCCGCGATCAGCTGACCTTTAAGAGGCGCTGAAATTACTCTGGGCTCATTAGCCGCTAAGCAGATTAGCGCCTTTAGTACCGAGTACCGTTTCAGTCCAGTGTGTGATGTAGTCTCGTGTACAGCGTCCCGGGTTTGGGCCCGGACCTTAGAGCAGGGGCCTGCATGGTCCAGTCTCCTGGGGACGCCTGCATTTGCGTCACAGTGTGAGACTCGTGAACCAGATCACTCCCAGAACTGCTCAGATGTAATCAGCAGCAGCCAAATGATTACATTTCATTGTGCAATATACCTGCGCAGCAAACGGTGAGGCTGTGTGGGTTACCTTCAAACCACAAAGCCTGCCTCACAACCACTCTCCGTCCTCCTCGCGGTTTAAATACCTTGTCTGGTTTCTCGAAACCGCGACGCACGCCTCCCACTGTCTGGCGCGTCTGCTGGGGAGTCATTAACCCCTCAGGACGCCTGAGCGGCCTTCTGCACACTCGGGTGTGTGCCAAAAGCCCGTTTGCCGGAGTTTGGAGAGCTGTTACCAGTGACTACCCTCCCAGGACATTAAGAATAAGCACAGGCTGAATGCATGAACTCGGACTGAACTCCTCTGCCCTTGCCGACAGAATCTGAGCAGCGTCACAAAAGTTTCCCTGAACTGCTTGAATGGCTGCTGTCCATACAGGTCCTGGCATCTTTTTGACTTTCGCTTTATATTACATAGCGAGGGGGCGACATGGTGGTGCAGTGGTTAGCACTGTCGCCTCACACCTCTGGGACCCGGGTTCGACTCTCCGCCTGGGTCACATGTGTGTGGAGTTTGCATGTTCTCCCCGTGTCGTTGTGGGGTTTCCTCCGGGTACTCCGG
>JAODJU010000038.1:17830058-17844163 GCA_026776725.1 Gnathonemus echidnorhynchus | reverse complement strand
CACCCCCCCCCCCCCCCCCAGAGCCCCAACCCCACGCTGACCTTCTGTGTGCAGACCCACGACCGGCTCTACTACATGGTGGCCCCCTCCGCAGAAGCCATGCGCATCTGGATGGACGTCATAGTGACGGGAGCTGAAGGCTACACCCAGTTCATGAACTAAGGAGGGGGTGCTGCAGGAGGGGCTCAGACCAAGCAGCCCCCCCAGCCAGAGCAGCTTGCGGCAGGGGGGCAGCATTAAGGCCAAAGGCTGCCTCCCGGAACTCCACTCCGAGGTTTTGGGAAAGACTTTTTAATTTTTTATTATTTTTTTTTTTTTTAAAAAACAAAAAAAAAAAAAACAATTTTTAAGAAATGATTATGTGACATTACTCAGTCTCTGTCTACGCAATTTCTTAATCTGTCTGCTTCTGCCTGCATCGGAAAAAAAAAAATGGAGCTCCGACGGAACAAAAGCCAAACCTTTAAATTCGACGGCTTTGCAAGATAAGTGCGAAGTCTCGTCCATATTGCCAACAGAACGATTCTGTCTAGCTAACAGTACCTCAATAAAAACAAAGGACCTCTTAAGTAAGGCTTTCATTTCGAAGTTTAATGAACTATTTAAACTTTTGTTTTTATTTTTGGACGGAGGTCAAATCGGATCTAGCGCAGTGCCAAGACCGTACTCTTATTATCATCTGAGTGTGTTTGTGTGTGTTTTTTTTTTAGGACACAGATATGTATGTTACATGTACGAGCACAGTATGTTACGTCAGTGTGACTCTAATCGAGATTTGTATCACCTTTCTGTTTTATATAAATTCACAAACAGACCTTTTCATTTGTTGCTGGATAACAGACTAATGAACCGCGTACCTGAAACGGCGACATTAACACCCACCAAAGCTGACACACCGCTGCCTCAGGTCTGTGGCGGAAAAACACACTAGTGCAACGCGCTGGAGTTCACTGTGTCCACCTGGGAACGCTGCCCCCCCCCCCCCCCCCACACACACACACGCGCGCGCACACACACCTCGGGGAGTCCACACCTTCTGACTTGACCTGAACAATTGGAGGGGCCATTTAATCCCAAATACTGCCAGCCTGCAGCATCCACAGGGCTACAGTGACCTTACATGGTACAGAAGAAGGGGAACAGTGCTAGATCATCCTAGAAAATCCCATATATTTATTTCAATAGATTATATATATTATATATATATATGTGCCTTTGTATAACTCCAGGGAACTAGAACTGCAGAATTTGTGGGCAACTTACTGGCATGTATGTGAATATCATTTAGCTTTTTTTAAAAAATATTTTTAATAACTTTTATCTGAAGCTGGTCAGGGAGGGCTTGGAATTACATGTTTTATTCTCTAAATATGTTTAAACCGTGGTGCAATAAGGGAGAAAGCAGGTGGGTGACGCCCGTCCGAGACGGCAGGTGACTCTGGTGACAGCGTGACCGTGAGGTCCCTCTCTTTCTCCCCAGTGCCTTGGGAAATACTCCACTGCTGTTTTTAACAGCAGACTGGTCGTCGAATCGTCATATATAGATTAAATGCACGTTTTTCAAAAATAAAATAAAAAAAAAATTTGGTATCCTGGATTGATTTGGTACCGATCAGTTGACAGAATCAGTGCCATTGAGGGGAAGAAAAATAAAAAAAACGGTTAACGAGAGAACCAGTGACAGATTCTGTAGCAAGAATCTAGTGAGTAGAACCAGGGACACTGTGACTCCCACTCCAATCTCTCCTCCCCCGCAGTCACCAAGTGTGGTTCTTAAGGTCTTATTTGCTCCGTCTAGCACTGTTACACCAGAACTCGGCTGGCATCATCCAGTCAGCGACATGCGAGACATCACCCCTTTTGTAATCACTGTTCTTTTCCATGCAAGACATCTTTGTTTGTTTTTGTTTGTCTTTTTTTGTTTGCTTTTTGCTTGTTTGCCAGGAGCAGACGATGCTAGAGCAAGCCCTAATGAGTCTCAGGCTCACCATGAGGTAGTACGAGGCTAGAGCGAGGCCTAACGAGTCGAGCCGAGATTCAGGCTCACCATGAGGTAGTTCCGAGCGTTTTGTTGCATGTTATTGGGCGTCCGCGGTCACAATGCTGCAGGAAACTTGTTCGTGGTGCAGTCCGGGTGGTAGTGAGATGAGATTAGGCACGAAAACGACGTGACGACTAACCCCGCCCCCCAGGTTTCCAGTTGTGCCCCCCAGCCCCCCACGTGACTTCTGACCACCTTGGTTTTTGAGCCCACTCCATGTATACATAATTTCAGGCAAATAAAACGTTATTACAAACCAGCTGTCGATGGAGTATTTTTTTCCAAGTATCTTTTTATTCTGTTGGTATTTTTTTTTAAAGTCAAAGATTGTTATATATAGACTTGTAAGCAACTGATTGAAGGTCTTTCATGCTTTCCTATAAAATGGCAAATTTTAATCCACATTAAGCTTTGGACTGGAATTTCCTCACAGATGTCCTCTTAGCTACATTGCTCCCAGTGCTTCCAGGGACAGACTATAAACTCACACCAACCCTGTACTGATTAATTTGACTATAAACAGATACTTTATTAATCCTGGGGAAAATTACTCTCTCAATCAGGGAATGGAGCCCCAGTCTCCCCCCATGAAGGATTGGGCATGCAGCTTTCTTTAGGGTTAGTTAGGAGAACGCAACAGACGGAAAATGGGCACGTTTACGAAACTACCCCACTACGTCTGGAGCTTTGGCTGCCTCAGTAGCGCGACACCCCCCACTTCCTCAGACTGCCATTTCACATATAGTCCTCCCCCCGTCAACGAGTGCACCTGCGCCTGAAACGGCGCATTTGGTGTTTATGCTTAACGGCTCAGAAAGTTACCCCAAGGGCACAAAAATGATTCTGCCCGTTCGATTTGCGTCAAACCGAGAGCATTTGTTGCCCTAGAAAGGGGGGGGTGGCTGTAATGGGTGCCATTTTTTGCCTGCTATCGGCCTCATTAACTTCTCTGTATGAGTTATATGGGTTAGATGCCCAAGTCGTGGGTGGGAATGCCTGTTTCCAGTACTGTGGAAGCAGCTTCTGAAAGTCATTTAAAGCAATGGAACCAGCCTTTGGACCCAATGGGTATCGAAAGCCTGGGGATGAACGTGTGACTGAAGGCAGGAAAAGGCGATGGAGGCCCACAGTGTGCACATTTAACACGAGCACAGCTACTCACACACGGCAGTGTTGCCATTGGTTACCAAGCCGCTTTGTCTGGTCTTAGAGACTGGAGGTCCGAGACTCCCACGTAGTGGGGGATTCCAAGTTTTTGCTCCCTCCCAGCTCCCAACACACCTGTACCAAGTATTCAGTGTTTTCGATGGGTTCTGATGTCCTGGGAGCTGGGAGGGAGCAAAAATGCGGACTGTGTGGGTGGAGAAACACCAATCGAGACAAAGATGCTGACATCTGCCAGCACGGTGACACTGTAGGTGTGATCTTCAAGTCAGGTGACTGCACATTCCTTGGCTTGGCAAAACAACCAGGGAGGCGGGCATGCGGTGGGGATGCCTGTCAGATGGGCAGAGGTGGGTAGTTCCGGTCCAGAGAGTAAAAGTCCAGACCTAGATTCTATTTGAACCATCAAGTTGAGTATAAAGAGAGACAGTCACAGATTACGCAACTGGCTGGTTGAAACAAAATCCTGGTGTGGATTTTTATTCCTTGGACCTGAATTACCCACCTCTGCAGATTGGTCCCATTAAAGAGATGGACGCCTCACTGTGAAGCTTCTCCGTCATTCCAGCAGATGGGGGGGGGGGGTTTCACACATTGGCACTTTGTCTCACACCAGGCTCATTGTCCCAGTCTGCTCGGCCTCACTGTGAGCTCTGTGTCACACCATGACGGGGGCAGTTTTTTGGCATGCAGCCCCAACACGCTGTTCGCCACAACATTACCTAATACTGCACCGAAAAGGGATTATGATTAAAGATAACAATGACAATCTTTAATGTCTACAGATGTGGAAATCAGCCTTTGGCTTAACACGTTAGTTACAACAACATCACAATAAATAAAGCTATAAACTGACATAATCACCGAAAGCAAGCATGAGAGCAGGGGGGTAGCATAGTCTTAAGAGTCTATTAAAATTACTAAAATCTACTAACGGCGCTATAGCGCATTCCTGAGGGCAGTTTTTTGATTTTATTAAAAAGTGAATGATTGGGATCACGGCCTATTCATTCGGGCTTTGAATTCTGTCCTGTCGTCATGGATACCACACACTTGCCTCTGCTCCTTACCAATGATTTTACTGGCCAGTCTATGTCTGTTCTTTGCCCTCAGGTATCCAAATCGTCTGTGTACATATTAAATGCTAAAATACCCTCAATGAGGCTTTCATAGACAGTCTCTAAACTCACATTCAGCAGTAGTGCTAACCAGTGAATAGAAATTCAACTCTTTAGTTCCAGTGGGTTTTCTTTCATTCTATAGTCCACTAATAATATTTTTACGGTTTGAGACAAACGTCTGCAGCTGAGTATTAGTCAGCCTTTGAAGTAGTAGATGTCACTTAAAGGGCCGAACAGCCATTTTCGGTTAACCCACAGCTCTCACACACACTATATTCCTTAAACACCACGCCCCCTGCTGGATACTCACTGTCATGCTGTCATCCAGATAGGTAAAACGGACTCTGATGGCTGTGTTGTGTCAGTATGTGGCCGACCCCTTTGAGAGATTTTATCATGCATGTAGTGTACCTGAACCACACAGACATACGAGAACGCCAAACACTACGAGTAGAAAATTAATCCTGAACACAAGTGTAAACTAGCATATTATGACATTTATTCACAGATTAATGTATCAAAGGGATTTATTTATTAATTCACATATTTATTTATTACTGTTTGACCCACTTATACAGCTAAATATTAAGGGATAAAAAACAAGTAAAAATGACCTTGGTTAGTGGTTCTCTGGATACACATTGCATACATAAAAGGAATAGAAGTGAAAAAACAGACATCCAGCAGTGAATCAGTGTACAGTCACATATTATTATTTGATGCTTATTTTTTCATGATATTGATTCAGAAATGGATGTATAGAAGGGATGTGAACTAAATAATTAATTCTAATAAATATCGCAATGTAATTTGGTGACACTGGCCAGGATTAGTGGGTAGAAGATGGATGGATGGATACAACATGTAATAAGAAATAAATGAAAATGCACTTATTTCTATCAGCTGTGCTTCGGCCAATCAATTGGCTTGTACCTCAGCTGCGCTTCGGCCAATCAAGCGGCTCATAGCTCAGCTGGTTCAAGTGGCCTCCAGGACTTTCAGAGTGACAAGAAAGGCTATGAGCTGCGCTGGCAAGCGATGGGGGAGGTTCACTCACACCATGAGGCTGCACGGCAGCCGTCAGTGACGTGTCACCAGTTTACAGCTTCACCTGTTCGTACAGCTGGATGTTTACCACAGTATTCTGGGCGCAGTACCACAGGGGGCCTTGGGGGCGCTGTAGCAGGGCCACCCAGTGGGGATTCACCTGGCAGTCTTTTTGGGGGCCCATATTCTTTACAGCTCTGGCACCTGCTTATTTTACATTTATTAGCAGGTGACGTTGATACATTCATCCTTCTTCCATATTTGCTTCTCTGCTGTAGGGTCACAGGGAGCTTGGAGTCGATCCCAGAAAACACTCATAAAGGGTATTAATAGTAGCAGACACATCCACAGCTGAAATGGGCTCCACTAAATCAAATTGCCAAGCCCTAGAATAAACGTGCCGATTTAATGGAATCGCGTTTGATTGATTTTGTTCAAAAACAATCTCATTTAGAAATTCAAACATGACCACGAGAGATAAAACTGCTACCAAAATCCAGGTACATAAGACGAAATGTTTGAATATGCATGCTGGTGTATTCAAAAGTGCCTCTCTGGTGCTGGTGGAAGTTTTGCTTGCACAAAAATGTTCTATGGGCAGAAGGAAAAATGATTGGTTCAGAGAGATCACTAATCAGTCTGAAGAGACTGCGGGTCCCAGCAACTAGATCAAGACATCTGATTGGTTGGTCCTCCCTCCTCTACAATCTGATTGGTTATCTCTCTGAACAAGTCATTTTTCTTTCTGCTCTCAGAACACTTTTGTGTAAATAAAACTCCCATGAGCCTCTCTGACACTTAGTTTGAAGCAAGGGTGTATGTTTGCCAGGGACCAAATCAGCCCCGAATCCCCATAAACACACATGGCATCTCTGATATCTTTCATCTACGCCCTTGATTTGAAGTATATAGATTCAAGATTCAAGATTCAAGAAGGATTTATTGTCAATACAGCAATATACATGGTATATCGTGCATCGAAATGCCGTTTCACCCAGCCATTCCCATGGTGCATAGAATATAAAATATAGAAAAATATAAACAGAGGTTACACACTTAAGTACCTAGCTGAAATAACTTAATGTATCCTTTTGCTCCTGGAAAACAGACAACCAGTTCACCCCAGTTTCTGTCTCTGCCACTCTCCTGCAGACGTGTAGTAAAATACCATTTGAATCCCCCCCAAAATCTGCCAGACCTCGAAATTCATGTGTGTCTATGGGCTCATGCGCGTCACACTTCACCTCCAAAACAAACACACCTGGAAGAGGACATTTCGAAAACGCACTCATTCCATTTTCTGTTGTTTTTGAGAGGAGAGCGCCAGTGAGCTAAAGTCAGGCTTCCTCACCGTATGTTGCAATATTGGGAACCAAAACTCACTCAGTCCTCATATAGCCTGATGAGGAACTTTCCATGACTCACCAAGTCCACACAAAAATTCCTGCAAACGGATCCCGTGGACCGAGTGTGTTTTGGACATTTTCTCGTCAATTTTGGAAGGTCTAGAAACTAGATCAAAAAGCAAGAAACTACAGCAGCAAAAACAAAACAATGCATATTATCTAATGTATCATAAAAGGTTTTCGAAGCGTAATATTATTACGCGGGAAACCATCCATGAGGAGGTGGGGGAACCACACGGTAAAATGAGTGGAGTAAAGTCCATGTGTGTGAAAACGGAACGGTTCACATGGCCAAAGGACAGGGGCCATGCAGGCTTGGCGGCGAGCTCAAGGCAAACACTCATGAAAGGAGAACCTCTCCATGCTACTCAAAGACCCAGCTCAGCGAGTGACAGAGGGAGAATCTCAATGGCATCAATCGCTCCATGGAGCGAAGTCAAGCCGACCGTTAATGATCGTGTGGTGCCACCCCAGACCTGTTTATATCGAGCCTCCCTCCCTCGTCGAGCAGCTGGGGTCAGGGCGGCACTTGTCAGGAGAAACACCAAGAGGCCTTTTGATATCTCCGAAAGACCTACAGCGGGGCTATTCATACCCTAACCCTAGACTTCAGGAGCTCTTTGTTCCTGCGGGCTTGGTATTGAACCACCTCACTGAACTAATTGTCTCGACTGAATCCGTTTAATTCCTTTTCTGGGCTCTTTATGACATAATGAGCTGGAAAACTTTCTGAACTCTGCCCTCCGGGGCGGTAATGGAGCACTTGTAAATGACAGCCTTCCTGAGACGGAGAAGCGCAAAGCGCACGGGCACGCAGCGATGTCATAAAAGCAAACGGGCCACGGTCCCGGAGGCGCTGCAGACAAACCCTGACACGTTCTTGGTGTCGCCAGCCAATCATCGGCATCCAAATAACAAAAATTCAGCAATCCACACGTGCACTAGTACAAAAATCACCCAAGAGACTCATAAGTATGAGATTCACACATTTAATTTCTAAATTTCTACCAAAGCTGGTCAACCAAGTGTTGATCTGAAGGGGTATATATATATATATAGATATACTCCATATTATTATATTATATTATATTATATTATAGTAAGTATGAAACAGAAAGGGTGATTTTCATCAACAATAACAGACCGGATACCCATTACAGAATTCTCACTGTGTGTAAATTGATTTCCTCAGAAAAGAGAATCGAGAAAGATACGAAACAGTAGATTTGCTTGCTAGATAAATGCTACATGACCTTAAATGAATGATTCAGAGTTTAGCGCAACGCATACCTGCAATGTTTTGCATAAGCGTGACCATTCCAGTTTCCTTGAACATCTGAGCAAGCTGAAAATAAGGCCTCCCTGACAGTGATCTATCAGTCCTCCATGAGAGCGGATACCGCTGGGGTCTTACAAGTTCCAAAAATACTGACTTGATAGAGACTCAAGGAAAACGACCCGGTAAAAGCCTACCAATGCCCCTCCCTTTTCATCAGTCTGGACAAATATATTTTATTATACTGTTGTCTGCTGCTAATCCCGCTTCCATCTGACGGTAACATGTTGCTTGCTGACCGCAATATGGGCAAATAAGCAGCAGAAGTCACACGCGCGGCTCCCTCTATCTGTTAAGTGTGAAACGACAGGAGATCAGATAACCTTTGGTTGACACGTGAGGCGAAAAAAAAATTGGAAAGGGACAGGCGGAATGACAAAAATGGGTCTGTTTTGTTAAATAGAACGGATTACTATCTATACATTCATATGTTTTCCATTGTCCTATACAGGGCCGCGGGGGGGAGCGGAGTCTATCCCGGAACCCCGTAGGACGGGCCGCCAACGCCATCGCAGAGCATACATACCATTCACACACACTGACAACTTGGCAGCTCCAGTTCACCTCAGCATGCTCTCGGATTGTGGGGGGAAACCGGGGAGCCCTCAAGTAGAATAATTTTTAACAAAAACAATGCAGGCAAACTTATCGGCCAATTATTATTTAGCACAGACAACAAGAACCAACTATTCTGGCACTAACGAGAATAAGAAAAAAAATATCTGTGATGCTGCTGAACTGACCCCCCAGCACGTGTACAAGGGAGAGTAACAACTGTACTATTACAAATAAATGTATATTTCTGTGTTTCTGCTGAAGCGAGTGTTCAGAAAAGTCAAAAGAGTCAAAAGCGTCAAAACAACAACTTTCACTTGTACAAAGTGAACCTAAAGTATACTTTGTAGTATATCTTGTCATTAATAGATATTTACAGATTCAAAGGAAAAACTGAAAACGATGCAGGACAAACAGCAATTTGCAGATGCTTTGTACTGCATCGCAGGTTCTTACCTTCTGTTGTACCGCCCGGCTTCTTGACAGTCTCTCTTTGAAGAAATAATAATTAGTAATTCACACTAAAATTAATTAAATGAGCTGTTTTGTTGGGGTGAAGCTCAGCCGCACCGCGGACGCCGTACAGCTTTCATGTGACACGAGGTAATTCCCGAGGTGCTCAGAAGGGGGCGCCATTCGCTAAACCATAACCCCAAGACGGAAACTGGTCGCCTTTTCGCTGTTTCCCTATTAATCACGGGGTAATAGAGGGCAAAACGAAGTTAATCAGGGATGCGATGGTAAATATGAAATGCATAGTGTCCCGTTGACCAGTACGTTGTTTAAAATGTTAATACCCTTATTTTGTGCTTAATGTTATAAGAGTACAGTATTTGGTCATACTTGTTAGTAAAGGCCGGTTTGTTTCTGTCAAGTTACCAGTGAAGTTTATAAATACAGCGATCAACAGGCCATTATATGGACTGAATGGGAGATCAGTATAGGTTTTTAAAAAAAAACACTTGAATTGTTGTTAATTCGATATATTACCCGCATGTGTTATCTGTGTATTTATTTGCTAATTTATTTTCGCACATTTATTTTCAGTATATTCATATGTATTTAATGCAACATATTCACATGAAAATAAACATTTTAAAACATAAAAATAAAATTCTTAATGTTTTGTGTTTATTTTGTTGACAAAGTAACTATTTTACCAGTTAAACAATAACAGTAAATCTAATAAAGATAACGTGAACTGCCTTGTACCCTGTTCTTTCTGTAATAGGCTCCCCGGTCACCAAGACCATGTACTGCAAATGGAAGATGGATAGATGGATCATTTCAAAAAGTATATCCTGCACTTAAGCAGGTTTTGTACTCATTGAAACATACTGTGGGTATGGCACTAAATGTTCTGTTAAGATTTTTTTTTACATAAATTGTTTACCCCAGTTAGTCCAAACAGTTTCTTGTAAACAGTATAATAATTTTAGTTTTTTGTTTTAAAAAAGAAATAAAAATAGATTTAATAAATCCTGTGATCAAATAATATCATTATGTGTGGCAAAACAAATGGTGCCAAAATAAATAGAATTATGTGTATGGTGGTGACAGTCACTAAATGAAAAACTCCGCTCTTTCACTCCACATGTTGCCCACGATGTCACAGCCAGTGGCCAGAGCCAAACATGGGAGCTTATGGCACCAGATGCCAAACAGATTTTAAAGAACAGTTAGTGCAAGTCTTGGGACCGCCCGAGGTCCACCTGGGATCGTACTCCATTCATGGCCCTCCTGAATTCCTCTTTTTCTTACACATGTGTCATTCTGCAGTCACCAGTTTGCTGCAGCATGTGCATAGCAGAGCTCTGTTTACACTGTAACTCTGTACATATTTATCATCTTGGTAATTGCAGTTCTGTCCTGCAGAGAATTACTCATTTAAAAAAATCAGTAGTCCCTAAAATGGGCAACTTACATTCACATAAACAGCAGGATTATGACAAGCTTTGTAAACTGGATTTCTATAAAATGACATGCTGCCGGTCCTGCTTTACTTATTAGCTAATTAAGCTTCTTGTTCTGGGAAAAAAAAAAGCTTATTTTAATTGTGTTGTTTGCCCTTTAGTGTAAATGCATTGATTGGATTTTGGAATGTTTGACCTCTGAAAACATTTGTGGTTGTCTGCAGAAATAAGTCGGATACAAAGTATTAAACTGCGTCATTAGGTTATGTTTCTGAAGGCCATCAGAGATACCATGCCTGAGGAAATGTCTGTGCTATCAGCATGCAGCTCGAAAATAATAAAGAAGAATAATTTAACCTTGAGATTTTGAATTTACTTGTTACAGTTCGCTTTGAATTTGATACGTATTGAAGAACTATAGCTAACACAATTTGCTTAATAGATTTTGAACTACTACAGCTAGCACTGAAATTATTTAGCACATTTTGGACTGCTAAAGGTAGCGTTTAATACATTTGGCTAGTTTGGGTTGACAACAAAACAAGAACACAAACTAAGAACACCTTCCAGTGCCACTGAATCAATCTGTCCATATATTGTCCTCTGATTACTTAGTACAATTTTTTCCGTTTTTGTTTTTGGCCATAGTGAAACAGTACTACTATAATTTTTATTCATGTGCTTCAATAACCAATGAAATGTTGGTGCATTCTGCTGTTTTGTTATGATCTGGAACAGATTGTTTTTCTTTCTTGTTCTCTGTGCTCTTGCAACCTGTTGTTTTTTTTTATTTTGTATCTGTTGTACTCAGCTCTGACACATAAAACGACACCTCTATCAAAATAGACACATTTATGTTGATAGGTATTTAAGGTTTATGTTAAACTGGTAAAACGAAGCTTGTACTTGGAAATTAAATGTTTGAAGGGTCATCAGCTCACAGTTCTTTCCCTTACTATATGTAGACGCTATCACGTTATCTGAAGGAAAATCACTGAAGTAGTCTAACAAGAGACACTCATAAGAACATAAGAAATTTACAAATAAGAGGGGGCCACTCGACTCGGAATTAAATTAACATGGTCAGGCATGACCAGACTATGTAGTATCTCACTTTTTCTATTCTTTTCCTGCTTCGGAGGTTTGAGGAATTCCCCCTCACCTATTGTTGTTTATGATGTACTTTGACATTTTAGTCCCAGTTAGGACCATCCACCCCATGAATAACAGCATCTCGACGACGACGGAAAATCTTTGCTTATTTATTCATTTGTTTTATCGCAGTCACATCGAGGGATGGTGTTAATTGCTTCATTCAGTTCACTTGCGTGCCATCTATTTTTTTTTTTCATGGCAGAAGATAATCTCTGAGTACTCCGCATCTTCGGAGTATCACCAAATACAATAATTAAAATTCGTAATTTATCAAATGTGAAGTATTTTCGAGACTTCATTAAAAAATTTCTTAAAAACTGAAAACAACAAGGAAGTTCCAGGAAGGTAATGATGAAATGGTGATGTAACTGTAACTAATATCCCATACATTCAGCATGTGTGCCCCTTTTCTCTCTCTCTCTAGAAATATTTTCTGCTTATGTTGTATGTTCAGACCTTAACAAAAGGCGAGCCTACAGTTGCCCAAACACAGTGTGATGTTACTATTGCTGACAGACAGCTTGCAGTATCTCCACTGTGTAGTTTGCTTTTTTTTCCTTTTTCTCTGTAACTGTGATTTAAAATGAATAATTTGTTACACTTCAATATATGGTATTTAGAAAATTATGTCATTGAAAATGTTAATTTTCTGTGTTGGTGTTGCTGCTTCTTGAGCCACAAATCATGTTCTCTGACACTCCGCAATCGTTGTTTTTCTGATCTGTGATATGCAGCAAACACATTGCATGCCTTCTGTTATACTCAGTAAACACGCTGCATGTGTTCTCTCACACCCAGTAAGCAGAGTACTGCTGTTCTCATACTCAGAAAACACACTGCTTGTATCCTCTTACACTCAGTAAAAACACTACATGCCTTCTGTTATACTCAGTAAACACGCTGCATGTGTTCTCTTACACTCAGTAAGTAACCTGCATGTGTTCCGTTATGTTCAGTAAACACACTGCTTATGTTCTGTTAAACTGTCAGTGCAGTGCTGCTGTTCTCCTACTCAGTAAACACACTGCATGTGTTCTCTTAAACTCAGTAAGCACATTGTTGCTGTTCTGTCATACTCAATGATACTCTTAATAAAAAGTGATAATTTTCATAGAAAAATGTGCTAACTGAGTTGCCTGTGTTATCTTATACTCCGTAAGCACAGTTCTTTCCTTCTCATACTTCTCATAACGTGTTTGATCTCTTGTACTCAGTAAACAAATACTCTTGGTCTGTGATATTAGGTGAACACAAGGCTAGGCTTGCAGTCTCTTGTACTCAATAAACATAGTGATCTTATACTCAGTAAGCATACCAACCATGTTCTTTAATATTCCATAAACCAAATATCAGTCAACTTTGAATTACATTAGTGCACATGGAGAGAAAAAATATGAATAAGTGAAATGCAGTGATTCAATTCTTGTGAAAAAAAGTGCAATAATTTTAGGTGACTTGTAGTGAATGGTGATGCCAAGAGTTCAATTAAAAAGAAAAGTGGTACCAGAAAGGTCCAGTTTGGTTCTGCCAGTAGAAAAAGGCTGAACTCCCCAGACAGAACTTGTAAAGTGAAACACACTGCCTGTCTGACGGGGTCTTTCCTTTGGTAAGCGATTTACACCTGACACACTGCTTGGGACCTTGAATTCCCCAATCAGCAATCTCGGTGTTGGAGGGTCATGAGAAATCACTGACATTATTTTTATTTTTTTTTTTTAAAAAACAATTTTTAAAAAATATGACATACTTCCCATTCCACAGACCTCACAGAACTGTCTAGTTTGATTGACGTCGCTATTCGTTACAGACATTTTATTTCTCCTCAGCATATTTCACAATTCTTTTAACTGACTTTTTTTTTTATTATTTTTTTTTTTTCCACCACTGCAGTTATTTTCAGAAACAAGCACACGGACGCCGAGACTGGAGACACTGTAACAACAATAGAGATGTGGGAGAGGTATCGTGTGTTTCGCTTGTTGGGCTTCTCTCAATCTGCGCAAACAGGCCTCCTTGGACCAATTAAAAGGAGGCGGGAGAGGAGTCAGCTGTTCCCTCGGAGACGCTGAACTTCACCAGGTTCTCCGTCTCCATTACCGCCGCGGTCATGAGGATTGCATCAGGTCACGCATCTTCGCAACTCCCCTGAACCGACTCGCGCATACTGCTGCGTCCCCAAAAGTGCCCCCCCCCCCCCAAGACTTTTTTTTTTCTTTACCTGCAAGGCCTGCACAACATCCATGACAGCAGCCACCGTGGCGGCAGTTTGGGCTACAGAGGAAAGGGGCTTCTGCCAAAACAAACCCGTTTTTAAACCAGATTGACAAAGAGATGCTGGGAGTGGCGGCACTGGTGCAGGTGGTGGCG
>JAODJU010000038.1:17817344-17828966 GCA_026776725.1 Gnathonemus echidnorhynchus | reverse complement strand
CCCCCCCCATATACACACACACCACCCTCCCCACACCCTCCACCCCCAGTCCAGCCATGTGAAATAAAATAGCAACAAGAATGAAGTAATGAAGTATACACAACAAGTGTGATCTTATACAATTGCCTGTGTGTACTCTTTGTTTACTTTGCTTGGTAGTATATTATTTTATGTAAGTTTATAAAATAGTAACTGGGCTATTAGTGAAGTTCTGGCAGCCTGAGGCCTTGACAACGAAGGGGCATCCCATCAGCGGGGGACACTGCATCACAACCGGTGTCTCAGCATAGGGCTGCAGCGGCCCTAAGTCAGAATCAGGATCAGGTTTATTGTACGAGTGTATTCACACACACAGGGAATTTGTCTCCGGCTGTCTGTGGCTGTTAAGCATACAGTAGATACATAGACAACGTTCACATTCACTTCAGTTGTTAATATAGATTGTGGATGAAAAACGTACAAGAAGTCATGTAAGGGTTTGTCAGTTCAAGTCGGTGTGAGGTTAAAAAATATGGATGGATGGATGGATGGCATAATAAACCAAGTCACTTAGGGAAGATGAGAGTGGAGTTACTCAGTTTGACTGGATCTTGGTGGGATGACGCAGCCAAAAGCCACAGCGAACCCACAGCAAACCCTGTTTGATGGGTAGAGGCAGGAGGTCACAGCCTTAATGAGGTTCTTGGTTAAAAGGTAACTTTTGATTAATTACCGGATCGACTTTGTGTTTAAAGTCCAAGAAGCAAAGTGTCTGTTAGCTGTGCTTGTGACCCACTTCTGCGTCCAGAAGTTTTCAAGCATTCAGTACTTTGCGTTAATAGGAAAATATATGTGACACTGATGACACTGATGACATTCTCCAAGCTGGGGTGATGTTTCCCTCCATGCTGTTTGCAAAGCTGCCCTGTTCGCGATCTCGACACAGTTTGACATGTACAGTCATGGAGGGCAGAACTTCAGGAGCACCACTAAGAACGCAGCGATGAACAGTCATAAAAATTACCTAATTAATGTCATTACCTAATTTAATGCAAACCGATACAACTTTCTTAGTTAAAACTTGAAAACTTATATATATATATATATATATATATATATACACACATACATCATACATATATGCACCTATATTTCTTAAATATATCTGAGTTCAGACAACTGAATATGAGTTCATGCCTCCTTTGTTCAGATGTGTTCTGCGGTCTATGTTCCCAGTGCATCTTCCTCCTTACACTGTTCCTGCCATGAAATTCCAAACAAACACACAGAGACATATTACTGTTGACACCTAGCGATGGACCAGCACCACTTAACACTGCGTCGGCCCGCTCATGCCATGTGTTTGCCAGGATTAGCTTGGAATCACTGAAATCCTAATTGGATAAACTGTTATTGAAGATTGTATGAGTGGGTCAACAGATGTTCCTGTATGTTATTGTTCTAAGTACTAGGAAAACTTGGTCTAAGGTTTAATTGAAAATCTCAACTATGTATTATAATCTGTAATCAAGAAAGTAGTCACTAGACTGTATTAGATTTTGATTCACTGATTTGGAAGGATCTTAACCTTTAAATTCCATTGATTTTTTTTTTTACTGAGTGAGCTGATGTCTTCCTAGCTTGTGACTGGTCATTATATTGGTGTTAATCTAACAGGCTTTTTTTCATAAAAATGTGTTCCACAACTGGGACAAATGTACCAATTTGTAATGCCATGGCAGAATTCCCAGCATTGCCACAGACTAAAGTTTACGTTGTATCACACTTAAACTCCTGCGGCTGGCTGCATATTGATGGATATTTGATAGCTGTGGATCAAAGCTTACATTTTGAATTTTACGGGAACACTTAATTATCAGCGCACACTTGCACTTAATTTTAAACCGTGTGGGTTCAAGGAAAAGCGTCAGAAAGGTAATGGGTATTAAGAGATTAATTTTTCCTTTGGCCATTTGCGATTTGTAACGGCACAGAATCTGAAAGCGAGCGTCAAATGTGGGCAGTAACTTTGGGTAGCAACAGGGAAATAGTGCAGCTAACTGTCATAGTCGGCTTCTGTTATTGACAGTTAATTCTTCAAATGGAACTCGAGACTGAGAAAAAGTAGGCAATGCTTAGTTTTGCCATGAGCTAAATTAATACAAAAGTTGCACCCCCCTATCCGTGACCGTTCCAAACCCGTTATACCATGTCAGTTGTGTACTGTAACCCTATTGTCAGTGACCCATTTTACAGAAACCTGTATCACTCTTGAAGAAGTGTGATTCCTCAAATTCAGCTTCTAAGCTCTAACCTTCTCCCAGCCATGTTGCTTACTATTTCCTGTTGTATCATTAATCAGAAACTGAGGGTGTCCATCAAAATTTGAATATCTGAGGGTGAGAAGTAGAAAAAAATATTGCTTTTGACAGCCACGTCGTCACTGATTCAGCAGTGTTATCCTTCTGGTATTATACAGTCTTATTTAGATGGAGATGATAATTTTACTTTTCCACGGTATGCTCTCCTATTACAGAACAAGATGAAAAAAAATGTACCGTAACTTGCTAAAGCTCAAATTTACAGCAGCCGAGTACAATGTTAAAGTTCCTGTTGTTCTTTTAAAAATCAGCATTTAAAACAAACAAACAAAAAAAATCACCAATCGACAATGCGTACTATTGCGAGTGTATATCCCATTCTTGCGAACCCCCTAAAACAAATTCAAACGTCAGCGCCATAAGGATGATCAAACGCTTCCCAGCGCAAACTTTTTCCATGCTGCTTTACACTCGGGATATTTACATGAAACACGTGGCTAGAAAGCGGTAAAATAAAACCACTGGGACTCGACGGCCGTTGCCAGTCAGCCAATCAAACATTACTATCCAGCCAATAGAGTGGCGACAGGCTCACTACAACCAGCGAATCTGCTTTCAGGTTTAACATCTGATGCAACAGGGCTGCAATAGCTGTCACGCACTTTCTGTGTGTATTATTGTATCCTTCCTCGTCGTGGGAAATTAAATAGTCCGTGTTAAACTACAAAATATCTGAGTTAAGGGTGAAATATTCCAGAAAATACTTTAATATTGCAGTCGCATTACCGGTTTCCTATTTATTTTACCCCGCAAATCATCCGTATCAGGTCGGATTTCTCAGAAACAACTTTGCCATTCGCATCTGATAATATCATTTTATATCTTTTAGCATCACAACGGCACATAATACGTTAAATGAATTTGTTATAAGGACCTAATTTATATTCAACGCACCAAGAAATCCCCTGTCAAATCGAATAAGCTTTGAGCGGACGCAGGGCAGCGGAGGGATCTTTACCTTGTCAGAGTGACGTAGCTGGTTGCTGGGTGTTGGTGAAGAGATACTTTGATTCAATGAACTTTGGGTCCTTAAATTAATGCAACAAAGCATCTGCGCTTCTTCATTACTGTCCGGGATTTTCCTTGGAAAACATGGCTTTTTAAATTTTGAGGACCCTCAACTCGAAACACCGTGCTTTGCATTTGCAACGCACCCTAAAACAAGAACATTTTTAGCAAGAATGGAGTAAGTTTAATTTCTTATTAATTTCTGTTGCCATAGAAAGTTTATTACCCGTCATGTGTTTTCTCCTAACTGTTTAGATAATATGAAGTGCTCTTACTTTTGGAAGTAGTTATGCCATGTTGAGGTTATAGTTTATCTTGAGAATGCTGTTCATGATAGTTGTGGTGGTAAAAGTTTTTCTTTAACGCGTATGTTGTTTCTCTTTTTTATTCAAAGTGTCAACTTTGAAAACTTTCTTATTTAATATAAACATGTTTTTCAGCAATAATACATTAATCTTGCAGTGTCGTATTTGTAATATTAACTCTAGTTACTAGCGTGCTGTCGTTGTCAGGTTACTTGTAGCGGTGTTGTTTATCTGTCTGGTTTTGTGGTTACCGTTATGCACGTAAATCAGACGAACTCGTCTGGCAAAGTGTAAAGTTTTATCAACGCACTCTTATCGGTTTCACTGAGCTTGGCGCATTTTCTCCGCCTTTAACGCAAGTGACATCGAATTAGAATGGTTAGATTTGGTTTTAATGGAAACAGAAGCGTGGAAAAGAGCTATCCGAGTTGCTGCGCTTTTCTTCTCCGGCGCGTGAGTTCTGCATTACGTCATGTACAGTCGTCCTCGTGTCGGGAACGTTTCAGGACCGCGTTCAGCCTGTGTTTACCGATCTCGACCACATGGAGAGATGCTGTAACCTGCACTTTTTCTTGTATGATGTATATATAACTTGTATTTTATAGGTTTCTTTTGCGCTGATTTATTTATTCTCTGATCTTATTCAAGTTAATTACAATGTTTTGTGCTTATTAATGTATTTATTTCTTGTATGCTTTGTATTAAAGATTATTAGGATCCTTGTAGTATTTCCCCCCCTGCCATGTATGATAGTATTTTGGAGAGTATTTGGAGAAATTTTTTTTTTTTTTTTTTTCGGACCAGTAGGCCTATTTATTAATAATTTGTAATTCCATTGTTTTCTGTATTTTGGTAGTGATGCTTTAAAATTAATATTTTCTCTGCTTAGTGGCTATCGTAGTTGTATAACGTGATTTTGCTACTTTTTAGATCCTCCAGTCATTTTGGTTTAAAATTCATGTTTGAAACCATTTCCTTTTTACATCGTTCGTAGTTCCACACTTTTTTTTTCATTTTCTGCGCTCTTACGGAGCCGATTTCCTCAGTGTTGCAACATGCTTGGTTGCTTGCGGAAATTCATGAAATTAAAACATGCTGCACAGTGTATCTTTGTATAATGCGCATATGTTGCATCCATAAATAATTATAATTGTATTATTATTATTATTATTATTAGTAGTAGTAGTAGTAGTAGAATTTATTTGTTTATTTTATTTTTTATTTTTTTTTGCTCAAACTTTTCAGTGTGAAGTTTTAATCTTTTGGCTGACATGACAGTTGTGAAAGCTGCTTTTATACTTTGTCTCCTCTTCTTCTGCATATGTGTATACTCTAAAGGTTCTGCCCAGGTGTTGTTCAGGGCTCCTAGCTCTGTGACATTTTTTTGTGTGCACCCGTATTTCTGTCCTCCCCCTCCCCTTATCAGTGTAACCCTTGGTCTGAGTGTCAGGCATCTCATTGGTGCATATTCTGTTATGTGTACGCCCAGTATACCTTTACTTCCTGTAAACGGATCTCACATGCCGTATTGGGGTTTGTGACTCATGTTTAAAAGCCATTCATTGCATGCGCATGTTGGTCATCCGAGAGGTTTGTCTGTTGATTGCTTTACACATGCTAGGTTTTTTTGCATAGGAGTGTGTATACTATTATCATTATTATTCAAAAGCTGCATGATATTTCTTCACACTCAAACTCATATTATCTGACACCTGGGGGATGTGAATCTCATCCATTATATTTACTGTGAATTTATCAGTGACTTTGGGATCAATATTGATGATTGTTAGTTTTGTTCTCTTGTCCTCAGTTTTCTGAATGTGTGTTAATTTCATGACCTGCATTCTGGATTATGATTTAAAAAAACGCTACTAAATACTAAAGTGGGAAAAGTAAAATAATAATAATAATAAAAAAAGAACTATTACTCCACAGCTGGACTTGAACGGTTTTTTTGACCTGTGCGCAATATTTTAGCTAATGATACACATTAATCCTACATGACAATAGTTGGATATTTAAAAAAAACTCTGTAATTAAATAACTGCTCTAATTTTTAAAAAAGAGCAGTACAGTTTACTTAAAAAAAAAAAAAAAAATCTCTACTTGTTTTTTAAAATTATTTTTAATAGTAGCTAATTTATTTTGAAGGCACCCCAACCTGTTGCATCTATGTCTGACCTTCCTTGACGTGTCATAGAGATGGTCTACTGGATTAATGCCTTTTTGTCTTTCCGACATATTTGAATGGGCTGACGTTGTGATCGATGTCACTGATCGTGCGTTTCCGGCAGGTCTCACCATGCCCACCCAGCTCGGTCCCTCGTGTCTCATCTCAGGAACTCTCAAGCGTTGTGCACGTTCGGCCTTTTGAATCGAAGCGGACGGAATGATGGCGACATCGGTTCCTCTCTGGAAGACTCTCCTCGTCTGCCCGGTGGACCCCCTCGATCTCTCTCCCCCACAGGCTAACCACAGCCAATTGCAGGGGAGGAGGGGGGAGGAGCCAGAGGAGAGCCAGCGCTTAAGTGGTAAGTTGCGGTGAAGACGCCTTTTTATTTTTCCCCTGTTCCAGGTGAGAACCGCACTGCAGCACACTCAATATCCTCGTACAGTGAGTAGGACTAATCGAATGTCGTTTAATTTTTTTTTTTTAGTTTTTTTTTTTTTTTTAATCTTTTTTTGGTGATGCCTTTTGTGCTGGTATTTATATTTCTCTCTGCAGGTTTGTTTGTATGCTGTAGTAGTGTAATGCATGATGGCTACTTCTTGAACTTCCTCGTCAATAGCTATGGCACTGGTTTCGATTTTTATGTGTTTGGTTTGGGCCAAATTCTGGAATGGACAAGTCGAATATCATGCAGCTTTGGTGAAATTAAATGCGAATGCCGTTAAATATTTTCAGCATAGCGATTCCGATTTTATTTTATTTTTTTTAAAAATATTTTTTCTTATTTCCATAGGCGATGGTCTCACAGACTGGATGACGGAAGAAGTTGATTTTTCCTCTTACCTCCCTACCCCTCACTCCTCTCCCTCTCCCAATTCCTCCCTTCCCCCTTCGCCCCTTCAGCATGACATCCAGGTGCCGTCTGATTTGGAGGTCATGACCTCTCTACTGCAGGAGGAACTAGCTCAGTTGGAGGATTACTTCCTGTCGGACTCAATCCCCGAAAAAGTAGGAAAATTGGGAAAATGTGACAAAATTCCTTCAGTAGTGGGCCCCCAATCATACTACCAGTTGCCCTATGCTTCGTACAATTCTAGCCAATCAGAATCCAGCCCACTTCTTGTTACCCTGGCAACTGGGGAGCTAGACCTGCTGAGCTTTTGCGGCGGCCCCATTGGCCGACCCAAAACCCCTAGACATGCCCCTTACAACTGCAGTCGCCCTATTAGCAATGGTCGTAAGAGAGTTTCTGATGGTATGAGGGCAGGGGAGGGAATAGAGAATAGTATCTGGAGTTCCAAAGGAAATAACTCAGGTAGCCAAGAGGTGACCATTAATGGGAACTACTGCTGTGTTGAGGGTGACAAATTTGGGAAAGGATATTGTGTTGGTGGTGCGGTTGACATCAGAAAATGCACCCTATTGCCAAAAGAGGAAAAAAGTTGTTTCATGGAAAGTACTACTAATGGTGAGAAGATGTTTGGAGGGTATGGTTTTAGTGGGCCACTGGATGTCCCACACAAGAAAGAAGACCAGTTGATGTATGGTGCAAAGGAGGTTAGCGGTAGCGATGACAGCATGGAAATGGAGACGTTTCATGAGAGCAAAAGTTGTGATGTGGCGAAAGCTATCCCTTGGAAGACCGAGACAGGTGAGGGTTGCTTTCTTCATGCCACGGCGGACGCCTACCACAGCTTTCTGGGTGTGGTAGATGAGTCTATGAGGGCAGGGGTTGTGGAGGTAGGGCACCGGCACGGTGGGTTCCATGCTGGTTTCCTGGAAGACCAAAGCTCCAAGTGCCACGGCGAAGGTCTTGAGCTGGGGTCTTCTGCTGGCCTGCCATCACAAGGACTCAAGGACGATCCTGGTACCGTCAAGCCAGAGCATGACACTGCCCCGCTGGAAGTCCAAAATGGCGAGCGCAAGCAGAAGAAGAGAGACCAGAATAAGACTGCAGCTCACAGGTGAGAAATGGACTTTAAAACCTCCAGAGGGGTGTTGAAGATACAGGACGTCGAAATTTTTGACAGCAAGAAAAGTTTGTAGAAGTTATTTTTTAAGTTTAACAGTGAATCATGTTGGATGCATATTTTAGGAATGGGGGGCCTATCTGCAGAATTTTGAACGCTTCTTTTGTCTTGCTGTACTTGCTGTTGCCTTGCTGACCATTTTGGTGCCTGCTGATATCTTCAGGTATCGCCAACGGAAGAGGGCCGAGCTGGACTCCCTGGAGGAGCAGCTGCATGGGCTGGAAGGGCGGAACCGTGAGCTCCGGGACAAGGCGGAATCTGTCGAGAGAGAGATCCAGTATGTCAAGGACCTTCTTATCGAGGTCTACAAGGCCCGCAGCCAGCGGCTCAAGCAGGATACCAGCGCCTAACCTGGGCCAAGGCTCCTCCATAATGGTTTTGAAGGCAACAGCAGATGGAAAAGTAGTGGGAAATGAGGTCGGAAGGCGGTGATATAATGTAGTGTTTGTGTTTTTTTTTTTGTTTTTTTTTTTCCTTTTTTCCTCTTTGGCTTATGGCTATGAAATCGAGAGGCAACCAGCTATGTACTTCCTACTTTTGCACTGTGTACAATGTGCTGATTTACATTGTAAAAGCAGGAGCCGATAATGCCCACCAGCACTGTGAAGCTGTGATGTTTTAGAATACCACAATGTTAGCACATCTCTTCCGATCGGGTGGTAATCAACCAAGACAAGATCTCATCTAGCACATGTATGAAAGGCGTTGCATGTAACCTTCTCATGCAGCGTTGCATGCTGGCTTTTAGCCCAGCATGCCTTGAATTGGCTGGATTGTGTCTGCTTTGTGTCTCATATTTTTACTATTATTATTATTTTAATTTTTATTTCTTCTGTGAAACTATATTTGTTGGGGGCTGAGTAACTTTGGGTGTTGTCTGTTGGGTTGGTGTGGGCATCGGTGACTGGCACGCAGGTGCATCGCGCCCAGTGCATGCCCAGTGCGAGTGTGCATCGCACACTTGCCGGTCCAGTAACTCTCATGAAACAGGTGGGGATGTTTTGCCACAGGCCTCAGCTCCGTCCACGTCAAAGCAGTGTCCTCTCTCGGGTAGTGCTGGGATACCCCCTCTACACCTAACCATCGGTGCAAGGACGTTTCAAAGTTACTCACTCACCCCCCAACTATTTTCCGGGGGGGGGGGGGCGGGCCCATGTCTGTAATGCATGTCTGAAAGAATAAAAGCGCATGCTAGTCCGTTACTCAAGAGTGAATGTTAGAGAACATAAGTGTCCATCTCTGCATCTCTGCATGGCTTATCATACACAACTTTATAACTGAATGTTTCTATGAGTGACGCTTGCTACTGTGCACAAGTAGAACAGCTCATGACAATTAGCCTTAGATTGCTCCCTCTCTAAGACAATTTATATCTGTCATTTACCAGGATAGCTTCCTTTCACAGTGACCCTCCCCCACCCACTATTTAACCCTCAGTTTGATTGCTATATCTGCGAAAACAATCACAGTTAATACTTTTATACAGATATTGTGCTCTGATTAGTATGACTTTTAAAATTGTATTTTGAGGGGAGATTTTTTAGGTGTTATACCAAGTCACTGTTTTTATATTTTTTCACTAGAATATGTATGATAGCTTGTGATGTTGGCATTTGGATTTTTTGCTTCTAAAGATGCAGTGTCCTCACTCATACGTTTTGATCAGACTTTTAAATTGGCGCTAAAATATATTACGTGCCTTTTTTTTTGACTTGCACTTTTATTCGGTGCTAATGCATATAGAATTATAATGCTGAACGTATTTATTTCAAACAGCATACTGATGAAACTGGACTGTGTAATAAAAGCAGAACATAAAGTCCCAGTGTAAATTTAGCTGGGAGAAGATCCACATCAGTGTAACCGCTTATGTTTTAGTTTCTTTTACCAAAGGTGAATTAATTTTGAAGATGGGAGATTTTCTCAATGACACCTGTAACGCTGTTTATACACGTGTGAAATGTAAGTTAAAAATAAATGTGAAATAAAGATGATTCAATGAAGTAGCGGGTTAAATCTGTATGCCAGAAAAAAAATGGTTGAGTGTGACCCGAAAAGTATGGTAAGATCGGTCAATTTTTTTTTTCTTCAGAAAAAACCGAGTAGGACACTGTATCCATTCGTGAATGCTTTGACACATCTTGGCGATGCACAATCATCTGTTTTAAAATGGCTAATATGCAACGCAATTTTATGTCATTTTGTGATATCCTTGAATCTGAGTGTTCTAATATTTGAGCTGTGTGTTTTGTTTTATATAGCAGGACGTAGGTGTAAAATACATTGAGCTGTCCACTTTCATATAAAATAATTCAATGTATCGTCTCCAGGTATCTACTTCGTGTAAGATGTCATTTCTTTAATTCAAATAAAGTGGCTTGTGTCAGCGATAACGACTTAAGTTATTGGGCTGGATATTGTCAAGATGTCGGAGGAATATTAAGCACATCCAAAGACCAGACGTTACTAAACTCGTTTCCCAAAATTTTTACTAAACTATATGGCACGAATAAAAATGCATGACTTTTAAATCGTACTATTTTAGAAAATCGAATTTAGCCAGATAAGGATTTATATCCCACAGCCTGTATAGTCGGCGCCTGCTGTCCGCCTGTTTTAAAACGTTTTCACTTGCTGCAGTCCGTTTTGTGATAAGCTCCGTCGTGGCCAATCAAGCCTCCCTTTCCCCTTATTGCAATTTATAAGAAATGCCCGAACAGAAAATATACTGCTTTGCAAATGCAGTACATTTAAAATAAACGCATCTGTATGATATGAGTTTCTTTGCATTGCGCAGCAATGGAACCTGAAACGTTTAATGTCTTCTGCCCATTTTATATACAACCTTTTAAATGTTAGTAATTATTCCGGAAAAATAGAAAAAAAATCATGGCAACCCTTGTCAGTTTGGGTAGTTTGTAGCTAGTAAATCTGCGAAACTGGATTTTTATATATATACATATATATATATATATATATAAAACAAAAAAAGCAAAGAAAAACAATAATACCACCGAAAGCAACACCAGCAGCAAAACAAAGGTGCGGGAAATTTATGTACCTTTTTATGGGTTAATACGTTTTAAGACATTTTTTGGAAAAAAATCTAAACACTAGGCTAAGTAACTGTTAAAACAGTAAATATTAAAGCGTTATCCGCAGCATCATCAGTTTTTTCAAACTGGTACTGATTCTGTGCATGTTGTTACATTTATAGGTGTTCATTGACACTGATATTTTGTTCACCCGAGAACAAGGGGAAAATAAATTAAAAAAAATAATAATAACATGGCTGCCAAGGGAAAGGGACTTCACAGACAAACCAATATTTATCTAAAATGAAAACAAAACCTGAAAAAGGTTTTAAAACACTTTGTATTACTGAAAATCGTCGAATGTATGTGTGCTATTTTTTTTTTAAATAAAACGGCAAAATTTATATTACGTTTACAAGTTTTTGTCATCAATTAATTTACTTGCGCTAGAACCGAATAAAATGAATCATTATTGTCGGGAGAACCTGACATGACTCCAAAAAACTACAGGCTAAAAACTTAATCTGTAATGACTAAACAAGTGTAACTGAAATGGTGGCAACCACTGCTTGGATGTGAAATTTAACAATACCCACCCCCCCCCCGCCCCTTCTGGCTCAGAACTATTTATATACAGTACGTGTTAGATTGGGCATCTGCTTATTTCCTGTTTCGCTCTACAGACCAACAAGAACTTCTTCTTTTGTTAACATT
>JAODJU010000038.1:17791351-17806312 GCA_026776725.1 Gnathonemus echidnorhynchus | reverse complement strand
GGGGACCGGAGTATCTGGAGGAAACCTCACAATGACACGGGGAGAACATGCAAACTCCACACACATGGAGCCATGGGGCAGACCCTGGTCCTAGAGGTGACATCACACAAGTATATTTAATTACTATAAACCACTGCAATCAAAACCAGAGCTGTAAAGTTCAGATTCCGGAAGTACAAATCCATACCAAGATTTTGTTTCAACCAACTATTTCAGCACTCAGAGAATGTGACTCTTTATACTGAACTGGTTGGTTGAAACAAAATCTTGGTATGGATTTGTACTTCCGGAATCTGAACTAAACACCTGTGATCAGGACCTACTTTATGTTTGAGAGCCTTGATGAGTATTTGCTGCTTATCCCTTATCATCTGCAGGCTCTATCATTTATCATCCGCATGCTGAGACAGACTCACCTCCTTTATTGGCATTACACAGTTCAACTGCATTTTGTATAATGAATGTATAATGAGAAAATTGTGTGATTAAAATTTGATGGCAACATGATTAATGTTTTGGTTACAAAGACTTTGTGACATTACAGTTAACCCACTAGGATATGTTCACACATGTGAGATGGTAATAGGATTGTCACTTTATGCTCCAGACGTGTGTAGATGCACTGTACCATGCAGTCTGGGCTCATGCTTTCGGGCCACTTGACTGGGTCTCGGATGATTAGCTGCACCAGCTGGAAGATGGAGTTTGTGTAGAAAGGCGGCGCCCCCGTGTGGAGCTCGTACAGAATGCAGCCGAGCGACCACAGGTCGGCCGTGTGGTCGTAGGGCTTCTCCTCCACCAGCTCTGGAGACATGTAGAGGGGCGTGCCTTTGATGGAGGTCAGCACCAGGGTGGACATGCTCATTGCACGGGCAAAACTACGAAGGCAAGGTGAGCACATGTTAGCACAGTCAGGCAACGTCTCTTCATGAACTTTGGGGTACATAAACAATAACACACACCCAATTTAGAATTTCAAAAGGCTCCTCGGAAAGTTTGTGCACTAACTACAACAAAAATGGAAACACTTAATGTTTACATACAGACAAAAGCTAAACAGCAGTTATAATGATCTTCTCGAAGAGGAAAAACACAGTTCAAGCCACTAGAGGAGGCGGGACCAAGACTTTTGACTGGTTGGTCCCACCTCCCTTAGTTGCTTGGACCCACCAATGTGATTGGTTCTCTCTCTGAACCAATCATTTTTTGTTCTGTCCTATGAACAGTTTTTGTTTAAGTAAAACTCCCATGAGCACAGTTCAATGCCATGTAAACCAGGCGCCATCATGTGCCGAACGCCAGCATTCCCTCGTCATCCTCACAAACGCAAACATACACACACCCAAAATCACAGAGCTTGACCCGGCCTCCTTTTCCCAGAAGGATATTCTGCGGTTTCATGTCTCGATGAAGTATCCGATGAGAATGCAGATAGTACAAAGCTGAGACCAGCTGGCAAGCAATGACTCGAACCTAGAGGAAATAAATCAAATTGTCATTTATCCACTTTACTTTCATAAGCCAAAAGTAACAAGTTTATTAACAAGACTGATTATTAGATAATGTTTAACCAACTGCCTTAAGACCTTACTAGGGTAAATGTTTACCTCTTTCAGTTTCACCAGTAACAGGATACTAAACTGTATCAGTTCCACTTTAAAAGATTACTTTAAATCACTACAATGACTTCTGATCCCCATTTTTCTGTTCTCCACCCTAAGCCCAATGTTAGTGATTACATCCGATAAACAGAACAGGGAAAATTTAATTTCTTAGTAATTTCTAAAGTTCACTCTTTTAAGGCTGAGTAACGGTGAGTGCAGGGACGTCACAGCCTACCTGGCTCTCCGGCAAACTGCCATCGTCCTCCAAAATTTGGAACATCTCCCCCTCTGCGTGCTCTGTGACTACGACGACCTGTCATGGATGCACTCAGTAAGGCTTTGAGCGGCTGACATGTTATCATAGTCAAAAATGTTACGTCTGCTTGGATCTTTTCGCAAATAAAATACAACGATAAACCAGGAAAAGCATGAAATGACCTAACATCAATCACAGGCCTTGCTTGATAAAATAAGGTATCTAGCAGAAACACAGAGGATATTTACATTTAATTTATTTAGCAGATGCTTTTGTCCAAAGTAACATATGGGGCAGTGGTGGCTTAATGGGTAGGGACGCGCACTTGTAATTGAAAGATTGCAGGTTCGAATCCCCGACTAGCAAGGCACCACTGAGGTACCCTGAGCAAGGTACCGCCCCCAAGCACTGCTCCCCGGGCGCTGAATTAGCCGCCCCCTGCTATGTCACATATGGGTTCAATGCAGAGAACACATTTCATTGTTGTGTGTCAACAATAATCTCTGAATTCTATTTTTTTAGGAGAAGGCAGGGAACTTTCTCAAGGATCCAACAGTGAAACCACTTCACCAACCCTGGGATTTGAACTGGCAATATTTTAAACACAAGCAAAGGATCCTGACCCACTGAGTCACACATCAATCCCAATTCTGGCACTGGGAGTATCACGGCCTCGACTCCCCTCTCACCTCCCGCTCTGTCTCAAAGCTGTCGAGTAGCAGGATCACATTAGGGTGTTTCAGGTCCCGCATGATGTCAATCTCTCTTTTCAGACTGCGCAGCTCCTTCTCCGACCGGCCCACCTTAGGAATGAACTTCAGCGCTACAACCTTAACATAAAAATTATCCAGTAGGTTTCTTAAAATGATATATTTATAATTAGACATTAAACATTTTGAAATGTTTTAGTGTAGACTGTAGAATCAATAATGAAACATCCATTTAATAAGAAACAAAGTTTATTTCACATCGAACAGGACCCATATACTTACATTTGTTTGTTTATTTGTTTGTTTATTTGGCAAAAGCTGTCACCCAAAGTTACACATGACTGTGAAAGCAGGGTCAACCGGTCCCTGAACAAACCGGGGATAAAGGGTCGAACTCAGGGGCTCAACACTGGGATCGCTGCTGACCGCAGGATTTGAGCCGCTGACCAATAGTGTGGGACAGAATTTGATATTGGGGGGGACACAACTTAATTATTTAAATACAAAGGTCCTTTATCGGAGGGATGAATTAAGCAAAAATAATAATATTAATAATAAATATTACTGGGTACCCATTCCTACGGACCTGCCAGTTATCATCTGGTCATGGATACAGTCCTAACTCATAGAGCCACTCACTTCTGAAGTAACACACTTCTTAAGCAAGTAATAATACAGCCATCTAATAACCACTTATCCGGGACGGGGTGCACATACGCAATTAATAAATTAAGATATATCAATTACTGCATATCTATCCACTGATAATCCATAAAATAACAACAAATGATGCATAAAAATACTTACTTGCCCGCTGAACTTTTTTCGTCCTTTGTAGACACGCCCAAAAGAGCCCTCCCCTATCATTTCCAGTACGTGGTACGACTCCATGTTTTTAATAAAGAATCTTTAGATTTGCGCTTTTTTTCTGTTCACCAACTCAAGATTGACGGTAATTTTCTATAAACCGAATTCAAATCATCACCCACTATCATTACTATTCCGCTTTATTCACTCGGACATCTAATACCATCAACAAGTTAAATACTAAAAAACTACATCAAATTAAACATTTTTCCTGGAGCGTTACCAATGACTCCTTGTTTTTACATGCTACATGGCAAGTAACTGCCTAGTCAGGCTTACTGTAAACGCGATATCTGTCAAGTGCTCCAGTACATTGTGTTGCTGAAAAGACACAAAATTGAGAGGAAAAATGAAATTTAAAACAACAAAGCGTTCGAAAGTCGTTAATTAACCATCATACCACTTTTCACATTAGTTGCACAATTAGCTCTAACTAATACAGTCTACGTAAGTATAGCTAAATAGTTCGCAACTGTTTTTGAATAACAGTAAACAAATGGAACCTAGCAACTGAACTACTGAGAAGAAGCCTTTCAAGAATTTAAACACAGTAGAGCATAAGCTACTAATTTCTTAAATAAGTATAAATAAAACTTAACATATAAAAGTTTTTAATGTTCTAAATGACATGCATTTAATTAATATGATTAGATTATGAGTTATTGTTAAATAAAATTATTCAGGCAATATATACGACAGCTACAGTCAACGCATTTCCTTGAAGGACCCTAACATAGCAACTAACTACGCGTCCTAGCAACACTGGTATTCCTTATACCTTTTATTGCTGTAATACCTTAAGTACCAGGAATAATTATTTCTGATAGTCCAACGAGTGTTCCTGTAATTCGTCGTTTATTTGTTTTTGGACGTCATCAAAGTATTTAATTTGTGAAATACAAGATTTTTTTCAGTTTATTTTGAACTGCATTCACAGTCCCCTAAAACGATCAATGGGAAAGGTGTAGGATAGTGAGAAATCCACATATCTTGCAGGCAGTGAAGCTGTTCTTCCAAGTATTTCTTGGAAGAACAGCAGCCTCCGTGAGATGCAGGATAACTACAGCAAAAAAGCACTATTTCATGTGTCACGTACATCAATTCAATATTACGCTGTGAAGTTTGTCATCGGTGTTTCTCTGAATGCACTCACTCTTCCAGATTCCCTCCTTAGCGTGCTATTCCAGTGATTCATAAACTATCTATTCATGTCAAAAACCTTAAACATAATCGTTATGACATGTTGTTAGGACCAAATAGTTGCAGAGTACGTTGTATATTAAAGACAGCGATTTAATGCTTAAAACAAAAATAGTAATGAAGAAGTAGCAGGGCCTCAATGGGAGTAATAAAGATACATACAGGTGTCTTCTGTACCTAGAACTGACCTAAAGCCAGTGACCTAACGTCCAGGCTTCCTCGTCGCATGTTACAAAACTTACTCAGTCCTGATATGTAATCCAGTTTGCCAGAAGTCACAGAAATGCTACTTACTTTTGAACTGGACTGAGTATGCTTTGGAAATCTGCTCTTGCAGTTACGAATGGAAGCAGGAGAAGAACTCAACTTCAAACCCGTAAGATATAGCCTACATACACGGTATCGCCGGCGGTATGGCTCTGTATAGCGGAGCCCAGTAAATGCGCCGATCGAGCATGCATGCTGGGAATATTGTAAATAGCCCACTGTCTGTGTAATTGCAAATGCCTGATGTATTCTCTATTGCCGTGCGTGCCGTTGCCTGTGTCATATGTGAACCGTGTCCGTTTAGGCGTTTCTTTAGTCGTTGTATAAATTACTCACGTCTTTGTGTTCCCTCGTTGCATGTACTTGGTAGGTGCGGTGTACCTGTGTCATTCTGTGTAAGTTTATAATAAAATAATGTTAATCGTATTGAGCTTCTTTTTCGTTTCTTTCCAACGCCCTTCGGTTATCTCAGTGTGCCAGATATTATTGCACATTATTGTGCATAAGTCTTAGGTGGGCAAAGAAAATGCTTAAAGCTATTTATCTGGGCAGTAAAATAAATAGCATTTTAGCAGTAAAATTAACATACAAATTAACAGTAGCATAATAAAAACAAACAGGAATTTCTTCTATTCTCCACAATCTTGTTGGGTGTCTAGAAGAACAATGCTTCAGTTCCCAAGCTTCTCTCTTCTAGGGCACCTCAACAAATCTTTCACCACCAGCCAAATTAATTAATTAATTAGGTTAGTTAAATAACTCAGTGGGATTTTGATTAGCCAAACAGGGGTATGTTTCCCAAAAGCACAGTTGCTAACAGTGTTAGCAATTACATAGTTGGAATCATGGAATCATCCAATTGAACTGTTCCAGCTATGTAAGTTGAAGAGTCAAAAATACAATGGTGATGCAATGGTGTATTGGATGGTTGCTTCAAATACTCGGGAGATTTTAGGAGAGGTATTGAAACGGCAAAGGTGTCTGTTACTTCAGCTGACATTATATCATAGTTTTTCAACTAAATGAAGTTTATTTAATATGATTTTCTTTAAGATTTTGGCACAGTACAGTATACTTTACAATAGGGTTCTTCAAATCTGGCCCTTGATTCCAAATCCAGGCCTTGTTTTCAGTTCTCCTGGGTAGTTAGTTTAATAATTACTCATTCTGATTGGCCGCAGAGGCTTCACACCTGGCTCACAGGTAAAGCTCTCGATTTACCAGTTGATTTATGTTCCTACTCTCACCTATGGTCATGAGTTTTGGGTAGTGACCAAAAGAATGAGCTTGTGGATACAAGCGGTAGAAATGAATTTCCTCTGCAGGGTGTCTGGGCTCAGCCTTAGAGGTGAGAAGCTCGGACATTAAGGAGGGACTCAAAGTAGAGCTGCTGCTCCTCCGCATCAAAAGGAGCCAGCTTAGGTGGTTTGGGCATCTATCTAGGATGCCTCCTGGACGGCTCCCTGGAGAGGCGTTTCAGGCATGTCCAACCAGGAGGAGACCCCAGGGCTGACCCAGGACACACTGGAGAGATTATATATCTCAGCTGGCCTGGGAACGCCCTGATATTCCCCGGTGGAACTGGAGGAGGTGGCTGGTGAGAGAAAAGTCTGGACATCCTTGCTTAGACAGCTGCCCCTGCGACCTGATCCTGGATAAGCGGCAGAAAATGGATGGATGGATGCATGGATGGATAATTGCCATTATAGCCAAACCCTGCTAGACAACTGCCAGGTCAATGGGACTAAATGCGGAGTATGATTAAAATATGAAAAACAAATTAATGACACTCAAATGGAATTGATAAATTCATCATTATTTAATTTGTCATAGTGACTACACATAGCTATTCTAAGGACTTCAAACACCAGAATTTATGTCAAATAGCAAAATATACAAGCTAATTAAAAATTTTTAAAAGGACACGGGGTTGTTAGGCAAAGAATAAAAAAACACGAAATGACTAACAATTCTTTTAATACTTTATATGTAGAGATTCTATATATGTATATTTGTTGGTCTGATACTATTTATATTCTAAGGGTCATGCATCTATTTCACATTCAGCTACAATGAGTTAATAGATAAAAGCCACTATAAAAACCAACTATATTTGTTGTACTTACAATGGCCACATTGCCCCAGTTTTAAGATTTTATTAGTTTTCACATTCATTTTTATTGTAGAGTTTACAGACTTTACCGAAGAAGTATTTAAATTTGCTACCTTAGTATAACAATCAACTTACGTTTCACAGAAACCAGTACATGTGCAGCCATTTAACTGGTGAAACACAAGGTTGTGTTACAGCACACAGCCCTGGCTGTGCTCTAGACCTGAACCAAACCTTCAGGGAGATTTAACAGATAAACAAAAATCATGGGGTATCATCGAGCTGTCATTCCTGGAGATTTGCATGTTACTTATTTCAGCCCAGCACCTGCATCTAAATGACATCTATCAAGATTAATGCTTAGTCATAAGTGGGATATATTACAAAACAAACAGAAACTGTATCCATACTGATAAATGACTGTCATTTTACATTTTGACCTCAGCTTGTCTCAAGCTGGTGGATGCTCTTCAAGTATTGACTAAGCAGTCTATTTACAGAGAAAAGGCACAACATTGCAGGGGTGTGCGATTTGACGATATTAGATTGTGAACGATTAAAATCTATTCACGGTCTGCCTTTATAGATGGATCGTTAGTATCATGTTACAATGCATATTCCGGCAGTTGCAGCTGCATGGTTCATGCAACTCTTTAGCTGATCTGTCAGCCAAATTCTTTTCAACACGCTAATAAACCGATAACAGAAATTCGCGCCCTAATCCCGACATGCAATGCGCAACGTAACTGCGTGGGTGCCGAGAAGGTCTGGTTCCTGAAAAAGAATTCGATATCGGTCATATGTAAGTCGTTTATATTTTCGAAAACCAATGGGTATTTGCAAAATTTGCAAAGATAAAGTTTGCACGTCGAATAGCAATACGACGAACCATTTTTAGCCACCTTAAAAGAAAACACCCGGAAGCAGGACTACTAATTTTACTCAGCTGGCTGGAGTGAGATTTTCAATTCGAGACTGTTCTGTACACGCATTTATATGAATGTGATGTAAGTTTAATTACCTTACCCCAACGCTTTTGATATATTAGCTATTTTATGTTTATAATGAAGTAATATGAATTTGCCGTAAGATTTCTTGAATGACCCAGATAGCCCCATGTCATTGTTTCAGCGTTGAATCATAGTTAAATGAGTTGAATTATGGTCAGTGTTAAATTATCAACGTTGAAACAGAATTGATTTTGGTCAGATTTTCAATATTGAAAAATTGATGATGGCAAAACCTTGATTCAATGTTGATATAAAATGAAAGATTGAAGATCAACGTTGTTTCAACCTTTTTGTCCTATCTGGAATCAGTGTTATTTCAACATATGTGTGCTATCTGGGGAGCGTGAGACAGGGCACAAATCCTTTGTAATAACTCAGTTACTAGTGAAGAAGCGTGAAAAAATACAGTTTACTTGAGATAAAAGATGTGTCACGATTGCTTAATGATGAACAAAAATGAGCTAGATCAGTATTTAACTTGTGTTATTCATGACTTATTACCTAAACAGTTCCTTAGTAGTTCCTTCAGTAGTTCACAGTTTTACAGAATTAACAGATATAGTAACAAATATAACAACTGCTTGAGATAAAAGATGCATCATGATTAACTGATGAATTAATTAATGATTAATTCATGATGAATGAGATCTGTACGTAACCAAGTCTTAGCTTGTGGTTAATTAATAGCATAATACTATATTAGTTGTGCCACGTCAAATAAAGTGTTACTAGACCAACATGAAAAAGAACTGCTGTGAGATTGAGATCCTGGCATTAAAAAAAAATCATGATTTGATATTTTTGACGTATTGCTCACCCCTACAACATTTCCGTAATATTTCATAATCTTGTTGGTTTCTGGGTTTACCACATAGACAAGGCGTTTCCATAGACAGGGCTGGCCCACCCTACTTGCATCTTGTCACCCTGACCTACATTTTGAACTGCACTCTTGGCCACATCATTATAGATGTTCAGATTCACCTCGCCATCGATGACTTTGTTTCTGCAGGTCTGCAAAGCAGAATGCAGGATCAGGACCTGCTTTGAACCTTTGACATTTGCCTTCACTAAACACTGGATGTGTAAAATGCAGAGGCCTTTGAGCTGTATGAGGCCAACAATCCATTTGTGTTCAGTGCAACGTGCTGCATGGAAATGTGTCTTCTAAAGATGCACAAGTTCTGCATCTGGGTGCCTCTCTGGTAGGTGGTTCTGAGCCTGTTAGGCCCCAATGTGCATGAAGGTCTTTCAATGAGAGCTTAAAGGCTTAGTGGTGCCCGAGGCTTTGCCAGAAACATTTCTATAAAACTAAATTTCATAATGACATTACCACAGACAGTAATTCTGGCAACATATTGATAAATTAAAGCAGGAAAAAAAAACCTCCAAGTTATTTGAGGACTATTTGCATGCAGTGTTCATGAGAGTCTAGGTGAAAAACCACCCGCTGGTGCTGAATTTGCATATTTGCATCGCAAGGTGATATGGGAGTGGGGCAGAGATACACGGAAGCTAGGGAGAGAGCGAGCTATGCTCACCTGCCTGTGATGCAGCTCCTCCATCTGCAGCAGGCACTTCATGGTCTCCTTGAGGTGCTCTTTCTGCAGTGTGAGAACCTCTACCTGCCTGGTGTCTGTGCAGAACTCCAGCTCCCAGTCCACCACATGCAAGGCCTCCACTGCACAATGGAGGGCACTGTTCCCTGACCCAGGAGGAAGCACGGGTAGACAAATGAAAATCTTTAGGTGTATTAATTTTCTCCCACTGAGCACCAAGCCTATTTAAAGAATTAAAGACTTTATATGAGAACATCTGAAAGAGAGGGATTAAAATCCTTCCATACCGTTCATGTCCTTTGCTTTCACGTTGATGTGAACACCACTATTCATGAAATTTCTCAGAACCTGAAATGAATATCACCTTTTGTATTTTACACTTTTACATAACAGGCGAATTATCCTGTATTAAAAGCCAAATTCGCACATGCAGGCCCTGTTAATCTTTCATGCTTAATGTGATTTTCGGCACATGACTTCTTTTTTTTTTTTTTTTGCCTTTTTCGTAATTATGAAGATTATGTACTTGGAGGCATTTCCAAAATTACTCTACGTCCAGAAAAAAACAATTAGAAAAATTGTGGTAATAGGCAGCCCTTTGTCCTCCACGGTGATAATATATCAGGTGATATTGTGCCAAGGCTATCGCTCATTCACACAGGATATGCAGATGAGAACGAATGCCACAGTCTTTCACCCCATCTGCTTCTTTGAGTGGAGATCGTATGGCACTACCTCCAGGGTTCTGAAGTTCCCCTTCTCGGCGCTTAGGTGAAGACATGTCCTCCCGCGTCCGTCTCTCACATTAACGTCCGCACCAAGGAGAATCAGATCGCTGAGCAACAAGTGCTGGTTCCTCTGCGCGGCCAAATGCAAGGCCGTCTGCGATGGCAGGCAGGGTGTACTGTTACTCAGGTTCCATGGTGGTGAATGAGGATCCTCCTGTGACTGGCATAACCCATAAATCATACATTTAAACCACACACAAGACATTACTATTTACTTATATTAATTTAAAAAATAACGCTTTACATTAACTGCATCTTCATAATGCCTTTCTAATGCATTTGTACAACATTCATAAAACTTAAAATTATTTCAGACTGTGTACATTTTCAGCAAATTTTTAACAATACCGCGATTATACCGATAATCGTGATTTTGGTCGCTGTAATTGTGATATTAAATATTCGTACCGTTTCACCTCTAGAGTAAATTAAAGATCTTAAGGTCTGTTACGATGTTATGGAATACTTGCATGCTGTTTGTGAAACTTCTATGCATTATGAAGGTGCACTGAATATTCTATGAATGTATTATGAAGGTGGCGTTAATTTAAAGCGTTACCAAATTTAATTGATTGCCCTGTGATGAACTGACATCCCATCCAAGATATACCAGAACCATATGGCCTATGTCTGGGATATACTGCAGCCCCCCAGCAAGGATAAACAGCTAGAAGATGGATAGGTCAAGGTTATATTGTGTCTGTATTTATAATGTACCCTATGGTGCTTCGATAGATATTCAGCTTGATGTAGCGTCAAACGGAACATGCTGTATGTGCACTATGCCGATGTGAATTGAGTGTGTGGTTTGTACCTTTCCTCTAGCATCTTTGACATCCAGCCAGTTCACTGATGTTACTTGTTGGCCAATTGAAGAAGCCAAACATCTTCGTCCTTGACTTACTACATTGTGAAGAAGTCTGAGAGGAAAACAAAAAACACTAATTTGCTCTGATAAAATGACTCAATTTAAAGAAACTTTTAGCAATTATATTGTAGAGGGAGTGGAGCCAAGCAACTAGAAAAGGCAGTACCAACCAATCAGATGTCTTGGTCGCGCCTCCTCTAGTAAAACTCTCATGAGTATATTTTTTATGTTCATCTTGCCAAACTCTTACAGTCAAGAATCATTGGTGTTTATTTTGGCTTCTGTTAGTAGAACAGCCTGGGCTACATATTTGGTCAGTGATGTAACCTCATGTCAAGTCATATAGTTCAGATACCTGCCAAAGGTCTCAAATCACAGTTGTTCTCCTTGCTTTGGGATTTTGGGATTCTACAGCCTCGATTCAGCTTGGTCTGTGTCATAAACCGAACCTCTTACAAAAGGGGTTTGTCACCCCTTACATCAGTGTTTCCTAACCCAGTCCTTGGGAACCCACAGACAGTCCACGTTTTTGCTCCCTCCCACTGCTTTACATTAATGTCCACCAGATACCAGTTTGGAGCTGCCTTCTGGGACATCACAGCAGTGCTGCATTGCCTGGAATTGTTTGAAGTCTCTGTGCTAAGGCTCTGTAGTAATGCAAAAATATGCATTGAGTTCACCTGTTAGGAATAAGCATTTTTTAATTTTATTTTACACAATTATGAATTAAGATGGCAATTTTTGTGGTTATATAGGAACACCGGGGTAAATTGTATAATTTCAAAACTGGTAGTTCCCATGCATAAATATTTTCTTGTGAAAGGCTACGTATTTATTTTGTCTGCAAACATTCTCTTGCTGTCAGTGATCTGTGACTGAAGCTCACTCCTTGTTGGGCTTACTGCGTATTTTGGATCTAATTCGATAATAGATACTGAAACACTGAACTTTCATGGAACAAGAACAACCAGCCGGATTTCCCATGATATGTAGTATGAATGCCTGGCCAACTGAACAAGAAAGAACCACATCATTGTTGACCTGCCTGGTTAACACGCTGTAACTGTTAGTTGACTGATGGCTATTATTCCTAGAGGGTGGATTATTTACTAGTTATATCACAGCTGGTCTTTAACAGGCTTGACTTGTCTTTTGAGGGTCATGTGTATCTGTCACTTACATCCCACCTCCCTTCTGAAACTCTGGAAGCTCCAGATCAGAAACACTCCACAGTAGGTTCTCTTCCCTTGGGTGCTGCAACTGGAAAAAAGGTTGAGTTTCCCATGACCACTGGGTGGCAGCATATCCATGGGGGTCCCTTGCTTGGTCTTGGAGGCCGTCCCAATAGCACGAGCTGGAGTTGCTCTGGATTACAAACTCTTCAGATGAGTGCCCTTTGTATTCAACGTCAGTGTGGGTGAAGATGACCATGTGATGGGGAGACAAGTCTTCTGCCTCATCCCCCGAGCTTCCTGGATGTCCACCAGGGGAGGGAAGAGGGGTCTGACTGCTGGAGATGAATGTGGTTTGCATTTCTCTGTCAGAGAAAAGACACAGAGTCAAAAAAAACCTTTCTCTGAAGCACAGGCCCTGATCCTGGAACAATGCTCTTTAGCAAACAAGAAGGAAGTGTCTCTCCCAGCTGTTGTCCAATGCTGTGAGGAAAGTATGGAGATGGAAAGAACTCCCTGATACACCTGCATTGTTTATTGGCTTTAAGGTCCTCCTCTAGAACCTCAACAATGATGGCCAAGTCCTCCAAAGCCTCTGAAGGAAGTTGATTCTGCAAAGTAATCATCAAATGTTTCACTGACAGATTTATTAATATGTTAATAGACTAAGCTAATACAGATAACATAGAATAAACAATCTGTTACGTGCATGGATTGTTTTTGCACAAATCCGTGTAGCCTTACAATTGGAAAAGGTGTGTGTGGTTCTTACCTGTCTCTTTTTTCAGGTACCTGAGGTAGTTACTCGTTTCCTCTCTCCTGTCACAAAAGCAGTATTAGAGTATTAAGCACCATATGACGTCCTGTGAGGTTGTGCATTTTACCTGAGGTGTTTTATTCTGTACCTGGATATCTTTGCAGGGAAACAAAGCTCAGAATTACAAACTTAACTGAACAATGGGGGGGGGCACATATGAACTGAAAAAGAACCTTGATAAAGAGGTTTGCACCTGTATTTCACTGAGGTCAAAACCTTTGGACAGACGCAGTTTTCTAAGCAGGTCCCTTACTTGCATTCGGACCTGCACCCCAAGGTAACCAGTAGCAGAAGTCCCATCTAGTCGCTTAGAACCTTTCATTGTTCCCAAAAGGAGAAGAAGAGTCATTTCAGGCAACCGGAGCACAGCCTGCCTTAGAGGCTTTGAACAGCAATTTATTAACACCCAGCACAACATGCATATTTGCTGCCCAAATAGTGACTTCAATCCAAAAGCTAGAACAGGATGAAAAGAAGCTTGTTCTTCTGAGTTCAAGGACACGGATTATCCATCTCATTTTAGAGGCTTTCACCAAACTGAAATAATAGTTATACAGTGCTATGGAGCATTATTAGTATTTTTTTTAGCCTTCAGGAACTGCAGTCAGGTGCCAGCATGACCTACTAGAAAGTCTGCCCTGGTAAGTATCCATCACTTTCCATTAGCCACTTATCATGCTCGTGCACATTACTGCCGGAGTCATCTCCCCAGTGTCTTGCAATGTCCTCACCTACATGTGCAAAGGGCAGTTCTGAGCCCTCAGTTTAGACAAATTGTATTCTTTTTTTCTACGGCAGGATTACCACAGACAAAACCAACATGCCACCAGTACGAAAAGCTTCAATTTTCCCTGCCGGTATTTATTCTATACCGTTTAACCAGTATTTTTTTCTGTTCGGCTTCAGTTTACGTGACAATATTCATCATGATTCATACCTCTGTCCGTTTTTGGCCTCAGCTGGGTCTGGGTGTCTTTCATGATCACTGGCTTGTTCCCAGTGGAATCCAGTAACCTGGTTTCCCTCGTACTGGCGGAGCGTCCCTGTGTGTCACTGCAGCAGTGCGCAGATGTGCGGCTAGAAGCTCGAGGGCGGTGCTCAGTGCATCTGAGGTGTCAGCTTTTTACACATTTATCCACTCTGTCAGTCAGAACCTGGAGGTGCCAAGTCTCAGCATTAGAGGAGACTTATTATTTTAGGAAGGTGTGGACAAATATCCTTGGAAGGGAAAGAGAATAAACACCACGCCCCTTTTGTACAAGTTTTTAACTTGCCTATGGTATGTTTTGCAATACCACATAATTACTATACAATTTATAACACATAAAAGTGGATGATAGAACAACAGTCCTTGGAAGATATCCCAATTATTCCATTCGGTGGCAATAATTAATTAGCTGACAAGTGTTTGAATGGAAATGTCAGCTCAGTGGGGCGTCATTCACTACTATCTAACCATAATCTGTAATCACAAACACACTTCCCATCCTCACAAACATTGTCAGTCCCACAAAATCACAGCGTGTACTGCATTGACAAGTTAGTTTATAGATGGGCGGATTAAGGCACAGGCTGTCCCAGGCTATAGCCTAAGGCTTGAGCGACATCAACGGCCCGCTTTGTCTTGGGAAGTATATTAGACCTGGCTGATTGATCTGCCGGTGTGATAATTCCCCAACTCATCTGGAAATCTTTATCAACAGCCCCCCCCCCCCCCCCCCAACCACAGC
>JAODJU010000038.1:17770726-17784877 GCA_026776725.1 Gnathonemus echidnorhynchus | reverse complement strand
GGGGGGGGGGGGGGGGGGGGTGGTGGAGACAGACGGAGAGAACGACAAGGTCCCCGGCGCTTTGCATACTGCAAACATGAAAGAGCTGATTCTGGGGCAGGTCTGGCTGGGAGGCATGCAAATTCTGAAGGTTCCATTTGAATGTCATTTGAATGCCAGCACCAAGACTTCCCTCCTGAGGACCCGTACGTCTCAGACCTCATCTATAGGCCTGATGGCAGTCAGGCTGGGGGGGGGGGGGCGCAGATAGAGAAGGAAAAAGGAAGGGGGGAGTGACTCTCTGCATAGCTTTGTTCAAGGACATGGAGTCCACATCAGTGCCCCGACAGCCAGTCTGCCTCATTCCATCGTTCCACAACATTGTCTCAACATTAAGCTTCAGATTAATGTGATTTTCGACATGGAACATTTTCGCATCATGAGAAATATGAACCTGTAATGCTCCTGTTTTATTGCCCGCATTCATTGAGTCATTTATTTTTGCACTAATAGCTGCAAGAACGTTCCCGGCCAGGTGACAAGGAAGCTTGGCATCTCAAACAAGTTAATTAATAAATTCTCATTTTTCACATTAGGCTAGGGGGGGTGGGGGCGTGGCCTGACATGACACAAGAGCTCCAGAAAAAAAACAAACAAATGAGGGATGTATCAGGGTTGAGCACATGAGACAATTTCAGGAACCAGTGTCAATGGGTAGCTTGGTTATTGGGGCCAGGCCGATTAATTGGGGGCAGTATGTGGCTCAGTGGGTTGGGATACTGTGCCTGACATCTGAAGGTTGTCAGTTTGAATCCCAGGATCGGCAGAGTGATGTCACCCTTAGCTCCCTCAGCAAGACCCTTAACCCCCAATTTTTCCAGTGACTGTCTGACCATAAGAGTATATTGCTTTGTGTAAAAGTCTCTGCTAAATAAATGTAAAGTCATGCCATTTAGAAAGAACTAAGGGCAGACATAAATAATCTGTCTGACTATCTCTGGTCACCTGAGGCCAGCCTTCCTTTGATGATTCTGTATTGCCACAATGGTGTTCCTGTGTTCCCCTCCACAAACATGCATCTGGCATATCTCCATTCCACAGAAACCAGTGAGCCTTCTACAGTCACTGTGGTTTCTATTGTTCCATAATGAATATAATTTGCCTGCTTAAACACTATTCAGCATATAGTGGCTCCATTTAGTGACTTACAAATCCAGAATCATCCATTATAGGGCAGCAGTGAGTCTGGGGTCTATCCCTGTAAGTTCCAGAAAGAGGTAAATTGCCCTTAAGAGTGTGATTTTCTGTGTGTCCAGAAATTGCCATGTATCTGACAAATAATAATAATAATAATAATAATCCCTCAATGGCCATTAGCACAAGTACTCTTCACCAACCCCATCTTGCTCTTCATCGCTTGGGGGTCACAGCACAGGGTCAGCCATCAAGCAGCACTCCTGCAGCTGGGGGTTAAGGCCCTTGCTCAAGGGCTCAAAGACACAGGACTGTCAAGGCCAGGGCTCAAACCAGCAACCTTCTGATCACAGGAATAGAGACGTAGCCCAATAAGCCAACATCTTTGTTTTGACTTCCATCTTCTTAATTTGCCATTCTTCTATATGGCCCAAGAAGGCCATGAGGACTAGTTATTTGTCAAGCAAGACCCATGTCTGGATGTTAGGTCACTTCATAGGTGCCACTCGGTAGTCTTTCGCATCAAGGGCACGGCAGAAGTTCACATGAAACTGAAGAACCGTCCTCAGACAGCTTCTCTGGTCTTCAGGTGGCCCAGAGGTGTTCAGATCGCATGTTTTTTGGCTGTTATGAGATAGTGTGACATGCAGCATGAGATCACCAGGAATCTATGGCTGTGTCCGTGAGGTTGTGAGTTCAAATCCGATGGCCAGCCAAGTAAACATCAACAACAGGCACCCAAGCAAGGCTCTTAACCCCAACTACCCCAGGGAAGCTGGATGCTGGTTGACCCTTTGGTTGACCCTTCTCTCTGACCCCAAGTATTTGTGACCTATACATACTGTAGCTGTGGACAAACCATCTACTGAATGAATTTATTTGTTTAATCAGGATCTGACTTGACTTATTAAACAAATAGTTTACGAGGTCTGATTTCTTAATGCATTCCTTTTATTTACGGAGAGCAATTTCTGTTGAATTAAGCTTTCAAGAGTATATTTGACAAACATGGACATACTCTCATGAAAGTTTACTACTGCATACCAAGTGTCCTGGTAATTAAGTGATATTGAGGAATCACAGTGTAGCTCATTCCTGATAGTCACGTTAACTATCAGGTTACTTTAGCTGTAACCATAGCAACATGGAACCACAATGGAAAGAACGGGAGTGGGGGGTTACTGGGGGTCTGGAATGGAAGCAGGAAAGGAAGACATCTATGTAACAGTCACGTTTTTCTTATAACGATGACACAACACACAAACTTCACTCCATGACTATACTTCCCACTGTTAGGTAGCAGGTACCTGTGGGAAAAAAAACACTGTATCTGGTTTTGAATTGTAATTCTGCATAGGAATCTTAAAAAATCAGCCGCCTCATACTGTACATGTGTGGGCAGAGGCAAATTTTTCAAGCAAATAGGAAGATCCAAAATGGGACAGCTCTGAGTCATCTGACCCTAATGGCCACCTTGCTATGGAGCAGGCAGTACCGGCAGGCTGAGCCGTGCCACAGCTAACAAAAAAACCCCAAAGAAATTGCACCAGGCAGGCAGAATCGATGGGTGAGTGGGGGCTGGCCACAAGAGAAGAAGCTTTTCCTGTTTGTTTAAAGCCCAAAATCAGTATCTCTGTTGCCGACAATGGCTGTCTTGTCTGAGGTCGGGGGTGGTGGGGCGGGGAGATGATGCTTCTCAGCAGGTGTGTTTGATGCTAGCTTTGCATAGCCAGCCCGCCACAACCGGGAGGCAGCAGCAAACTGCACTCGCAGCCGCAAACAGACATTCTCCTGTGCTTCTCTACCACCGTGATGGAGGTGACCAACAGATTTCGTTGGGCAGAACTTGACTCATAAATAGCTATTGCTCACTCAGTATCCAGCCAACTATTTGTCATGATGAAGAGTGTGTGTGTGTGAGAGAGAGAGAGAAAGAGAGAATACTGTGAAGAATGAAATAGTGGGTAAGCAGATAGGTTCAGGCAAATTACCCAACTTATACACTCACATTGTATCTGGGCACGCTGCTCTGTAGTGATCTTTTCTCTGCCAGCAGGTCTTTTACAGTGTGCTTCACTCTGACTCCCTGATACACTCTCTTGGAGAACTCTGAAAGAAGGAAATACATCTATCTGTATCGTAAACCGCAAAGGACTTTTTCACAATGTATTTCCAACGTATTGCACTCTCTACTTTTACTGCCTTGAAATTTTTTATGGTCTGGACTGTACCTAAATGTTAATAATAACATCCACGTGTAGCATGGCTTCATACTGGCTGTGAAGTCGATTATATTAAAGCAGGTATAGATGCTGAAAATAACAGATTTACAAGTCAGCGCCAAAGCAAATTAGCACACAAGACATAGAGCTATCATACATTTCAGGATTTGGTGATTATCGTACATTCTCTGGATTTCTACAAATGTGTAAAAGTCGTTCTTACCTTTGTTGGAGAAAACAAATGTTAGTAAGCTCTTCTGGAAGAAAGGTTCCAGTAAATGTGTTTCTAACTTGCGTACTGCACTGTGTTGAATGTTCAGTGGACTACTTTCTCAAACCAATTTATACTGACAATTTAAACAAAAAATATTGCAAATGACTTCTCATATACAAATAGGCCCCCGCATTTGGTTATCGTTGTATGTTAGTCAAAACCCATGTGACTGAAATAAACTGCTCATCTGTATAACTTGCAAGATCAGTGCATTTCAGGCCCTTTAGCTGTTTGTTGGTTTGATGGGTTTTAGGAAACTATTAACAATTAAGGAAGCATTAAGAAACAAGGAAACATGCTGCTATAGACACTGAAATGCACTGTAGCTTTCGCTACAATCTCACGGCCATATTTTGTTTGGACAGCAACTAAATTCACTTGGAATTCATTATTTCGCAATGCACACAGTGCAGGTAAATTTCAATCGACATGCTTTCTGCACAGTGCATGTAAGGTTTCGCTATGTTCCATTCCATGCAGAGTGTTAATGATTCTTTTTCCGCGACTCTTTTGATGAGCGATTGGATTGTTATGAAGTGTGCGACAGACAGGCACCTCAGCATCAGATACAACTCATCTGCGAGCTTGTCTGCTTCTTCTTCCATTAGCCCTATCCTGATGTCATTTACTGTGGGCTATTAGCATTTGACTTAGCTCAGTGTGTAAGGGAAACGTCCACTTTATATGTTTGTTTCTGAAGTTTACGGCCGAAAATATATATCATACATATATATATATCATACATTTATTTCAGACCCAAGGTGCATGCATGTCTTCACGGGGGCACCGCCCCCCTCCCGTACTTCCTCTTTTGATTTCTGGATGGATTCTGGTTAATAGCACAAATCCTTATTTTATATAATACTTTCCCTCGCAGTGCAAAAATGCAAATAAAAGGAAATAAAGTCATATTTGTACAACCTGTACAACCTTAATTGAATAGATTTGCTTTTTCAAGTTTTCCGAAGAACTAGTGAACTAGAATTAGTTTTTTAAAAAGTAGTTACCGCGGGAATCACTGTCAATACGCTGCTTTTTCGTGAGATAATACTGACATAACACTCATTCAAGTGATAGGATCCTAAGTGCAGTGTTTAAGCACTGACAGTCTCCAGGTTACGAACGAGATCTGTTACCTAAGTCTGTCTCTAAGTCGAATTTGCAGGTAAGTCGGAAAAATACTAATACAGTGCATAATAATTATTATGTGGTACTAATAATAGTAACTGCATAAGGTACTGTACTGTACCTCGAGCGGCTGAAGCTGCGCGATGTTTTCACGAGCGTAACAAAGTACATAGGCGTTTATCTTAATGAATATTCAGATAACCATTTTAAATGGGCTTCAACATTGTGACTGCTAAACCTTTTTCGGCCGTAAATAAGTAATCAAATTAGATGACAATAGGCCTCAACTCTTTAAGCACGGAAATGGAAACCGTCGAAAAATCAGATCGGAAACAATCGCAGTGCCGATAAAATGCGATCAAATCGTGTAGCTTTTCCTGTTAAATTTTCACAGAAAACCCGAATGAGACATGAACGTGGAGACCTATAACGCAAATCGATCGTGGTTCCTATAAATTATACTCATTAACCTGATGTAAAAGTCTTAAGTGATAAAAAGTACAGTTACACCTTAATTTATCAATGTCTACATACACTCTGTAAAAAACGTTATTTGAGGTTTGTTAATCGATTGAAAATGATTAGAACAGAAACCAGGACCGAAGCCATCGTAAAGTAGGAATATATTTTAAGTCTATTTCAATTATAATTTCAGTATAGATTGAAATATCTTGCTCAGTTTTCTGCAGGAAATAAGGGAAATGCTCGTATATACAAAGGAGTACATGAGCCATTGAGTGCCAATGCTAAACTTCGGTCCTTGGAGAATACGGTAGGCTAATCCTTCATCATTATCCGTTTTTCCAAATAAGAAACAAACTCAAAACCAACGTCACATTCGGACGCTGAAAATATCACCGATGATACCCATATGACGTTTAGTTAATTATTAGGACAACAAAAAAAGTAAAACGGAGCAAACCCACTATATCCAAAGTCAAATTAAGCTAGCAATTATTAGAATCAGGACAGAGAATCTCTTTGATGTCGGATAAATAAGAATATTTTATCAAAGTTCATTGCACTTTTGAAATACGTTAACTGAGTTTTGTGATTTAGACTTATATTATATTTGGCATCTACAAGTCAAAATCTCCAGAAACAGTTATTTCAAGGTTATTGTCATCACAGAAAAAAAAGATTCCTAATCCTAATATGAGCTAAAACTCACATAGGCCTATATCTTTACCATTACCATACCAGAAAACATTACTCTTCACAGAAGGGCTACCTGTCTGACAAAGCAGAGTATAAACGAGTTAACACTCTCATCACCATCATCACTATCACCACCATCATCATCACCCGCGTCATCACCATCATCATCGCCATCATCATCATCACCATCATCATCATCATCACCAGCAGCGTCATCATCATGATCGAGCAATTATTATTAAAATTTAAGAAGTTATCTATTTTATACAAAACATTTTAAATGAAACTACATATTTGCACACCTGATGTAATTCGTTAAAAGTTATATTCAACGTTCACCCGTTTTCAACAGCTTATTCCGGTGAGGGTCTTCGGGGGCGGCTACCCCAGTTAGCACAGGGTACCAGCGTTAAACGCGATGCTGGAATGTCACTAAGGGATATTCAGAGGATTAAGAGTTTTTCTTTTAAAATTTCCTAGGTAGCATAAATCCTTTTAGAGTTACCAGACACTATTTGCAATTTAGCATATGATAGGAAATTGCATGCAAAAAACACAGTGCTATGTAAAATAAGACAGCTTTATGAAAGTGGTTCAAGATAAGAGGCCACTGAACGCTACACTTGAGTGAATATTGAGAGAGATGCTCAAATTATCAGAAGTTTTGAAAATCGCATTCACTTAAAAGAACAGTAGATAAACGCTTTCGTGTGAACTTTACAGTCGATGTGTTTCTCACTAGGACCCTGGGTGCTTCGGTGTAACGCATTCTAACTTTTAACTTCACTCATTCCTTTCCCAGGTGGATTGCAATCTTTTAGCCTTATACACAATTCTGCATTTAAATACATAGCGTATTTACATGTTATGGTAACTTTGCTTTGAAATGTTTCTCAGAGATTACATTCAGCTGTTCGTCAGCCTCAGCTCTCTGCGATTGAGCAATATTAGATAATCCATACATTTCCAGCACGACAACATATATACCAAAATGTTTACATTTTTATTGAAATGCTCCCCGTACGCAAGGGCCTTGGCGCCTCACTGCACCATGAATTTATGTAAAAGAAAGTTTTTCTTACCAGTTTCCATATTGTTGAGCTGCCTGTTGCCAGGTCCCTTTCTCTTGTCAGTTCTTTGAAATTGGTTATTTTAGGCGATAAACAAGATAAGTGGTGTTCATCATACAAAATTCAGTATACACTCTTAACTCTAAAACTGCCCGGTGGACCTTTGGCCATTATATACCGGTCAAACTATTGCTTCTGAAGTTAGCTTACCCCATTTGCTTAAATTCAAATAACCGCTAGGACGTTTTTCTTTCATTTGCATCGACATTCTAGATTAGAAAACAGAGGCAATATGCACAGCGAAAGCTACTTAAATTCACTTTTAAAATAAAAAGTAAAGTGAAATATGTATTATTAATAGTAGCAGTAATTGAGCTTTAGTAACTGTAATAAACCACCTGCAAAGACTTTCATGTATAGGTTATTGGTGACATTCAATTCCAGTCCAAAGACTAGTTTAAATAAATCTGTATTTTTAATTAATTTCTTTTAGTATTTGAAAACCCACAAAATGGTGATTTGAGTAGAATGAAGACGTTTGTTCCGCAGTCAGGGTTCCCCAGAGGTTTGCTAGAGGCCACGAGGAGTTCTGCTTTGAATAAAGACATAGTTTCACGGAGGAACCTGATGATGCGTCAGCTCAGTCCAGAGCAAGATATTTCTAGCTACAATTTATTTATCTATCTCACTAGATAAATATTTGTGGTTGTGTATGTTATAGACTATGCCAATATGTGTAATGGAAACAGTGGGCAACATTTGCAACCAAATATAAGTATTTGAATATATGTTTAAGAATATAGACACAATATGATTTTTGCGTATTGATATGAGGATTTGTAACCTTTTAGAATTTTTTTCTTCTGCATGTCCGTTTGTTGTGAGATTATAAGGGCCACACACATAGAGAGAAAAAAATACAGTAGAAATTTGGAACTCGAACGCCTCTTAACTCCACCAGCTCGGACTTGGAGCTTGTCTGTCGAATTTTGTTCGACTTGTACCGCGACCGAAATCTCCTGCTAAAACTTGTAGGTGTCGCGACGCGTTCAACTCTACCAATTAGGACCTCGTACGGTTCTGTCGAGAAAAATGTAATCGCAGCTCGACCGAAAACTTGGAACACGACAAAACAAAACAGACATTTTTTCTGGAGAGATAGGCGTCCCTGATGGGCTGAAACAAACGCAAACGGACCGACTGGGATGCTGATGCCTATGAATCGATTTCAGTGTCGCGGTACCTCTCGACCAAGTTCGACGTGAAGAAACTGTGTTCGTGATTTTTTTGTGCCTTAGCTGCAGTACATTTAGTGATACAGTAATCATGCCCCCTAAGAAAATGAGCAGTGATAGCAGCAAACCAAAAAGCAAAATAGTGAGAGTAGCTGTAGATTTATAAAGGTAATTATAGCGAGATTGGAAGGCGGTGCATGTGTGTCTGTGAGTGTGGGATTGTCATTTCAAGTTTATTGCTTTTATATGTGTGCTTTTTCATGTGTGTATTAGTTTTATATTGATTGTTAATAATTTTTACCATTAGTTAGGTAGTTATGTTTAAATAGACAATAATTTGGGGATCTGGAACGGATTTAAGTCTTTTACGTTATTTCTTATGGGGAAATTCAACTTTGACCTCTACCAAATTGCTTCTGGAACGAATTAAGTTCATGTTCCAAGGTACCACTGTGATTCAGTACTTACTGAATGAGAAGGATATCAGCCCTCCAAGTTATGTCTATGCAAAAATCATTCTGATATGTTTGTTGTCCTGTTCAGGATCACGGGGGTCCGGAGCCTCTCCCAGAAGTTACGGGCGCAAGACAGGGAATAAAAAAAGATGTTTGTTGTTATCATAATACAACATTCATCCTAGTAAGGAAATTGCCAGTTTGCAGATCCCATCTCACTGTTCATGAGACTCAGCTTGGGGTTCAAAGTGCCCATTGGGATTTAAACCAATGACCTTCCAGTCAAGGAGACAGAGGCCCAACTTGCTGAGCCACACACTATCTCCATTTGTCATGGGCAAAGTTGGAAATAACTCTTCTTAAAAATGTGACTCCCCTGAAATCTCTGAAATTTTCCAACATATCCTACAAAATGCTTCTGCTTCTTTTAAATGCAACATCAGGATGGCAAATATGAATCTGAGTAATTAAAAAAATGTCTACTTTTTGATAATGTGGTGGGTTTATCTCTGACTATACTGGGAAGAACACTATCACATTAGAGCAGTGATATATCATGTCTTCACTGCACATTCCAAGACTGCCGAAGTTTTTCTTCTTTTGATACATTGTGTATGAGTCTATTTTTCCTGCTGTAAGGGAGAATATGCAAATTTTGACTTGGAATACAACAACCCATCTTTACTTATCTTTCAGCAGTTGACTGTGCTATCAACCCTCAGAGCACGGAAACATCGCCTGGCGTAGAGTTGCTGCGCTGTCCTTCTTTAATGCAAATGTAATTGCCTTACATATCATTGTGCCTCTTCTCCCCTGAAACTTCTGAAACCCCATGACCTGTCAGAGGTAATTGTGGCTCAAAAATGAAGGAATCCCCCCCACTCCCCCCAAAATACTGATATAAACAATGGCAATTTTATTCATTTTTCTGTTTGATTGGGTGTCATTGATCAATGTAAGACTACTGGCTTAACAAACAAGTATTCCCTTAATAAATATAACAATATCAATATGATGGTGATGATGATAATGATGAAATATTAAGATTTGCTGATTGTACAGTTTTTGAAGTTTTTAATTCTCATGCCTACCTTGGGGTCAAATTGACCCCAAGGGCACCTCTTCTCATAGTAACATAATTACTGCAGCAGCGTGTAAGGGCTAAGGGAAAAACAGGAAATGGGTGACTCACAATAGCTTTGTGATGATCCTGATCTAAGACTGTCCCCCAGACCATTGTCTGGAGGTTCCTCGGGGACACATACGTACCGGAATTTGCCTTGCAAATGATGAGTCTTTGCCCTTGGCCCTTCTGTAGACAGGCACTCACCCATCCACTTTTAGCCTCTGTTGTTTTGGTGGTTATAGGACATTTTGCAACCTGCCGTTGGTACTGCTGCCATTGAAGCTTTGCTGCTGTGGAGGACCCATCTCATCCACGGACCCTCTACAGTTCACCTATCAACTGCATGTTGGGGTGGACGACAGTCTGCATGCTGCACAGATGCATATCCAACCTGGAAAAACTGAGAATCGTTGTAAAAATCATGTGCTGGACTTTCACAGGGCAAAGCTGCCATCAGCCAGTCCAGTGATCATCTAGGGGATGGAGATTGAGGCTGTCCAATCCTATTCACTGTCAGAAAAGATGGTCCAGCTCTGGTACAGTTTTGTTCCCCAAGGTACCAACAACATTAATGTACCCCTCGATGGTACAAAATTGTTCCCCAGAGTCAATTTCTGTACCTTAAATGGTACATTTACCTACCACTATGGTACAATTGGCAGACCCTTTAGGGTACAGCCCCATTGACAAGTAACTGTACCCTTAAAGCACAAATTGGTCATTTTTTCTGACAGTGTGGATAACAAGCTGGACTGGACGAACAACACCATTGCCTTCTATGAGAAGGGCCAGAGACAACTCTATCTATTGTGGAGACTAAGGTCCTTCAGCGTATACGCTGACCCCTTCTGAAGTTGTTCTTTGACTCAGGGGTGGCATCAGCCATCTTCTTTGCAGTTCTATGTTGGGGCAGTGGTGTTGCTGAAGCTGAAGCTGAACAAAGTGATCGGCAGGGCTGGATCCGTGCTGGGGTGCCCCCCCCCGGATCCCAACCCCCGGCAAGAGTCCTTCTGCGCCCCAGTCAGCTCCACAGGCTGCTCCACCCGCTCTGCTCTACGGAGCGCTTCTGAAGATCTTCTGTCCCTGCAGCAGTTAGATTCTACAACAGCAGTTAGCAGTGAGCTCACGGACACTCACACATGCACCAGGACGGTAAAGGGAGCCACAGCCTCCCTGCACTGTAACACAATTGGTATTATTTCTATTCTACTAGAATAGAATAGAATAGAATAGAATAGAATAGAATAGAATCTTTATTGTCATTGTAGCAATGAGACATTGTACAACGAAATTAAAGTGCAATTCTCCAGTGCAAAATAAAAACACAGTCACTCTTGAAGAGCCTGAACGCTACTTTCATTCGTACTATTGACCCAATGATAGCGTCACTCATCCGACCCAGGGATTTGAACCAGCAACCTTCCCTTCTGATTCCCAATCCACAGGGCTGCCCCCCCAACAAATTATTATTTTTTAAAATACTTTTTTGGTCAGTGCATAATTCCATATATGATATAGTTTTGATGTCTTCATAATTATTCCAAAATGTAGAGAATAGCACAAATAAGCCTTCCTTAAGGTAAGTGAATCCAAACTTTCGACTGGTACTGTTACGTCCCTTCATATTGTGCTCCTATGTTGTGTGCATTGTCTGATCCCGTTATCGCTTGTTTATCACAAGTTTCCCACCCTGTTATCTTATGGCCTTTTTAGTAGGAGGGAGAACACAGGATCTACTCTACGACAAAGGCAGGAATGGCACTTTCATAACTATATTTTTTCACTCAAGCAGTGCCCGATGGCAACATACATTGTTGACGACATTATTCATTCTTGCGTCTAGTTATTCCGTCACTTGATAATGTGACGTGTGTGTACGAGGTGCTGTGTTCAAGAACAGGTCTCCTATAATACTCCAGAGTTTATAAAATGGTTCTCTCGCTAGGTGTAAAGTACCTGTTGTAAAACGTAGACCGTGTGGACCTATTACGCTTCGATAAAAGAGGCTTTCTTGCCGCACATCTCCAAAGGACGCATAGCCCGATTAGCAGAATAAGCCGCGGCGTTTCATTAATATTACGCAAGACTGACCCCTAGTGGGTGGATCGCGCCAATTAGCGCTTGTTTTTCAACACAGAAGTGCAGCGGTTAAAAAAAAAAAAAAAGACAGGCGAAATCAATTAATAGTCTTTTCGGCGACGGACAAAACATCTTCTCTGCTTTACAGTGAAAGCATTACAAAATACCACAGTGAGCAACTAGTACATGTTACTCTTTACAGCGTCACGTTATTTTGAAGGTAAAACACTCTGGATGTCAGCAAAACACAGGAAAAGTAACAATATTCTTACAAGGAATTTACACACACACACACACATCCAACATCCACACACATCCAACTATTGAACATATATTTTCAAAACAATATCAAACATTACTGGATCGTTTCACTATTTTTGCGATTTTTTCACCTCTTTCTTCAGTTTAGAAAGATTATATAACCTTTGCTATGTTGGTAGCTTGACAGCTAATATTATTTAGAGTTAACCTCGTACAGAATTTGGACTGAATGATATAGGCCTCTTCTGGAAGACTGTGTTTAATGGAAGACATATATGATTACGTGGAATCCACATAATTCTACGCTCTGTACTTTGAGAAAAATGGTAATAATTTGTACCTTTGTCAATGGTGCTGTACCCTTATAATTGTACCTTGTAAGGTACAGAAATGAACTCTAAGGAACATCCCAAAGGTACAGCATTAATGTACCATCAATGGTATAGAAATGTTCCTCAGAGTCTATTTCTGGACCTTAAAAGGTACAATTACCTACAGCTATAGAGTACAGCCTTGAGGGTACAGCTTAGTGACAAACAATGGAATCTGGGAGTGTATTGTCTGACTGTTCCCCTCTTTCTTTTCCCCTCTGTTGCTGTTATATTGTGAATTCATTTGATTTGTCATCGTTTACTCTTTTGCTGATTGATTTGCTGTCATACTCTGTTTTACAGTCAGCAGGCTGAGACTCCGTGTCTGTTATGGGAAGGTGGCCGGTTTGGGCCCCAGCATCTGTGGGCCCTCGAGCGTGGCCCTTAACCCCCGGCTCCACGGGCGCTGCTGCAGGTGGCTGCCCTTCACTGCCAAGCTCGCTCTCCACCCCACGTGTGTCTGTGTGTCATGGAGAGCGAGCTGGGTTAGGCGAAAAGAGAATTTCCCCATGGGGATCAATAAAGTGTCATTAAATATAGGATATTTCATTGCTGTATTTGAAAATCACAATAGACAAACTAAAAAATGCTTTGACCCCTAACATCTCTGCAAGACATTAATATTTTTTTTAATGTTTATATAGCCTATTATATAATCCTGCCTTTTGCCCATTGTTTCTGGAATAAGCAAGTACAAAATATGGATGGATGGATGGATGGATGGATGAATAATCCCTATATACTATATTTCATGTTCTTAACATTTACAGTATTTATATACAGTTTAAAGTGATTAAAAGTGCTATGATAGGCAATTATACAGGCAAACAGTATCCGATTTTTTTTTTTCATAAATTAACTATGTACCTTTAGCACCTTGAATGTCTCATTTAACAACCGTCTAGGTGCCATCTAGCATAGAGGCTGGTTATATGTGTCCAACAAACAGCATTTTTGGTGTCAGTTTAGGAGACTGTGGGGATAAGAGGGTATAATGCCTTCCTGACCTCTCGAGTACTTCAGCAATCGATTGAAATGATTATAATACTAATTGAACCGATTTCGCATTATCTCTCGGTTGTTATGTGTTTAAAGAGAGCTGGACGATTCGCGCCCATCACCGTCCTCCAGGAGCAACGCCGAGAAGCGGAAGCAAGCTGTGCGGGCCCCGAGCAGGGGCCCCCGGCACACACAGGGGGGCCAGGTAGGCAGCAGTGCATCGTCTGTAAGATCCGAGCCCCGAACAAAGCAGGCCTTGATGTCTGGCTCGTGGACCGTGTCTCCAGCGGACGTGGGCTGTCAGCGCCGGTAATTACGCGGAATGAATCGGCTCTGGAGGCTACGACTCGTCTGATCGCTATCTGGAGGAGGAGACGCGGCGGCCATGACGGGGCAGCTTTCAGGTTCCTTCCAGTGCTGCTCGGCCGTGAGGCTCCTCAGTACAGCGCCTGTTTTCCCTCACCCCCCCCCCCACCACTAACTTTTAACTCTGCACTGCCATTCTGTCTCTGTTAATATCATCAATATATAATCTATTGTGCGACTCTATCAGTCATGAAATATTTTTTTTTTCCTACACCTGGTTCCTTGCGTTCCCAC
>JAODJU010000038.1:17746470-17760908 GCA_026776725.1 Gnathonemus echidnorhynchus | reverse complement strand
GGCACACCTGTGCAATATTCATGCTGTCCAATCAGCACCTTGATATACCACACCTGTGAGGTGGGATGGATTATCTTAGCAAAGGAGAAGTGTTTACTAACACAGATTTAGACAGATTTGTGAACAATATTTGAGAGTAATGGGTATTTTGTGTATGTAGAAAAAATTTCAGATCTTTGAGTTCAGCTCATGCAAAATGGGAGCAAAATCAAAAGTGTCGCGTTTATATTTTTGTTCAGTGTAATTAGAAAGAGCCCTGGTGTAGAATAATTAATGTCAAGTGGATATTTGGGGTGAATTTAGCAGAAAACACAGCACTTAGGTGTGTATATGTGTGTCTGTGTATAGATAGATAGATAGATAGATAGTCACACTCAGAAAAAAGGGTAAATATTTGTTCCTTTGCTTGTCACTGGGGCTGTACCCTCAAGGGTCCGCAATTGTACCCTTAGCTGTAGGTAATTGTACTTTTTAAGGTACAGAAATGGACTCCGAGAAACATTTCTATACCATTGATGGCACATTAATGCTGTCTGTACTTTTGGGATGTTTCTCATTTTGCTGGAGAGTACTTTTTAATGTTCTTTCAAGTGAAATCAGCACTGGGAGGGGTTGATTTCACACACACACCATCCAGAAATAATCAGGGATTAAACCTGATTATATGTCTTCTGATCCTCATCCAACTCATCACGAGATAGAAGCTTCCTAATTATACCCTTTGAACAATATAATAGGTGTGTAAAAAATAAGGGCTGAGATAAAACCAGGCAAATTCTTTTCTGATGCAAGTGGTGTCACCATCGTTCAGTGAATTAACTCATTTTTGAATGGTTGTTACATTAACATTTCAAAGCAAACTGTCATGGATATTCAGGCTTTCTCGGCAACATCAGTCTGGCCAGTTAAAATGGTTTAAAGTTTTTAATTGGTTGTATTGATTTATCCTGACTTGCATCTTTAGATTTTGATCCTCTGTGATTAATGTTTTCTTTTAAGGCCATTGAATGGCTTACTGGTAACTCTGATTCAAACTTGAGTTTTTAAAGGTACAGATGGCAGTGTTGCTGTTATTTGCATTCCTTAGAGGCTTCTGCAGCGACCTAATACAGATTAGTGACTTAAGCATGGGTGGGTAGTTACTATGTTGCTGTAAATTGTGCCGTCGTTTGTGAGAGTATCAAGGTGTAAAATAAAGGTCATGGTTTTCCAGCAAAAACCTGCTGCAGGACATAACAAACATTTCTTTTAATTAGAATTGTGCCTCTTCAGCGAGACCCCAATTAACATTCACACACCAGAATCACTTAAAGAAGGTTGTACTTTTTCACGAAAACAAGGCAGTACAGCACAACATGCTGCAACTACCTGCCATGTTCACTGAGTTTTCTTTTTTAAATCAGTATTCTAATCCATTTTTGCCTAAAAAATGATCCAACAATGGTTGCACACAAAATGTTGATGAGGTGGACGAGATTGTAGGTGCCATAACATGTTAATTGATCATCCATTGGCCTGTAACTTCCATCATTTGCATGAGATAACCTTGGCAGATTTAGAGAATTTATAATTAAGGTCACAATATAGTCCATTTCAAATGTTCTCTCTCAGAATTAATTTTAAAAAATTAAAATTCTTCTGTTCCAGAAACGTTATCTTAGCAAGTACTGCAGGTGGCCTGTTTTTTTCCCTCTGCGTTGCTGTTCACACACATACAACGGAAAAAGATCTGCTTCGAAAATTTGTGCCCACTGTAAGATTCTGAAGCTGTCACTTTTCCCCATGGACACGTCACTGTGGGGATTGTTTTTCAGGTTTGACAGGGAGGGCAGTAGTGTAATAATTGCATTAAGGTCTTCTGAGAGGAGTTAGACAAAACCAAAATGCAGCCTGCACAGAACATTCCTTCATGTACTCGGTTTTTCACTGAAATCCATTTTACCCAAATCCCCAGGTCCATTATTTGAAAATGTGGAAACTGAAACTGTAGACCTGTAAACATAACCAGCCCAAAAAAAGTTTCAACAAAACAAAATCTATGAAATCTCACCAGGCTGTCAATTATCTGGCCAATAGGAATCTTTCTCACTGACCCCGATGACAGAATGGAACAAAAAATGAGAAACAAATATAACAACAGAACACGTGGCAACCTGGTAATGCTGGGAAACTCAGACTGACCCCCTGCTGGCCGCCGAACAGTAATGGTGGAAATTTGAGGCATTTGGGGATGTCAGCCACAGGGGTCGAGCGTGATGGCTCCCGTTCACCGTCGCCTAAAAACAGTACAAACCACCTAAAATATTTCAGCCATTGTCAAAACCTGCAGGCATTTGACATATATACAAGATCTACCTCCAATTGAGGTGGTGGGTCTATGGAGGAGGGGAGGTAGAATCTCCTTTATTTTTGAGATTAAATTATGGAACAAATAACTTGGAAATAAATCTCATCTGTGGAAAAATTTACTATGGTGATATTGTAAAATGTCATCTTCTTCGCTGTCATAGGTTTGGCTAGTGGGAGTGGATAAAAAAAATAGAAAATTCGTCATAGAGAATTTACATTTTATTTATGCAGCTGTGGGTAGAGGGGTGGCTCTGAGATTAGAGCTCTGTGCCAGCAATCAGAAGGTTGTTGATTCGAATCCTATGGAGGCCAGTAGTGATCCTAATGCATTGGGCCCTTGAGTAAGGCCCATAACCTGCAATCGTTTCATCCTGGGTATGACGTTAATCTGCAAGCAGGTCCTCCAACTTACAGGGAAAATTTGGGGGTTGGTGGCAGGATTGGCTCTCCAACCACTGGGGGAAAACAAAACTCACACTGTTCTATCCAGATTAGTATGGTGCTGAGGTATCACCCACTGCACTCAGGTTCTCATCCCTGAGGTGGTTTGTTGTGTGGTGGGTGCAGCAGTGTGCTATGTACCAGATACTTTTATCCAAAGTTACATGAAACTGAAAGTTAAACAAAGGGTTAAACAATCCCTGGAGAAACTGGAGGTTAAGGGCCACCTCTCTGCTGATCCTGGGATTTGAAATGGCAACCTTCCGTTCAGAAGGTTAAACCATCCTAAACCACCGAGCTGTGAACCTACAACCACTTGCATTGTAAGCAACACTCATACCCCTAGACTAACAAGCCAATCATTAAAAGGACCTCTCCTAATTTTGTGTCTCGGAGGGTGAAACTCCAAAAGGGACTCTTCATCACCTGTGCACGATAAATCCCTCCACCTCTGAAGATTTTGTCCAGTGATGTGACACTTTGGCTTTCCCTCTGTTTGATTCCCACAAGAGCTACGTGGAGAGTTTCCACGGCAACGGCAGTCAACAGTGGATGACAGAGTGAGTAAGACGCGTACAGTCAAGGACGTGGCCAGAAAACCAGTCCCAGTCTTGTTGGAGGAGCTAAACATTCTTGAAGCAGGACCAGGAACTGATTCATCACATTCACCACCCTCCCACTCCACTTCTCATAATAACGCATTTCAGAAACAAATACATTTGTAACAAGTTCCATATTGCACTTGGTCTTTGTTTGTGTTGGAAGTCTCTCTGTTATGACCGGTAACACATTCATTTTAGAATGGTGAACAATGAGCATTCATTTTAGGATGGAAACAAGGGAATGGCATGTTTTAAAATGATGCCATCATGTCCGTTTCTCAGACTGTTTATTTTGGGAGAATGAAGTTCATTCGAACTTTGCACATGGCTGAAGTCCTGAGATTATTATTTTTTTTTAATCCGTTGCCTTTGCCCCTAAAATTATGCCCTGACAGCTCCATGAAATTTATTATGAGTCGTGGTATTATTTTGGCGTAGAATGCGATATTTCATTTTAATATATTTCTTGCATAACTGGGAACGAGCTTTGGATGACAAAGAGGCAAGAGTTAACAGCAGAGTTTGCTTTGATTTCTTTGCAGTTTGAGGAGACAGGGAGGACATTGCAGTGTGTTGCATAACCCCTCTACCTCACAGCTGAATGCCGGAGAGTACGATTCAACACAAGCGAGGCTGCCGATCTGAAACCATTTGCCACATTTGTTGCTGTTGTGTTTCATGATCTTGATGCCGAATTGCAGGGATTTTCATGCTTGTCAGTGAAACTAAGAAGAGGTGGGGTGAGATTCATTTGAACATCTGTTGGTGGGACAAAAATCTGAAACACAACAGATCACTGCTTTGCACAGCAAGTTCTTGCTTGTTTCAAATTCTGGCAATGAATTCTGTTCCTGACATCATTGTTTACTACTGGAGATTCAGTGGGGCGCCAGAGAAATTTGTGGTAATGTACTTGAGGTAATGCATGCCTAACGGTCTCAGAAACATTATGATGAAGACGCAGAGTAGAATAATGTTACCCTTACAGATCCCGTGAGAAGCTAATGCCAGATTGTCTCAAACCAGGGTCACCTCTGCTATGGTGACCTTGTACACAACTCGTGGACTTTGAGCAGAATGCCAACCTTTACCTCCACCTGTGCCTCTGAGGCTGAATCACCAATCTGACGTCACAGCTGAACCAACAAGAGCGTCTGATAGGCTAAGAATCTGTAGAATCGAGATAAAGATATCCTGTCCTCAGAATGGTCTGTTGTAGGTCTTCAGAACCATCACTGCAAAGACCTAGGAAGGATTAGAAAGTATGAGAGAACTCAAAAAAAAATTTATATATCTCCCATTCAGAGCAGCTTTAATGTAAGCAGTGCTATTTTCAGCCTTCATGTAGTCCAGTAAGGACAGCTACACAGTAGGTCAGTGTGACAGTGTGTCTGGGGGGGGGGAGGGGAAGCAGAGCCACATGAAATTTTTATTTCAGTCAGGGAGGGCATGTAGGGATGGGACTGGCATGTCAGAAAATACTAGAAATACAGGATCTCGTTGAGCGTAGGAAAAAAAAAATTATGAAGCGTGTTTTTCGAGCAAAAAAAGGAAGGAACCCAAAGTCATGGGTCTTGCGACGGCCGGTGAGACGGCGGCTGCAGATTAGTGACGATAAAATGAAGCACAAGTCATGGACATTGTGCAGAAGATGGGGAGGTGCAGTAACTAACCTCAGATGATCCCTGTCACCTGACTCTCCCCACCACTACGCTCCCACTCTCCTCACGGTGAAACAAGGAGAGATTAGGAGGCAGGAGGGAGGGCAGCACTATGCAGAACTCTCCTACCCAGTATGGTACTGCCCACACATCCATCTCCCAAATCCCTTTCAAACCTACATCACGCTGTTTGCTTGTCTACTAGCCTGATGCCTCTCTATGCTCCACAGATATTCTAAAGTTGCACTTCTGATCCTTGAATAGTCTTACTAGATTCTTGTTTTGTTGGACGTTCCTGTGTAGCTCATGCCCCAATACTGCTTACCTGGGCATTTACTGGAAGCTCAGCCTAGCTGCCCTTCAATTGAAACATCAGAGCTTCAATCGGAAGCTCAGTTGACTCCTTTACAGCACGTATGTTTGCACTGTGCTATTTGCTCACTTCCACAGCGCTAAATATATAAAACGTAAATGTCTGCGCTATGTCAACTCTTTGCACTTTGTTTTGTTTTGCATTATTTGTTTGTTTGTGTTTACTTTATGTACCTTGCTGCTGTATGCACAAGAATTTCCCCCTGGCACCAGCAAAGATGTATCGTCTTATGTTATCTTGTCTTGTCTTGTCGTATTTCCTGTACTTCCACTGGAAGTTGCATTTGCCCATGAATTGTGATGTTCACCACGGATGGTTGTGCAGCTTGAAATACAACCAGAATAACAAAGCACAACGATGTACATCATCGGAGCTCCGTACAACATCCTGCATATCACCGCTACTATGAATCGCGTTAGTACGATCGTTATAGGTACAACTACTTTCAGCCAATCCACCAACTGTGCAATCCTTCAGGACTGGCTTGTGTTCCAGCTCAGAAATACTTGGTCAGGCATGGTTGCACTGATATTAGGAAAAATACTTTTCCACAGTCGCTCATCGTCTTCCAGTACTGTGTGATATGGTTACCAGGTGTCACTGCAGCAGAAAGGGGGATGGATGGGTGAACGAGTGCAGGGGGCTTTGCATGTGTAGGATCTGAGGGTTGTGATACAGTGTCTCATATTTACAAAGAAAATAAAGGTGAAAGCTGAGATATGGTAAAAACGCTGGTGGACATGCGACCACGTAGTAGCCTTTACATTTCCATCTTCAGAGACCTGAAGGTGAGCAAGCGAACTAATGTATTTCCCTCCTACGTGTTGTACATGCTGGTTTTGCTAATTGCTATGTAGACTATTTGTGTAGTTCTCCTGGAGCTGAACAGGCTGCACTTTTGTTTGTTTTTGTTTTGTTTTGCTTTGTCATGGTGCTTAAAACGAGGTTCCACATAATGCCAACAAACGAAACTGCACAACATATCAACCAAATAAAACCAGCCCATCCCTATTTGACACGCAGGCCGCGAAGTTAGCCCGGGTCTGATCTCCGGTTGCGCTGTTTTCTTAGTATTTTCATTCTTTTTTAAACATCGTACCTGCCTCGGATATAGAGCGTTTGCACGAATACAGACCTTCACATGCTCTTTAATTATGGGAGCCCTGTATTACTGACAGGCGAACGACAGGAGTCCCTGCTGCTTTAACGGGCCTTCGTCTTTCATTAACGTGATGTTTGAAGCAGCGTTAGCATGGCACCGGCCAAACAAACGTCCTGCCAGCCACGTCAGCAGAGGATCCCCAGGCCCGGTGTGGGGCTTTTACGAGCCGACCTGGCACGTCTTCCCCAGATGATGCATTTAATTGGCAAGCAAACATTTCCCTGGGTGCTAAAGTCGACAAGGCTGGCACACGTATGATGTCTGCATGTTTTTTGAAGTCCTGCTTCACTTAGCAGTGATTCCATCGAGGCACATTTTCCTTACCAGTGCTTGGTGGATCCAAACTGCACATTTATCTTCTGTAAAGATTCTACTTAATCGAGCTACTACCTCGCATTCCCTTAAAATGAACAGAAGGCTCTGGAAATCAATTGCAATTATCCAATTATGACTGGGCCTTGGTTGCTGTGAACTAAATGTTGAACCAACAACCAATTACTTGGATACTTCATATTGATAAAGTTACACCAAAAAAAAAAAAGAAAACTCGTGGTTCAATTTTTCCATGTTCTTCATTTACCACAAGCTTGCATTCATAATTACATACAGCCTCACCTCAACTAAGCATGAAATGCAATTAGCAGTTAACGAGAAGGCCAACAACAGCGAAAACGTATGTTTTTGATGCCGTTGTTCACAGGCTTTCAAAAAATATTGGCTAAGCTGGAGGGCAGGTGTGCTGTTTATGCTGTTTTATTTTTTAATAGAACCTTTAATACCAAAAACATTGGTGGTGCTGTGGCCTTTTGTTCTGTGTGGAACCTGCATGTTCTCTGCCCTTGGTTGCATGATCTTACTGTCCAGAATCATGTGTTTAGGTCAACTGATGTCTCTCAGTTGCCCATAGTGCGTGATTTTGTTTGCGAGTGTGTGCCCTATGATGGACTAATATCTCGTCCAGTGGCAATTGGTTGACAGAGATGGACGGATGTTACAGATGTGAACATGTTTAGCCTGAGCTGCCCAGTGCTATTCCAGCATGTCTGGTTGGGGCAGAATACAAGCCATTGTAATTATGTTTCTAATACAATAAACATTATTATTACCCAAAACAGCTGGAACTATCAGGCACCATTTAAGCAATATGATTAGTAGGCATGAGGCTGGGATGTCCAAAACAGCAGGACAGGAGAACGCTGTGGTCCTTCTCACGTTCTGATTCCTGTTCCTTGAACATCTGCCAGCATTTTTCCTGACACTTCATATCTGAGTGTTAATGGGTTGCAGTTTTTTTTTCCTGCAGAAGGCATTATGGTTAATGGGTTCTAAAATGCGGCAATGAGGTGCTGCTTGATGCGAGTGAATGGCCGTAAAAGGTGAGCATCTGGAGAGGAACGGAGTTGGGAACGTGCTGCCCCCCCAGGCGAGCTACGCGATGCAGGAGGCCCTAGGGCGCCGAGACCCCATAACACGAAGATGCAGTTATGCTGTTCACACACTCTTTAAACACGATGGGCCTCTTTGTAATGCAACTTCTTTATTGCTGGACTAAGACTGTTTCTGCTCAGTTCCATAATGCATGACATGGAACAAGAAATGATACATACACTCTAAAAGACCTACAATAAGACTCCGCAGGCTTTGTTATGCAGTGGATAGCAACTCAGATGTCCAAATTTGACTTTGGTGAGGTTAATCAAAGGTTGTGGGTTTGAGTCTCACCAGAGTCTTGGGGTTTGATAGGGAACCATCTGCTGTACTTTTTGACCCCACTAGGTGGAGCTCTCTGTACAAAAAAATGGGCACAAAGCATGCCCCAAAGCAAACCAAGAGCACCATCTAGTGGGGTCAAAAAATACAGCAAATGGTTCATGAAGCATCATTTTTCTCCATCACCAGGGTTTGGGGAAGGGGTGGCTCAGCATGTTAGGGTGCTGTGCTTATGGTCAGAAGGTTGCTGGCTTGAGTCCCAGAGTAAGCAAGGCCCTTAACACCAGTTTCTCCAGGGTTGGCACACCATGTTTTCTTAATTATATGTTGCGCTAGATAAACTATTAATTGCACACACTTAACAATCAGAAAGGTCAGCAATGTGGCAATTGCTGTGAACCAAATCTCTAAAAGCTGAAACCCTATTAAAGTCAGCACTCTGATGCCTTCAGAATGACTCTCTCCTCTCTGTCAGCTTCCCAGAAGCCCGTGACGAGTAGTGCTGGCTGAAGACATCTTCAAAGGTGTTCAGTGAGACCTAACAGACTATGAATGATCCATCCCCAGACACTGCTGCTTTTCATTGCACTTAGTCCACATTGCAGAGTCTCAGACATAACAGATGTCGACTTTGACAAAAAAATAATACTTGCCATATTTAGACGCGTGCCCAGTAAAAGCTTCTGTATCTGATGCTCAAGTAATTATTACAATACTGCAATATCAGTTTAAAAATGAAATTTCATAATAATAAGCAATAATACAATTTTAATAAGAAATTACACTAACTAAAAAATTAAAAAGAAAAGCAATGTGCAATACATATGTCATTCCTCTACAGGCCTTCAGAGCAGCACCCTTTAGTAGATATTACAGTATGTGTATATTTAGTAGATATTGTTTACCTTTGGATAACTTGTGTTGTATTAAATATACAAGTTCCTCTGATTGATTTCAATAGTAGCATTCAACTATCCAGCAAATTCAGCCGTGCCTTTGCTCCTGACGTTGCTGGAAATTTATTTAACTACAAATTTTTGATATTACTACAGTCACTATGTATCAATCCATTCATGCATCACCTTATAACCACTATATTAATTTTATATAAAAATTATTATTAAACATAAATATTCATTAAATTCATGTTTCTGATTACATTCCAACCCTGTGCCAGATAAGGAGCTGTTGAAGACGGATGAATGATTGCATTTCATATATTCTGCGAGTTATACAGTGTTCGCCTGTAATTGCATATGTGGTTGCTCTCCGCACTGGTATGGATAGGTACTGGGCAAAGTAATTAAAGTTTTTCATTAATACAGTAGACTGTGAGATTTTCATTTTAATAGAAACTGTAGTTTTCCCTCTTGTCTAAAATGGCAGCATTGCGAACTGTGTAATTTGAGCGTTTGAGTGTATGCTGCACATCCCATTCACCCAGAAAGTGGATAAATAGTGGAGCTTAAAAGCCAGAAAATAAACTGCAATCTCAGCTGTATGATGCCAGCGCTCTATGGTACACTGTAGGTGCCCGGTTTGATATTCAGCATCAGTCTTTCATTAGAACCATAGTACCATAAAATTAAACATTTTAATTAGTATTTGCACAATTGCAATAACCGCTTTCAAATCTTGCTGCACAATGTCACAGGATAGCAGGCTGAAGAAGCATGGAAATGACTAGTTAGATTCAAAGCAGCCCGCACTCATGATCCCCCTCTGACCTGCTGTGTTGCACATTCCCGTCACATTCACTATCAATATTCAGATGCATACTTTATGTATTTATATTTTACATTGCTAACTACTTTTTTTCTTTACTTAATATTTTTATCTATAGTTAGTGGATACATCCATCCATCCATATACTGTAATCGCTTCTCGTATTCAGCATTGTAGGGGGCCCAGAGCCTATCCTGAAGGCAACGGCCCCAAGGCAGGGAACAACCCAGGGTGGGGTGCTGACCCATCGCAGGGCACAGTCACCCACCATGCACTCATGCAGACCTGGCACACCTGCGGGAAATTTGGTAACTCCAAATAACCTCAGCATGTTTTTGGACTGTGATATGTGAGGCAACAGTGTGAACCACTGCATCACCACACTGCCCCTCTATGGTGGAAATGTATATTCTATGTTCATCTATCGTGATATCTTCTGTTATTTATTTATTTTTTTTTTAGCAGCATCTGTCACAATGAACAAACTAAGAATTCCGTTGTGTAGACACTGCACATATACTAATATAATACATGAATCTTGAATGTGCTGAACGTGACTTTGTGCTTGTATTTGCAAATAATACTCCAACGCAGCACAAGACCAACTGCATCCAACATAAATGTGTGTGACGTACTGGCTGATTTATCACAAACACATTCACTATATGCCGTGAGCAGCAAACATACTGAGATGGTATCATATGACTGATGGTACACCCCTTACTCTAACTTGGGACTAAAAGTTATACAGTAATATACTTTAAAACTGAAATCAGGATCAGTGGGTAAGTGCCTTTTCTTGCATAATGTTTTGTTTTTCTGTGAACTTCCTGGAACTCCTGAAGACCCGTGGCTGTCATGTTAAGATGCCATCCTTCCTTGCCATTTTAGTAACTGACATCATGTGCCCCTTAGCACTTGACCAGTTGGATTCATTGAGGTCACCGTTGTGTCCTCGCTCGTCACGCACCTGGGGGTCAGTGGGACAATTACGATGACAACCGAGAGTCAAAGTGCAAGAATTGTGTTACTTAGTGACAATTGCAGCTGTTCACCCAGAAACGACCTGTAACAGACATGAGAAAAAAAACTACCTTATATAAGGGTTTAAAGCCAATGCCTTTGGAAATTCATGGCGAAAGGACACTGTTTGTTACCTCCTAACAGCAGCCTTAAAGGGGAATGTGTGCAATGCTGAGCTTTGATAGCTTTCCTCTGCAAAAATCCATCCAAATTGGAGGTCAATGCATCAGACATACTTGCATTCTAAACAAAACAGTAAATGCTCCATTGCTCTGTTGGGTCAGGCTTGGTTCACCTCTGACTCTGCGATGTCTGTACATTTACTTTCACAGTACTGCCGGCCAACAGTTATCTGCAGTGGCTATAACTCAAGACTGGCAGCTGGCTGGGTTCTGTCTCTGGGGGGTTAGAGGATCTGTGGCGTGACCCTGTGCCCGGGGGAACCTTGGAACCACAGCTACAGCAAGGGAACTCCAAAGTTCAGGAAATATGGGTGGTTTTTGATGTTTTGCACTGTGGGGCACAGGGCTATAGAGTGAACGCCAAGTGACCGTTCAACCCTATGGGAAGGCTTCAACTTTTATGAGCTTTAAAAAGGATAAGTAACAATAGACATGAGATTCGCTCCAAAGTTACGAGGTCAAATGGTAAAAACGCGAAACGGCGGATCTGGTAAGTGTCAAGCTCGCCAGCAGCAGACACTCTCGAAGGGTCAGAAAACAAGGTCTTTGAAAAGAAGGGATAGAAGTTTTTATGAACATGTTCCTCAGCTTCCTTCGCGTCACGTGGGGGGGGGGGGGCGTCCATGCTCTGTAACTGCACTTCTGAGCACGTTATCAGCCCTGACAGCTGGCGGTGGTGGTGCTTGTGGGCTGTACAGTCAGGTCAAACACAGCCTTGAGGATGATACGCAGAACTCAACAAATGTTCTGCCAAACACATTGTTGGTTCAGGACACAACACCAGGAATCAATCTTTCTCTGCCCTCAACATCATCAAATACTAAATATTTGTGGAAAATCACTTCTAGGAAGATTCTGAGGACTTTAGTTTAAGTAAGGCCACACTGCTGATCCCAGCCACATGCACAGCGACTCTTCAAATGCTTTTTCCGCTCGTGAAAAAGAAGAACATAAGAAAAAGAAGAGTTGGATAATTGGAGAGCTGGAGAGGATGTGGCATTTGCTATGTCAAAGGGAAGCCCAGTTTCCAGCCTGTAGTACAGTTAGATATGGAAGAAGGAGCAGGAGTGTGGATACGGCTGGGCAGTTTAAGGGGGGTGTGAAGGTACACGCTGCCAAGTCGGGGCAGCTCCTACACACCTGGCTCACTCATGTGACTCACCCCCCTCCCCCGATAGTAATCACACAGTGCCATGAGGCATGGTGCATAAACTTTTATTTACAATCTAAATTTAAATTTTGTACAAAACACCCCTATTAATGTTCTTGCAAAAAACACAAATGAGCAAGCTTAAAAACATCCAATAGTTATAAAGAATGCAGAAGGTCGGTTTTCTACTCGAAGTTTGGATTCCAAAGAATGCTCTAGAAACAGAATTTTAAAAACAAATCCAGGTTACTATGGAAACTACAGGCTGTTGCATTCTTTTCTGTATCGTATCACGGTATTTTAAGACCATTTAAATAAACTACAGATTATATATCAAAAGGCACACAATACGAGTAAAACTAGGCTTCAGGTTACCAAAACTATAAAGAATATATACATTACAGACAGTCACAAAGCGAACACTATAAGGCTCAGAATCCAATGACCTTTTTTGGGTACTCACATTGATAAGAATTTCCAAAAATGACAATCAAACAGCAATTAAAATACAAAAGTTCACAAAAATATAGTGACAAATAGCTACACTTGTTTCTCTTTTTTAACACTATAAACCAGAAAATGTATATTACATATAAAAAGCAGATAGGTTATCTGAAGAGATGAAAACATTTCACACTTCAGGAGCGACATCTATAAAAACGGGGAGACAAAACAGTAACAAAAGAAACGTTCCCCATGCTGAATGATATCAGGTTTTAGCAATAAGAGCAGATATGCTGATAATAACTGCAGGAGTCCAGGCTGACTGGCAGTCCCTCCCGCCCCAACAGCCCCGACGTGAAGCAGGTCGTCAAAAAGCGGCAGGAACACTTTCACAGCGTCACACAAGGACTGCACACGGTCACGATTCAGGGGAGAGCGACGGCAAACTCGTGCGTTTTTTTTTTTTTTCTCCGTAGGCGGCTTGTTTCACAGAAATGAAAGAATCTCCAACCTTTTCTCGTCCAAGTAAGTCACATTATCAAAGCCCACTATTACAAAAAACCATACATTCTTTCTTTTTGAAATTCTGAAACAATTGGCATTAGACCTTACATATATATATATTTTTTTTAATTTATTGCACACAAAAAGGTCCAAATGAAGAACACAAATATTTCGGGCACTTATTTCCTTTTACTAAAAGTCTTACAGTATCACCATACAGCAGCATACGAGTGTATAAATAACTTGGTGCTAATATCAGACAAATTGAAAAGTTTTGAAGACAAAAGTAATTCGACAGCTCATTTCAATTCCCTTGTCTGTCATCAGAATGACGTACAAGTGTTTTGAATGCTTCTTCAGCCAGTAAGCTGCTGATTGAGCAGAGCCAGCTGGTCTGAATGCATCATCACAACCACAGAGAAAGAAGGCATCGAACTGATGATTCAGAAAGAAATGTCAGGACTCCTTGCCCGCCAGGTTCGGTAATATTGAATGATGGTGGAAATAACATTAAGTACCACCGGAAAGTGTCAGTTTCTGAAGGGCATACGTGCACCATGTCCCCTCGGGGATGGGGGGGGGCTCACAAACGATTGTTCGAAATGGCAGTTTTGCTTAACTCTACTGGACTGACCCGAAACTTTCATCACACCACTGCATTCGCCTGCTGACAACGCAGGTCCAAAGTTTAGTGTTCATAGCCCACTTGGCAACGCGAGCGGACGTGTATTCGTGTGTACAGCGTATTTATAGACACGTTACATTTTTTTTTTGGTGTGTTTCTCTGGGCTGTGTTCAGTGATACTGGGAACCCCGAGAGTGAACCGAGGTGTGGGGGAGACTGTTCCCCCGACGGGTGCCGGGAGGGAACCCCTCACCGTTGCTCTGATAAAGGTTCTCTGAGCTGGGGGGCACCTGCTTGGCACTTGAGCACAGTTCAGTCAGGCCATGCCCCCCCCTTAAAGAGAGGGTCGTTCGCATAGAGAGTCGCCTTGACCTTCAGGTGCTATTGTAAGCTTGAACTTGGCTTCTCTTTAATTGAGATTTTTGGGAGGGAAAGACCCCTGTATAAATCCCCCCACCCACCCCCACCCCCGCTAATCCTTGTGTCA
>JAODJU010000038.1:17684001-17722691 GCA_026776725.1 Gnathonemus echidnorhynchus | reverse complement strand
GGGAGTTGTGAAAGAAAATGCCCCTGAAAAACTAGGTCAACACAGGGATTTCACCTCCCCCGAAGAGCGACATAACAGTTCATCATAACTCTTTAAGGCTAGTAATAGACTTTTAAGGCTGAAAGTCAAAAAAGGTTCAATGAAATTGTAACTTTTAAACACTTTGGTTTGATTTTGAACCTCAAGTGGGTTAGGATGCTGTGCCTGTGATTGGAGTGACTGGAAGAGCGCTGGTTCAAATCCCAGGGTCAGCAGAGGTAATTTTACAATTGAGCCCCTGAGCAAGGGTCTTAATCCCTGGTTGCTATGGGGACTGTCTGACCCCACAATTGTAGCAACTGTAATTGCGTAAAACCAAAATGCAGAGCCCTTTGATGATGCAGAGCTTATAACACCTGTAACACAAGAACAGCGTGGAGTCTCCTGCAGGATTATTTCAAATGTGAGTCTCTGGGTAAGTAAGGCTGGCAGCGTTCTTACCATGGCCTGCGTCAAAGAACTCTGTGACATGGTAAGCACTGCAGGGCGACCAGGGCAGGGCTTTGCTGAGGTCCTCAAATACGGGGGCCATCACGTGGTGTCCGCCAAGGTGCCCGAACTTTCTCTCGCAGTTCCTGGAGTCGTCATGCGGCATGCTGAGCACGTGACCTAACGAGGCAGATGCCGCCCCAACACCATTAGCACTGAACTTCTCACTCCCCCCACAGTGATGAACATTTTCAGGGCAGTAGGTGTTACTGAATCCGGCGATGACGCGGACACCTAGTTCGTGGGCTACAGTGAAGGCGGTCTGCAGGCCGTTGTCCTCGACGACGAAGCAGCTCCTTTTGGGGTCGCACATGGTGCCCACGTCGGCCACCCCCAGGGTGCTGCAGCTGTGGTGCCCGCAGATGTCCTGCAGACGAGGAGAGACACAGCAGATGCTACGTGGTGATGCTGTTTCTGCTCCGCGCTTTTCCACTCCGCCTCCGGTTGGCCGAGCACACGTTAGTCTATCCATCGTAAAAGCAGAGCCGATGAACCAGGGCCAGAGCTCTGTTTGGGTTTGGGGGGGGAGGAGCCTCTGGCTCACGTTCTGAGCACAGGGGCCCCAGGTCTGCCCCCTAGACCCTTCTGCTTTCCACAGGAACCAGACAAACTAGAGACGTGGTTTAGCACTTAACTGCAAACCCGTCTGTCCTCGGGACGAGCGCACCAGATCGGAACCTGGAGCGGGTCCCGCTACACCGGAACGCATGGTGCTCAGACCCTCCGTCAGCCATTTGTGGCAAAACGGACGTTTCCTGTCTACTAGCTGATCCACAGATGGGATCCTCGGCACTAAGCCCAAGGAGTGGGTGGCATTTCCCAGCCACAGTATCTGGACAGAAGAGCAAATTTCCAAAACTGGCTCAGTCTGTTTTTTTGTTGTTTTCGAGATTAGACCACCAGTGACTTAAAATCAGGCTTCCTCGTGATATTTTACAGTACTCGGGACCAAAACTCACTCATTCCTCAAGTAATCCAATGAAGAGCTTTCGTTAGATTTGCCAAAACCTGACAGAAATGGTACTTACTTACAAACTGAGTTTAGAAAAGTGCCTCTTAAGTTTCTAATATACTTCAGAGCTAGTGAAGATGGTACAAGACTGGTAATCAGTGACTATACTTCTCAGACTGGGTACAAAGTTCATATTTCATGTGCCACAACAGCAAGACCGTCAGAGGGGCAAGGATACCCTGGCAGATTCAGGGAGTCCGACACTTTACGGGAGCCCCTGAATATGAAAAACACTAATGTATATGCTCAAGAACCATTGTACATCTGTTCAGTAAATTCTACCGTGGCAGACTCCCCCACCATTCACGGGGCCCGAGGTGACATTTTGTCAGGGGGCCCTGAATAGCTATGGCCCAGTACATGATTATTGGGGTACAGAGCTAATGGGATAAGGTTCTGCCGCTCCGTGGACCTAGAACCCCACTTCTGTGGGAGGTGTTCCACGCAAACCCTCACCTGCCGGGTGAACAGGATCGCCGTGTCGTAGTGCTCGGGGTGCCGCTGGCTCCTGGGGTTAAACAGCTGCTGCCAGGCACAGAAGTTGCGGAGGGTCAGGTCGCCGTTGGCCGAAACGCTGGGCCCCGCCTCCTGGTCCTCCACCACCAGCATCTTCACCACCACCAGGCTGACGGAGTTCTTCAGGCTGGGGTGCTTGTAGACCTGGGCCGCCATGCTGACCAGGGTCAGGAGGTAGTGCTGTGCGTGGAGTGGGAAGGTGGCACAAGCCGTGGGTCACATGGAAGGAGAACTGGGCCAGATCAGATCCTTCATCATGAGGGCAGGGTGAGCTACTACTTACACTACTGAGGTGAGTACACTAGTGCTCATTATTATGTGTGTATTATGGGGCGTCTTGATCAGATCTAGGTAACAGTCGGTCTGTGAGCCACATCCAGTCTGCAGAGCACTTTTTACTGGCCTCCATGATCATTAAAATGGAAAACAAACAGGTATAGTTCTGAGGTTTTATGTTCCAGTATATGAAGGTGACCAGAATTTTGCTCACAAATATTTCTTTGAGTTAATAATAAATAATCTTAAAATGTAATAAGTCTATTATTGTAGCTTTCATGGAACATGAAAATGAGCATTAACAAATGGCGCTGACTGACTTGGTGAAGTTTAGATTTGGCCCTCAACGGAAAATAATTGCCCAGGCCTGGTCTAATGAATAAAATAACCTAAATTATGTGGAAAATCTCTAAACCACTTATGCATTTGGAAAGAAAATACGAGGAACCCGAGAAGCGAGCAAAGGACACAACTTTTTAGCCGTCAGTATTTAACTAAATTATAAACATGGATTTTCAAGTCTGTTTTGTTAGAAGTGGCATTAAGCACTTCGGCTGACTGTCACCGATACGGGTCGGACGGTTCAAGAATCGCTATCCTGCTTAATTATCTGTTGAGCTGTAGCGCGGGTTTAGGATTTCAGTCTGGGCACGGAGGAGCGCTTTCAGAAGCTGCGGTTTGCATACTCGTGTCGGGAGATGGATTGTATGTCTGCGGTCTGCGATTCGGTTAGTGCCTCCTTGCGCAAACACACCGCACCGCTATGTACGCGAGCAGACGGGCGCACACACGCTCGGCAACGTGACACATTTATAGAATAGTGCATTTACTACACTCCAGGGCAGAACAGCAGTGCCCCACCAAAACTTCAGTATCGTCTGGTCGAGTCCCAGTTCCTCCCAGAGTTTACATTTATGCAGATTCATTTCCAGTCCAATTAATCCCACATTCTTTCCGACCGAAACTAGCCGACTTTAACGACGTGTTAATTTCTTCACTGTGGAGATGTTGAGTACTCTGTGGCACGTCTCAGCCGCTCTTGGCCAAATTCATACAACACGGGGCAATTTAGTCGAAACAGATGGTTCCTTTTCGTTAGGCGGGTGACAGACCTTCCAGCTTGCGGCCATCTTGCTTAAGGACTGTAAAATCCTCCGGTGGAAGCCCTTAATCCACTATTTTTCATGGGAAAATGTCTGAATACTACTACAACATATAAAAATATGTGCCTTTGTCCCTCTGGCGGGGAGATAATGACAATATCCCTTATGACAAGATGTGAAACAAAGATCCTCTCTCACTAGATGCCTTGCGGTCTTGAGAAACTCCCTCTGCAACAGACCCACTGCTTTACATTTCTTTATTGGATGCCTTTATTCAACTTGACTTAGAATAGAGGAAAGGGTTACAATTGATGGCCATTGCGGGGGATTAGAACCCATGACCTTCACACTGAGAGTAAAATACCCCAGTGGTTGAGCTACAGGACTAGACAGTTTGCCTTCAGTTCTCCCAAATAAATTCTTCATCTTCAGTCCTCCTGGCAGATTCAAAGACGCTACACTTTGAATTCTCCTAATGAGATGTATTTCATAAGCATCTCAGAACTTGTCCTCATGACCTTCCAGTAAAATCACAGCAGAAGATTCTTAAGCTGCTCAAAATGTCCTGTTTGTCAGCTTTGATGCCAAAAAAGGACTACCGTTTTTAATTGTTTCTTGGTGAATAACATTGTCCATCGCTTTTGGAGGACTTCCAGGGTAAAGTGCTTAGATTTCTCAGGTCATTCCCTCTTCTACACTAAAATTCAGTGTGTTACTGCAGGACTTTAAAGACGCTGGATTGCACCCATCAGTCGATACAATGTCAATGACTTTCTGCCAACTTTTTCGAATAACTACCATTAAAACCTTCAAACTCTTAAAATTTAGTGACCCATAATAATACTGGTAATGTGTTTCCTAATCAAGCAACGCCAGTCAGTCATGACACTTAGCGATATTTCTGCGTGCGCTGCCGGTAAATCAGCCCTGATTTAACGGAAATAATTAATCAAACTTCCTTTTCGTGGAGCCGCTCGCCACAGAAAGTGAATATTTGCTAGCTGATGGAAACGGTCGCTCATTCCTCGCAGCGTGGACTATCGAAACAGAAAGGCTGCATCCGTCCGCTTAAGGGTTCTGGGAAGAGAACCAGCGCTCTTAAAAGTATGCGGAAAAATATGCCCAACTTTCCTGAGAAATTTCTGACGGTAATACGTATAAAATCACTCCTGGCCAAACGGGTTGGCGCAGGAAGCGGCCATTTAACAGCCACGCATTAAATACCGGAATAGAGACTGCCTTATGTCGCTCCTAAAATATATTTGTATTACAAGCTACTGGAACAAAAACGGCTTCATTTTTTTGTCAAGCTCATTCAGATGTTACCCAATCGACTGTATAAATAGTTAACATTAAAATGCTATGATTCTGGTAAATTCTGGATGATTTCAGCGCGACATTGTTAATTTAAAACAAATAGGCCTATCAGTTTACTGGAAATAACGCGCAATAAATGTACTTAACGGTAACCTATAGAAATAAGTTTGATATTATATATGTGGCTATAGAGACACTTACCTTCAGGTCGTCCCCGTAGAAACGTGCCATCGCTGAATCTGCCACCACCAAAGTTTCTATGTACCTCTCCGCGGACACGAAGCGCTTCTCTCTTGGCACCGCCGATGCCTGCATCTCCCCCGATAAAATCGGGGCTCCTTGTCCCCTTTGCTCGTCTTCCTTTCGGCCGATGGGTATTTCTTGTACCCTCCGTGTTCCGGCGAGAACCCGCTTTTTAACGACATGCGGCTGCATCTGGGACGATTCGGCTCTCCCGCTGCCAGTCTGAGGCTCGATGAGATATTCATCTCCATCTGTTATAAACGATCCGTAGATCCCGTAACAAATACTGACAGCAACTACAGAGTCCGGCTTTGAGTCTACAGTCCCCGAATAGAAGCAGCCTTTCAAACTGGTCCCGACTGCATCTGTCTCGTTAATGTATCTGAGAATGTCAGACGCGCGGTGACCAGGAGGATGTAGGATTTCTTCTTGATCCGCACGTAAGTCCAACGTCTTGGGCAGGGAGTTTGATCTAATTCGGTGGATCTTAATTGCTGGGGCTAAGAAACTCTCATCCGGAGTCAAATTCAGAGTGAACTCTTTACCGAAAGCGGCAATTCTGAAACTCACCCGGTCTTCGCTCCGTGTCCAAAAGCGACCGCTATTCCTCTCATTTATTCTCAGAGGTATAATTTCCTCCGATTCGAAAAAATCGGCAAGTGCAAAACGAGTAGAAAACGCAAGAAAGATGATAGCTATAACTAAACTCATTTTTTTTAATCAACGTGTAGACTTTATGTCAAAAAGGCCTATAGTTTTATAGTTTTAATAATTAATTTTAAAATGAAAAAAAAAAACACGACAAAATGAACACCTATGTCCGAATATGTGTAGTAGGTTACATTTATTCGCAGACAAAACGTACACGCACAACTGCCTGTTGATTTTTATACTTGCATATGAGACTATTCAAGTTTTTGCGACCACGACCTTTTACAAATGCACCTGATGCCTGAATTCTCCTGGTCTATGATTTAAATATTACTCTGAGCCTTAACTTAAAGCTAATGCAATTTCATTTGTAACCTGAGCTTTCCACTTCTCAGCGCCAGTGAGGGGTCCTTGATGCTGTGGTATTTATACCTTCTGGCTTAAACATTAGAGGTTTATTTTTGATGTTCCTCGCCACTTCTCTCTCTCCTCCCACTCGCACTTCATGAAAAAAATCTTTTGGATGAAGGTGATCCAATGAGAACAGACTGGCACTCCTTCGCCGTACTAGCCATAGTCTGACTTCCAGACAACTACTAGTAAAGTTTGTACACGCATCAGTAACGCTTTCGCAAAAATCCATTTACAAGAGAGAGAGGAGAGAGAAAGAGAGAGAGAGAGAGAGAGAGAGAAAACTTCAGCTAGAGAAGCAACACAGATGAACCGCAAATATGCAATGTTTATAACTGTTTTATCGGTAGCTGCGACGTATGCAAGGCGAAAAAGAAAAAGTCCTGGACTCCATCCCGTAAAGAGTCGTAACTTGACAGCATCGCCGTTCCGTTGACGTTACCCAGCGCGCGCTCTTCGGCCGTGATGCTTAATAAACACATGTTAGTGACATCCAATAGATAAAACAAACCCGAAGGTCTTGGAGGAGTGTCAACATGTCTTGCCAACATATTTTACAAATGCAAAACAAGAGTGGGTCGAAAGAGTATGTGTACTGAGACAGAGGTCTGGGAACCACAAGAGATGTTACATTCAAAAAGCGGAGGTGTCACAACACCACCCACGCTGAAAGGCTCGCCCGCGTCATTCTGCTGGAACATTTAATTAGTAGTCGCCAACAAAATCTCCCAAGGGGAAAATATTTTTAATCTCCGTTAAAACAGATTATTGTACTATGGATTAGAGGCATACTGACGTGTTATTTTTCAATAAAGAGTATGTTTGTGCGTTTAATCCTAATTTATTGTAAACTTCGTGTTCCGATAGTTTAACATATAACCAGATAACGTAACCTATATACCCTTGCAGTTCCTCTCTGTTTAACATAGGGTTTTATGGTAATAAGAGAATGCTTCACGTGAAACGTTAGGATGTAGAGTATATAAACTCCATTTCGATACTCCAAAAACAATCCCGCATATTGTCCAAACATCCCACTGCTAACAATGTATTCTCATTGCCGTTAGGTGGCGACATTGGATCACTTAAATATTGAGCCGTTGACTTACAATATAGAAGAATTTGTTTCACTGAAAATACAAGGTCAAATAATTAGCATGTGCAAACAGAATAATTTCTGCACAGTGTGAAGCTCGTATAGTTTGTGACGCTGCCCAAGTGTCAAGAACAAATGCAATATTACCAATTTACTTGCAGAAGCCGAACTGTTGATTTTTATAATCGTGACTGGTTGTGAACAACAGAGGTCGCAGTTGCATAGAAAGAACGAATCTGTTTCCTCCTTTCCAGGTGTAAATACATCCAGAAAAAGGCCCAAAACGATACTTAAAAAAATTTGTACAATTTCATTAAACATCCCGACTGACATTTTAGACATGTTTTGAAAGAAGAAAATATGTTAGTAATGAAAATCATCCAGTCTTTCAATGAATGTGAAATTTCAGCAACAATCTCTGCCTTATAGATTAGAATAAATGTTAGTATATACATCAGTGTAACACAATTGAGCAAATGGCAATTAAATATTTTCTGTTAGTTTTTATTGACCATATTGTTGCTTTTTTGGCATCATAAGATACCATCACCTTTACATGGAAACCACAGAGGACGTTTTGTGAAGCCAACATAACTTAAATTCATAACAAGTAGATTCATACCACTGATGTGATCATTTCGTGCCTTATACAATCCCATATTATTATGATCAAATGTTTATTTTTCTGCATCTACGGTAGATACTTATTAAAATAGCTCAAATTACATATTGGGGAAAAAAATGCAGTCTTCAGAACGATTCAATAGGCTGCCAAGAATTAACAATATTCTATTTTTTTTCTTAAGTATTGCTTTAATGTAAAACTGCATATTTCTTGATTCTGTAACAAACCAGTACATTTAAAGCACATCGAAAGGGATACCCAGGCGCTGGGCGAATATCAAACTGATTACAACCTGTTGATGAAGACGAGGATAACGGCGATGCGTTGTAGTATAGTCAATAGCATTTTAGTTATGACAACTGATAAAAATGACCAATTAAGGAAGACAAAATAATAATAAGAAATGCCTGGCAGAAATATTTTGTATTGATGCAGACTTTTCGGTAGTTACACGGCAGATTTATCCATTTTAAATTATCCAGACTGACAATCGGTTTTGTATGCTGTAAAACTTAAGTATGTCTGTCTGTATGATTGTTGCAAAACACAAAAAGGGAGACGCTTTATTTCCATAGAGGAAAATTCACAAGATAGAAAGGAGGGGATTTTGTTGCTGTACCTTTTCGCGGAACAAGACAACTTACACTGCAGTTTTTAACGCTGCACTGTATGCGTAACTAGGCTCACATCAGCGCTCGCGCAATGCATTGTCCAGCGCACGAGCCAGTGGGAGGAAAAACCCGCCTCGCGCTGCGCTGGTAAGTGCTTTTTGCAGAGCTCCAAGTGGCTGCGGTCTTAACCTTAAACCGGGAGGCATATCCAATGAGCTTCTCAGCGCCTCCCTAAAACTCTGATTACAACTCCACGATGTTTACACATGACGCAAAAGCATAAAGCCGCTAGAAAGACGAGATCATTTCTGCAGACAGGTAGAAGATGTGAGTGCGCAATACTGGTGATTCTGTGCTGAGAGGACGCGCAGCGGAAACTGGAAGGCGACAGTGCCTTGGATTATTTGATAGGGCTTTAATAAAATTTATTATCATAGCCGATATCAAACTTTTTCAGATTGGTCATTTCTTTCATTCATTATAATTGTTATTGCACAAAATAGCCTACTTAACTGTAGCCATGTCCATGTTTATTTGGACAATAGTGATTATTTTGAATCTTTTATTCATGTTCACCAGAATAAGCAATTCCATGGAAAGTGATTTTTGTTTTCCAGATCGCCTGGACCAGCAAACTGCGGAACACAATTTTGTCCGCCCAGAAGAGGACATTCAGCTGCAGCACGCTGTTTTTCGAATTAAAGCATTCAAGGAGGATTTCGTACTCAATTTATTTCCAGATTCCAACTTTCTTGCACCTACCTTTTCTGTGCAAACCACCGCAGCAAATCCAGACCTGAGTCGCTGCTTTTACTCCGGTGATGTCAACTCAGACAAGGATTCCTATGCTGCCTTGAGCCTGTGCAACGGTCTGCAAGGCGCATTTGGTTACAAAGGGTGGGAATATTTCATCAGTCCCGCGCGCAATGATTCGGCATCTGGAAACAGCGGCTCCGCAGAGAGGGCGCACGTGCTGCGACGCCGGAGGAACCCTAACCTGAGCGCCAATGTGACTTCCAGGTGTGGTGTGGACTCCGGTCAGCACCATGACATTTTGCAGTCCTTGGAAAGATACAAACACATGAAAGGGATCAATAAAGGGAATATGACTGAATCTTCTTTAAAAGGCTTGGGCAGGTCCAAGAGGTTTGCTTCGGTGCCTCGATACGTCGAGACCCTTATTGTTGCAGATGAGTCCATGGCTAAATTCCACGGCGACGACCTTAAGCATTACCTTCTGACCCTCATGTCAGTCGCCGCAAGGCTTTACAAGCACCCAAGCATTCTCAACTCCATCAACATTGTAGTTGTCAAGTTTATGGCGATTACCGAAGCTGAGAAGGGACTCAAAGTTTCCGGCAACGCCGCGCTGACTTTGCGCAATTTCTGCACGTGGCAGAAGAAGTTCAACAAAAACAACGACAAACATGCTGAATACTGGGATACCGCTATCCTCTTCACTAAACAGGTAAGAACGGATTTCGGGTAGGATTACGTGGTGCATCGTAATTCCATCTATTTAAAGCACCTGTGTATGTGATAAATTAAACATAAGTGTGAAGAATTTTAAATGATCGTCACCGCGACCCTGTACTTGATAAGCGGGTGACATATGGATGAATGAATGACACAGGGTTCTGGCGTTTTGCAGCTATAGCAAGTATGCAATGTAAACAGTTGTCAAACAAATGTCAAAAGTACTGAAAAAAGTTGCTGTTAAGGATTTCTGCGAATTTTTGATCTCGGTTCACGCCCCTGATTGCATTGATTGCGGACTGGACGGACCCTTTGGAGAAATATAATCACGGTGAAGGCTGTTTTCGATGCACAGCAGTCACACAGATGTCCTTATCTAAGTCATCTTCGCTGTCACCGTGCCGTCGTTGGCCGTGTCTAGCCAAGCCCCGCCTTCGCCTCTCCCAGCGCTTCCCCCATTGGTGCACGAGTCACCTCAAGCAATGACTCCGTGTCCAACTTTACATCTTACGCCAGCTCGCTTCGCTTTTTTTTTTTTTTTTAATGAAATGATGCATTCACTGGCAATCCATACGTCTTCATACCACTTATTATAAGCAAGGTCTGGTAGGAATAGGCTGCAGCCTAGATTTCAGGCAGCATAAGGGACAAAGCATTGGTACACTCACGAGAAGATGCTAGTAGCCTATAGTGCAGGGCACATATACGCACAGTCACTACGAAGAATTTCGAGATGCCAATTAGCATTAATGCCTGTGTTTGGGCAGTGGGAGAAAACTCACGTGATGTAAGAAAAATGCGCAAACTCCACACACATACAACAGGGGCAGAATTCGAACCCTTAGCCCTCGGGGTGTAACAATGCAAACCCATTTCGCCCACTGACCGGAGGTGACCTGCGGGATATCAAAGGGAATGATTGTTCAGCAATTTTCAGTTTTACTGCTATAGAATTTCCCAAGTAACTAATCGTTGTGCAAGTATCTGATGGAGATAATGGCGATTATGTGAATTTGACTTGTTAGTTTTGTTATGTTGATAATTGTCTTGAAGGGTATAATGTCTTTTTTCATCATTCATTTGGAATGCTCGATGTGTTTTAACACTGCTTCAACAGCATAGAGCAATTCTTTCAGCCTAATTCTTTCTTGTCTTGCTTTTTGTGAGTGAGCTGAAAATGTACTTCCAGTAAAGTTTTATGAGTTAGGGAGATGACAGTTTTAAACACATGCTCCCTGCAAGGACCACACAAAAATGTCTGCTCCTGTAATTAATGTCAAAGTCAGACAATCATTTTTATATTAATGCTTCTCTTGCTGAATCACCTGGTTTCCACCCTATAAAACAACAGCACACAATACAACAGGGTTAAAATTAGCCCACCTGTAATGAGGATTACTATTCTTACCAGGCAACCAAAACACTAGACCACTAGCTAGTTTAGCAATTAAGGATGAAAGCTCTTAACTTGAAAATTGCTGCTGTAATGCGAAGATGCTAACGCTGATGCTGTTGAACCCTTGAATAAGACAAAGTCCACAAAGTATCCAACTATAGGAACAATGAGTTGCTGTTGATGTCTGTGTAGGAAAAGCAGCAGAATGTTAAGCTGACTGTGTGAAAGACTGGGATAGCGGTGTTGTGGAGGGCTGAATCTGTCCAGTGGGGTAGAGGGTTTAGCGATCATGGTGCAGGTCTTGAGCTGGTTGCTCATGGAGTGCAGTCGTGTTAAATTCCCCACTATCACACTACATACAACACGTTAGAGATACTCTGGACCTTTTTATGGGTTTCTGGAGTTGAGCACTGCCCCCCCCCTCCACATGTAAACTGTTATACCTGCTGCTCCTGGACCCCTGCCCACCTCCCTGGCAACACCACACACATTTATCCACTGGCCATTTCCCCTGGAAGATTTCAAAGACATACTGCCAAGTTAATTAAGGTCAAGCGACGTGGGCTTCTGACAGATGGAAACACAGGCGCGTGATCTGCACACCTGATACGCGAAGAGCGTACATGCGGGTGAGTAGGCGCGCGGAACGCCAGCGTTTGGAGCCCGGAGGTTTTTCCCCTTAGCTCATTTCCGTGGCTCCTGCCATGGGTTTGCGTCATGGGAATCTGGGAGATCTCCCTCATCCGCAACATCCCCGGACCACCTGTCTCACTGCAGCATCTTAAAGAATTCCGTTTTGGGCTAAAGCTTTTGGAAAAAAAAAAAATGGAAAAAATTCAGCAGAGAACTGGTCAGACAAATCGGCCCCTTCTGCGTTACCCTGTGATGAGTTTTTTTCTGGTACAATGGGACAGTGTTTTTTTTTTTACAGCATTCCAGTGCAGGATGCCATTTTTAAAAAGGCTGGCATTGGCATTTGTCTACATAAACTCAAGTTTATTGAGTTTGTTCTCTTTAATTTAGACTTCTCTATTTTTATTAGGATCATGCGTATCCTGGAGTGCAGGTCAGGGATTTAATGGGAAGTATCCATTTCTTTGTGACGTCACCACTTCCAGCTGTGAGACGCTGGTCCTCCCCTCCCCCACAGCCCACACCCCCTCGTTGCAGGGAGTCTGTTTCCCATTAAGCTTCGCTGGGCTGTAATGGGAGAAGTCCCAGCGTAGCGAGAGAAGGCCCGGGGATTTGGCCCACCTGCTAGCTCATAGAAGCAACATCGCGAGACATTTCCAACCCGGCTCGCTATGGACAAGGATGCTGGGTGGCCATCTTGGATGACCTCTGAGGGCCAGGGGGCGGATACACGAGCTCGGGGGATATACAATATACATGTATGTATCCGGGATGAAACCCTGACCCCCATGGTGCTATAATTACACATTTACTAAACAGTAAATGTCTAGTCATTTACACATTGACTAGACCAGGGGTGGGCAATCTTATCCGCCAAGGGCCGGTGTGGATGCAGGTTTTTCGTCTGCTGGGAGAGGATTTTGCGGTTGACGAAATGTTACGCTACTTTAGTTTTCCCATTTTGGGAGGTCCCAACAAAACAGAAGAGACCCTCACACTGCCACTCATTCCAGAAATGGCAAGTCAGTACATCCTTTCTAATTCACACTTTGCACTGTAGCTGGGCACATGGCCGTAGGTCAGTCCTCTGTTTAGTGTTCCGTCATCTGCGAATAAGAAGAAGAACAGCAGGACATTGATTGAGGCAGGGCTGCCAAATTTCTTCAGCTGGCTGGCCTGAGATTTTCAATTTGAGACAAGTCTGCACACGCATTGAAATGTATGTAACAATTTTATTACCTTATAAATAGTCTGTAGGGTTTGCAGAGTACTGCTTTTGATGTAGCTAATTTTAGGTTTATAATGGTATAATATAGATTTGCAGTAAGATTTCTTGCGTGAGCATGAGAGTCTGAAAGTGTGAATGTCAGGGTGTTGGTAACTCTGATTAAAGTCTCAGGTAGCATGTGTTTAGAGGAACTTCTGTGTCATAGTAGTTATTGCAAGACCGTGAGTTGTTGTCTTTTGCTGTTAAATATATTCCTTTAATTTTGCACTGTCAGGATGTTAGGAAACATTAAAAAGCTCAGAGCCAAACACTCCCTAATACCGCATATTGTTCGCAGTACTGATTTTACGGTGGATTATGGCAGGATCGCGCTCTTCCGTCATTAGCATTGCTCTTCACTATCATCTAGCTTAAAGCCGCTGGATCATTTTTAATACTTGTCCTGGTAGATGTTCTGGACGTGGCTTTTGAGGAGACGGCACGCAGATGCGATGCTAAAGAGATACAGCTGTCTGGTGAATACTATGAAGACGTCTTCCTAGAATTCGCAGAATCTTCTGTGCCGCATCATTGAATTTATTAGGTACATTTGGGGGAATTTTGAGGTAGAAATTGGTTCCATAAAGCTGTTAAGGGCCCCCATCAATGAGACAATGGGCACTTCTCAAACTGTCCTCCTGACATTATTTTTCCCCAAGAATGTATCTTATAAAGCTGATGGAGGAGAAAAATATCTTCCACTTGCTATGATTTGGAAAACAAAATGGTAACACTTTACTTAAAGCAGTCATGTATAATGCATCAAAAATACATTCATAATGCCTTATAATGCATTCATAAAGTATTATAAACACGGCTACAACTATTTATTAAAAAGGCATAACACATTATAGCCATGTTTATTATGTATTTTGAATGCTCGCTGAAGTTCTCATCTATAATGCATTATACAGTAGATACCTTCATAATGCAGTACAAAGCATCCTTAATGCTTATACTGATCTTTATAATGTATTATGAAGGTACTTGTAGTGCATTATAGATGAGAGCTTCATAGACCATGATGCATAATAAACATGGCTATAGTGTGTTATGCCATTTCATAAATATTTATAGCTGTGTTTATAATACTTTATGAATGCATTATAATGCATTATGACGGTATCTATAATGCATTATGATGACTGCTTTAAGTAAAGCGTTAAAAAAAAACCGCTAGAGACACACGCACATACGCAAATCACTATAAGACCCCTAACCAGATTAATTTACAATCCTATTGATTTGTTCATATTCTTCAGGTACCATCAGACTTACACATTTTAAATGGACTTTATGGCTCCTGGCAGTCCCAAGCGGCCCCCATGAGAGTGCTGAAAAAATCCCAAGTTATGACAGACGTACCGCATGCCAGAACCAGGCTCCAACAGGGTACTGTCAGTCCCCACTTATGGTGTGACGGGAGTCAGCCAGAAGGTAAACATTCGAGTAAAGCCTGAGCGTACTGCTGACAGAAAGGGGCCGGAGAATTTAGAAGGTAAAACCCTGCAGGGAAAAGGGTTCAGTCACCAAATACGGCGTCTCAGACATTACAGGGACTGATCAGTCTAGCACTGAGTCAATTTATGCAGATTTATCTAATATTCCAATATGATTTTTGTTGGTAAGTGGCAATGGTGATGAATGGCGTGTCAAAGTTAAGCAGGACTGTGGTTTGTCACTGATTTAATTCTGCATTCTGCACAGGCCTTAAGAATAGAAGCTATTAAGAAAATTTTTCAACAACCAGCTTTTGTGACATTAAACAAATCCCCAAAGATGCCGGGAGGAGAAGAGAGGCTGCTCCGTTAGTGTTCCACCACATTGAAAAGGATGCGGACAGTAAGCAGAACCTACTTACGGGAATTCAGCTACCCAGAATCCCATCCTTCTCTCTGATCGCTGACGGCGGTGTCAGCTGTTTGAGTCTCCGTGTGCCGGTTTACCAGGATTGACTTGGGATTTGGGATGTTAAGCAGACCACATATTGTTCAGATAAATGTATTTAATAAATAGGTTTACATGCATTAAATTTGTTCCGTATGAGTATTTGTGTTCGCTCAGTATACTCTTAGTTTAATATACTGCAAAAAAAAATGGCATTTCAAATTTAAGATAAACTGTTTCTGTTTTGAGACAAGACGGCCTAAAACTAGCAAAATTATCTGCCATTGCAGTAAGATTTCCTAAAATAAGACAATATGCTTAAATGCAAGCAAATTAATCTTATTCATAAAATGTGTTATTAATCAGTTTATTAATTAAATTAGAATCCTGTCTGAAAATAAGAGAATTCTGCTTGCTTAGATTTTAATTTTTTTGCAGTGCATAATTTTCTGTCTGCAATCCAACTGAAAACACAGCTTGCAAAAATAGTTTTATAAACACTGAGATTGCCTTGAAAATTTTAATTTCTTTTTTTACTCATGGGATTGGACAGTCAAGTGTCTGCTCTGTGATGTAATGAGTGCCCATTTATATGGTTGCTTGAACTAACTATCATTTGGCTCACGGGTGGGGGGACTGCAGCTGTGGCATGGCTGGGGATTGGCTGGGGATTGGCTCTCGCCTCCAGCTTGGTGGGAACACTTTTCCCTCGGGAAGCATGCAAATGGAACAATTTGGACCATAAAACCCCAAGAAGCGTAATGAAAATCTCATGTTTGTACTGCCGGGCGCCAATTAGGTCAATCCTCCATGAAGAGTTATATAAACTGATGATTAAGAGGTTTGGAAGGACTGGAAGGAGAACAGGCAGTGTGTAATGAAACCATAGCTTGCTGGGGAAATCAGAGTTGTCCACGGCAACGTTTATACTTTCAAATGTGATAGCTGTGGTAGTGGTTTCTGGGCTTTTGATTACAACTCTGTTGGTATAACTGTAAGAGCCTGTTTGGGATTCTTTTTGGCAAAGTTTTTGTGACCTACAGAGGTGATGTTTCCCAAAATGTCATTGCCTTTTCATCCATGGCATGCCACAAAGTATGGCAGTGTTTAAATGGCATATACCGTGGCAGTATTTAAATAGAGCTTGTTTGCTTGAGTCAGTAACAGTTTGCTTATGAATACTGAATATACCCTTTCATGGCAATACGGCAAGAAAAACATCGAGAACTGAAAATGAGTTTGAAAAATGGTGATGGACTACAATCCTAAACATTTTTCAAGTTAACATTTCCTCATAGGAGCTTAGCTCTAAGTAACTTCAAACCGAGCTGCACTTAGCGTCCATGAGGATAATGACACTGGAAGAAATAACAGCTAAATATTTCCAGATCTCTTGGATCACTCCAGTGACATCGGTGTCATTCGGTGAGCTGTCATCTTCAGGGAGGAAAGAGAGAACCATCAGGAATGAAGCTTTGAGTTTGCCCAAGACTGACATCATCCGCAGGGGTGTCCATCAGCTATTTGTTCTGTTCTTCATAGTAACTGGTATGGGTGTCTGTGGGGGGGGGGGGCATTTGTGATGCACCTGCTTGTGCACAATGGATGCTATTTGTGTAAACGGGCCCCCGAGGACTGGGGACTCACTGGGGTCGACTGGGACGAAGCCAAGGCAATAAACAAGTTAATAACCGATAAACAAAAGTGACATTGATCCCCCGTTCACCCTCTCTTCTGCACATGTGCGCACATCTGGATCGGGCTTGTGAAAAGGCTGCTTTGGCGTGTAAGCAATTACTTTAGATGGCTGTATGGTTTTAATGGGATGGGTGTTTTTGAAAACGAGATAAAAGCCGCAATTTGGGTGGGTTGTAAATCATACATAATATATAAATTTAATATTCTACGTTTGTATGCATGTACACATGTGTGTGTAGTATTGTTACTGTCAGAGAGGGTAGGCCGTGTCATGGCTGCCGAGGTTGTCTGCAGTTATAGTGTGAATGGTTTGTGTGTATCTGCCTAAGCAGAACCTTCGTTTGCAGTGTCACACTAAGGAGATCACAAACGGCAGTTTAATGCCCATGTAATCAGCTAGGCTATATGGGCCTCTCCTTCCAGCGCAGACAGTCTGTTAGGTTTCGCATCCACTCCTGTCTGAGAGATGTGAGCGTCAGCATAAACAGGCCGCCTGCTGACGTCTCCCAGAGACAGATAAGATGGTCTGACACGGGGGTCGAACAGAAACCGATCCGGCGAAGATTCAGCCGCGTCACAGGCGGGTTCCACTGAAAACGAATGCGAATACAGCGGCGCTCAGACCAACAAAACGCAGATACAGATCTTCATAATTGTATGAAAGGCTGTGCCAGCAAGTCCACCACTGGCTTCTCTGGAGGACTCTTAGTTAATACTCTTAATACTTTTTAAATACATTTAGTAAATATTGGGAGTATTCAAGACAGAAAACAAGGTAGACAAAGTCCTAATAGTAGTATTGTACTTTAACGTAGGGTTTCCCAACCGATTGATTTCTGAGGAGCGGTTTACGTCATGCAAAAATTTCATGGGGGGTGGGAGCATAGCCAGATCGATTGGTGATTTAATAATTTTAACTGCTTCTTTTAAAGATACCGAAAGAAGGTGCTAATGTGTGGAGTTGTAAAAAACTGAATATATATTGTTTATATTCCTCCATGAAACCCCCAGCGTCCCGTGCTCTTGGGGGTGGGAAGCCGTACTTTAGAGCTGCCAAATATGGAAGTAAAGTGGTAAAGAGGTTCCTGACACGCAGGTGTGATGAGCTTTAGGTCGCCCCCCCCCCTTCCCCAAACCTGCTGATTCCCCTTTTCTCTCGGTCACCAGGACCTCTGCGGCGCCTCGACCTGCGACACCCTGGGTATGGCCGACGTGGGCACCATGTGCGACCCCAAAAGGAGCTGCTCTGTCATCGAGGACGACGGCCTCCCTTCAGCCTTCACCACCGCGCACGAGCTCGGTCAGTCCGCCGGGGCGCCACATTTGCCCGAACGTGTTCGCTGTCATGGTCCATAGCAATCTGGTGCTACCCGAAATGTGTTTTATTCACAACTTCATTTCAAATGATGCTTTATTTGCCATTTGCACAAGTTTGAGAACAGGTATGTTGAAATGTGCTAGTTTCCACATATCTCATCATGCTCTCCAGACATGCACATACATATAGAGGTGAGAGCTGAATCTTGGAGCCTGAACATAGGGTCAGCCATTTATTGAGCTCCCCTACTGTTTTTTTGGGGGTAAGAATCTTGTTCAACAACTCAAAAGGGATACAGCTACTCTGCTGAGGACAGGAGTCTCTTTCTCAACACAGATATAACCCACTGAGTCACACACCTCATCAAATGCATGGCCATTTAGGATTTTATTAACGTTAAAAACACTCTACAAGGCCGCTAAGATTATATCACAAGGTCTCTTGTGACCACCACAGAGAGTCACCTCCATGATCTGCTGCTCTGTGGCTTGATGTCTGTCACAGCAGTGAAGGCCTCTTCATAAGGGTCTAACGCAAGCCTTTGTGGCCACTACCTATCATTTCTCGGACCAAACCTGTGCTACACTTTCTACTGTGTTATTTACCAGTAGTTCATTTAAACTGTGTCACAGAAACTCGATCCAACAACAAGCCCTGCGGTATTAAGTTGGAAAAACAGCTGATACCTCCTGTCACAGTCATTTACCGAGCTTTTCTCTGCTGGGATCGGAAACGCTGTTTTTGCCTCTCCTTCCGTATCCTCGTTAATCTTGTTAAAAAAATGGACTTTGCTGACACTCTATTGAAGCCTCAGTCCTCAGCTGCCATGAGATTCTTTTGAAGTCTAGGTTGGCACTATCTGGGCTCGGTGGCAGTGAGTGTCGAGTAAATCATCTGCGGAGGACCTCGAAGGAGAATTTTGATCGAGAACAGATGGGAGAAACATTTACAGATGTGTGAGAATCAGTAGAACCGGCCTGGAATGGCTTCAGCAGAACCATACTCTTGTTCTTGGGATGTGGCACTTTCAACAGAAGAGTTCTGTACATGGATTTTATCTTTAGTTGTAGGACCTGGACTTGCGATGTGTCTGACCTTGCCTGCTTCTGTAAACGTCCATATCGAATGCATTAGAAGTTAACCTAAATGTGCACTTGACAGATTGCTTTAATTACAGTTTGTACGTTTAGCAGTTAGCAGTTGGGTAATTGTGCAAATTGCACACTTTTACCGGCGCCTCACATGCGATCCCACACAGGGCACGTCTTCAACATGCCGCATGACAACGTCAAGGCCTGCGAAGATGTGTTTGGCAAGCTGAGCGATAACCACATGATGTCTCCCACGCTGATCCAGATCGACCGCACCAGCCCTTGGTCTGCCTGCAGTGCGGCCATCATCACTGACTACCTGGACAGTGGTCATGGTAAGCAGGCTCCCTCACTGAGTCATTTCTCCTCTGGAAACCTCTGCTATTACTGTCGGCTGCTTTTACATTCCCCCATCGAATAAAATTAGCCCTTAAGTTCTTCCCCTTTGCCAGATCAGCTAATATGAAGGAATTATAATCCTCACATAAATTGTAAGATGGTGCATGTGTGGCATAGGCCAACTGGTTCTTTATTGGCTTTTCCAGTCCAGTTCATGAGTTTGGCGTGAGTGCCTTAGTTTCCTGTTTTTCTCGAGGACTTCTTTGGCTATATATTTCACAATAAAAACAAACGACACATGACTGACATGGGTGGAAGAGAACAAACATGATTTTCCAAGCCCATCCATCCATCCATCCATCCATCCATATTCCAAACCACTTATCCAGAACAGTGTTCCAGCAAACCTGGAGCTTATCCCAGGCAACATACGGAATGGGGAACCCCCCTGGTTGGGATGCCAGACCCCTGCATTTTTTTTTCCTGAGAACACAATTTTTATGTTGTGCTCCAGGTCTAGCTACAGCAATCCCAGCAGTGAATCTATACAATTGTCTCCAAGCCTCGGATGATGTCAGGTCCAAGCCGGTTGACCTTTACTTTCCCATCTGTCTGGAATTATAAGGGCTGATAGACAAGAAACGGTTAGTTTGCCACCTGGCTATGTGCCAGTGCAGATATTCAGGGTACAGAGTGTACAGAATATATCGGTTAGAGCTTTTTCATGAAATGTGCCTGCAGGAACAGGAGAGACATAGAGAAATCAACAGAGGAGGTTGCTTTTAAGCGAAGTTTCAGTTGCACTTTTCTCCTGGGATTTTTAGTAAGAACATACAGACACATAGAGAACATTCGGTGCCGCTTACCCCTCTGGTTTGTTAATGCTAGGATCATGTGTTGGATTTCTATCACTGCTGTAGAAGGCGCACAATTTTCTCTGTTTTTTTGAGAAATCTCGAACCCCCGTAAGCAAAACAACGGGACTCTTTGAGCTTAGCCAGAAGGCAAATTTCTCTCAGAAGAGATTTTTTGAGAAAACATTAATGCAAGCAGTGCAATTATTTTTAATTTCCAAAATCTAATAATTAACCGCATATCAAAGGGCGTAAATTCCCGAGTACCTATTCCAGATTTTTCTAAAAGCCAAAGAAAACAATGAACACTGAACAGCTCAGCTTTAACAAATCATAAGACGTCCACAGTGCCTTTACCGTACTGCTATGTGCATGTATTCAAAAGCAGCACCACTTTTGGAAACTGAACTTGTCCCTTTCTAGTAGTTTAAGTTGATCTCCAGGGAGGTTCCCTTTGTGATTCTTAAGAAGTAGCAGCATTAAAATAGTCTTCTGGCTCAGCCTTATCTATCTGAACCCGAATTTTGTGTTGTTTCATATCATATCCCTTGTAAGCTGCCTTTGCTCAACACCAAAGAGATATAGTTCTGCAGCCCTGTCCTTGTATGGTATGGTGTTTCCCCCCCCATTGCGGATTTTCTGCATGAGAGTTCCACATGGAATTTTATTGTATGTTTTTACAATGACAATATAGGTGTAATATGTATTATGAAGGTCAATGACCATGAATGGGCAACTATGGCTAAATAGCATTAGCGTTATGTGTGGTTGTGCGGTTTTAAATTGTGTGAGAGGACTGGCAATGGCTTCACATACGTAGAGATGGATAGTTCGGGTTCAGAAATTAAAAATCCAGACCATGATTCTGTTTCAACCCACTAGTTGAGTACTCTGTGACTCTGAGTCTTTATACGCAACTGGTTGGTTGAAGCAAAATCTTGGTCTGGATTTTTAATTTGTGAACCCAAACTATCCACTTTTGGCACTGGGCACTACTCTGCTGTGCTTGTCTTGTAGAGCTTATGCATCCTACCTCCTGTTGCTCTGTCCTTCAGATATGGTCCTTCAATGCACCATCTCTCCTTTGCTCCGCAAAGCACTTTTATATGGATTTGACATCCGTTTGCAACTGGTGGTTGTGAGAGTAGTAATGACCAAGCCTGCTGTTCCCTGTGGATTCCCAGTAGGCTTCCATTATAGTTTTACTGTAAGTTAGGGGGAAAATTGGCCACATAAAGAGCCCAGTGGCAGTACATTTAACATTTAAAATTCTCGTTGCAATGTAAATACTGTGAACCAATATTTACAGCATGATTCCGTCTGCATGATTATTTTTCAGCCACGATACCCTCACTGCTGTTTCTGTTCTGTCTGCGAGCTTTTCTATTTTTTGGATTCAGGTTCCAAAAGCTTTCGCCACTTTAAGGTTTTTGATTATAATTTCCTGTCATGACTGTTTAGCCTTGATTGCTACGCCTTTTAAATTTTTTCCAACTTGTTCTGTTGTATTGTTTTTGCCATGAAATAGACATTTTTGAATCTGCTCACAGACAGATATCTTTTTTAAATGTGGCCCCTTAGATCACAATTCCACCATGACCCGAATGAGCCTACATCATAAACAATGCTAACAAAGCTGTCACCAGCTGGGATTTCTTCTATTGGTTGACAAGGCTTAAGCAGTTTAAGATTTACTGTGGTTGGTGCCATTAGGGGATCTGTTTGAATGAATGAATGAATGAATGAATGAAAGTTACATTTATGTTGCGCTTTTCTAGAAACCCAAAGGGCTTCAACCACTTCAACCACCACCACTGTGTGGCAATTCTGCGGCAGTAAGCTCACCACACAGTAGCTAAGGTGGTGAAGGGGCAGGAGAGAATTTACCAGTTAGATACAGAGGGATGAATAGGAGGTCGGATTTGATAGGGCTACAGTGGGCAATTTTAGGCAGGAAATCGGGGTACCACCCCTACTCTTTTGAAGGATGCCCAGGGATCTTTTATAACGTCAGGAAGTCAGGACCTCAGTTTCACATCTTATCTGGAGGACGGCACCATTTTTACAGCACAGTGTCTTTGTCACTGCACTGGGGCACTGGGATCCACACAGACCGAAGGATGGGCTAACCTGCTGGCCACAGTGTCTTTGTCACTGCACTGGGGCATTGGGATCCACACAGACCACAGGATGGGCTAACCTGCTGGCCAAACCAACACCTCTTTGAGCAGCTCAGCGGCTTCTCAGAAGCTCCTGATTGCAACTATGCTTTCAGGAAACATACCCAGGACTGGGTAGATTGAAATATATTTTACCATAATTACTCATGAGTTCCAGTAAATGTGTGTTAAGGAGCTACCTATGGGTGACAACTGAATCACCCTTTTTGCCACTGAGCACTCACCATTCCAAGGCCCTTGGCCCTCAGCCCTCAGCCCACTCATGCTCCACATTCTGACCTACAGGCTCTCATGCTCCGGAAAATATTTGTGTGGTTCAGCATGAAATATGGTTCGCGTTAGTGGCTAAATCTGGAGACAGGCAGGGGCACAGATAATTTTATTTAATTAGACCATCTCAGGCATAAATGCTGCCCTGAATTATCTGCACACATACCTGTGGTCTCATTTATTATGAGAACACAGTCTTGAAATTAGAGGCGAATAAACACTCTTGTAGGCATGTAAATGAAGTGATGCTTTGAAGTCATTTTTGACAGTTTGCAGTCTGTCCACAAGATGTGTAATATATGTAGATGCTCATAGGAGTTTTATTTACACAAAAAATGTTCTGAGGACAGAAAGAAAAATGATTGGTTCAGAGAAATAACCAATCAGATTTTAGAGGAGGTGGGACAAAGACATCTGATTGGTTTATTCCACCTCTTCTGGTTGCTTGAACCCACCTACAATCTGATTGGTTATTTCTCTGAACCAGTCATTTTTTGTTCTGCCCTCAGAACACTTCTGTGTAAGTAAGACTCCCATGAGCTATGTGGACTGCATATATGAGAGTGCTGATGTCGTTACAGGTGACTGCTTGCTGGATCAGCCCCAGAGTGTTTTGGTCCTGCCTGACATCCTCCCAGGAATCACCTACAGCCTTAGCCGACAGTGTGAGCTGGCCTTCGGGAGCGGCTCCAAGCCTTGCCCGTACATGCAGTCCTGTGCGAAGCTGTGGTGCACAGGCAAAGCCCGGGGCCAACTGGTCTGTCAAACGCGTCACTTCCCCTGGGCCGATGGGACCAGCTGTGGGGACAGACATCTGTGCTACCAGGGCGTCTGCATGGACAAGGATAACATCACCAGGATCAAGGTAGACAGTCTGGATTCTCTTTGACTCCTCCCTTCATAGCTGTGCCTCCCTCTACCTGGCAGATACATTTTTGTTCCTGAGCAGAGGAGTCTGGGTGTGTAAATGTATTCAGTTTTTACAATATGAATCTTAAAATCTCAGTGACTGGTTGGTTTTTGTTGCTCCATGCTGGTAGCTTCAGTGGGTCGGATTTTGGTACCTGCAGCCCAGGACAGATAGACGTGGACTGGATGTGTTTTTCTTCCAGGTGGATGGCCGATGGGGCAAGTGGGGAGTGTTCGGCCCATGCACTCGCACATGCGGGGGTGGTGTGCAGCTGTCCAAACGGGAGTGCAACAATCCTGTGCCAGCCAATGGTGGGAAGTATTGCCAGGGCATCCGCATCCGGTACCGCTCCTGCAACCTGGAATCCTGTCCAGACACAGGTATGGTTCAAGGCCAACAAGGAAACCTCATCTTACAGACTTTACTGAGATGTCACAGGGATTGCTTTGATTGCTGATGTGGGTGAGTACATTCTTAGTGACTAGAACTTAGGCACCTCCTTCAGTGAAATCTGCTACATGGTCATACATCCTCGAATAACCAGCAAGCTTGGTGCTGACGAACACATGCATAATCATCTCATCAACAGGTAAAAGCTTCCGTGAGGAGCAGTGTGAGGCCTTCAACGGCGTCAGCCTCAACACCAACCGCCTTACCCCATCTGTGGTGTGGGTCCCCAAATTCTCTGGAGTTTCCCCCAAAGATCAATGCAAGCTTATCTGCAGAGCCAACGGCACAGGCTACTTCTATGTCCTTGCTCCCAAAGTGAGCACCTTCTCATGCTATTATTTTTAATATTTATTTCTGTAACAGGCAATTAGATGCCGCTGCAATCCATCAATGCACGTAGATGGCAGTGAAAATTCCACTGCAAAATTAAAATGGCAATTCACTCTTCAGTAAGATTAATTCATAAATATCAGTGAAGTTCTTGGAATGACTACAGATATTGATGAAGTTAACGTTAAGCAAACAGAATCAAATTAATGAATGAACTTTTAAGGAAAGTCGACAATTAAACTGATCTGCATGCCACTAACAAACAATAAGGCAATAAAAAGAATTAAAAAAAAAAAAATCTGCTGGCGCACCATTGATACCGAAAAGTGCGCTGCTGAATCGGTACTGGCCTTTTTTTCCCATGAAGAAAGAGTGAGGCCAGCTGGAGGAAAAGCTTATCGCTGAGAGATAGGGGAGTGTGCAGTGAGACAGAACAGGTGTGGCCGTCATGTTGGGCTTGGGCCTGAGAAAAGGGTGGGGGTGTGGAAACAGAGGAGCATGAAATCTTCTCACACAGCTGCAGGGTGTCAGGGTGCACTGTTTACTTGGCCGACACGGGAACATCCTGCTGAAGCCACGCACCCCACACCCAGCCGGTACCGAACTCAGAGTCTCAGATGTTTGCTGCAAATCCAAAACTTCCAAAAGCACTTTAATTTGAACAATGGAGAAATTTATAACTGAATAACATTTTGAGCATGGTCTGACTCTGGGAGTGACTCGAAGAGCAGCCTGCATGTATATTCTATACAAAGTGGCTGTGGTTGAAAAACCTTCACAAGAGGACTTTGCATATGATGTTTCCCTGGTATTTAAAGCTATTTTTGTCATGGTGCTGGCAGTATTTTTGACATATGCAAATTAAGAGGGTGATGGCAGTTTGTGGGTGTATGAGGGCAATCACTTAAGTTATGACTGGAATACTAGTCCAGTCTTTTGACATATTCTAAAGATAGCAGCTGAAGAAAAACAGCTCTGAGAATTATGGATGAAGACACAGTGTCATGTCTGGCTTCGACGTCACACCCCCGAGAAGGCCAGAGGTCCTTCATGGACTCATATTTCTTAGCCAGCAGCTTGCTGACACCTTCCATATAGATGGTGGGAAGCCCACTTTGTGGTTAATCGCTGTTGATTCAGATAGTCAATGGTAGAGTGAAGGTTTCCATCTGCGTGGTTTCAAGAAATAGCCAGAGGTCTCACCCCCAACTAGTGCCCTTTATATATATTAGCTGGGCTTCTATGTAAAATGACATAGCTGATTATTTTCCATTGATTTAGGGTAATTATGTTAAATTCAAGTACTTTAACCATTCGATCACCTAGTACTTCTAACAATCTCATGTACCCCGGTTCTCTCTCCTGTCTTGCAGGTAGTGGATGGTACGCCCTGCTCCCCTGACTCCTCCTCCGTCTGTGTCCAGGGAAAGTGTATGAAAGCAGGCTGTGATGGCAAGCTGAGCTCCAAGAAGAAGTTTGACAAGTGCGGTGTCTGCGGGGGCGACAACCGTGGCTGCAAAAAGGTCTCGGGGCTCTTCACCAAACCCATGTAAGAGACCCTTCTACCTGCCATTCAAGGATAGGACAGGAAGCAGAGACCCCCTCGAATGGCAGGATTACCCACAATTCAGCGACGTCTCCCTGTGAAAAAAGCTTGACATATGATATACTTCTGTGTTGCAAATGTAGTGTTTAAATCCACATGTGGTGGATGAATTTAGTTTTAAACCAGTATCAGTGCTTCTAACACTTTTGTATAAGTTCATTTTTAAACAGTAGGCTACATTTTTAAATACCGTGTCTGCGTTAAAATTGCCTTTTGATCAAAATGTCCTTCAGAATTTATCATGGTATCGATGGTATTGACCTTTGCCAGTAAGGCTAAAACCTAAATACCTTTGGTCAGGCTATTAAATGCTCCTTGCTCTACTGACTCTTTCTAACACACCCCTATTTTGGTTCTCAGACATGGCTACAACTTTGTGGTAATGCTTCCTGTTGGCGCCTCCAACATTGACATTCGGCAACGCGGCTACAAGGGCCTGGTGAATGACGACAACTACCTGGCGGTGAAGGACAGCAAGGGGCAGTACCTGCTGAACGGGAACTACGTGGTGTCGGCCGTGGAGCGGGACATCCTGGTGCGTGGCAGCCTGCTACGGTACAGTGGCACGGGCGTGGTGGCGGAGACGCTGCAGGCTGTCAAGCCCTTGAAGGAGGCGCTAACGGTGGAGGTGCTCTCCGTGGGCAAGATGACACCACCACGCATCCGCTACTCCTACTACCTGGCCAAGGAGAGCAAGGAGGAGAGGACCCTGAAGAAGGAGGGCAGGAGCAAAGCCGAGAACAGCGTGCTGGTCGACAGCAATAAGGTGGAACTGAAGAAGCCAACATATGTGCAGAACAAGTGGTTGGCGGCGGGCTGGGACGAGTGCTCGGTGACGTGTGGCAGTGGGCTACAGAAGAGGATGGTGCAGTGCCTGGACCCGGAGGGTCACTCCGCCACCGACTGCGACTCTGCCTTGAGGCCCAGTGCCCTGAGGTTCTGCGGTGACCCCTGTCCTGACTGGGATGTCGGGGAATGGTCTCCATGCTCCAAGACCTGTGGCAAAGGCTTCAAGAGGAGGGTGCTGCGTTGCATCACCGTGGCGGGGGATCTGCGGCCACGGGACCAATGTGCTGGCAAGCGGAAGCCGCAGGAGCTGGACTTCTGTACGTTGCGGCCTTGCTAAGTTCTCGCACCCCCATCTTCCTCTAAATTTTTTTTTCCTACGTATTGGACAAAGAGAGGGATGACTATCATTTAACAGTCTAGAACCATGCTTGTCCTCTTGAGAAAGGTACACGGACAATTAAAGAGAGGAGCAGCAAAAAGCAAAGGAGGAATAGCGATCACATACTCTGCAGGCCACTGATTTCATATACAGAGCTGGAGTTCAGCCCGGGCATCTACCTCCATTTGAAAATGGCTGTTAAACACACTCAAACACACGTCATATACCGAGTGTGAACATGTGTGCCAATGCGACTGTATGCCTAGTTAATGACGTCCAGATATCAAATTCAAAAATATTAATTAAAGGTCTTTGGTAGTCTCAAAAACATCAGGTGGTACTAAAAGCAGCCTGCCATTTTCTTCAGATTAATAAAGAAGTACCTACACTGGCAAAATGAAGATTTTAAAAGATCATTACATCGATGCCTTTAGATATCTGCAGAGATGTATCGTTCTGTTTTGAGTTGCCATATATGGTTATACAACGACGTTGGGCCAAGGCATTACATCACGGTATTCTGAGTCCTTGAAGATGTGAATATCAAGTTATGTTTATGTAGGTTCCACATAATTCGGCTGAATCAGTAAAGGACTGCTAACATTGAGAATGGATTAACTAGGAAGCCTTAAGCGCTTTCTTTTTAAAAATCTTACATTCAGTAAAACCCAAGTAGAGGATTTTGCTAACGCATTCCTGTGGTTTCACAGACTCTTATTAGTCTGAACTCCTTAATGGTAAGTGCGCCCGTCAAGACAGTTAAAATAACATTTTGCAGAAAGTGCCCCATTTATGCTTAAACATCTGGCATGGCTCCAAGCACCATAGTGCTGCATGGATTTGCCCTGTCTCTTCGCTATGGCTGTCTTTCCTTTTGACAGCGTGTTTGTGTGCCAAGAGACTAATTTGGATTCAGTGGAGTCAGCAACCAAGGAACTGGCATAGCTCCAACCCGAAGTGAATTTCTATACTAGACCGTCATTCAACAGGAAAGGAGTACCTGCTGATCTAATGAGATAACACAAACAGGACTCCTAGATTTTGAATAAGCATAGTAGAAAGCACTGGGGTCCCTTCATACACATTGGCATAGATCTGTTAGTTGCATCTGTTTCCCCTGACATGCGGCTGAATCGTTGTTTTAATGTAACACGGAACAGTAGCTGTCCATCAGGTGGGTCGGTACCCTCTTCTTGGCCTTTGGCAGAGAACTCTGGTCTCGTTGATGCTTTGAGGTTGTTTATCTTGCCTTCTTGTAAGCTGCAGATGAATAAATCAGGACAAATGTTTTACTGCATTTCAGTAAAAGGCATTATGAGGTATCATCTCAAATCTTATATCAGTGCTTATCAGAGGTGGATAGTTCAGATGCAGAAAGTAAAAATCCAGACCAAGAGTTTGTTTCAACCCATCAGTTGAGCATAAAGAGTCACAGAGTACTCAACTGGTTGGTTGAAACAAAATCTTGGTCTGGATTGTTACTTTCTGGACCTGAACTATGCACCTCTGGTACTCATTAATATATTAAGCATGCTTTCTGACAATGCATTTGGTGCTCAGTGTCAACATGAGGAACGTGACGTCTTTCATAAGGGAATCCTCCAGCTGTCATGTCATCTACTTTGGGAGGATAGTGATTTTTTTAATCTGGTGTGAGCGACACTCTCTTCCTTCACTCACAGTGACTAATCTGTGCAATGTGTCTCTGTGATGGCAGTTTACGGATCGCACTAGCTAGCAAATGTCATAAGTGCAAGTCGAGAAGCAGGTGATGCGTCATAAAAGGGCCGTAAGAAAGAGGCATCTGATCTGAATACAAAATTAATCTTTCAGAGGCTGAAATGGTAGCACTTTACTTGAACCTGTCTTCTATGATGCATTATAGATACCTTCAAAATGCATTATTAAGGTCGATATAAGAATTAATAAAGCATTACAGCATCTTTTATTAACAGTCATATGGCATTGTTGTGTTGATTATAATACTTCATAAGCTCCAATAAAGCTCTCATCCATAATGCACTATAGATACCTTCATAATGCATTCTAATGGTCGGTATAAGCATTAAGCATGCTTTGTACTGCATTATAAAAGCATCTATAGTACATAATAAATGAGAGCTTCATAAAGCATTCATAATGCATAATAAAAATGACTATAATGTGTTATGCCTTCTTATAAATACTTATACTAATTTATATAATGCATGAATGCATGTCACAAATGTGTTTATAGATTCTTATAGACATGGGATTAACAGAAAGTGCTACCATTAAAATTCCAATTGGCCCAACATGTGAAGCACGTAGATGTATTTTCCAACAGTTTGGTTTACTGGGAGTGCAGCAGTCTTGGCCGTAACTAGGCTATGTGGCCCTCACTGGTCTGAAAGCGTTCCTCTCCCAAACTCAGCAGTACAGCTGTCACTATCGTGCTCTGTCTGGTACAGTTGCCATTAATAAGTTATTGTGATTAAATATATAATGTGGCAGAAAAGGCATGTTTTTGTATCGCTGTACATGTATCTCCCAGTTGGACTCTCAGTTTCTCAACTGTATGTGTATCTAGTTTATGAAAACTTTGTAATCCTCTACGTATTGTTTATTATTTTATTATTGTTGTTATTATTTTTGCTTTGGTTCGGAGGGACCACATCTTCCATCTAAAAGATGGTTCCTGTATTATTTGGAATGTTTTCTTTTGCACATTGTACAGCAAAAGAAATAAATGTTAACTCAGCTGCATCGTATGCTATGTATACATTCATTCAGCTGTGTACCAATAAATAATGTAAATACCGTCAATATCGTCCCCTCCGTCATGCTTTGCATTTTCGCTCAGCCTCAGCTATGGCACATATGGAGTCGTTTAGATATAATACCTTCAAAGCGCTTCAGACTTTGCTTGTCAGTGTTTGCCCTGCAATGGGCCTGATCAGTGTTCAGAAGTTAGACGTGGTTTATTTTTTGATAGTCTGCTTGCTTTGATTGTCAGCGGGGGGGGGGGGAGGGGTCCTCTGTACATTCCAGCCAGCTCATCCTAACTGCTGAGAAATATACTGACGATTACTTCAGACATCACAGGAACATCACTGCCGCATATGAAGTACTGTGCTCACAAGCTTATTCTCATAGTGCCAGGTTTGTATTAAGAAAACTCCTGCTATTAGACTAAATCAGGACAAATGTTTTACTGTCTTTCAGTAAAAGGCATTCAACAGTAATGATATTCCTCTGTGAACATACTGTAATAAAGCCACCCCCCCCCCCCCCATCCAAAGAAAATTACTGGTTATTCCCCCAGGCTTTGTCACTGGGACAATCGTGAGACCTCACTACACACAGAAAATTCTGGAAAGGGGCAGTCTGCGCATGGATAGAAAACAGATCATGCTTTTTAATTCTTAAAGTGCATTTTTGGTACCTTACTATCTCTTCCAATTCTCTCTTTTTTGTGCCTGGAAAGGCTGCAACCTTGGGAGGGAAAAGTCTGGAAGTAGCAAACTTAACCGAAGGCTCGTAGATACAGCCATGTATGGAAGTCTGACTGGTATATGCAGGGTTTGCCAGAAGAAAGAATCAAAGCCTTTCAAGGGCTGAAACAAACTGGGAGATTACATCAGACACAAAGCATTGTTATCTCAGTTTCCTCACCAGTCAACCTGTTTAGTGCTAGCTGGGCTATTAAAGGAATACCCTGTATTTTTTTTTTGCAGAAATTAATCAGGGCTACATAGTGCAATAGCACAAACATGGAAGTGATTCATCTGATTAAAAGCAAAGGATGAGAGGAGGATTTGTAAAGAGAAGGCCAGGCAAAATCTTTTAGTGCGCTTTGTTGTCAATAATGAAGTTGCCGCAGGTCTGCTCCCTGGGACAGAAACCAGTACATCATGTTTCTAAGCCTCACAGATTGTAAAGTACTTGGAATTGAAAAAACTTCAGGCCGAGAGACTGAAGACAAGATCAGTATTACATAGGTAATAAAATTTATTTGCTCAGTCGCTCTGACATTCTTCTCTCATTCTTGAAGGACGGAACAGCCCCTAGACCAGGGATCTCAAACTCCTGTCCTGGGGGGCCGGAGCCCTGTGTAGCTTAGTTCTTTCCCCCTTCCAACGCAAATGATTCAGCTCAAGACCTGTGCGGTAATTAGCATAAGGAGTTGAATCAGGTGTGTTAAATGAGGGTGAACCAAAAACTGTGTAGGGCTCCGCCCCTCCAGGACTGGAGTTTGAGACCCCTGTCCTAGACTAATGTCAAGCGCAGGTGTTAAGGATTGTAGCTTTAGGTGGAGGAGATAGACAGGGTCAACACATTTGAGCTAAACTTCTAACTAACCCTAACCCTAACCTTAACCCTAACCTTAACCCTTAGAGGTGGTTTGGGGTTTACTCTACTTTACATTGTTTTTTTACCATAATCTTTTATCCAAAGCAAACTTTAGCCAACCCCTGGGTAACTGGGGATTAAGCACCTTACTCAAAGGCCCAGTGGTGAAATTACTCCAACTCTGGGATTTGAGCCGGCAACCTTCTGATCACAAGCATAGCATCCTGTCCTGCTGAGTCACCCCCCCCCCACTTTTACATCTTCTTATCTGTCAGGCAATAGAGACTGAGTCCACATGACTGGAATTTGGACCGAATCGCCCATACGCAGCACTCCTTCCATCATTCAGAGCTGCTGCCTGATTCTGCTGAATCCAGCAGTCCTGCCTTTAAAAGCCGACCGAGGCCCCATCTTAGCCAATAATGTGCCTCACTGTGAAGGGGGGCATGATGGATCTTCCAGGTTTAACTTAACTTAACTTACGCACAGGTATCTGTGTGTATGCCGCGTGGGTGAAAAGAGAAGATGGATCACACATGGTTTTGAAGGCCCTGAAGCCTCCCAAATCATGCACAACTGTCTGCTCACATCAGCAATAAAACTCACCTGGGGAGTCGCAGAGTCTGTCAACGCTCATTGACAGCTGGTGATAGGAGGAAACAGAGAGCGAGGGTGAAATGAAACATTCAGCCGGGCGGTCAGGCCCTGTGCTTCCTCTTCAAGATAACTGAACCGTCTAGGTTTTTCTGCATGTTTCTTGTTCTTCTTAACCCATCTGGTGGCATGTTGGGGGGGGGGGTGGGGGTGTAGGAGGCCCGGGGTTGGGGGAGAATGGGGATCATGCCACTGGCAGCTATGCTAGGCCAGGCTGCAGCAAACATGAAAATCTGCAGTTTCCTGATCAACAGCATTTTCCTGTGCTGCCCGGTTTCTATCCTGCGACTCCCTGCCATTAGATCAAGTCAGGACAAATGTTTCACTGCGGTACAATAAAAGGCACTTAGGGTGAATACTGGTAAACTGGGACAGTTTTTGAAACCATACTTTCTCTCTCACTTTGACAATACGATCCTAATTATAAATACTAAAACAAAAATATTATTGAAAGCTCAAGACCTGACCTTAAGTTAACAGAGCACTGAGGCTGAAAGATATAGGACTATAAAACATATGTGTCCCAGTTTACCCTTTGTCTCACTCAATCAATGTTCACCCGAATAATACAAAAATTCCTCTGTGAACATATAAATTCAGCCCCCCCACCCAAAGAAACATTGTTATATAAAAAGGCTGCAGATATAATTGGCAGACCATGAGTTAGGGTGGTGCTTTTGGCCTAGTTATCCAGCAGTCATTGCAATTTCAATACTGGAACTGTAACCCCTGGTTCCCCCGCTGCAGCTGCAAAAAGCTGGCAGATGTGTCCTTGTCCCTTTGATCCTTTAGATGAGCTGTAGCATCGGCTGGTTGTTTCCTGAAAATGCATTTAGGAATCAACTACCAGCAATGCCAGCTTATTCTGAGGGCCTTATACATGGCTACTGAAGAAAACTATATTTATGTTTGAGTTCTCATAAATACAGTAATGCCATCCATCCATCCATCCATCCATCCATCCATCCTTCCATCCATCCATCCATCCATCCTTCCATCCATCCATCCATCCATCCATCCATCCAGCTGTGGTTACCAAAATGATCAAAAAAAACTCAAACTGGTTAAATTCAGTACAATGCCAGGACTATGACACCGATAGATAGACGTTCAAGTTCTGTTTCAATAGTTTAGAAGAGATGAAGGTCATGCAGATACTTCTACAAATAATTTGCTTCATCTCTCAAAATAGCGTTCCTTTTCAGATGCCATCAATCAGTATAAAAGATTCGTGAAATAAAAGGATTACTTGCGAGATAGTAGAGCTTTTCTTTACAGATCTTTACAAGCAATCTGCCAGGACTCAACCCAGAGGAATAATTTATCAGGTTAAAATCCCCTTTGTAAATAGCTCTCGAAAGTTTATGTGAAAGATTCACTAGGGAAACGAGCTCCAGGTAGTTCTGGAGGCCCTTTGTCACAGAGGAATGGTTATAGTCTCTGGCTCTTGGCAACCTGATCCACTTTATTTTGTTGTTAGCAAGTCTGTGAACATGTGGGTAGTGTGATATAAGGGTTTTCCTTAGAAACAACACATGACAGGAAGCCTGGAAGAAATCCACTACGGATGGGCAGGGGGTGGGAGGGAAACCACTGGCTAGGGATGGGCAGAGGGTGGGGGAACCACCGGCGACAGAGGAGTAAGGGGTGGGGGACCCACTGACTACAGAGGGGCAGGGGAACCCAAACCCATTGTTTGCCCACCCAGTAGAGACAGATACCATATTTAACCAATCACTGGTAATGTAGTAGAATCATCCCCAAGATCCCCCCCGCAATCTTTTCCAACCACGGGACCCTCCAAGACCTCTGACACAATGTGTCAAGAATAAACCTTGTATGTAGCAATTTGGCTGTGAATTCCTTCATTGTTCCCTATAGCTTGAAATCGAATGTTCATTAATAGCCTGCAATTTTCCCTTTTTCAGCTATAAAAACAACTGTGAATGTGATATTATTCCACAGACAATGGGCTGTCACTGGTAGAGTCTCCATTCACTGTTAACAGTGTTTTAAACTGTCTCTGGGGCCAAGCAGGGATATTTAACTTCACTTTCTTGCATCCCAAAAGACTAATGGATTGGTTATAGAATTAACAAAAGAAATGTCCATTGCTTTGCTGGGTTACCCATTAGCTTCAGCTAATGTGACTCAATGTGTTAGGACAGTGTGTTTGTAATCAGAAGGTCACCAATTCAGATCCTGTTGTTAGCAGAGTGATTTCACTGCTGGGCCCCTGAACAAGGCACCTGCTCCAGCAACTGATCCTGCTGCCTGAGGTCTACATCACTGTACGACGTGCAGGTTTGAATAAAGAAGGTGTGAAATGATGGAGAGTTGGTTTGAGACACAATGGGCACATCTGTGCAGGATTACATTGAGTTTAATCAAACATTTCAGCGTGAGCAGAGATCCATAACGACCCTGGGCTTGTGAATGTTGACAGCCAGGAAGGGACTGTTCCTCACAGGATGGGGCAGGGCAAAGGACTGGCAAAACATTTCAGACAGAGGATTCATAAATGGATGCAGCGAATCCACCCACATCCATCCAAACCCACCAGGAATCTGAACAAGCCTTCAGGGAACTAGGGTCAAAGGAAGAGGTTTCCTCTCCATCATTTTGCTGCCTCCAAGTTGGAGGTTCTGCCCGAACTGTGACACAGATGAGAGCGCTGAGACCATGTACTCCACACCCACTAGATGAAGTCGTTCACATTCACATCTTGTTAAGGGCTTTTAGGGCCATCTGGAATTTCAATTCAGACCTGTTTTGGGACATTGAGTTTTCACATGCCAAAGTGTGAGAAGCAATTTTAGGTGTTGGAATGTTTTTTTCTAATAAAAAAGATGATGCAAACGCTTTTGAAGAGTAACAGAATTTCCCATGCCGCTGTTCTAAAGTATGCTTAGATAGATTTGAAGAAATCTAAGAAGTTATCTAATAATATCCTGTGTCATCTTGACCAAACATTCCTTTTATTTCAGGAGACAAGTAATGCCTGCTCTTTGTAATTACAGCTTTAGACAGTCGTGTGTGTATCTCTCTCTCTCTCTCTCTCTCTCTCTCTCTCTCTCTCTCTCTCTCTCTTTCTCTCTGTTGTCATTGACAATTGAGATTTCATTGTGAAACAATGAAGACTCAGTGTTGTTGTGAATTAGTCAGGCTGGTAGACTGAGCTAATGTTGGTACAGGCTCCGACATTTTCTTTACATGTTTTTACAATAAAATATGTTTTGAAACAACTAACAGCATTTCTGGGTCTTTGTATTTTGAGCTGAAAGCATCCATCCAACCCTCTTCCAACCACATACACAGCACAACGTTGCCAAGACCTGCAGCCTATCCCAGCTAATATGGGGCATTTGGCAAGGGAACACCCTAAGCCAGTGTTTCTGGCATACAGAATCCTTCCTCCTCTCCTTCAGCTTCTTCTTCTACCACTTTTGGCATCCCATGGTGGTGAACACTGTCAGACCGGTCCTACCACAACCAAAGTTCCACAATGTGTAGAAATATTCATGGGCATCTTCAGGGCAGTACCAGTCCTAGCTGCTGTGGCGCCCTGGGTGAGCATCACTACCAGGGCCCCTTGCCTGTGGCAAAGTGATATTGGGTGGTAGGTTGGTGCCGTCTCAGAAGTTGGAGCCCTAGGCGGCCGCCTATGTCACCCATAGGAGTGACCAGCTCTGCTTCAAGGCTTATAAACATTGTTGATTTTCCATTCCAACCTCTGTTATCCAATTAAGGTTAGGCTGCTTCTTCTGGGAAACCAAAGGTGCCAAGCAGAAAGTATCTCAGTGGGAAGCCAGTGTGTTGTATGTCAGTCACACACTCACATGGTATTTAGGTCAGTGTTTCTCAACCCAGTCCTCGGGGACACCCATACAGTCCACATTTTTGCTCCCTCCCAGGTCCCAGCCAATCAGGAACCCTGAATACCTGGCACAGGTGTGCTGGGAGTTGGGAGGGAACAAAAACATAGACTGTCTGGGGATCCCTGAGGACTGGGTTGAGAAACACTGATTTAGATCACTGGAAGTTGCCAAGTTTGTCTGGAGGAAGCTGACAAGCATAGGGAGAGCACAAAACCTGCATACAACATACAAGAGTGAACAAGATTTGAATGTACAAACCTGGAGTCCATCACAGTTTTTTCAACTTAATTAAATATGTGGATTTGATTACAGACAGACCTAATGCATATGGGTGGTTTGGAGGTTTAAACTTCTGCAAAAGACATAAAATGTATGTATCTGTGTGGTCTCTCTATATCCAACCCTTTTTGTGTTTGCAGTCGTAAGACCTTTGAGCTCAATGTACACGGGCTATGTACATCATTAATTTCCCTCTCAGTCAGAGGCATTTACAGCAATCGTGGGTCATTCTGATTGATTGATGTTCCTCCCCACATGAGAGGGGCCTCAAAGCCCGTCTCCCAGGTGCCCCATCGTTTCCACCTCAGGCAAGCGCATCATCGCGCTCATCTCCCCTGGCTGCATGCAGCCCCGGCCCGCTATCTTGGCCCTCGGGACCGGTGGACACGGCCTGAGAAACTGCAGACCAGCCAGGGAGAGCGAACAAGGCGGCTATAATAGTGGCACTATCAAAGGAAGGAGAGAAGAACCCTGGCTGGTATTGGAGGATGGGGGAGCATCCAAGAGGGTGGGGATGATATGGGGATGGGGGTGGAAAAGGACCAGCCAGCTGTGGCAGGGAATTGACACTGAAACCCATTGTTGGAGGTCTTGGCAGAATGCTGCAGTCAATACCAGGCACCGTGTTACTGCCCAGAGGATGAGTTTAGATGGTCCCTACAGCCTCCTACCATAGCTGCTGTGGCAATAGACCCCACTGGGCCTTTCTGTGGCAGTCCGGGGGGGGGGATTACTCTTGTCAGTGGCATGTAATTAGATCTTGCATTTCCTGCTGGAACACTGAGACATGTCTAGTTTTTTAGCAAAATGTGGTCCAATACTGACTCATCTCATGCAGGGATGGAGAACTTTCCCCAGGGCTGTAGACATTTAGGGCAGGGTAGATGGATCTAGTCTCTCTCTCTGCTGAGGGGGGGCTGAATTTCATGTACTTTGGGGGCAAAGCTGAAGAGTCTAGTATAACCATGAATCCTATGTGCAAATCCAAGACAAACCTTTTCTTGATGCAAAACAGGTATTCTTGTTAAAAGAATCGACTTTTTAATTTGCCTGAAGGACGATTTCCATGATTAGAGAGGAAATATAAGAAACCAATGAACAGCGTGATAAAAATCTTAACTACAGAAAAAAACCCACAAAACTGATACTTTCTGCTGCAAAACCACAGCAGAAACTAATGATTTAAAATATAAAAGCTAACATTATTTCCAACACCACAATTTCCCAGTGACAGCTGTGGCTTTACACTTTATTTGCAGTTTCCAATTTGCAGCAGTTTAGAATAATCTGAGCTCATTGTAAGTACACAGAAGAATGAAATTTTAAGCAGCTGTTATCTTAAAAGCTGATGTGGTCTTTCCTAAGGTACGCCTAACCGGAACTCGGTTACTGCAGAATATTTGGATTTCTGGAAGTGACCCAGAGCACAGAGCTCAACCTTTTTCCAAAGAAAATACGGCTTCATTCTTACTCATCTTTATACCCACAGAGGGGTAACACTGCATTGTCCATTATCCCATGGGCGGATGCATTTTTTTTTTGCGAGACAGCTGTGAGTGATTCGTCCCCCGAAGGCCAGGGATCATCTGTGATGCACCTCCTTCCCCATGTGATGGTTCGAGTCCCTGTCCACAGCAAATTAATCACATATCCATTGGCCCTGTTGGCCCCTTAAGCTCATAACCTCCCTCCTCAAAATGCTCCAGAGGTTTTGGGTAAATTTGGAATTTGAAAAGAAGCATTTCAGTGCACCTGTAAAAATGGCCAATAAAGGATCATTTCATTTCATTCCTATAAGAGGAGACGTAACATTCGACTTGAGTACCACATGACACCATGCAGCTCGAAGAGCCGCGACTATGACGGGAACCACCTGTGGGCGTTTGTACTCACCCATCAGGATGCCCCCCCCCCCCGGTTCCCCCCAGAGAGCCTGATAAGCTGGCGTGGCAGTAATCCTCTTCCATGAGCTGTTCCATGGGAACCGTCACGGGCAGTGGAGCGGGATCGTGGAGCGAGACAGAGAAAAAACAAGAAGTGACACGTGAACGCGAACGGCGTAGCTGTGAGTGACACGCTCCTGGCAACTCGCGAAAACCTGGGACATCTGACAACCTTCGTTTCCTCCCCCCCATGTCTATGACTTCACCTAAAACATGTTTCATTGTAAGACAGGGAGGCTTCACCGTTCCCATCCCGTCCCAGAATGACGTACGGGGGCAGTCACGGGATTCCCGGTCTCCCTCAGCCAACATCCCAAGTGACAGGTAAAGGGAATCTGTGAC
>JAODJU010000038.1:17660519-17674599 GCA_026776725.1 Gnathonemus echidnorhynchus | reverse complement strand
TATTTGTAAGTGTCGGTGCCAATGGGGTGGGGGTTATGACCGCAAGGGGCTGCTTAAAAATAATCACCCAAAGGCCCTAAACTTTTACTGTTGCAATTAAAATTGCTAAGAAAATAAAATCGGTGTGCTATGTGTGTGTGTGTGGTCAATATATTCTCAGGGTCTATGGCATTCCCAAACAAATATGATCGCCAGGCAGAACAGAGCGGGATTAAGCCATCGCATTCCATAGCACAAGTGACGTAAAGGATCATACTGTTCCTGAAATCATTAATATCCCAAATTACGATAAGCTCATTTCACAGGTTCGCATTTTATAGTAGCTCTGGGCCGTTTTACCACCAGAGCGCCTATCCTGCACCGCGTATATTCAGCCAGTGTATTCTGGAACTTTCTGTATGTTTGTACCTCGGCTAACGGCCCTGTTGATAAGGTCACGAAAGCTCACGGTCCAGCAGCACACAGAGTGAGAGCAGTGAAGTTCTTGCAGCATGGCAGTTTGTGCCCGGAACCTCACAAGAACTTATTCACTTGTGGCTCCTTTCTTTGTACGATGGCCTGGCACAATGACTGAGCGAGGAAAGGCAAGTGCGCTCTCCACCTGTCTGTGACATACATGCTTATCCAGCACCCCCCACGCTGTGCCTAAAAACAGCCCCAGTGTTAAAAGCCCCCGACTGACGCCCAGGGATTTATTCATGGAAAATGTCAGATGGCATTACTTCTCTGACATTCTACTCTGCGAAGGAGTGAAAGTGATCTCGATTAGGGATTTTCGGGCGTTGTGGTAAATTGAGGTTGCCATGGTGAGAATGTTCGGTTAGCATCAAAACAGAAGCTGGGCAGCAGAGTTTCCTGAGGTTCCGCTGAGGAATATTGTGGCCGTAATGGAAATGACATGCTGAGCCTTTAGATGTTCTGGAATTTGCTGGCCTGTGACCATTGTCCCCTAATTCCTTACCTTGTTTTCTAACTTCATTGGGGACCCACAGGGTTTAAAAAGTAGAAAGCCGCCTTCACATTACTCTGGGCACATTTTTTTTTTTTCATTGCAGATATGCAGACAGTCTTGCTGGAGCTTTCCGCAGGACCTGTCTCTTAGAGATGAACTGCTGGCAGGTTGTAGCAGGCTCTTGGTGCCATTGGTCTTGCATGAGAATATTTCAGCGATTTGCTTGTTTTGCAGGCAGGGCGTGAAATTCCACACTGATTATTTTGCAACATGCTCTTCATACCGAGAAGCAGTTTCGTTGATATGTAGCATAAAAAAAGACTTTTTTATGCTACATACTGTATCAGCCAAGCCTGGGAAATACTACCTGTTAACAAAGCTGATATTCACTTTCTTGCAATTGTAGAATTCTGGAGGGCTTAGTATGAATCATGAATTAACTTTGGGAGGTTTTTGTTTCCATGGGAATCCAACAGCTGGGTATCAAATAAGAATACAGTTTTTGTGCCAGTAAAATAAAGACATGTACATTTTCGTTCCAGTGATTTATGCATTACTCAGCAGGGCTCTGCTGGTGTGACTGATGGGGAACGGCGAATCAGAGCCAAACAGGTGTTGTTTCTGACACTGAACTACCAATTGACTCCAGTGATCCCCCTCGCATACCTATGAAGTCACCTGACATCATCAGCTGACGCAGTTTAATGCAATTGGCACTGATTCCCTCAATTTCCCAACTGTTTATCCAGGAAGAACACCACAGAATCATTCCAGGCAGGAATGTCATTTTGTCCTATTTTCCAAGCACTGTGTCCAAACGTATGACTTTGGAGTAAAACATCATCCCACGTCAAGATTTTAGGAGCCAGAGCCTGCTTTTCAGTTTCTTAGTCGATCCATCTACCCAAAGTGACTTAAAATTCATTCCCCTCCATAGAACTTGACATTCTACTGGAGTTCAGAGGTAATACCATAATGTACCAGAGCAGTGTTATGCATTTCTTCCTCAAGAAGTTAACAAAAATATCAATTGCGCTGTTTTTCCAAACAATACGGTAATGCATGCAACATGTCGCGAGATATGGATTCTCACAGCAAATGTCCCTCAGCATGAATTGCACCAATGGATGTGGACCGGAGCTGCTAGCTACGTGATCATATGAGCTCTAATTAGTAAGATGTTTACCCAAGAAGAGCTTCCAGGGTTTGTTTATATTGCTTGTAGCGGTTATGTAATGATATAGATCCAACGGGCAGCTTTTTCGAGTCAGCGCCTCAACCTGATGTTTTGGTTCCAGGTCCAATTTCATGTTCTGGCACAAGCTTCCTCAACCCTGACATGTCACATGGAGAGGCCACCGCTGTTAGTGGGAAAATTGGTGACTCTTCTACAGTTGCAGCAGGATCCCAGAGCCTCTAATTACTGTATATTTAATACAAGGTTACCTAGCCTGCGTGGGTCATTCTCCTCCTTGGATAAGAGCTGTTATTATGCTCAGCAATGCACAGCTGTTGAGATACTTCATCACTGGAAGCAGCCCCCATTATTTATGCTTGTTTCACATCAGAGACACCCAAACTGTGGGTGGCAGGATAGGGCTCGCAATGATAACATTTCTTCCCCCTTTTGGTAGGGATGAGTGTGGTATCTATTAGGCAGGTGCATTTTGAGCTCCAGCCTGTACAGCGCAGTCTGCCAGGGGCACTGTGAGTCTGAGTCCTGTGTCACAGCCACCGTAATTATGGGCTAGCTACAAACGAAAGAGAAACCCCCAATTTAACCATCAGCTTGTTCTCGGAGTAAATTGTGATACAGGGAAAGCAGAGTGATGTGTGAATGACAGTAAACAGTGCTGCAGACGAATGAGGTACAGAGGTAAGATCGTGCATTTAGATGTGACTTTATGTTTTACACCAGTCCTGCCACCATCTCAGTCTCCTCATATTTTGAAGAAAAAGGGTTTCTTTGAAGCAGGTCTTTGTTCCCCAGTGTTTTTTAATCTTATTATTATATTTAGAAGACATTTTTATCCAAAGTGACATACAGCAGAGTCAGACAGGACCTTGGTCAAGGGCCCAATAGTGAAGTCACTCTGCAGATCCTGGGATTTCACCCAACAACCTTCTGATCACAGGCAACGTGCCCTATTCAGCTGAACTACATACCATTCCAGTGTTATTGAGAGCTAACGGTCCATTGGCCCATGAGGTCAGGTGGGCTACAGGCAGGTACCAATTAGTGGGCTTAGGCCCATGTGGTACTCAACTCAACAGACAACATGGACATGGATGAGGTAAGTGAGCTAGGATGGAATAACGCCAGAGAAGTGTCATTCCTGGCTGTGATGAAAGCTGCCTTTCTCATGTGATATTAATAAAAGGAAGAGCACAGGTATTCAGTTCCAACATATTTTTTAGATCATCCATTCCTCTAATAGTTGTGACCATGTGGCTTAAATTTGACATGAGATCTGGGGCGAACATCATCGTACCTGGAAGGCCCCAGTCTGATGCGATTGTTATGTTTCATCTCTACAGTTGCCGCACGATATTTTCATAACTAAAGGCAAATGTCACTTTACACCACAGTCTTCTTTAGATTTATACATATGCGTGGTATATATTTAATATTTGTCAAATACTTTATACTTATACCTAACATCACACCATCCATATAAAAATCCTAGAAAATGTTTCATATTTATTCACACTTATATATACATATTTTTGTATAATGTATTTCTGTCTGCTGTTTATTTTTTAACTATAAATATCAGTTTTTATTGCATATCAATAAAGGCATTCTATTCTATTCTATTCTATTCTATTCTATTCTATTCTACTCTATTCATTTGCCTTATTACTTATAAATGCTTCTTTATCCTCATCGAGCACTTAGCTTTGTCAGCCTGTTTCTTATTCTTGAACCCCCCTCCCCCTGAAGGATCTCGGTTTCAGCCTTTATACGGGCTCCTTTTTGCACCTCATTCTATCCGCCAGTGACAGATGGAGCCAATCCTGTCAATGAAAAAGCTACACTGTTACCCTGCATGTCACCCCGGCACAGGGCTCTTCCTCCGCCTCTTTATTTTCCTGCGTGGCCACATCCAATAAAAACACGCTACATCTGCCCGAGTGGCCTTTGTTCGTGGGTCTTTTGCGGGCCACTAATATGAGGTCATGTGACACCACAGCTGGTGGGAATGCAGACCTCAGCCTCAGCACAGGTGAAGTCCAGACCCTTGGATGATGGAGTTAAAAAAAAAGCGAATGAATCAAGTTTAGGTCAAGTTGCATCCCACCATTCCCCACACCACTGATTTGCGCACCTGCTAAACCGGTCACATGATCTGACTTCCCTGAAGCAGACATTATTATGAACATTTCCTCACGTGAAACAAAGGTAGTCCGTTTCACTCTGGCCTTTCTATGAGGCAGGGCTGTCAAAAAAATCTATGGGAAGAGAAATGATTCTCCATTTGGCATGTAGCCGCTAGACACTGTTCTTCCATGCAGCAGTCAGACGGGCGGCATTGGAGAGCCAGCAAGGCCTGCCAGGGAGCTGACCTGGCAGTGGCTCCTCCTGGTGCTGTCGATGTTCCCATCGGATGTTCCCATCGGATGTGCCCGTTTTCATTAACCCTGGCACAGACGCTACAGCTTTCAGCATTTCATTTAATTTAATTTCATTTCATTACTTGCTGTTGCGGTATTTTGCTATTATAAAACACGCTGAGATGAATTGGAGTTGCGAATGTGAGTGTGGACGGTTTGTATGCGTGTTCCCTATGATGGGTTGGCACCCCGACCTGGGTTATTCCCTGCCTTGCACCTGTAGCTTCCGGAATATGCGGCCCTGCGTAGGACAAGCGGGTATAGAAAGTGAATGAATCATATCTTATATCTGTGTTTCATGCTGATGACCAATACTACAAGATTGTGATAACCTTGGGTAGCACTGGTTAGCACTGTCACCTCTGGGACTTGGGTTTGAGTCTCCAACAGGGTTCCATGAGTGTGGAGTTTGTATGTTCTCCACGTGTCATCGTGGGGTTTCCTCCAGGTACTCTGGTCTCCCTCCACAGTCCAAAAAACATACAGAGGCTGACTGGAGTTACCAAATTGCCCACAGCGGTGCCTGTGTGAGTGTATGGTGTGTGAGTGACACCTGCGATGGGTTGGTGTCCTATCCTGGGTTGTCACCCTGCCTTGCATCCATAGACTCCGGATGATTGGTGACCCTGAATGGGGCTAGAGGTTTCAGAAAATGGATGGAGGTGAAATCATTTGATTTTTCAACACAGACATCGGCAAAGTGTTTAGGTGGCATGGCAATGACAGAAAAGGATAGTGACTTTTTTTTTTGACATTGGTCAACCATGGTTTAATGTCACTGCAGCTTCAAAAGCTTCTACTCAGTCTTTGGCCAATCATTTGTTTCACTGATGTATTTCTTCAAAGCAACCTATCATTTTTACCGTATTATGTAGCTGGATATTGTGCTGGAGCAAATCATGTACTAGTGACAGTGTCTCCTGGGACTTGAACTGGCCATTTTCAATTTGCTGCTCCGTGTCCATAACCACTACATTACTCACTGCCAAAGAGGCCCACAGCCTTTCTGGAAAGCCTTACAAACACTGGCATGTGACCGCAAGAACATATTAATGTAAATTGAGAGCCGGAATAGGAAGTCTGTTTATTAAAGAAAACAAGGGGAATAAATTTCCTTCTTCCTGAATCTCATGCAGCAAAGCATGCTTTGGCGGAAAAAATCACGACGTGCCACCCCCCAGAAATTGACACCATTGGTATGACCAGTGAGGTCCATTATGGTTCAAAGACACATGGGCCAGTAACAAAAGAAAAAACAGGGGATTTGTTGCAGCTGTAAATTTTGATGTTTAGCATAAAAATGTAGACTTTTTTTATTTTATTTATTTATTTAAAAAAAAAAGCCTTTTGGGATGACTTCATTGAGTTCATTTTGGCCACAAAAGCAATATGGCTAATTCTGTGAAAGAAGTGGACAAAGCCAAGTACAAAGATATCGAGTTGCTGTAGGTATGACGCAGACGTCGAACTGACAGATGGGTCTGTGCAAAATGGAATTTCATGGAAGATTTGATAGATTTCAGTCTCCCTTTCTTGCATCCAGTTGGTGTTTTTCCCTGCATTTCCTGCACTTCAAACAACTTCCATGTAAATCAATCTGGAGCTCCAACATATTCTGTCCGTTAAGTAGAAATTATACCTCGGGGAGGCCTTGGACTAATCAGGTTACTCTAATGAACTATGTAACTAAAGATGCATTCTTTTTGCATTAATCAGCAGTTTTGGATATTGCGCCGCTCCACGTCGCAGTATTATAGAATGGGAGAAAGTTTATAGAAAGTTGTATATATAGAAAGTTTCGAGTGAATATAACATGATGTGAGATAAGCAATTTCATGTTGCGTGATGAATGAAAACTCTGAGGAGACTCAGCTCCTTCACGGTGGGGAATTAATGATATGGTGAGTGCGTCGTGTCGCGTAACGTGAGTGATTGTGAACCGTAGTTTAGGAAAGAGTCGTTCGCCTTGAGTCCGTTTGTTTAGTAATATCAGTGCAGCAAGATTCAAAGTGCCTTGTTGTCATTACATTATAGCTCTCACATGCTCCTACAATAATTATATTACTATGAGGACAGCCTGACATGTGCCTTTGGGGTCAATTTGACCCCAGGGTAGGCGTGAAAGATAGGATACACGTGCACAAACATTTGTTCAGGAATAGATAGATACATGAAACTGCGAATGAGAGAAGGTGTTATTTCAGAGTGCTGTTGTTGGGAATGGAAGTTCAAGGCTCAGGGTAGCAATGAGGCCCAGACGGGTCTTTATTATAGTCATCTCTATCAGATTCTCATAACATTGTTCTTGTAATGAAATCAATGCATCCCTTTGCAGACATGATGTTTTCAGTCATTACTGAACAGAAAGCTGACAGTTAAGGTGTACATTTTATACGTTTATGTACTGCGCATAACTGAACAAATGCTAAAAACATAATCTTTCCATTTACTATGATAATTCCTTCATGAATAATTAGACTCATTTACTATAATTGCAACTGCCTGGCCAAAAAAAATCACCATATGAATTTAAATCAGCAAGTGCTGAAGAGCATATGATCGGATCATTATTACAGCTCAGCAATGTTATGCAGCAATAAAGTGAAGTCAGCTGAGTACCTGAATCTCCTGAATGACCAGGGTATCCCATCGATGGGTTTTTTCTTTCCTAATGGCATGGGCATATTCCAGGACGATAATACCAAGATTCATCAGGCTCGAATTGTCAAATAGTGGTTCAGGAAGCATGAGGAATCATTTTCAGACATGAACTGGCGACCACAGATTGTTGACCTTAACTCTATTGGAAGTCTGAGACGTGCTGAAGAAGACTTTACAGAGTGGTTCAACTCACCGGTCATCAATACAAGATCTTGATGATAAATGAATGCAAATCTGGATGAAGAAAATGTTGAGATGACAAAGCTTAAGGTGGTCTAACGAAATATTAAAATATGTGACTATTTTTTTTGGCCAGACACTGTATATATAGCACCTTATTTTGGGGGTCAACTGTTATCCAAGTTGAAATCTATTTGGGTAAATCTAATATAGATAGCGCTGACACTTTGCACATATAGGTCAATTGGAGGTCAAAGGTCAGCCGCAGCAGTCTTTGATGTGGATAGCTGGAGTTCCACCGGAGCTCTTGGGACCTGTTTCAGATGCCTGGCTGTCTTTAAGCAAGAACACAGCCCTTTGCCCTCCTATGGAGGTGGAACAAACTGTCACAAGGAGTCGAGCAACACAGTTCCACATCCACCGCCTCGTTCAAGATGTTGGAGCCTCGTAAGCTGAAATGCTTCCACTTCATGTGATTTTTTTTTTTTTTTTAATGATTGATTGCTTGGCAGCAACAGAGCCCCAGAGATCACTGTCGGCTCTTTTGGTTCTCCTGGCATGTATGAAGGCTGCAAGGCGAACCAAAATAAAAGCCCCTTTGATTTTAGCCAAAGTGAGATACATTTTTTACGATAATAGGGTCAGATAGTCCTTGGAGCGATTGGGGGGTTAAGGGCCTTTCTCAAGGGACCAATGGTGAAATGGTGAACTGCCTAACCTAGGATTTGAACCAGCAACCTTCCTACTACAGGCACGACATCCCAACGTACTGAACCACACACCGCCCCCAATTCATGCATAATGGATAGCTATGAAAATCAATGATACGCATTTCATTCTCTGATATCTGCGTTTGTCTGGCAATTTTACGGGTATCGGATGAGGTTTTGTAACTCGGAGAAGGTCTTTGTTCCTTTCCTCTGGGCCTCTACGCTACAGCCGGAGACGGTACAGGGCCAGATGAGCCTTGAAAAAGGTGATTTACAAACAGTCGTTCCATGCAGACGGAATGGAAGCTATTTGGGGAGGTTATTGTTGAGTGATGTTTGGAAGAAAACAAAACAACTGTTCACATGCTGTTTTCTTCTTTCCTCCACAAGATTCCAGCTGGAGAAGGTTTCTCAGCTGTGGCCCACTGGCCGAACCACTTGTCTGTCATGCATGTATCCTACAATGCAACTCTATCCTTCATATAGAGCATCTGAATTTACTTCCAGCATGAGAATTTAGTTATTAGATTAAAAGGGTTTTGTGAGACTATCCCAGCAGTCAATATAACAGCAAATTATACCAGATGAGATCAGACAGACCTGTTCTTGCTGAATCAAGGGCCGCTTTTGTTTCCGAATGAGCTGGAAAGGACGCAAAGCAAAACATTAAACAAAGGTTGCCCGTAGACAACCCGGCGACAGATTAACTCGAACCCGATCAAACTGCCAGACCTCAGAGCTCAGTGAGGCCACACTGGTGGACAAACCATGCATCTGGTCCGCCGTGGTCTTTGCAGGTCCAACGTAAACATCGGTGTAGTCCATGGACAGCACCAAGTTGCTCTCGGGTGGGGGTGGGCGGGGGCTGTTTGTTTATTTGCATTACTAGCAGTTGATCAGCTAGTTAGACACAAACAGATTCCCAGGATTCGTCCCACACAAAGTGGCAGCTGAATTGCTTTGGGATCTTCTCATCTGGGCCATACCCACATCTTCCTCTATGTCTTCTTGTTGGCCCCCTGCCCCCCACATCATTCAGCCCTGACATGTGAGTCACCGAGATTTCATATTTTTTTCCATGAATAACATAATGTGGGTATTTTGCACATTACCCCGATATTTCATAATAAACTGTAATTTTCTAGTACATTTCCATTTAATGGGAACAAATTTCTCACAGGGATAAGTGTGAGGGAGCCGTGGGGTATTTTGTTTTATTTTTGTCCTCCTTGCATCATTCAGATGAGGAGTGTGAAGCATATGGAGGTTCTCCGGTCCAGCATCACCTCACCACTCCATTGTGTATCTGTTTTGGGCCTGAAATGCTGTCTTGCAGCTTGAGGTTCACACCACCCATAAAATCTTGAGGGTCATGAAGCAACAGCCTCAAGTCTTTCAACAACGGATCTCTAAATATCATTGCTTAAACAAGTGTGTAACGTGGTGAAACTAATAGAGAAATCACAACTAGCCATGGCTGTGTTGAAGTGGGGAGTCTGTCGAATAAGGCATGGAGGCAAGGAAAAGTTATTTATATAGTGCAATTCAGACGTGAGACATTTCAAAGTGCTTTACAAAGGCAGAAGAATACATTTAAATAAAAGACACTGAAATTACATTTGAAAGACAAACAGCACCTTAAATAGTGTGGGGACTCTATAATGCTATACTGTATAAGGTCATTCCTACCCTTGGCCAATAGACTCCACATTGAGTCAGCCTATGGCAAGGAGGGAGGGGCGATCCACTGTCTGAATGGACCAGAACCACTTAGGCACCCTCACAGAACACTCTTTCATCCACTGTGCAATACCCACTGTGCAATATTATTTATTTCTGAGCCATTACTACAGAATTCCGTGCAAAACTTTCCCTGACATTCTTTGCACTGTTTACGTTTTTTTTGTTTGTTTGTTATTTATTGCTACTTTATAAATATCTAAATGTTTTTTCACTGTATAAATGTGTGTACTGTGCTACTGTAAAACTGCAGTTTCCGTTGGGATTAATAAAGTATCTATCTATCTGTAGAATGAAGCATGCTTGTTCGTTACACACGTATTTGTGTTAGTGTGCTCAGTTGACCGTGTGTTTATCAGTGAAAGGCTTCCCTCCAGTGCTTTGAGTTACGTCACAGGAAGTCAGAGCGAAATCCCTAACCAAAGCACCCCGGTCGATCACTGATCCACTGCTCAGTCAGCAATGACCATCCATCCATCCATTAATACCTTCAAGTCGCGTGCAGACACATACACTGTTGGCACAGCACTGTAAACACAGCCATCTTACCCGTCAACTTGCATGAAAGATGTCGCTGAAACAAACCAATCTTCATATCTAAATGTTTGTAAAGAGGGAAATTGAACCATTGCTTGGCTGTACGAGTCCTAAGAATGTTTTTTTGGTGATTACTCCCACACTCTTTTAACCAGGCAGAAATGTAAAACAGATTCATTATGCAAAACAAAGGCTGTGTGTAATTTAATTAGGAAGTTTGTCTGGTATGAAATAAAAGAGTTCTCTTAAAAATACACTGGAGACAAAAGCAGTCATGCCACACTTCTTTCTATTTTATATTCGTGTGCTTGACAGCAGTATTGCAAGCTAAGTACTATTCTCAGTGGTGCAAAAGCACAGCACCTCAGACTTACGACTTAATCTACCTTCAGTTTGCCAGTACCTGTGTTTCCCAGAGGGGGCAGACTAACCTCTCTGGGGGCCCTTAGCTGACATGGGTAGGGGCCCTAGGAGATATTTTTGGAGCCAAAAAAGAAAGGAGAGGGAATTAAAAGCAATGGAACATGAATAATATTCTAATCAAAGTGGGGGGTGCCAGCGGTAAAACTTACCGGCCAGGGTGGGGGCGGGAATGCTGGCGGTAAAATTTGCTGATGGGGGGTGGGGGGCATCACCCCGGAGGATCTATCGACCGAATATAAGAAGTGCTTCCGTTCCCTGTTACGCTAAAGGTTAGTCTTCAATTTTTGCATATGTTCGTTTAATTTTGTTTTCTTCACGTCTGTTCACAAGTTGTCTACCACGATAGCGAGAGAGTATCAGACAAGGGAGATGCAATGCAAGTCTTGTGTCTTTGTGCCATTTTCTTTTTTGCTACTTTGTACTAGTTTTCTTGGCAGGGAACAACCAGTATACTCTAGTGGTAAAAGGAAGCTGGTTAGTGCGAGTCTCAAAGTAGAATAGCCCATTACAGCTATGACTGGGGCAACTTTGTCTATCCCGATAACAGTCGCTAAAAATGCAAATAACACACTTGTTGCTATAAGTTGCATAATTGTTATATCCTTAAGTGTAACTTCTGGAAATTCTTTCTTCATGGGGCCCTTCGTTTTCAGGGTCTCCCAGACGGCTGCCTACCCTCACCTAACAGTACGTCCGCCCCTGTATGCCCACTGTCACATCACTACTGCCTCCTAATGCCAGCCGAGCTTCAACATAGGATCCTCCAAATGCGAGCCGAGCTTCAACATAGGGTCCTCCTAATGCGAGCCGAGCTTCAACATAGGATCCTCCTAATGCGAGCCAAGCTTCAACATAGGGTCCTCCTAATGCGAGCCGGGCTTCAACATAGGCCTGCAATTCCCTTCAGAGTCTTTCTCTATTTCTCTCCTGCTCGTTTGAGATGGTCACACAAGTTAAACGCACTCCATAATCTCCTGCTGGAACATGGTACAGATCACGAGAGAGGTCATCTCAGTACGTAAATATAGCCTAAAAGACGTCCAGCACAAAATAGCACAGGAAACAGAGAGGGGAAGAAAAACTGGGCTGTGTGAGTCGGCAGAAGAAACAGATGAACCATAACAGCATTTGGGATGGATGTCAGGAGTCTGGCCGGGTTTACTGGGGTGAGGAGGAACAGAACACAGTGATTTTTACGCTTTATTGTGAACAAGGGACAGGTGAACTGAATTAACACGAGTTACTTGGGGCATTTGGCTGTCCTTCCTGAGAGCGCCATGCCCGCCATTATCTCAAATTGGCAAATAAAGTATCAATCCTACGACATATTAACTGGAAAGTTACTCGATCTTCTGCATCAAAAATTTCTTATAAGGACTGAATGTGCTTTCTTGCATCTTTTTACATAAATTTAAATGATTTCATACTTGCTGATGAGGACAGCCTACCAAAACACTTTTGCTGAGGAAAGCAGTTTCTGGAACATTGCAAAGTCGACACGCCTTTTGCCAGGTCTCATGCTGTTTGTCCTTCGCTAGGTCCGCAGAACTTGGGGGAGGGGGGGTGCATAAGTATTAAGTAAACATACGAGTATATAGGTGCTGGAAGCTGATTGGCCCCCAGAGTTCCCCCTCCCATGTGACTTCCAATTTAAAACATATCATTGGCTAATTATAAGGCTGGCTGATCTGCATGAATTGTGGCTCGTGTTATGCCCCCCCATCTTATAAAACATCCTAGAATTATTCTATTATGCTGTGGCATTGTTTCAGGTATGAATATTGATTTGGGTGGAATGAGGCAAGAAACACACACCTGTGCCAGAGTGAGTAAGAAATAAAGGACATCAAGTGGGTTTTCATGACAAGAAGTGATATCTAAGAGGATAAGGTGGAAGGGGTGCGATCCCAGTCGGTGTGGCACCAATTTTGCCTCCGTGTTGTGAGGCGGAGTGTGCCCCCATCATGCTTTGCTCTGGGCGTGTGACCCAGCCCGGAGTGCTGACCCGGCTGAGAGGCCCCGGTGCGGCAGCCAGTGGTGTGACTCACACCGAGCCGCGTGGGTGTTTGCCGGCCGAGCAGGGAGGGTGTGCCGAGGTCACAGCGGCCGCGGTTTTGTGAACCCAGCTGTAAAACACAAATCGTTTTTAAGAGTGCTCTCACGAAGTACCATCCATTTTTTTTTTTTTTTTTAACCAATCGTGAATTATTCTCGGCACCTGCAAATAGACGTGCTGCACCTCACTCAGGAGTGAAGCGGAAGCTGCAGAAACTGCAGCAGAAGAAGCAGCAGAAACTGAACTGCAGCTATCAGTTGACGGAGGTGGTCAAGACCGATCAGGGCGTGTACCGTATCTCCAGAAACTTACTACTTATAACCCATGAGTGAAAAAACAACTATTTCTCAGAAAAACAAAATCCTTTTACTTTATTATAAAAATAAATTCATACAACTACAACAAAGCATCCAATAAAAGATGCAATTTATACAAAAATGCAATTTATAGCCGAATGTATCATCTGAATTTCACATTTTGTCTTAATACATATTATCGCAGAAAAAAAACATGATCATGGCTCATTTTCAGCATGAAGGCTCGTACTGGGTGGGGATCACACCCCCGTCTTTGCCTTAGTGGATGGTGCTCTCAATGTGGAATGTGACACATGGACAGGCTGATGGGGAGGAGGGGGGGGGGGTGGAGTCAGGCCTGCTAGCAATTACAGCCGTAGTGTGTCAGCTGCCAACACTGGCCATCGGCTTGCTTGTAATGCTATCATTAGATGCGGGAACGTGGCCAGGAGACTCAGCCCACATTCTCGCTCCCGTGACTTGGGGGAGTTGAGAAATGCAGCGAGGCACAGAGCGCTGATGGAAGTCAGAGGCGCGGCGTGTTTTAACGCGGGCTGTCCACTGGCAAACAAATGCCCGCTGAAATCTGCTCGAAGCGCGGCCTTTCCTGACATCCCCCGCATGTCACACATGCTTCTGTCTGTTACTTTGCTCCCTAGCTAATTGCTAATGGCTTAAATTCAAATTTTAAGACAGCAGACAGGACATATTGGTGCTGCCCGGGTGTGACGCCTCGATTCAGCTGACGCATTGCTGACTTTGACCCGAACAGCCCCTACTGCGGATTAATCACTGTCTTCCTTTGTCCCATTGGCTTTACTAAGTGTGGGCGAAGAGAATTAATGCACCCATTGTTCTTTTTTATGTCATTAAATGTGTACAAGGTGGGGGGGGGGGGGGGGGGGGGGGG
>JAODJU010000038.1:17599965-17655706 GCA_026776725.1 Gnathonemus echidnorhynchus | reverse complement strand
GTCTTGTCTTGGTCTCGATACCCTCTGGTCTTGGTAGTGTCTTGGTCTTGGTTTAGGTGGTCTTGACTACAAGTCTAACAATTCCTATATAAAAACTCAATTTCTGGGAAAAAAAAACTACTGAAAATACACCGAATAGACTGTAACTATTACAGACCAGACCACTTGTGGAAACATCAAATCTGCAAATGCTCCTTCCGGTTCCCTCTCATGATCTCTCTCTCACTGCCAACACCCTAACTGTCTCCTGCAGGGACGTAGAGTAACGTTTTCAAAACAACATTCCAAGTGCTCTATTTATCTCCATTTTCCCAATAATCCTCAGTGCTACGAAAAAATAATAGTGCAGATGATGGCAGTTTATTTAATGGAAATATTCTGAACTGTCAGCAACCTGTGATGATCCATACAACTCAAAACTAATCAAGAGAATGATCATCTTCTACTTACTAAAAATATTTTGGAGTGCGTTCCTTACACAATTAAATGTTTAGCCTAAATGTTCATACTATAGCAATGCCTCACTTAATGACGGGAATATATTCTGAGAAATGCATTGTTAGACGAGAACATCATAGAGTATACTTACACAAACCTAGATGGTTTAGCCTACTACACACCTAGACGATAAACTGTAGCCTAAATAACGATAAAAAGTACAGTATAGTAAATACATAAATCAGTGACGTAGCTGTTTATTATCGTTATAAAGTGTTATGTACTGTACATAATTGTATGTGCTGTACTTTTAAACAACTAGCAGCACAGTAGGTTTGTTTACATCAGCAACACCACAAACATGAGTAACGTGTTACGCTATGAGGTTACAATGGCTACAACAATGGCTTCAGCTCCATTACGATCTCATGGGACCATCATTGTAAAAGCGGTCCGTTGTTGACTGAAACGCCATTATGCAACACATCACTGTATCAATGTCGCCCCACCCACCCTTGTCTTGTGTGTCTTCGGAAATTAATCAAATTCATCGCTAGAAGTGAAACATCAAGGAAAGTTCTCATTAGGTTTTTAAAACCTGAACAATAAGATTGTTATACGTTCTAGCTATTGGTAAACTTCTATGTTAAAATAATATTCATATTACTCAAAAGGTGGCTTTAGTGGTAGGGGATCAAATCCTGCCTCTGCTTTAGGTGTAAATTGGTATCTCTAAATTACCAGTTGTATATGCATTTGAATACCCTTCAAGGGACTGGCATAATGTCCAGGGTGTTCCTATGGTGTTTGTTTTTTCCTTAACATAATGTTCAGAGAGTTGAAACAGCTGGTAGGCGTCTCTGGAACTCACCCAACATGACAATAAGAAAGAAAAAACCGATGGAGCGAAAGACAAAGCATCTGGTATCCCTCAAAACGTTATTTCTGCTGATAGAAGACTTGCGGCATGAAAGAGGCTGTGTTGTGGGATATGTTTGCGTTTTCTTCGTCTGTCATGTCACGGTATGTCGTAAATCGTGCCTCGATATCAAAGAAAGCGCTGCTCTGCATCAGCGTGTCTTTTGCTGACTTTGTTGTTATCTGACCTTATTTATCGAATGTTTTACGCCAGTGTCAGTGTACATCGAGCCTTTAGTGATATAAAATTTTATCAGGTTAACATTGGCCAAGATCCTGTAGGAAAAGCACTCAAATTAAGAACGGTGCCATTTGTCCATCTGGAGATCTAATAGCATAATAGCATATTGGTTACAGCTCTGGATCTGCTGTTCCAATCCCAAAGCGGATCCTTTTGCCAGGGTACTTGGCATAAAGGGTATAAATTATTAATCTGTGTAAATGAACAAAACTAGATGTCCCCTTGGGCAGCAAAGCATCAACCAACTAGACATATTGTTACAGATGTATTTTTGCAACTATCAAGTCCAATTCACTCTGTTGACGATATCCACTACAGCTCCCCTCAAACAAACAATGTATTTGCTTATTTTTCCTCCATAGTTTTTAAGTCTATGATAAATACAGGCAAGAAAATATTGCTTCAGCTGCCGTGTCACCCTTGAGGTATCTGCACATGTCCAGAGTCACAATAACGTTTGTTCCAGGAGCCTTTGATCTCAGGTCATGTGGGTTCTAAAGCAGAATGTCTGTCACATGACCTCTGATAGATGGCCATTAAAACCCCTGTACTCAGTGATCTGAATACAAGAGATATTTGTTATCACTGTCTCACTTACAATAGCAAATATTGCTATATGCTTAGCATTGCAAATAAGCATTTTTATTGACTTTCTTTTGACCTTAACGTTTTCTTTTCATATTCAACAGTAATTACAGTAATAAAGAGTTCTATATATATAACTATGTTGGCAAAATGTTTCACAGTTGAAAATGCTAATCGAAGTAGCTGCAGTAACACCCTGGCCTCACGATTCTTGTACCTCTGGGTACCAACCATCCTCTGATCCAAATTAAGCGGTGGATCCTGAAAATGATCTAGCAATGTGATGACAGTAATACACACACTATTAAATCATCTAATTTAAGACGTTATAAATGACATGAGAGCATCATAAGAAAATAACAGTATGTGTATCACACACACACACAATAAGATATGATGAGGTAATTGAACATACATACTGTACCATTCATCCATTATCCATACCGCATATTGCGTGCAAATTAGCAGTGAATCAGACAGATATGCTTAGAAATACAGGGCACATGTCACGGGCCATTCTAGATGGGATGTCAGTCGATTGCAGGGTGAACACAATTTAGATACGCTATCATACAAATTCTAATATGACATGCTTGAAAATGGTGGACTAGTATTTTTTTCTTTCTGAATACGTTGCAGAATGTCTCCTATTTAAGGTTACTAGTAAAACTAGGCCCACAAATATCTTTTTACTAACTCATCAGCTGTCAAGATGCAAAAGATGTAGAAGCACAAAAGAGTAACTGTCCTCCCCTGCACCAATCAGACATGTAATGACCCCCCGTGCAATACAAGCTCCATTGATAGATCATCTGGGCTAGGGGGCTGAGGTGCTTACCTACCTAATCAGAAACACAGCCCTGTGAGAGACAAGCCTGTTCATGAGGACCAAAGAATAACAATTACGAAATAACCCCAAACAGATGGTCCACATCTATATGAATGGTTTGGGTCCTGCTTTAACATTAATAGGCTGGGGGGGCTTTAAGTATGTTCTTCAAGCCAAAACAGAATGCACCAAGAACAAGAATTCTCTACCTGTCATCAACGTCTGGTGCCTTGACATATTTCCACCAAATCTACCCAATGAATTGTAGACAAAATCTAGGGTTGCAGTCTCAGTTTCAGGCCCATTGCCTGGTGGCTTATTTGAGGTGGACCATTATGCTCAATTATTTTTGTATATTAATAGAAAACAAACTGTCACCCATTTTCTCCCCTGTAAATAGGGTACCACTTTACTTATGGGGACATGAAAAATGTAGTAGTACACACCAGTGTTGGACATTTCAGGTTCAGAAGCTACAAATCCAGACCAGGATTTTGTTTTTACCAACCAGTTCAGCATAAGGAGTCACAGTCACAGAGTACTCAGCTGCTGGGTAGAAACAAAATCATGGTCTGGATTTGTAGCTTCTGGACCTGAAATGCCCAACACTGGTACACACTGAGTTAATGTATGTGGAGGCGTGGTTCTGAGGCTAGGGCTCTGTGCCAGCAATTAGAAGGTTGCTGGTTCAAATGGCAAGAGTGATCCTACTCTGTTAGGCCCTTAAGCAAGGCCCTTAATTTGTATTTGCTTTGTCCTGGGTATGACGTTAATCTACATCCAGCCCTGCAAGCAGGTCCTACAAATTAGAAGGAATATTTGGGGGGGTTGGTGGCAGTACTGGAAAAAAACTCACACTGTTCCATTAGGACTAGTGCGGTGCTGAGGTATCACCCACGGGATCTCACCCCTGAGGTGGTTTGTTGTGTGGTGCGTGCAGCAACGTGCTGTCATCAGAAAATGCTCCTTACCTACCTAGGTACTGATCCCATGTTCATTCATCATTAATCAATCATGACATTTCATAGGGAAACCTGTATTAGTTCATGATTTGTTCTTGATTAGTACATGAGTTAATTTTACCATCATTAACTAATCTGTTAACTGTTAACTAATATAGTGCCTGAATGGAACACACAGACTGTCATGATTTATTAATGATGAACAAGCTTGGGATCAGTACATAACTAACATGGGATCAGTATGTAACTAACACTTAGTTACTGGTTAATTAATGCATTAGGTAAGTGTGTACTGCTGCATTATTCATGTCCACTCAAGTAAAGTGACCATAAATTATTGTCGGATGTTATGGAGTTTTGAAAGCTGGAATGACTGGGTTATTTAGAGGAGGCTTACTCTGTTTACTAAGACGTGCTGTTTTTTTCAGTGTGTTTATGGAAGGAAATCATTAAAATATAAATCCTTTATAAAAGGGAATGGATGGACTGCATATCATCGCAATAAATATTGTTTCTTTTTATTGTTTTTATTGGCTTCAGTTACTTCGAGGCTAAGCATGTGGGGAGTATATACACAAGTTATACTTAAATTTATTTTTCTTTTGCAGTGGTTGCACATACTGACAGGTTTATATGTTTGGATTTGTGCACATGTTGTTTGGAATGGTAATAGAAAGTATGTTATGGTGTCAGAAGTGCGACTATAGCCTCATATCCTGTGGTAAACGTCATTTTTAGCTCATATTAACGAATGATTGGAGGAGACTATAACCAAGGATTTGGAATCTAAGCCAAAGCACATCTTTGGGAACTCGATAAAAGACCCAGTATTTCTGTGATATAGGTTACGGTAGAAACAGTATTTGATACAGGCCACAACGTTGCTATGAAAAATTCATTAGTGTTGGGAGCAGTCTAGGTATTGAGGAAGCACTTGACTGAACTGACAGGGAGAAGATCCAGAAATACTGCCAGGAAGCTTGTTCTTCTGCTCTTTCTGGTTCCATTTTCCAAGAAAGTCCAATAAGTTGCAACCTGATTTTCAAAAAAAAAAAAAGAAAACGCTACACAGCTAAGCTGTGGGCCAGCAAGGTCAGACAGGAAGGCTGCGTAGAAAAAAAACTGATCCAACTGATCCAACAGGGTAGTTCCCATCATGCTTTGCTGCATGGCATTCTTTCATGCTAGGAAAAGAGTTATCCATATGGCCTTGTTGTTATAACATTATGATATTATAGAACAGTATTTCTTTTTATTTAATAGCGTGCTGGCTTTGGTCAAAACTCACAAACAAATCTGTGTGAACCAATTTACCAATTGGGAAAAAGGGAACAAATTCTTTAAGTTTTTGATGGACAATCACTAGACTGCCAGTGATGGTTACCTCAGAAAATATGTCCAGGGGGGTTTATGAGACCCCTTGGAGTAGCTGCACCCCTGGTGAGTGATTTCGTGCTTGTGGAGTTCCTTTTGGCACTCACTTGTTAACAGAACAACCTGTTGGATCCAGTCGTCCGTCAGCCCCCCTTGTGTTTATGTTGCCGCCACAGTCTGGGTTTCAGGAAATGGAGAAACGTGATTCGTTGAGTCTCATCCGTGGGGACCAATAACAGCTGAGGATGATAGACGGCAGATAAACCTTAAGAGTGTCAGGGGAATATGGGGGGTTGCATTGTGCGTTAGTGGAGTCGTTCACACCACTCCATCTGACCACAGTCAATCTGCAATTCATCCTGCCGTATGTCTGCACCAAATCCTTCTTCTGAACGCACTCAGCAAAAATATTGTGGGAGCTTTTCTTTCTGCTGCTGTTTTCAGTCAAATACACACTGTTTCCCTGGTTATAATCTGCAAAGAGTGCATGTCCATGATTTAGACTTGTTGAGGCTATCTTCCAGTTAAGATAAGAGCCGTTGTCAGCTATGTTGGAAGCATCAAAGATGCCTCCACCCATAATTGGTTCTACACAATGGAAAATGTAACATTTGTGGCATTATAAGACATAGGAATATGTATTGAAATCAGTTGTGCACATTTTTCTGACTCTTTTCCGACAATTCTGCGATCATCAAAATTGACCAATACATTCATTTATTTTCCATACTCGCTTTTCCTACGCAGGACTCTGGGGGTCCTGAACCCATCCTGGAAACAATGGCCACAAGGCATGGAATAACCCCAGGATGGGGTGCCAACCCATTGCAGGGCGAACACACACACCATTCACACCTACAGACAATTTGGCAGCTGCAATTCACCTCAGCATGTTTTTGGAGTGGATGGGGGAGAACTGGGAGAAACCCCCCACGCTGACATGGGGAGACCATGCAAACTCCACATACATTGAGCCAGAGTGGGGACTTGAAACCTGGTTGACCATTACAATGCTATGATAACAAAAGTGATTACAGCCCCAGAGGTGTGAGGGAAGCTTGCTAACCATCGGGCCACCATGTCGCCCATAAAGAAATGATGCATCCAGAATTCTGCTGGATTGTCCAGTGTGACATATCCCTCCTGCCTTTAGGAGTATATCTCCTTTCCAGTTTGGTGTCAGAAACGCAAACCGAACCAGGCTCAGGTCTGTGTGAGGCTCATCTTACTCAGTGCGCACGAGTGTTTCTGATCATTCTCCTCCTCACGTACCACCGGGAACATCTTCCCACCCGCATTCCGGAGAATCTGGGAAGCATCTAGAGATGTCTCTGGGTCGGCACCATGCTCAAAAACCGCTGGCTTGAAGTGAGCGGAGATTTCTTAGTCACAATGTGCAAGCTTTTGAAACTCTTAAATGTTTACCCCCTTAGCAACAAAGTCTGCTGATGAAGATCTGGGTGGACTGTTCAATAGCAGAAGTAACATTAGAGTCAAAAATCAAATCAGAACATTTCCCTGTACGTAAATCTTATATTTCATCGTCATTGTTAAGCTATAAATATAAATATAAGATATAATCACTGCTGGGCTTCATGGTCAAGCTGGCAGGTCACTGTTAAGGTGAGAAACTTCACAAGATTGCAGCCTAAAGTATATTCTGCAGTAAAGGTTATCAGAAATCCCAGAGCCTTACATTTGCAGAGCAATTTTTCAGAACTCACCCAGTCCACTGGGTACATTTTTTGAGAACATTACTGTGGACTTAGTGAGTTTGGGAAATTTAACGAAAGTTCTTCACTGGATTACATGAGGACCGAGTGAGTTTTGGTTCCCAGTACTTAACGTGTGGTAAAGAAGCCTGACTTTAGGTCATTGGCGGCCTCATCTCAAACACAACTTTGCTCTTCATTTGTTACTTTAAACCTGATACCATGATGTTGACTCAATACCCCATTTTACGGGAACAATATGACCCAAGTGTCCTGATTTCAGTCCCTTGAGCATCACCATGCTTGAAGCTGAACCCTAAAAGCTAAAATGAGTGCTCCAGTACATTAACCAGAGGGGTGTGCATTTGGACCTGGCACTCATCAAATGGATGGTTCTAAAATTCTGAAAAAAAAAAAAAAAAACTCCCCGCAGCCAGGACACTTTGCTCTTGGTGGTCTTTGTCCCTTGAGCAATCTGTTGGGCCTCATGGTCAAGCTGTCAGGTCAGTGTTAAAGTCAGGAACTACAACTACACCAGATCTCTGCCTGAAAAGACAGTGAGGACAAGCAGGACAAGTATGTTCATAATAGTATATAAACCACACAGAGACTCTCCAAAAGAAATGAAAGGAAGGCAGGACTCAAAGATCAAACCAAGATCCAATGCCTGGTTCAGAAATGAAAGAGGAACTTTTGGGAGACATTTCTGAACAACCTTTAAACGCTCTGTTTATACAGTGTGTCTGCAGTACCTTTAGGAAACCTTCCTCAGCAACCTTTATCCCTCCGTTTCTAAGGCGCTTCCCCACCACTTACGTGTTTCTGCTGAGACAGTATTTAATCAGTTCTTAGTTCTGGTTTAGGCTGACAATTTTACAGGAATCCACGGGGATGGGAGTCAATTTCAGTATTAATCGAGGGACTTGGACAGGACAGAAAAAAAAGTCAACAAGGGCACTGGGATTAATTCTTTCTGGATTGGGACCCGGATGTTTTTAGGACAGGATGGGAATTTTCTTGTATGAGTGGCAGGGGTCAGGAGTGAAAATCCACTCCTGTGTCACCCTCTACTGCACACTTGTGGAGATGCTGACTAAGATAAGCACTCCATAACTTCCCGGACGTGACACACGCCCCACATTCTCTGAATCCCTGTAAAATTTACGGCCTTCCAAGTGGCTGAAGGCTCCCCCAAAAACTCATTATTCTTCCCCGATTATTTTCTCTTGGCAAAGGTACCCTTGTCTGGTCTATATCATCTTAGAGTGAAATGAAGGAAGTGAGGGACTATTTATTGTCGGATGTTCTTGCTGTCTGGTCTCAAGAAACCGGAGAATGTGCCCTGTGATTAAATTGTCAGGGCTGCCAGCTCGTCGAGGCCAAGCAAAGAAACAAAACCTTTATTAAACTGTCATTGTCTAAAGGATGACAAAAGTTATCCAAGAACATGTGGATAAAGTGTGGAAGAGATCTGTGTTTACAGGCAGGGAGAATGTTTGTCAGCCTTTGCCGCTCAAGGCAGGGAAATATGTATCGATAACATACACACAGTAACATACAATACATGCACCATTCGACAAAATCTGCCTCAGTTTAAGTTAGTAAATAAGTACAATTTCTTTGGACTTAGTGAGTTTTGGGAAACGTAGCGAAAATTCTTCATTGGATTACATGGGGACTGAGTGAGACTTGCTTCCCAATACTGTAACTTGATGAGGAAGCCTGACTTTAGGTCTCATCTCAAAAACAACAGAAAGTGGACTGAGTGAGATTTGGAAACTTGTTTTCAATATTAGAGTGTTTCATACATATTGATCGTAAATGATTCACTATTTGTGTTACCATTCATATACTATGCTGTTCTGGGGAAAAGTTCAGAAAGAATCCAACTGTAAGTGAAGGAAGTTTTGGAACTCAGATATCAAAAAATATCTGCTGCAGCTCCTAAATGCAGTTGCAACGTGTCCTCAACGTGCCCATGGTGAGTGGGATTATTGTGGGCTGTCCCCAGATTCTTTAACCTGCTTCCTATTGGCTACTTGATTGATTGACACAGAGGTGACTGACAGCACACAGTAATCCCACTCGCTATGGGTCATTTCACCCATTGCTTCTGTCATTAGGTTGGTTTCACTTTAAGGGCCCATTTCAAATGCAATGTATAACTCCCATGCGTCTATCTGTTGCTAATGAGTCCTGAGGCATATTTAAAACGTACTATGTTTTATTGCTCAACACAAACCAGTGATAATGACTGAGGCAAACAAACACCAAGCATTGCCTTATAACCCTGGCAGAGCACAGTCAACATCTCTGTGGACCCCCTACAAGATTTCTCACTTTGTCCCTTTACATAATAAGACCCCTAAACAATTCCAAGATACACAGTCAAGAATAATAAATCAAGCTTAAATTTAAGATTCAATTGACCAAAGAAAGAAACCTTTTTGCGCCAAGTGTTGATAATGAGTTTGAAAATATTTTTGTTTCAGGTCTTAGCTCAGGGTATAAAACATATTACCCTCAAAAAGGCCCCGAATTGAAAGTACCTTATTTAAACGGCCATGAAAAGGCCCACCTTAGAGTGTAAATCTCTAATAGCCCATTTTGAGGGGCGTAAAAAAGACAATAATTGGTCCACATCACCCCCTCCACTTGAAAGGTTTAATTCACAGGCTTCTTTGTGTTTAATGTAGCTTTGAAAGAGTGAAAAACGTAATTAGCTGCTAACATATTAACAACACCTTTTCCAGCCAAATTCGTCCACCCACACTGCAAGCAAATTGCTTATAGAGACCTCCCAGAGTTTCATCTAAAGCCGGCCAACCCTATAAAACTTTAAATTGGTTCTGGAGGGAACGTTTTGGGCCTAGAAGTTCTAAGACCTGGGTTCCCTGGGGCATGTGTTTTGCCTCTCCGCAGCCAGACAGTGCTAGGCCTGGTACAGCAACACAGTGGGAGGGATACTCGCCTCCCCAGAACATGCCGGAAGGTGTCTCCATGGCAAACTGCTCAATGAACTGACGGCTCTTCTTTCTTATTGCACATATTTTTACAAATCCAGATTTTGCCCCATTTTACTGGATAATGAAGAGTGACGCCATTTTGATGTGACTTATCGTTTAAAGGTTAATGGTACTTTGGCCCTTATACAAAAAGTACAAGCATTACTTTTGCTGCTGAATTCCCTTCCTCTTCCATCTAGATTGTCTGTGGCTCAGAGGGATACGATGCTGTGACCATTATCAGAAGTGACAGATTTCTTCAGCAAACTTAATTAGGGAAACCCCTCAGAAGGTTCTAGCTGCTCTAGTTGAATAATTGAGAAATGAAATCCTTATCTTGGCATAGAATGGCTGCGGTGGGTGATGTGTCAGGTTCTCATACCCAGATTCCCAATTGGACCTGTGTAAGGAAATGTTTCTAGGGACATACTTCCAGCAAAGCCTGTACGTCTGGTCTGTGTTATGGATGCGCTGCCTTGGTGCCATTAGAACAAAACAGCAACAAGGAGCAAAAGGAAACAAGGGGATGGATTTATTTCATATACAGTCTAGAGACAAGCTGTGAAAAGGGGCAGCTGCTTAGGAGACAGACAGTGGGGGAACTGAATCTTCACGTGTATGGACCAGTGAGAAGCCAACACTGACCACGAAGGTGCTGTTCAGGGCATATGGACATGGGGCCGGGGCGTTCTGCATGCATGCCGATTTTCAGGAGAGGGAAAGGAGTTTGTTCAATAGTCTGACTGCAGGACGTCTCATTTCAATGAAAATAAATAAAAATAAGGTTTCCACGTGCATCAGTAAAGGTACCCTGAAATGCTTCTTTTCACGTATCCAATCTTGCTCTCCGTGGAGGCTCATATGCATATGTAGAGTCCAAAGGGGTCCAAGCACAGGTCACCGCCAGAGACATAGCTATCGGAGAGAACCCTCTGATCACAGGCACAGAGGCCTTGCACCTTGTTTGGGTTCTCAAGTTATATTCATTGAATTTATAAAACAAAATGGAACAGTGGCAGATTATTCACCGGATTTTATTTATGAGGCGTTTTGCCCAAAAACGGAAAAAATTAATGCCTTTGTATCTTTCTGGGTATGTGTGCATGCATATGTGCATGCATATGTGTGTGTGTGTGTGTGCATGTTCAAGAAAGGTCAGAAAAATGATTCTGTATGGTGTCTTTATGAACCTGAATCACTCTCACTGATTTTGCAGGACTTAAAGCACTAATACATTTTTACTAATACGTTAATTAAGTTTTTTTTTACTGGCAGCACACACACTGTGGCCAGTACCTCATGGCTAATGGCAGTAATGGTGTTTGGTGGCAGTAAAGGTTAAGGCCTGCCCTCACTCATTTGGCCATTGGAAGGACACCAAAAGCATGCTTATCCACAGACGGTTTTCTACACCTGGGCAGAAGATTAGTCCAAGCATGAACATATGATACCATGGCCTTGGTTTACAGATCTTACATTATGAGTTACATAACATACCTTCAGCTACTTGTACTACATGGCAGAAGATAAGATTATGGAGCTTTACTGACTGGTCCTCTTGAAGCAATCATACGTTCGGGTATGGAGAGGTCTATAAACCTAAAAAGGGTTCTGGAATGTGTTTAGGCAAGAACTCTCCAAATCTGAGTGCATTTATCCCCCATATTGACCTGGACCACCCTTTTTGACAGCACTTAAGGATGAAAAAATAAACTTCTGGAACAGAAGAGACACACGGGCATGCAACTGATTTTTCTAATTGTCAGTGAGAAGCAGAGTTGTAAATGGACTAATAAACCTAATCAAACATGGCAATTAAAGCACAGGCGGTTTTCAGGAAAAAAAAAAATTCTTCCAAATTGTAAACACGACGAAGGCCTGATGTGGTATTGCAACTCTAACTGTGGTAGCTGTTATGACACATTAACATAAATATTGCCATTTGTTCTTTTAGGTCATATCTGAATACTTTTAAAGCACATTCAAGACTCGATTTAGAGCCCATGGGGAAGCATGATCAAGGGGACAGAGTGACAAATATATTTTGAAGCTAATCAATGGATTCAAAGCTTTGTAAGTCCCATTTACCAGACTTTACATTACCTAAGAGAAGAGGCAGACAAGAAACAGCTGATGTTATTTACTCAGATGAGAGCAATTAGCCTCTGTGGTGATTTCATAGACCTGACCTTGGCACTCCTGCAACGGCATTGCCAAAAATAATAAACACAAAAAAGTGCTACAACATCTAGTGCCAGGCCAGATTTGTTTTATATTACTGGCTATGCATTAAAAAAATTAAAAACACAATAAAAATATTTGCCCAGAGAAAGCCAGGACACAGCTGTATAAAGTCAAAGTTGAAAGCGACCTAACTATACCTTCAGAGTGCATGAATAACTGGGGTGGGATTCATCTGTCTTTCCCAAAACTTTAGCAAAATGATTATGGCCTGAGATATCGCATTTACTCACCAATGTAATTACAGATGTGTTAGTACCTTAGCTATGCTTAGACACACACTACAGCTCTTACTGCATATGTTGGTAGACCTCCTAGTGCAAATTAATTGAAACAAACTGATTTTTTTTTCACTTTGTCATTGATTTTCATGTTTTTTTGCAGGAAAGCCATTTTGCATTTATTTATTTTTGTTGTAAATGTATGTTGTGCACGTAGTTGGAAATGGATATTTTATCATCGCTTGTCAACATTATAAAGTATCAATTATTGTCAATCAGATGATGCAGTGATTACATCAGCCGAGATTGCATGAGCCTTATTTTGGTTAGTCAGGTTGTGGTTTAAGCTGCTCGTTAGTTGTGATCCAGTCCTTGTGCGAGATGGGCGTGACTGCCAGAAAGCGCACGAAGATCGTGACCTACCATGAACACACAGACCGTAGATATCAGTCTGGCAACTCAAAAACACTGAGGAGGTCATATTATGTATTATTGTGAGTATATTAGTGCGATTCATAATAACAATTAAAAACATTTTTTTTCAGTTCCTTCAGAATTTGTTTCAATTAATTTGCACAAGGATGTACAATACATTCCAATACCTCCTTATCCAAAGCAAACCACCCAATGTGTTCCTCACCTGGTAGTATTAAACTGAGACATCATTCCATGGATTTCCATGCACCTAAATGTTTAACCGACGGTGCACAGTGAGCGATTCAAATCAAAATTTTGATGCCAGCTTCCCTAATATTGCCTAACCACAATTTGTTGGGTCCGTGGAGTACAGGGTGCTAGAGACTGTTATAATCATCTGATGCTATAAAAGGCATGCTGAAAGTAATATGTATGGCTTTCATTTTTAATATTGAAGGACTGTAAAGGTTATGGCACTGCTCAACAATTTATCGTCAACTGCGCAATGGTACCTGATGCTTTTTAGCCTCAACGGTGTCATAAAATTGCCTGGCAGTGTTGTGCATACAGTGAGCTCGTCTACGCAGAGACCTAAACAGTGACCGTAAGTGATGTTAACCGGATGTGAGCCGTCTGTTTACTCAAACCAGAAGTAACAATGCAGCCCTGACACTCGAATGTCAGCATGACATGCACCAGACTGCCTATCTGTAAGCATGGCTCCAGTTTGATTCCACTTAAAAAAACTATAAAAGCCAGATACAAATGAATTGCTTCATATTGCTTGGGGAATTGTGTAATTGGGTTGATTGCTTGGAAGTTTGTCTGGGCACATCCCACTGTATTTTTATGAGTGCTATTGTTTGATGAAGACATTTGATGCAGCCGTATTGGGTCGATGCATAGAGTTCATGGTCCTGGACTTTCAAAGGGAGCTTTGCTCAGCTGGTCCCTGTGGAGGGCAGTGACCACAGAATCTTCTTAGCCAGAAAACCCGCTGAGCGAGTGTGAGCTAATGAGACTCCACTCTTCCTCATGGATGGATATGTACCAAGACTCCTTGAATCCCAACCTAATCCCGCAACAATTCGTAGTGGGAACAAATTACCCACGTGCAGCTGTCATTGGTTTTTCTTGCTCTGGCCCGTTGGCCTGAATTATTATACATTCTTATGACCAAAGAACATTTTTTTTGGATTTGAGGGGGAGGGGGGATAAGGACCAGTCACCAGGGAGCTAGAAGATGTGTTTTGAGTATGATGAAAATGGCAGCCTTTAATGTTCCTGCAGTCTGAATCAGCGTTTAAAAATGTTCATGTGGTTTTTATGTGGTCAGAAAACCCCTCAGACACCAAGCCCCCACCCTTATTTTGCCTGAAAATGTTTAGGCGAAGACAACACCCTATAGAGTTCAAGCCAAAATTGCAGAAAAAGATGTAACACTCGAGGTGTTGATCGTTACATTAAAGCTAGTAGTTTAAATATTGGAATAGATTAATTGTTGTGTTAAAGAGTTGCATAAATCCAATTTTCATACATCCATTCAACTTTTATAACTGGTAGAGGTCATGGTGACCCTGGAGTGTTTCTCAGGAAGGATAGAGGATAAGATACAAACCGTTTAGGGGTAGCAGTTCACGGACACCACGTGTCTTGTGCACCATAAGAGGTCAAGAAGATACCCATAGAGATGCACGGGGATTATGCACTCCGCTCACCCAGAGCTAGCAACATGCAGCCTTTATTTTTCTTCATCATTAGCTATGGTCTGTCTGAACAAGACTATGAGAAACATGCTTTAGACAAACTCCATCCGCTGATTTGAGCTTGACTGTTCGGGTTGTGTGGTGCACCAACATTTCCTGCTTGGTTACTGGATTATAATAAAACCACAGCAGCATTTCTTTGTACAAACAGACATCAGCATCAGCAGTAGACCATGCACTGTGGCTTAGTGAATAAACTCTAAAGCAAATCACCAGAGAGCACAAAGGAGCTTAAGGGGCTCTGCCCAGTCCGTGTTTTATCTGAGAGCTGAACATTAGTGGAATGACCCTGCATTGTTTGACAGTTTTCATCTGACAAATGGCTCTTAGTTAATTTGCTATAGATTGTCCTTTGAGCAAAAGCCAAGAGTCTTGGGCAGCAGAACCTCAGACCTGCATTGTTCATTTTGCACTTTTTCATTAAATCCCAATCAGAATCATTTTTTTAAGATGGGAAGATACTTCAGATATTTTTCAGTGTGTGTTGTAACTTGTCCTGGTTACATACGGAGCTGGTTTTCGGATACATAACACATCAGAAACGCCTGTTTCATTACCGGCATCAGGTACCACTGTCAGTCCAAGAAGCAAAATCTGCAAAATCTGTTTTTCATTGTTTTGTCATCTTAGGTCCCAGCTAGCTGGTGCTAATGGGCTGGGAATGTTTATGGGGATAGGTGGGGATAATGGTACCGCTAATAAAACCAGCTGACTATGATAAGCTTAGCCTGACTCCTGCTGTAAACGTCTCCTCCTTTGCAATGTCCCTTCTCGGATGTTTCGGCCTGACGTGGGTGAGGTAATGATGAAAAGAAAGAAAGAATGAGCTGTGGACTTAAGCAAATCCCCTGCCGTCAGTGCAGCCTGGGCTGCAAGCATTTTTTTTTCCTCATATCCCGCGATGATATCGAACACCAGCAAGGTCTAGCTGTCCTGACAACCCACTTCCCAAGGAAGCGAAGTGGCCACCTACTGACCTTCATTGCAGAAGTGATGATGTCTATTTGGCCCTCACTGTGCAGTGACACAAAGACCACAGTAAATGCGATAAGGAGTTTTGTTTTCTTTGTAATACTTGTGGTTTGGTCCAAAATTGTGACCCTTGGCGGAGCTAAAGTATTACTGTCCACTAGGGAATCTTCCCGACTTGGAATACAAGGTGCTCAAAAAGTTTGGCCTGGTCTACTGTGACATCACCGACAAGGTCTCTGTCGTGGTCCTCCAGACATTTCTCAATATATTTAGAAAAAACAAATTTCGTATAAGAATTTCACATAGCTGTGAATTGCTAGAGGGAGGGAGCCAATGGAAAAAAGCCCCCGAAGAACATTACTTAGTGGATGTTCAGCCAAACAGGGGTGGATTGGAGTCATTTTTGTTCAGTTCCCACTGGCATGACTGAGATTGCAACAGCCATGGGAGCCTCCTTGACCAATGATCCAGTGCAGCTAGAACACAGTTCAGGAGGTCAGCCATCTAGGATAACATTTTGGACCAAAGTGACAGGGGTTCAGTTCCATAACCTGTTTCTGCAGACAACAGAACATGGGTTTAGATGACATCCCTGTCAGTTTACCATGTTCAGGCTCCACTTATATTAATTAAGTTGTTCATGCTAAATTATGGAGCCTATTGCGATGACAGTTAATAGTTAATCTGATAAACACACCAGAAGAGGCCAGCGTTGTTGCAACCATGTTGTTAATGTAATGTACATGTGGGAAGAAGACAGAAGCACCAAACAAGGAAATATTTATTTACAAACTTTTTTTGAGGACCCACAACAAACCCTGTATTTCATGCTTAAGATACACATAAGCTTTGTCTGCTCTATGTTAAATTAAATGCGTTCATTCATTCATCAGTCAACTAAATTCATTGGATATCTTAGGTCAAATAAAACAGTGGTTGCTGGTACGATCTTTGTCTGATATGGTTTTAAGTGCTATTCCCAGTCATGGATTCTGCGGTCGGTTGGTCACGCTGAGTTGTTAGAGTAAAGTTGTCTTGTTCCTGGCAGTGACCTGACATGCATGTGAACTGAGCTTCAGCTCCTGGAAAACTGATCTCCTATCAGTCCATCACGCAGCACGAAACGTCGCGTCTTTGGAGCCAAGGCTATCCCGGGTTTTCCACATTCAGAGCAATCGCTTCAGTTCGGTGTTGCGCAGCTGGGGAAACACAATATAAATCACACCAACAATTAGGCTGGCAGGAAACTTTCCACCCCAATGTGTCCATTAACTTCAATAATGACATATTCAGCATTCAGATACCTATGATAGGATGGGTGGAGGTCAAGAATAATTAAGCAAGAATAACTGAATCTGATTGGGCAGCACGTAAACTGCGATGACATAACGGTGGTCGCTATCCAAACATTTGCTTGCATTTTCTGATGCTGCCAGCAACTCAGATTGCATGCATTACAGGAACTGGACCTCGGGAGGATCATACACTATGTTACAACACAAGATCATCCAATAACAGGCAGGGTTTGGGCTCAAAACATAGTGCTGGTAGAGCATAAGACACAAAGAGATATAGTATTGCATAGAGATGTCACTATAAAGAGAGACAAGCTTCCATTGTATAGCGTACACCAGTAATGTCTTTCTGAGAATTGAACCTGCCACTTTCTGGGTATACATCTGTATCCTTTAACTGCTGTGGCAAATCCTGTTTACATGATATGTACCATATGCAGGACTGGATATTAAGCTCGCCCACTCACCTAAGCCGAGTGATCTAGATGAACGGCATGCTGAAAAAAAACGAAACACTAGTCCACTAATTGCATGTGGGACTACAGCAAAAAGGCACAATTACATCACATATTCATCTCTCAGCACATCTGCGTAGACTGCTGCCTGTCTAAAGATTCTGGGGGGTGATGATGTGTGCCAAGGTCTTCCTGGCCAATCCAAGTTTCTGACTCGTCCCAGACCCAGCCAATCAAATTCAAGGGCCCAATCACTTGGTGTTCGGCACAGGATTCTCCATTCTCCAGAGCAAAGACTTACTAGAGGCATTGGCAGTCTAGTTGGAAAAGGAATTGAAAAATCTTACAAGATGAAATGCATTGCTTTTTTCTCAGCCCCCCCGTAAATGTAGACTTAAAAAAACACAAGATGAGAGATTTTTTTAGATAGATGGATGACTGGCAGGGAATGGCTATGTTACGACGTGGTACCATGTGGTGCTACGGATGAATAAATCATTTAATAAATGATACACTGAAAATAACTCATGGCGGTTTATTATTGTAAGATGTGATGGCCTTTGGTTGCTCTGTATGCTTGAAAACGACATCGTACATTGCGGGCTAGTGTTATCTGGGCTAGTATATTTGTTACCGAACTATCCCAGTTGGCTAGTAGCAAAAATTGTTAAGTTCCACCCCTAGCCATATGCACAACTAACGTACACCGAGGCAGTGCAGTAATGAAACTGGGGTTGTGAGATTCATTCATCATGCCAGAATTCCACATGTGTCAACACTGCTGAAAAATTAGGTCCTGACTGATGGGTGTTGTTTGATTTATGGAGTTTCTCTCTTAGATCTTCAGTTATACACTGTAACTGTCACCTAGCTTGAAATCGTACAGCTGTGATTCTTGTTAGGGTTGCACTATTGTACAGGATGAGCATTTTAATTTTACTGCTCAAGGGAGGCAGGTCATTAGCACGGCTCACATGAGCTCTGACACATACCTTCAGGATAATGACTTGTTCCAAAAGCCTGGTTGGGCCATGAGATGAATGAACCTTCTCCTTGCTTGAGTCGAGCGTGAGACACTACCACTTGGGTGGTCTTGCGCACCACAAAATCAGAGCTGCAGTTGTACAGTTGTTGGTGACAGGGAGAAAAATGAAAATGCACTGATAGGTCTGTGCTCTGTGCAGTACTGACGGCTCTTCCACTTAGTCCCATATTAAACACATATTCTGGGGGCCGAATATTTAATCTCCTTTGATCTGCTTTGGAATGGAGTGATATGACGGTGATGGGAACCCAAGAACACCTCTTGTGTAGCAGAATTTGTGAGTTGAAGATCTAAAGTGAGAGCCGTTGTTAGGGTGGTGCAACCGGTGGCGCCGCAGTAGGTCCTGCCCCCTAGGGGGCGCTGTCCAAATTGGAAACTTGCCTAGATAATGATTGATCGTATGCAGACACATTTAATCTGAAGACGTTATTTTGGCTAAATGTGCATTGGAAATTCGCTTAATCTAAATCCTCTCTTGGACATGTGATCACTTAGCCTAGGCTAACGTAACCTGTCTGGCCATACTGCGGGACCCCACAGAAATTGGCTCGCCTCTTGTCAGAGAGAGGTCTGTCTTTGGTACATCTTCTGCAAGACTGTTCCTCTTGTTCTGGGTACTTAAGGTTCCCTTCGGGGTGATGCTAGTATTTCATAAGATAAAGGAGAATTAGTGTCGCCTGCCTTATCATTAGCCAATGATATGTTTTGGATTGGTGAGTAAGAGGGGAGGGGGCACTATGAGGGCCAATCAGCTTTCAGATGGGCGCAGTGGCCCCACCTCTGTAACGCTCCAGGGTTCCTTTTTAATTTCGCCTGGGTGGGGGTGGTTGTATTGTGTGTGTGTACAGTACGAATACCATGCCTCTGTCGTTCTGTCGATCTTGGCACCGCCGACTAAGAAAAAGGTGGACAAATTAATATGTTTGGCCCCGAAGCAGCGCAATATGTCTGAACAGACGTCTCATTTTAATCAGTCGTGTACAGTTTGGGTTTAACTTAGCCCGAAAACCTGTTGCTCATAATGCTTGTAACCCTGCACTAAGGAGTCGGCTGGCGTCCAGCAAACATTTCGGTGTGTCCGCCACATGTGCTGCTTAAAATGCGATCGCATTTTAGGCCCCAGTCAACTCTAAAACAGCAACGGGGAGAAAAACAAAAACAAGGACCAGAGACATTTACAGGACGTTTAAATAGTAAACAATATAAATTAAATTCCTTGTGTGTTTTGTTTTTTTTGCTAGTTGGCTAGTTGCACTTTAGTGGTGCAGCTTCATGCGAAGGCATTTCATTACCAAGAAACCAGATCTCCACAGTGTCAGATGCACATGAGGAAAACTGAATCCCTAGTTGGCTACAAATGCGCACCTGCAGGATCAAGCTTGCACTGCCCCCGTGTTGCCATGGCGCCTCCGCATTGTCACGGCTACAGTCAGTGTAAATAGACTGGGAGTTCTGCTGCGGGTTTATGTGTTTTTAATCGCCGTGCTCAGCCTAAGTCAGAAACAATGGGGTCGTCGCATTAAAATTTACGCTTAGTTGATATAAGCCATGTGGATACGTGCATGACGTCACCGCATGTCCCGTTTGTCCGTCGTTCGGACAGAAAGGCGCGCGAGAAATGAGGGAGACGGCCTAGGGGGAGATAAGGTTCTGCTGGTAGCGTTTCGGGCAACTGTTCGTGAATTCCCCCTGGAAGGACTGCCTCCAGCAAACCTGACAGCCTTAGAATTTTCTGCAATCCTCAGAGAGATTTTATTACTATAGTAACAGCGTAAGGTCCTTTTCGCCTTCAGGGCAATGTGTCACGCCAAAGTTCCAGATGAATCTAGAACTCTGAAGGGTTACTACCGATATGGCTGAGTCATAACGTGGTTCAGAAATCCAAATAAGACAGAGGCAAAGAGAGATCATCAGCACGTGATAGAAATGAATAAATAATTAAACAAACAGGCAAAAAAATAAATGAAAGGCGTTGATAATACCTCCCCAATGTGTTATGAATTTCATGGTGGCGCCCAGCCATCTCGATTATCTCATAAATCTTATGCTTTCTCAAAGGGTGTTTGAGGTGAGATCATTCATTACTGGAAAGTCCAAAGAGACTAACACCCCCCCCACTCTGTGAGAAAACAGCACATACTCTCTCCCTCCCCTAACCAGGCGAACATAATTCCATCGTTGAACATCTGATTTGGAATGAACCGAAAGGATGGGATATGCTATAGTTTGAAATATAGATGATAAACAGGCTGTTGCCTGGCAACACAAACACTCGTCTTATGCGTGAAACCAATAGGTGTGTTGACTGCATGCAAGAACTTTTATGCATTGTATAAACAATGGTTTGGTTTTCGAGACCGCAGGCGAAAGGGTAGGTAGTAGTGTACATGAGTTCATACAGTACATGTCAGCTAAGGTTCATGTAAATTGCACTGAAAAAATATCCTCTGATAAAAAGATGCATTGAGTGGAACCAAAACTCCTTGATAGTACAGAAAGAGAGAGATTAAGGAGCTGCACGCTGTCATCTCCGTGGGGCTGACTGATACCCAGCACGGAGGTCCCAGTGAAGATTAGGCACTGCTTTCCCTCAGTGCTGGATGGAATTGAGCTCCCAGAATGTGAAGGATCCCCCCCACCCCTCCAGGCTTACAGAAAGACTGAAAAGTGTCCATTCTGGAAAATTCCTCCTCTCTGAGTCACTGGGTGTCATTAAGGGCAAAATATCAGAAGTATAGCAAAAAACTGCCATTTCTAAAATTAAATGAGGAGCTGGTGTGGCAAAATAACTCCGGATAACAAAATAACTTGTTCATCTTTGGTCATAAGACACACTTTTACTGTGTCCCCAATTCTGTCATCTGGAACCGGTTCTGGCAGAAGCTAGGTCCGGCAATAAGCTTTGAGATGATGTCATATATCATTATCAATTGAATCTTTGTTTAAGTTCATGGTTCATCAGTACGATTCAACGATATTTCAATATATCAACATATAAACCACATCCCCATAGAGCAAAGATTTTGTGCTAATTTTCATGCTTCAACGATGTGAACTTATTTAGCCGCTATATTTGTTCATACTCCTCAACTTTTGCAAAGAAGCCAAATCTTAACATCTTGAAGAAACAATGTAAGTGTTTTATGTAATGTTTCAGATTTACAGAACAAACACTCAGGAATAAACAGCTCTGAGGAGGACAGTAAAGGAATTTTGGGTAATCCCAGGAAAGCACCATAAACATTAGAAAGATAGATGGAGGCTTGGTGATAAGAACAGAGAGGTAAATTGACAGAAAAAAAAGACGTATTACTTGCCTTCGTGACCCCCACCCCTCACCTGCAACAGAGAAAGAAATGGCGTTCTCTGAAAGAACATAAAACCATTAGTTAGAGACATAAAAGGCTGACAGCTACCCTCAGGTTGGTGGACAGGGCTGAGGGATTCTGCAGTGACCCGTCAAGGCCCCCAGCCAATAGCACGCCAAGGCCCCTAGCCAATAGCACGGCATCATTTAGCCTGCCTCAGTCATAGGGCAGCAGGAAATGTTTAAGGATGTCGTAACCAAAAAGGCTGCCAGAAGCAAGTCTGTTCCTGCTGTTGTACCCTTAAGCCAGGTACTTACCATCAGTGGCTGCAGCAAATAGTTCAGCTGTTTGAACCAGTGAAGTTTGAAATTGCATCAAATAAAAGTATCACTCAAAATGTCCATTTGAATGAATTAAACGAACCACCATTGTTACAAGGTAGGGTTCCCCAATTGAGGTCCTGGAGGGCCAGAATCCAATACAACTGAGGTCCTGGATGGGACAGAATCCAACACAATTTGCAAATTTTCCTGCTCAGACACATCTTAATCAGCTAATTACCAGGTTTAGTAGGTGTGTTTGAACAGGGAGATCTGCAAAGTGTCTTGGATTCTGGCCCTCCAGGACCAGAATTAATTTGGATTCTGGCCCTCCAGGACCAGAATTAATTTGGATTCTGGCCCTCCAGGACCAGAATTGCATTGGATTCTGGCCCTCCAAGACCAGAATTAATTTAAAGTATATGTACTGTACATGCTGCTTATGAATGTTCTATGAATGCAATATGAAGGTGCAATGAATGTTCTATGAATGCATTATGAAGGTGCAATGAATGTTCTATGAATTCATTATGAAGGTGCAATGAATGTTCTATGAATGCATTATGAAGGTGTAATGAATGTTCTATGAATGCATAATGAATGCATTGTAAAGGTGCAGTTAACATAAAGCGTTACCAAACAAACAAATAAATAAAAGGCACATTTCCTTTTAAAAATATTACTAATGCAGTCTGTTTGGCATTAAATGTACAAAGCACATGACTGATATAGTTTTATGACACTCTATCCTTTATTTTTTATGCATATGTAAAGGATTACTTTGTGGTGATGACCTAATGAGTATGTCACTATCACCAAGTCAAAACACTTTTTGAAATTATTCTGTGACGCTGAACATGAAGTTGGTTCAATTTTTTTCCCACATATAGTGACTAAAACCCAATAAAAAATATTCTTGATGAACAAGGATTTGTTACAAACAAGGCATTTGCAGAGCGACTGCATTCATTGTAGCATCTGCAAAACCCAAAAGCTCGTAAAATTTCTGTATTGTCTACAGAGAGAGATGCTGTGGTTTTGTGCAAATGCTTATTAACACTTGGCCCCGATTTTATACGCAAGTTGTATTCGCAAATGTTTTTGTCCTTTTTTTTCTAAAAGCATAACATTCAAGGCCTTTCTGAAGTTAAAGATATTTGTTTTCATCCGTTTATGAAAAACCTTACCCACACAGCTGATGCCAGCCTCGTTAATCCCTCTCTCTCTCTGTTGTTCCCCTCAGCTGAGGAGGCTCTACAGGAAGGAAATAAAAGTCTGTGGTCTGCTGTCACAGCAGAAAAAAAATGCACAAATTAAGTCAAAATGTTTGTATGGGATCCAGTCATGTCCTCAGTTACTAAGGAAATGCGAGAGAGTGCAGAGTCATCGTGAAAATTACTGTCAGGAAACAGCATCGTTAATCTCTTTTGGTTGCTGTCTCCTCAAACCCTACAATCAAAAACTAAAGTGAGTGAATGGTTTCTTTTACCAGAGAGTAAAAGTCCAGACCAAGATTTTTGTTCAACCAACCAGTTGAGTACTCTGTGACTGTGACTCTTTACAGTATACTCAACTGGTTGGTTGAACCAAAATCTTGGTCTGGATTTTTACTCTCTTGACCTGAATTATCCACCTCTGTCCTCCACTCTCCCACTGCGTCTTATTTACAGCACTGAATGAGACAGTGACGTTGCATAGCTACACTGAACGATAACTCAACGATAAGAAATGTCAGCCCGACCCAGTCTCAGACCTGTGACATTTGGGCCCAGCCCAAGCCCAAATATTAACGGAGTTTCTCAGTCTGACTTAAATCTAATGCCAGCTTTTACGCTGATGCAGCATATTCTCAAACACGCAAACTCACATGCAATAAACACACACAAATGCAATGTTTTGACGGCCAAACTGGGCGATTAGCATCTTAGCACAAGAAATACAAAAAAGGTTGTGACGTTACAGTGAGTCCGAGTCCAAACCGAACTGAGCAATGCATGGAAGAGCTGGCCGGAGCACAGCCCTAATCTGCCAGTGAATCTGGGCCCCGTCAGTTTCACTCAGGCTTGGAGAACTATAGGATGCACGCAGACACACCCCTTCTACCTCATTTCCTCTGTTGAACGACAGAGGAAATACATGCTTTTAAATACATGCTTTTTCTTGGATTTATTGAGTCAGATTATACAATGAAGTCTCCGCACTCCGTCAGGCAAATGATTATCCATCATTTACAGCTCTTTGTGTTCGGTCAGCATTAGCAACTTCGCTTTGCCAGATTCCTTAAAGCTATATGGCTTAGAATAAAAAAATAAAGCAAAGTTAAGGGGAACAGCAAAATGAAAGAATGTAACTCTTGTCTTGATCTCGATAGCAGTTTTATGGACATCTCCGGAAAGCAGGGCCTGTTCCAGAGAGCTGTTCACCTGCAGCTCTGCTCGTCTAGAGTTGCTGTAACAGATTTTCATGCCTTGCTCACTGCCATTCCCAGATCTGATGCAATCTACAGGAACCCTGCGTATCACGTAGACCTGTTTTGTTTTCGCTCATACCTCAATGCAACACTAAGGCAAAGAATAATCTGCGGTTCTGCTCAGGTCATGTTAGAAATTTTCTAACGACATTTAAGGTTGATGAGTATTGTCTAAAGACAGGCCGCCCTGTTTACACGGTTTAACACTCTTAATACGTCAGCTATCTTATGTCTGGTGATCCGTCAAACGGCACTTTCTGGTAAGAAAGTGGCTTCATTCAGCAAACAGAGGCTCGTTTGAGACGCGCGATGAGTCCAGTTGTGTTCAGGGCTCCCTTTTACACCCCCAGTCAAGAATTTGTCTTTTAAACATTCAGTGTGTTAAGAGACCCTCCTCGGCACCTCTGAGAGAAGGGGACAACCGAGCAGCATTGGTGCCACGTCACCCCCCAAATGTGGAAGCCCAGATGATGTGTGTTCAGCCAAGTCAGCACCACATCGGGGCTCCTCATTCAGACATGGGCCCCCTCCCTAGGCCATTCCGGTGACACCCCTGCTGCCCACCCACGTCTCCCCCGTCACTGCAACAAGTCAGCAAACGTCCTCATCTGAAACAAGTTTACAGTAATAGCCCCCCCTCCCCCCCCCATTCCAGCAATAGATTAAAAGAGCAGGAGTCTAACAGTGTAACAGTATGAAATGCGATTGTTATGGAAACTGAAATGTGATGTTTTTTTGATTGTTAAGCAATAACCCAAAGAAATCAGAGACACAGCCAAGTGGTCAATTTCTGCTGGATGAACACAGCTGCCCCCCCGATTTTGCTTTTCCTCACAGGGTCATGGGCACAAACAAGGGCGCGATGCTAGGTAGGGTTAGATCTGGAGATCGTGCCCATCAGGAGCTGACCGGTTATGGGCAACATGCTGGTTACTCTGTATTGCCTGGTTTTGAACTTATATTGGCCAAACTCAAGGAGTAGAGCAGACTGCTGTTTGTGGGATAGATGGATGGGTTCTGCAGTTAATAAAGGGCTAATTAGAAGTAAAACATACACATCAGCATACTGTAAATATACAGTATTATATGGATTATGCATTTATTACCCACGTATGTAATATACTGTACTGCATGCATGCACTTTCATGGATTTATGCATACATTTGCATATGTGTTATTCACCCCAAATTACCATAAAATAAGCAGTTTGGTTTGAATATACAACAGGAGGGCAAATTTCCAAAATTGACATGCGATGCATTTTTAAGAAAATTTCTGTGAAATTCAACAAAGGTTCTTTGTTGGGTTACATGAGGACTGAGTGAATGTGGGTCCCCGGTACTATAACATATGATGAGAAAGCCTGTATCTCAAAAACAACAACAAATGCACTGAGTTTTAGGGATTTGCTGTTTAATTTGGCACGAATATACAGCTGCACATTGTAGTGAAAGAATTAACGAGATCATTTGATTAGTTCTGGGACAACTCGTTTTGATGATTCACCCATGTAAATAAAAAATAGTTTTTAAAAAGCTGCTTTCATGCCAGAATAATCATTTATATATAAATGACTCAGAACATCGACCCCTCAAACTGTTTAAAGGTGAACGTGATAAATGTGAGTTCCCATGCTGCTGAAAATAAATCGCTAACAGAGCAAATAGATAAACTAATGGATAACGTTATCGTTAACATAATTCTCACAGGTCTGCATAAACCATAATCTTTTAAATAAAGGCAGATACACAGAGCTGATGCATTCCAGTTCTGTCAGTGGGAAACCCATGGGGGATCCTAGGGTCTGGCTACACTTCCGTCTAATATCGCACAGGGGATCCGACATTTCACTGGGTGCATGTTTTGGTTGTGCATACTTTAATTCTCTCTGTGGCCGCTAGAACTGTGCTAAACAAGCTCCTGAGTGCCGGAGATACCGAGGACTTCAGATTTATGTCTTGTGATCTGGCTGAGCAGCATAATAAAATGTCTTTAAATATATATTTTTTATTACATTTTGTCTGTGGATTAAGGTAAGAAACGTCAGCCTACCTTCTGCCTTGTGCAAAGTGGTCTTAATGTTTACGCCACAATGCTGCAGTGTGACATTTCATGTTTGTTAGCCTTGAGATTATAATCATTTGGAACATCTTGCTTAGTTCATAACTTACTTAATAAGGCATCACCTAGATTTTAGAGAGAGGCACGCTATATGAACAAAACTATGTGGACACCAGTCTGTCCAACATCTCATTCCGAAACCAAGGGCGTTGATATCAAGTTGACTGGCCCATTGTATAATTGCATCTACTCTTCTGGGAAGGCTTTCCAATAGATGATGGAACATTGCTGTGGGATTTGCTGCTATTCAGGTTAAATTTTATGTGGGGTGATCAGGTCTTTCTGTGAGCTTGTGTGGCCGACCTCTTTGCAACTTGTTCCTGGATGTTTTGACACAATCACTTCACTTGTAGTTTTGCCATATAATGTACTTGGCTGTACCAGCAACTCATGATGCATTATTAATGAATTATCAACATTCTGCAGGATCGAACCATCTCATATTTTGCAGGGATGGGAAAGAACAGTTTTATTGTTAACTCCTGTGGCTCCCAAGCGAGTGAATCCACTGCGACAGTAAACAGCACAATTACCAGGTGAGATGCAAGAAGCATTGCATTGCAGAGATCTCACAAGTTAGTTTGCTTGTTAGTCTGATGAGAGCTCTGAGACTCGCCTTCCTCCCTGCACTCCTGAGGAGCACAAATTGCAGCCTCTTTCTCCACAGCATGGTGTGGAGGACTTCAAGTTTGGCCCCACATCATTTGCTTGCCGTTCTTTCCGGCACGCGTGAACAGCGGTCCCAAATCAGACGATTAAGTGTATCCAACACGTTTAAGTTGAATGATATGAAGGATTTCAGGGATTGCTGGTGGTCCCACAGGACACTGCCTTAGGAGTTTCAGCAGAAGAGCGCAGCACGTGGTAACTTGGCATTGCCAAACGGACACCAACAGAGTGAAACGACACAAATTGGCGCGAGCCAAACTATAATATCTGTACTGGGACTGGCTAACAGCCATGGCGACTGCAATCCCAACACACACACACACGTGGGACGTTGATTCCACAAGTGTATGGGCTTAAGTTTAATGTGAGTCATAATATACAATAAAGCAGAAGGAAAACTGCCTTCGCCTCAAAGAACAAGGAGAGCAGCTGGACATGATCAGTATGACTCACTAAAAATATATGCAGTCAATCAGAATAAATTTTATCGTGGATATGGATGGCTAAAACGTAAGTCTTTGATTCTGGTGACATCATGGTACATTTCCATGGTAAGAAATACTTATTCAAAAACTCGCTGTCACAGATTTTTGACTTCTTTTGTTTTTTTGCATTAAAGCGTTAGAATGTACTGTATTCCTTCATCTACATCCATCAGTTGCTACCTTCTCAGTAACCATCTAAGGTAAAGGTTATCTAAAAAGTCTGGGAGGTTTTAACATCTGAAATGCCTAAAACGTCTCCTCTCCAAAGATATCGCCCTTACTTTCATTGTACTTGACCTACCTCAGACACAAAGTGTCCTTATTTATTACCATGGCCAGCCATGAAACTCAAATTCATCCAAGAGTGTTTTGAAAATGTCTGGCATGTTCTGTCATGCTAATTGCCCCAAGATCACAGGCTGCACATTGATCCCACAGCAAAGTCACCACTGGATCAGCCAACCCTGCCTCCTGTTCCTGTAGCCAGACCAAGAAACAAAGAACAAAACAGGAAAACCACATTCTCCTGGGCCTTCCCAATCATGTTCTCCAGTAATTCCCCCAAAAGCTTTGGAGAAGCATTGTTCGAGCAGGCCACCACAATGCACAGATCCATAAAAATGAGATCAGTCCATTAATATGGCTTCAGATTTTGGCCTGGCAGAGATAAATAGCACCTGGACATTAATACTGCAAAAATGCATCTGCCAATGGATTTTGTCATATTCCAATTGTTTCATTGCTCAGGGTTATCTTAATTCTTTTTTTCAGAGCAGAAAGACTCCATTTGACAGACATCACAGATGCAGAATAACTGATTTGGCTTGCAAATGTCGCAATGGCCTGTCTATAGAGAATACATCATCAAATTCAATAATATCTTTGCATTTGTTATTGTTAAAGTAAATTACGAAAAGTAGTTGGCTGGAACACACTAGAACAAAACAAGGTTATATATGTAAAGAGAAAAACATAATTATTATAGAATATAATATTTACAAGCAACAAATGAACTATCCCACCCTCTAAAACAACAAAGAAATGTTTCACCAGGAATCAAAATTATTCATCGTCTATGTTTTACTGAGAATCTGTATCTTATTAGAGGAATAATTTGGCCTTGAGTCTGACACAGGAACAACTTGTTTTACGATGAATCAATGGTAAATTGGTTTTGACCTTCCCGTCAACTAGCAGTGCAATCCCTCTGTGGGGGGAAATAATTTTTTCCTCACAGCTTGGAGACGCACGTAGACCAAAAACACTCACTGCTCTTCAGCAGATCTTTCACTTGGCTCTGAGTTGAGCATCATTTCCTGGCCTGTGAATCCTTCTCCTGCTAAGTCTTCACTTAAGGGACTCTTGCAATCGCTTATCAAACTCTGTTTTACATAGCAGACTGAAGTCGACTTCAAAAAACACAAATTCTCACACGAGTGGCACTGAAAAATCCGCACTTTTGCAATAAAATTATGTGTTGTATTTAAGAAATTTATAATCCACCATTTTAAGCCCATTCCATCAATGAATTCATTAGTTCCAGTTACTTTCCACAGCTGTCTGGTAAGGCAGGCTGACTAAATGACCAGCACTGCTGTCTCCCAAACCCTTCAGGGGTTTGAATCTCACCACATCTGCATATCTGAGTTGGCTTATCCTCCTGGTTTTGCCTGGTACCAATCAGTCGTATCGTTTCTGAAAATAAAATGGCATGTAAAGAACAACATATTTTAAAAATAAATAAATCAGTACATTTAAGTATATTAAATATAACCTCAGGTGTATTAAGTACAAGTACGTGTACTAACCGTTGGTCAAGTAGGAATGCTGTTTCATTCTCGAATGTACGAAAGTGCATGATAAAACAACAAGGAAACATTAATGTTACACAGTAAAAAGAAGGCGATGGAGATAAAACGGAAAACTGAAGTTATGTCTTCTGAAGGTTATGGCCCAATTACGACTGACTAGTAGCTTGTTGCAGATTTACGTTCAGGAATAAGATGCCTGAAGCAAACATGCATGCCTTAGCAGAGCTCATACACACTGCTACGACGGGACGGATGGGACAGAGTTGGGGCTCCGGCCTCCCAACCCAAAGTCACCACCTCCAGATAGATTTACCGGACACTGTTATTCAAAGCAATGCATAGCAACAGCCTCTTATTTAGGTAGATCGCCTGGGATTCGAACCCACAACCTTTACATTGTTAGATGGCTCTTCTGATGTTCACTTAAGCCTTGGTGCTTGACCTGAAATACCCAGCCATGTACACGAGAGGAAATGTGTTGCTTTGGACAAAAATTCAGACAAAATGTCTCATCCTGGAGGTATGAACGCTGCATGTGGCACTGTGTTTCAATTCCAAACAATATATATGAAAAACAATACAAGGAACCTTGAGGAGAGGGTCTATGCTATCCTTCAATACCGCGGTGCTCCTCACCCCCTTTCCTCCGAGCAGACATCTCTGGAGTTTGATATAAGGTCAGTTGTATGCTGCAAAACAGAATCCTGGTGTTTTATGTTTCACAGTCTGACAATTTCTCCCCACATATTAACAAGATCTTTCTTCGCCTGGGGGTGCTGTGAACAATCTCCAGTGGGAGGAACACAGCTTTTCATCCACCACTATGGGGGTCTGAGTCAGAGTCAGAACATTGCCGTGGCAACGGAAAGACGAGAGAGGAGACCTTCCGATGGACCGCTCAGCCGTGGGGGGCCAAACAGGGCACAGAGTTATCCATCGCCAAAGAAGAACGTGGCACTGAGATGTCCATCTGATGACCCCAAGCTGCACTCTCATGTGTACATTAGGTATAACTTTTTACTAATATGTGCAATAATAACCTATGTTGTTGTACACTGGTGCATTAATTATCTGTTCTGGTTATTCAAACATTGCGTATGATTATTTTTAGCTTTTAGCTAGAACTTGACCTATATGCGTGTGTCCCTATGACTCAACGGAGAGCATGATGGGATATGTGATAACTAAAGAATTCCGAAGTGCTTGTGCAAATAGCAAAATAACACATCATTAATTAACGGCTGTTTCGGTTGCATTTCCCTGCTCTTTCACATTTCACCATATAATTCTCTAGGACAGAGGCAGGCGCAGCTAAATATTCCCTGGGGACAAAACAGTAATGTTTTCTGAAAATAATAGACTCGTTCACCTCATGCGCGGCAGTTTAGCAGAACATAAAAACCCCTAGTGATGAAAAGAGCAGAGCAGACGAGAGCAGCAGAGGGGACACGTTGCTGTGCGTCATAACAGCATACAAAACCAGTCAGCCAGCACCAAAGCTTGTAATCACCGGCAAGCCGCACGCCTCCGCTCCCAAACGCTATGCTAGCAAATGTCTGAGGATTTGTCATTCGTTCACCGTGCAATCAAGCATGACACGAGGCATCTGTATTTTACAGCGGAGGGCATATATCTACCACTGAGACTGAGCGCTGTGCTTTCCAGGCTATCGGGATCATATTTTTATGCTAATTATGAGCGGAAAAGACACGTCATACTGAAGGAAGAGTTTTAATCATTCCCATTGGTTATAGCATTGGATATATTGCTTTTACAGTATGAGATTTTCTGTGTATAACTGAAGGAAGGGTCACATTTCAGAAAAGATTAAACTTAATTTCATGTCTCATGTTTGGCCACGTATCAGTTAGCAATTAAAGCCCAAGCACAGAACAAGCAATGAAGTAGAGAAGTATATATTTCCCCGAAGGGGTATCTATATAAAACATATATATTAAACACTAGAAAGACTCTATAAAAATAGAAAACCCAAGTTGTTTTTAATAAATGGGCAAAAGCTGGGGAATGGTCCAAGTTTCTTGAAACTATCCTTATTTGGCTGATAACTTGCGTTTACAACCGAGAGTTTATTACACCGTAAAAAGGATGTGTACAAGAGAATGGCTGTCTGAAACGGCCATGAACAGTCCCCGTTCAGGTTTTATTTCCGAGTGCTGTGATGTCATCACATTCTATTTCCTGAAATAACTCAATCGATGAGGAGATCTCTAAGGGGTATGTTACAGCTGGTGACCCAGTCAAAGGTGCACATGTTCACAAATGATCAAGGAGCCAACAAACGTTCCTGCAGACTAACCACCCAAGGAAGGACACTCTTATAGATTCCACTCACCCCCAAACATGGACCGTTCACCTTTCTTCCATTATGGAGGTGGTAGAATAGGTGCCGCTGTCCACTGCTAAAGAAGACCTTCTTCCCCACAGCCGTCAGTGTGCTCAGTCGTCCCTTACCGCTCTCACTGTCCACCAGCCCACATCCACACACAACATGGAACCTCCACTGAACACTGTCATTATTTGCCCTGGCTTCTCATTTGTTTGCACTGATTGCTCATTTTGCAGTGTTTATCTCCAGTCTGCGCTGGTATCACTGCATCCTGTCATATTTCCCAGCACAGTCATTCTCACTGTACTTCCTGTCTGCACCTTATGCCACAGACTACCTCATGCATATTTTAACAGAACCGTCATTTACACTTATATTAATTATCTATAATTTAATTTGTTGTATATGTATGTCTTTATTGTAAATAGTGAAATGCTACCTGCATTGCATTGTACTCTGCACAATTACAATAAAGTTGAATCTAAAATCTAATCTAATCTAATCTAATCTTAACCAGTTCTATCCCATAAGTTAAACAGTGTCTTTTTCAAAAGATATACATTTTATATCAACTGTCAAATGTAGATTTTATTTTCTACAAAATGTATAGTGTACAAAATAAAAAAAAATGATAAACTGGTTTATTACAAGTTTATCTTGGGCTTATATTAATTTGTTTCAAAATTCAGATCTGTCACTACTTTTTGTCAGTATTTTCAATATGTTTGAGCAGATGTGACATATTCATTTTCAGCGAAGTGGTTTATGTCGACTTTTCAAAGCTCCAAGGACAAATAATTCTTTGTTTGGATTTGGGATCAGCGCTACGCTGACTTCCCGACTGTACACACTCTTATTCCCCGGTGTTCTGTTCTAGTTCATCTGTGATCTGCCTTTATAAACAGCTTTTTAATCCAGCAGCTGTTAGAACCAGTTGCTGTCAATCACGTTTTGGGCTTTTTGCTTTTCACACCTCCGTTGATGTTTTCAAATTCCTTGAAAGATGATGTTAGCATCTTTTCCAAAACATAGACGGCTCTGTTTTTGTCTCATCTATATCTCTGTGACATTGTTTTGTTGGTAACTAAAAGTGTTGTAATCCCGGGTCTTGAGTATACAAATGAAGATCAAATCCTCTCCAAAACTTAGTCCATCTGTTTTGGTAGTTGTTAAGATGAGACTGCCAGTGACATAAAAGTCAGGCTTTCTCATCATATATTACCGTGCTGAGAACCAAAACTCACTCAGTCCTCATGTAATCCAATGAAGAATTTTCATGAAATTTGCCAAAAATCACTAAGTCTACAGAAATGTCCTCAAAAAACAGATGCAGTGAACTGAGTGAATTTTGAAAATTTCCTCTTGAATTATGTAAATGAATTCAATTTCTTTGTGATCTGTTTACTTTAAGATATGCTACTGCCTTCAGAGTTGTAGCCACACCAATTACCGTTTAAAGAATGGCAATTAAATCATATCATTATGATTGCTGAAGAGGTCATCGTCTTGAAAGGAGCTTTGCCATTCGGGTGTGTGAGTGTAGGAGCTGCAATGGACAGGCATCGTGTCCACAGTGTCCCCTGCATCGGGTCCTTTGCTGTCCAGGATAAGACATTGTTAAACATTTCCCCTCAATGAGGACCCCATGAAGATGACGTGTATACAGCATTCATCTGCTCTCCTATCTGCTTGCCTTTGACCTTTCTGGTGTTCCTATAAAGGAGGTCACTTCATGTAGGAAGAACAAGAACCTAGAGACCCTTACTTGTCCTGTGGTCCAACTTTCTGCAGCATCCTCAGTATGTGGCTCGAGATCTTCTCCCCAGTATGTTTCAGATCAGAGCGGGTTTTTGCTAGCATGCAATAGCACTAATATGCCAGTTGCCACTGATAGACAGCCACAGGACACCTTGCACCTGTTACCTTGAACCTGTACCCATCCAAATAGCTAACCGTTTAACAGCAATCCGGTGAAATAAAGCATTTTAGCAAGAAGGAGCTCCTTAGCTCCCACGGATTTAAAATTGACTATTGCTTTATTTGCTATTTATACAATTATGAATACAGGTACATTAGAATGTGCCTTTTCATTTATCTCATTTTGCTCACCTTTTTTTGAGACACATACAGGGGAGAGTGAATTTTGGGGTCTAAGCACAGGGTCAGCCAGGCATCTGGTTGCTCCTGGAATGTTACATCCTCCTGAGACCCACGGAAAAAGTGTCCTTCAGTTTTAGGTTAATTGTGATTTTCTATGTCTTTGGAGGAAATAAGACATCTTTTTTCTAATTTATTTTTATTTTTAATTGCACAGCATGTCCTCTTTGGTGTACAACAAGAATAACTATGTTTCCTTACATCAGTGAAAAGATATAGGCAAAAGCAAAATGTCCACTGCAATGGACATAAATGAATGGGTGGGGTCTCAGGAGGCTAAGACAAGCACAGGAATTGATCTGTTGACCATCATGAGCGACCTAATGCCCTGAGTCACCCACTGTGGTAGAGGGACGTTTCTGCACAGCCTGAAACATTAGCCTGGTCTAGCGGAGGTAAAACACACCTGGCCATAGTGGTGGGTAGAATGCTATCAACATCTCAGAACTGTTCTCGTTCTCTCGTTCTCGTTGTCTCCCTCGCTCCCTCCCCCTTGCTACACGTGGTTTGGTTAGTAGCATCGGGGATATATCAGAGCCTCTCTCGTAAAAGCTCCCCAAACGGCACGCCTGTGTGTGAATTTAAACAGGCATTCTACTGCCCGTGACCCAAGACCTGGAATTTGACACCATCAGCCAAAGGAAGGCTTTTGTAAATCATACAGTTGTCCAAAGACAATAACTGATAAGACGAGGTGGATAAGTCTTAGGTGGAGCTGAGGGAGTCTCACCTTCAGAGGAGTGTAGTCACACTTCCCACCAGATACAAACTGTAGATGACCAAGGCCTGAATTCAGGTGCAGGGGAGATATTGTACACATTTTCAGATTCCCATAGCCTCCAGGTCAGTCCAATGGTGGCCAAAAGCAATAAAGTGATGTTATTCAAAGGCTTGCTTCGTAGATGGGGTTAAAAACAACCGATGGATCTAATTAGTTAAGACTTTTTTTGTTTTTTTTTGGTTACCAGCATGTCTGTTGTTTCTGGAGTATAATCTGGCATTAGGAACTGGGTCTGATGTTTTGGTTTGACAGATGAACCACTTTCATTAAGTTGGCTCAGCAAGAGAAGTGGGGGCAAATCCTGTATTCGAATCAATTTAGTGTGTTTGCCAAATGTGATGGAGTGTTTAAAATACCCCCCCCCCCCCTCAACAAATAAACAAAATGTGGGTGGGAAAATAATAAATCTGGCTTAGCGGGACGCCATTAACCTCTGCCTTACTGAGAGGAGATGAAAGGCCGGAGGGAGTGGGATTTCCTTTAAACAAAAACGCCATTCTAATTAATTAGGGAAGAAATAAAAAAGCACTTCCAGGAATGCTGAAACAACTGAAAGGCCCCAGTAGCAGTCTCAAGATATTGCCTGATCATTAATCCCAAATTTACGTGCTTACCATCATCTGTGCTCTATGCAGTTGATTTACAAGGAAAACTTCATTATCAACCTAAAAGAAAAAAAAAAAACAGAATCAGGATGGATATTTATGAGGGAAACGCATCCTGGAGCAGAACAGCCATTATGCAGGGCTACCAGATGGTCTGTCTTCAGGCCATGCCCTTCTTTGTTTATTGCGGTGAAGAACATATGAATCAGCCGACCTGCTCCAATTCCATTTAAGAGTAGTGGAGAGGAATGCGAAATATCTGCTGGGTAGGCTTTAGCCCTTTGGCCAGGAGACGCACAAGACCACAGGCCCCCACCACGCCGTGCTGGTGGAAAGGACTTTGTGGGAATCATGGCTTTGAATACCGACTCGCTTTCTGTTTGCCAGTGGCGACTGCTGGCCAACGTCTGGGACAGGCCGGCCCAGAAGAGAGGGAGTTCCTCAGACTGAATCAACAACCAGACCCCCTGAGGAACTCCTGACAGAGCCACGGACATAAAACCCAGGTGGAGAGTCAGACGCATGCAATTGCTCTCTTATGACGGGAATTGTTTTCCCACTAAACCCACGGGGGGCAGGCCACGCTCCTCTCCGACCCCCGCCGAATGTGTTGACGTCACCCTTCTCTGTCTTCATTAACCTCTCGTACTCGAACGTGGTCACAACTAGCCGCTTAGCCCACCGGCAACGCATCACCGGCGGCTCCACTGGCATCGTAAAAAGGGTACTTAGGAACGCCCAGGTCACCAGGGCTAAAATCCCATGAGCTATTACACACACGTACTTTGCCAAAAGACAAGCGTTACACTTAAAAACGCACTAAAACGTTTAAGCTGAATGCACCATTTGTAGAGTTAACTACATTTCCGCCTTCAGTGGGCCGTTTAGCCTCCTAAATCTGGCGCTAATTTACAGGTACACACTAAATAAGAGTGTAAATGCAGTCATATCCTGTATTACTGTGTAACGTTTTTGCGCTTTCAGCACAGATTCTATAAAACATTCATACATGTGTTTAGTGTTCACAGCCTCTACACGTGTTAAAAAAGAAAAACATCTGTTGTTCAATGTAGATTGAGCAGTTTCAAATGGATTACATGGGCCCTGACTTTTTAAGCAAAATATGTTAGTCATTTCCTCTATCCTGGATGACGTTGTTTGTTACACGAAGAAGCTGTCAAAATATTCAGTGCAGGCAAGTGAGCCAGCGCCACACTAAACCGCATGCATATGCGAAACCCAAATTTATGTGCTAATATGGACTATATGCCAACCGCTGCCAGCTGGACGGTTTTGTGGAATCATCCATTAGGTAACAGGGTAGTGAAATGCAATCATGTTTAAGTTTAAAAGTATGACTTCACTTTTTTATTTTTCATGAACACTCGCCGTACATATAAATAGGCCCTGTCGGTACCATTGCCGACAGACAGACTGGACTGATGTTATGACTGAGTGTGTTAGAGCTAAACAGTGTTAAGCTGTTTGTTTTTTCGGTAATCACTGCCTATCCACCGTACCGTACGTAAATAGGCGAGAGAAGTTTCTCATGCAGTCACCTCAGGCAAATTCGGCCTCAAACTCGCGCCTGATTCCACAAACAGAAGAACAGAGGTCATTTTATTGCAGGCAGCATACGGCCACGTGGAAGCTCACCACCGTTTCATAACGCCGTTTTGAGTTTTCCAATATAGATGTTACGGTCTGGGGATAAAAGCAGACCAGCAACTGCTGACACCTAATCCTGGGACATTAAGTTTGATATTGTTCGCTTTCCAGAAGCAGGAGTCATCCCTCCTCCCGGGGAGTGATGTTTACGTCAGGAAATATCTCTGTGCCATTAGTCGACCTACAGAGGGGCCGTTTCTTTTCGTTTTCTTCTGCCATCAAGGCGTTAAAAATTGAAGGCTTCACCAAATGAATGACTCAGACGCTCCCCCACTCTTGTCCCTGGTTGCTGAGTAAAAACACTCACCACAGTACCGGATGAACAGCAGAGCGGTCCATCCTAAAGCCTCCCACCGTGTTGAGGCAGTCAGACAATAATGAGGCAATGTGTTGCTCTGTGGGCTTGGCCTCGGTGCTGCTATGCAGAAGGTTGCTGGTTCAAATTCCTTGGTCGGCAGGATGATTTTACTATTGGGCCTGTGAGTAGGGTCCTTCACCTGACCCTGTCTTCTCAACTGTAGATCTCTTTGGACAAAAGATCTCTGGGATTTAAAGGTCTCCCCTACTTTGGGTTAGATAGCTGGGTCTCTCTCCGTCATTTACATTTATCTATCACTCTGTAGTGTCTCTTTTCAAAGGTGTGCCTGCAAGGTGGAAATAAAAATGAAAATATGCTTCATTCACCATTTTGCCCTCTGTAACGCTTCCTTTCGCATATGCAACTGAGAGTCAAACTTGGGGTCTAAGCACAGAGTCAGCCATTAATCCAACCTTCCCTTGAGCATTCCATGCAGCTAAGGGCCCAGTGGACATGCAGCTATTCTGCCAAGGATGGGATTCAAACCAGCAACCTTCCGATTAAAGGGCTAACCTGCTGAACCACAAACAAGACGGAACCCTCTCAACAGACCACTTAAGAGTGAGAATGCCCACTATGTACATATCACTTAGATCTCCTGAGATGGAATGTGGGAAACCATTCACAAAATAAAAACCAGGCTGTATATTGGCGGCTGTGAGTGCCCCTATAATATCCAACCCCCCACCCTCACATACAATGCCAGGCTTGCAGAAACGTGCTCTGAATACGATAGTTTACTCTGCCGCAACATCATCATTCAACAGATCCCGAATCGCTTTCACTCTCGGCAAATGCGCTATGATAAATCCATTCTCTCATTCATTCATATCCCTGCCCTTTGCTGGTAGCCTCCTGAATCTCCCTCCTCTCCTGCTTGACCTGTAATTGCTTCTCACCCACAGCTCTGACTTTCTGGAATGCAGTAGAATTCCTCTCTTTCCTCTCGATTACTCTCTGTCTGTCTGTTAGGGCATGATAATTAGTTTAATTAATTGCTTATATTTACACCTTGCTGTAGTGTCTCAGTTGGGCAGCCATGCTTATTGGCAATGTCCAGTAACTTAACGGAATAGAATGATTTATTGATTTAGTGATTTATTTATTGCCATGGAAACTGGGTTTTCGCCTATCCCATCATGGTCTCTATCAGAAACATAGACACATATACAGGTGTGAGCAAGTTTGGGGGCTCACAACACGGGTTTGTCAGCATCCAGTACCTTAGCAATAAATTGAGTTAAGGGCCTTTGCTCATGGGCCCAACGGTATATCTCTCTGCCAGCTATGTGATCTGAACCCGCTACTTTCGGAATCCTAACCCACAGAGCCCCCCACCACAGACATCGTGGTATCCATGAGTTCCTGGGTCAACATGGCAGGGGCTTGCATTTTACTTCTTTAACCAATCACAGGCACAGAGGCCTGAACCACACACTGCCCCCCATGCTGCGTAGTCCAAGTGTTCTGTTGGTTCACCCAACCCAAGGCCTCCCAGCCTTCTCACGTGCCTCCCACTCTACTTAGCCATGCAAGGATACAACCCACTCAAAGGTCAAAGGTCAAGCCTTGCCACAAATGAGCAGAACAATGTCACTATGAGTGAAGAGCTTCAGAGGAAAAAAAATATGAACTTCATGAGACATTTCCTTCAAAGACTTGCCAGGAGTTCGGAGCCGAACCGTACCAGCACCATAAGCATGCAAAGAACTTGTTTCGCAATAAAGTAAAGAATGTTATATCACCCTTAATCTGCCCTTGCTGAAACTGCAGAAGCAGCAGCAGGGCTAACTCGAGGGCTAACTGCAGCAGGGCTAACTCGAGGGCTAACTGCAGCAGGGCTAACTCGAGGGCTAACTGCAGCAGGGCTAACTGGAAATGCACCAGGATGCTATTTGAGTTTGTTTCCTCAGAAAGCAAGTGCTGTCTGGGTAATATTGTTTTCCTCATAAAGCTGATTCTGTCCAAATCTGACTGTGTTCTGTATCTCAGGCCTGGACTTCATAGACTCCCAACAGGATTACACAGTCGTCCGCCATGTTCTCCGCTTTGAGTCAGATATTATTAAAACGTTACTGAAATTCATAATAATAAATACAACGTGGCAGTTTCCCTTAGACACAATTTTCTAATTTTTACTTTCTTAGAAATTAAGTTGAATACAAAAAAATCTTTTTGTAACAAAGAATATAATGTCCAGTATTAGTCAGATAAAATCGCAATGGCACGTTGACTAAAACGATTTAACATAATGTCAAAAATAATGATATGTATTATACTGACATGTTGTAGATTGTACATGACAATCAAAGGGATGTGAAGGGAACTGTTGGACTTGCAAGAGTGAATCCAGATGATTTTCAGGCCTGTTCTGATGCCAGCTGCACTCCACTGTACTATACAGTGTGTTATTGCCTGATGTGGTGCGTTAAACTGAATATCCGTTAGTTAGATTGATGTTGTCCAGAAAGTTCTCAGCAGGTCCCCATGTTAACATTGCAGCTGTGCATTGGAAGTGACTGTCTGTCCGAACCACCTGACGGACCTGAAAGGTGACAGTACTTGCTGTCCCTTTGCTCTTTTCCCAGTGTTACAAACTGAACGCAGTCATGCAGCCATCATAATATGCTACGTCAACAAATGTTGTAATGGGCATCTGTATGAGCTCCTACACAGGCTCCTCCAGGACTGCCGAATGTCTCTATTCTGCTCTCCTTCTTGCTTTCTCGACGTCACTTGCTACTATGGAACATTTAGTAGAAGAACTACAGGTGGGAATCTGTAACAAGTATATACAGTACTGTGCAAAAGTTTTAGGCAGTTCAAATGATCTTCATGTTGCTGTCAAACTCAGCTATTATGTCTGTCAAAGCGTGTCAGCTTAGCCATTTCAAATCCTACCCTAAAGCCACCCCAGTATTTACAGCAACCATCCGATGCACCCATGTTTGATTTTACTCAGCCACTGCCCTGTATGATTAATCAACACCTCTCTGATGTTTTAAAACTAATTAAATTAATTCATTCATTAAGCTGGACGTGAAATGTAACAAAGACATGGAATGGCTCAGGTGCCCCTGAGGAGAGGTGTGGGACCTGAAGAAGTGTTCATCTAGCCATCTATCAGGTTATCAGTAAATTTTTGGAGAACGGAGGACATTCTTTTAAGTCTTTGTTGTGCCACTCTTTATTTTCATATGTTCTAATATTAAATTGGGTTTTTTGTTCTGAGCACATATACCCTTACTATTTGGATAAATAGCTATAAACATCTTTTCTGACTGCTTAAGACTTTTGCAAAGTACTGCATAACCCAAAAAGCAACTCACAGTCTATAGGATTTTTCTGTTAAACCTAAATACATTGCAACACCTGCTAAAGACATTCTTATTGGGGAAAAACCACGCATGATTCATTTAATAATGTCTATAACAGCTATTTTTGATGATGATGTTGGATGAACACTTGGATTAGATTAATATTTTTATAATAAAGTGGCCCTACTTATTTCCTGTAATCAACACATGCATTAAGATCTTGGTCTCTGTCAAGTCTGAAAAAATGTTTCCCTATGCTGTCTCTTTTTTAACCGATTTTGATCATAGAATAACAGCGGTAATGCAGGAAAATCTACGGAAGGATTGATTCATTAGTGTGAATGAACTGGACCCAAAATCCATGGCAGAGTCTCAGTCTTCTGTGTTGTAAAGCAGCACATGGAAATTTATGTAATTCGGGTCACTGTAGTTCAGCAAGAACGGGCTTAGACTTTTCATACTGTCACGCAGTTTTAATATGTCATTTCCAGACTAGGAGTGACCCGGACAGTCTAGTCTAGTCTAGTCTAGTCACAAACAAAGGTGATACCTAAACCTGGGGCAAATATTTCTTCACATAAGAAAATCAGGGTTTACCACAGTGCAAAAAATTATAAATGTTACTTTAAGACGAATTACCACAATTCACAGACCACATGAACTTTTTGGACATAAAATTACATCCAGGCACCTTGAGACTTAAAAGCACAGTCCCCACTGAGAGCCCAGGGTCTAATTCATCAATATGCATGTTTTCCTGAATGGTTATTGTTGCTTTTAATTTGTCGGCAAGTCCCTGAAGCTGGGAACCAATTTATAATCCATTTAAAGACGGCCGTGTTCAACCTCCTGGCCTCTCATTCGTAAACGCCATGCGTCCCGCGACAGCATTACGATTGCTAAAGAACGTTCTAGATCAGTGAAATTAAATACATTGAGATGAGTTTCTGAATAAAACTCGTGTTGTTCTCCTTGCAATAGCGCCGATGATGTTCGGCAGATGCAGTTTGTGGCTTCCTTTCTGAAATTTGCTTGTATATTGTATAATAATGCTCTAAATATTTCGGTGGTTGATGGGTTCTGACCACAAACTAAGCTGTTTGTTAGATACAAAAGGAAGCCATATTTTAATTGTTGCTGACTGCTCTGTGTTTATTTGCATTTTTGAGGCTACACAATGATTTTTTGGTTTTGCATTTATAATCAGAGATTAACTATGATCCTCCGCCTGTTGTCCTCTACAGATTGATGTCAGAAGCTCAGATAGAGACCTGTGGCCTGTACTACGAAGTGGGGTTACTGGCTTATCGGGGTAACTTGTCGGATTTAGGGTAGTCTGGGCAAAATGTAAGTGAACAAATATGAAGTCTGTTTCAACTGTGGTACCTTAAATCCGACAAGTTACCCCGATAAGCCAGTAACCCCACTTCGTAGTACAGGCCCCTGAATTCACAGGAGCACCCAACTCCACAGTACAGAATTATCCTCTGACTGACTGAGAAATCCAGAAGGCCATTGTCATGGGTTTAAATGGAATAATTGGTTGTCCTACTAGGCATTTTGGGAATGATTACCCTTGAAGTGACCTGAACTGGACTTATCTTCTTTGTTTCCATGTTACAAATCATGGCATCCATATTACCTTGTCAGTACATCCAGCAGTTCAAAGTTCAGGTGTACGGAGCATAATATTGAATATAATATTGAAATACATATTTGCAGAAGGCCTCATCAAGAATGAATATGTTTATTTTTTCATCACTTAAGCTGCATTTGAAACCGTTTATGTTTTCCTAACAATCCTGAGGAGTTCTAATGAGTTGTAAGGCAGAAAGATTGGATAAACTACAACAGAAAGCTGGGTTTGCCAAAGGCCATAGCGTGAGCTGCTTTTAGATTCAGAATCAAGTTTGTTATGGGCCAAGTATGTTCACACACACACAGGGTATTTATCCCTGGCTGTCACTGGTTATAATACATGAAGTAGGTACATACCCAGGTAAAATAAGACAAGACAAGACAAGACAATGGGCACATGCAATCCAGCTGATATATACAATGTTCATTTCTGGTTGACAGATACATAGAAGTGCAGGAGTGTATGTCAGTGTAAGGAATGTTGAAGTAAATACAACACATTCAGTATGGATAGAATTGTGAGGGAGGGGAGATACAGTGCAACTGGGGGGTAACAGCGGGAATGTGAGGGGGAAAGTACAACTGATCTGAGGTCAGTGGGTCAGCTGCTCAGAAGAATGATCGCTGTACTTAACCAAACTTGAGGTTGGGAGTGACAGTTCATTTAGGTGCCCGGGGTATAAACCCATTGCTCACAGGAAGGTAATTCAAACACCAGCAGATACTTGCGGTCCTTCATGGGAGAGAGATCTCTAGCAAAATATCAGCAGACATTCCTGGCGAGAGTGCGACATTTAAACGAGCCTCGATGTAAATTACGCCTGGTTTCAGGTGTTTGGCCGAGAGCACAGCCTGCTACTCAAGTGGAAAGGTGAACTGTATGAACTATTATAACCTCTTATCGTTTTTAAGATTCTGAAAGAACGCCCAAATAAATGTCTGTGTTTTTCCTTCAAAGAATGGTGCCATGGTAATATATCTCCTACTCAAAAATACTAACACCCTGCAAGAATGTGAACTGTCCTTTGAAATCAAGAAGAAGGAATAAGGTTTATAGTTTGGCTGCCATCTCCCAGAGCTGATCAGTCGAGTCTTCATCAAACTGAACTGTGGTCCAGTCTTTTTTAAATAAATAACTGTCAGTCAAGTTGCTACATGTCTTAGCTGTAAGTACACTTGTACCTTTAACTGGAATCATCTGCTCTAAGAATGCAATGACACGTCCTGTGATGTCTAACACCCGTTAGGGAAGATGCTGGGCGTGGAATCACTAGCCGGCTCTTTGGAGTAACCTTCAAAGGGTTAGCATGGTAGGTGCCACAGCGCTTAAGGAGCAAGAAAGTCACAGATAGTTGGTTCCAATCAAGCAGATGAAAGTGTCTTCAAGCCAATGAGTTTTTCAGCGCTGGTCCTGATTGCACTTTCAGTCATGCTTGATTTTAATCATATGTGTGAACTTATGTGCCAGAAGTGGAATCGCTTTATCAAAGTATATTTGTTGGGACGTGTGGCCTTTCTGTGAAGAAGAAGCAATAGGGAAAGTTTGTCTTCTTGCATCTTGCAACTGTTAGCATTCCGTTATCGTCATGAAGGGAAAATATAAACTTAATTGTGAATTTTTAAGAGTGCTATCATTCTGTTTTAAGGCTTGGAAGCCCATTTGTAAAACCATAAATTATGTTTTGTATGCAAGCCGAGAATCATACTGATTGAGTTCAGTGGGGGCCGCTGAGAATTCAGCCTACCAATGGGTTGGCTTTGGCTAACCACAATCTGTGAGGAGTCCACTACTTGGCATGTCTAAATGCTTGTAGGCAAAGTCTTGGAATCTTGCAAGCACAGCCTTACCACTCATCTGTGTACCGTCACGTTCACAGAACAGTTTGTTTGCTTAGTTCTGAAGGCCCAATGTTCTCTCCCTTCAATCATGAAGCTCGTGTTTGTGTAAATCTGAGAATAATTAAAATGAAGCACAAACGGGGAACAGCGTGAGCTCTGAATCTCCAGACAGGCATTTAAATTGCATAACTGATACAGGGCTCGAAAAATGCACGTCAGTTGTTTTCTGAAACGACTGGCTGTTGTAGCTTTGCGTGCTTAATCATGGCAAAAACAAACACCACCTCACGTCTAAGAGTGTAGTAGTCTTGGCCTTTTTCCCCAGGAACTGTGCCATGAATCCATGTGGAATACTGTCCTGAGATACTCCTCATTCTTTCGCTGTGTGATTTTTAAGCTACTTCTTATTATGCCGTGAGCACTGATTGGCCGCTGTTTTTTCAGAATCTAGCTTCCACTGGAAGCACCAAACTGAACTACCCCCGTGGACAGAACTGGGTGCTGAGATCAAAGAAATGGTACCAGCGTCCCAGAAAAAAAAACACGCCTTAGCTTTTAGTAAGAATCTAACAAATCTTTATAGGATCTTGGCATTCTTTTTAATGCTTTATGTCTGGGGTAATTCCAGTACAACTGCCCCTCCCAGATTCCCACATTTGAGGAGGGAATTAGCCCATGGCAGTTCTGAGGATTTGGGGAACTCAGTGCTGCCACCAGCCCCGCAGTGCTGTAGCTCAGCAAACAGTAAATAATAAATGCTACCAGAGTTAATCCAGCTACACTCTCAGAAAAAAAGGGGAAAATTTGTACCTTTTCTTGTCACAGGGGCTGTGCCCTCAAGGGTCTGCCAAGTGTACCCTTAGCTGTAGGTAATTGTACCTTTTAAGGTACAGAAATGGATTGATGGTATATTAATGCTGCTTGTCCCTTTGGGATGTTCCTCAGAGTCCATTTTGGTACCTTGAAAGGTACTAATACAAGGGTAGAGCCCCAGTGACAAGCAAAAGTACAATTGTTTACTCTTTTTCCGAGAGTGTAGATATGTTTTTTGCCTCTTGACGATTTGTCCAGCATAGGGGGCATAGCTAGAAAATCTGGTCCCTCTGATAAAATGCCACCCTGGGCCCCCGCTGGGGTTGCCGCTTTCAGTTTAAAGAAATACGGGTCCCCCACTGTAGATGGAATTTGGCAAGCTGGGGTGGTGGGGCGGAAGAGGGGGGATTCCCCCACAGTATAATTTACTGATGGGGTGAGGGGGGTGCTCTAGAGTTTGCCCAGTGTATTAATTAGTGTTTTTCGCATGGAGGGACCCCTGTAAGCTGCCAGTGTATCCGTGCCCCTCCGACGCCCCCTAACCCAACATTGTTGAGTGGCTGTTTATTCGCTAGCAGTTCATAGTTGGCTGAAGAAAGACAAAATAAACTTTTGCCCATTAAAACACAAATGTGGGGAGTTTGAGTGGGCAGAACTGAGTGCAGAACAATGACGCTGACAGGCAAGAGCCCAGGCCGCCAAAGCACCAGGCCGGAGTAGCGTGTGCGACCGACCGTCGGAGAGAAAATGGCGAGTAAATGTCTCAGCCTGCACAGATAAGCATCGTCACGGTCCCATAACTGTGCGAGCGCGAGGCCGTGCACGTCTACAGCCCGCCTTCAGCATGCTGTCAGGAAGAAGCAAATGCAGGCTGACGGGGAAAAATCTGCGGCCATAAATCATTCGTTTGGCAAGGCGGACGAGTCGCTCCGTGGTGCGGCGGGTAAATACGACCCAAACCCTCCCCAGCAGGCATAATTCTTCCTGCTCGCCGGGACGCTTCAGGTCAGCCTTTGCCAGGGAGTTCAGGAAACTGCCAGAATAGAAAGCTTCAAGCCACATGATGACTTTAAAGGCATAAACATAAATTAATGGCTGGTATATTAGTTCCTCTTCACTTTGACATATTTCATGTGGAGGAGCATATAGCATTTGGGTACTGCGGATCTCCAGGAAAACTTTAATATTCAGTCTTGCCTGACTAATCATGTAACCAAACCCCCCTCCCAGACTGTTAGTAGGATTTTTAAAAGCTGGTGTCTCATTGATGGTGTGATGTTCATGACGTCTTCTTGCTGTAAAACTATTAGGGATCCTCACACTACAACACAGAAGGTATACAGGTCAACTGAAAGATCTCCTTGGGAGTGGCTGGAGATTATAACTCACATTGATTTGTTTAGCAGAAGCTAATATTCCAAGTCAAAAACCATTGAGAACGTAGGGTCAAGGAGAACTTGGAGCAACCTGAGGTTAAGCATGGCCACACAAAGTCATGGCTGGACCTCTGACAGAATTCTCCAAATCAAAATTACCATTATCCACGCAACGTTTCTCATGGCGCCACCTAGTGTCTGGGTCCCTGAAGGTCACCCCCTTTATTTCTTTCTGAGGGCAGCCCTGGGGTTAAAGGGCAACTATGGGATTTGAACTGCTGACCTTATGATCGTGGGTACAGCATCCTAACCCAATGACCAACGCACCTCCCCAGCTCCATCACAACTTGCAAAGAAGTGCATGGGCGATGGTGAGAGAGGCAGTAAAATGAGCTGTTTTGCCGTCTACGTCGTCGATGCCTGGCCGAGTCTCGGCATGCTAATCGCTGCGGTTTTCTCTACTACAGACCTTACGTGCTGCCACCCCTAACGTCACACGACATGTAGCCTGAGGTTGGAGTTACATTAGTGACCTAATTTTTCCTCCGTCTTCATCCAAATGTTGACACTTAAATGGCTTTAAAAAAGTTTTATATAAAAATATTGGGGGCAGTTTGTGGGGGGGGGGGGGGCGGCAGGGTTTTTTTTCCGAATGACCTCAATAACTCATAAAGCTGACAGAAAGCACTGAACGCTTGCTCTTTTCAACAAGACGAATTATTCCACTATTGCAGAAAACATCAGCTTGTGTCCTGTGTCGTGCGGTAATGAATTTGGAGCTAATTGTTTCGCAGTTGTTTCCCCAAAATAGCTGAGGATCCTTGAAAAATTTAATACCTCAATGGTCTGGTTTGACAGGAAGTCTGACAAACAGCTGGACCGATGAGCTATTTGATTTCCAAAGGGCAGAACTGAGCTCAGATCAGTTCAGCAGGGGCATCAAGCAAAACCCAACCTTCCTAAATGTGACAGGTGACCAGCGGCTTCACTAGAGGGCTTGAGTAAAAAACCAATCATTCATTTCCTTTTGTTATTTGTTTACAATGCCGTCAGATGAATAACACAATGAGGCTCTCCTGTTTACTGAGTCATTATGTCACACTTGATCCATCTTTAGCCCTACTTCGATGCAACATCAATTAGCTGTGATGAGGCTGTGTGTGCCTCATTAGGTTAGGTCACAGGGCCTGTGATTGGAAGGTTGCTGGTTCAGATCCCAGAGTTGGTTCTTTCTCTGATCCAGTCATTGTTCCTTCTGCCCTCAGAACATTTTTATGCAAGTAAACACTCCATCAACCGTAAAGGTGTCTGATAAATAATTATTTATCATTATTTAGAATTATTTAGAATTTCTGTTTTTGTTATGACCATAGGCGTAAATAATGGAGGGGTGGGGGGGGGGGGGGGTTGAAATACTCCCCAGTAAACCAGGCAAAACAACCCTCTGGGTCCCTTTAATGGGTGGAGACCTCAACCGGGGCCCTCCATTAACCCCCCCCCCCTTCCACTGGGATGACCCAGTGTTCATCCTAAAGTTATACCCTTGGTTATGACGTAACAATGGTACCCTTCCAGTTTTTTTAGGTTGTCAATGAACAGCGGTTTTCAATTAAATACAATTTCAGTTTTAAGTCCAAATAATGAAGAAATAGGCCCTAGCTAAACAAGTCACAGTGTGCTGGTAAATGATGCACCGGGGCCCTCCATTAACCCCCCCCCCCCCATTACAGGCAGTGGTGCAAGTATCACCAGCGCTGACTCAGCACTTTGAGAACATTATACCATCTGCCTGGACACAGGTGCGCTGGAGCTCCAAGCTCAGAGCTTGGCCCACTTTGCTGGGGTCTCTGAGCTCCACTCTGATCCAAGAACAACAGTGAGCCCCCAATGATAGGCCGCTCTCCTTTAATCTCTGCCATACCGTTATGCTCTGATGTGGTACGGAATGTATCCTGATCCGCAGCCACAAATAACACATGAGCGTGTGAGGTGAGCGACCTGAACTTCTTGAACTTAACTCTGTTCTGCTCAGCATCCTGCTCTCTCCACAGTTACAACCATGTTTTTACACTTTATTGGCCTCTAATGTAGTCAATTAAGTGGCTAATCATAGTTTTCAGTGTCAACATCCCATAATCGGGTGTGCCTTAATGCCCTTCATAAATGCTCTTCCTAAAGGCGTTTCGGTCCATAAGAGGTCAGACCGAACAAGAAAAGCACACTGCACTGTGGGACATGAGCCTGACGTCATCTTCCCTGGAAGTTCAATAGGCTTGTTTTTTTCCCCACTAAGCATGTGTGATGATAACTGGATGAGATCATCCCCATTCAGAGTGTTTGCATTGCAGGCTGGTGGGCGGGGCCTGCCGACAGCTGCCGTCATCGATCGTGCCAATGCAGGCCATCGGCCTCTTGGTGGTATCTACGGCATCATTGTTTCTTCATCCCCGCTTGTTCCTCTGCGTCAGAGTTTTGCATTATTATTCTGAAAGCACCATCCATCACAAACCTCATCCCTTCAGTCAACTGCTGGTAAAAACATCTCATGCAGGTCAGTGTTTGCTCTGAATCCCACCCACTCCGTCCTCGGCCTCCCAGGTTTGTCACTATGACTTACTCTGGCTCATTTCTCACTATGTTTCCAGTTGGTCTCACAAGGCAACAGAGACGCCTTCTGACCAGGGTAAAATCCATCTGTGGTCCATTGCCGCCTGCTTGACTTTGGCTGGCCCTGCGCTCTCACCTCATACAGCTGGCACATTAGCGAATACTTTGGATTCTGTCCACATAGTTAAGCACAAGTCCAATGCTGGAGGGAAACTTCGAGAGAGGTGATAGAGTATAATAGTTACTCAATGTGAGTATTACCTTTCAACGGTTAATTGCATCGATGGTTAGTATTTATTGTGTGTAAAACTGAAATCAATTTTTTGTAAAGTTTATCTTAAGTTTAAGATTTAAGCAATATTTAGGTTTCAGTAACCGAAAGCTCTAAGTATGGCATTGATTTAGTTTTTTGCAAAATAGGCTGACCTCACCATTGCCACGTGAGTCTGCTACACCCATTGTTATACGCATACAGTATATCATTACTGCTCATCGTCGAGGACGATGTCTTTTAGATGGGAGCAGTTTTCAAAGGGGAATGTGTGCAGCAAAAATAATGTCCTCACCTTCACGTAGAGGAATTAACAGGGAGAGGGACCAAACCCAGTTATTTACATTATTGAAATATAATCCCTGGCAATTAGTCACCGCTCATGTAGCAATGATAGATTTTTAATAGAAAATGTGTGCTATTCATTAAATAATTTATTTGCTTATGGGGCTCATCTAGGATGACATTGTTTTTGCCATTTTGTGTTTTTAAGCATTATTCATTGATGCAGCTGGACGTTCACAGAGACCCGACCCGTCTCTAGGGACGTGCAGAACCACCCATCTGGGATTCCAATCCACACCTTATGATCGCAGTCCTTCGTGTTCCCTCCTTTTCTTGACATGTATTAATATGTAACTGCATTTCCTTTACCGGCTGTTACTTATCGGTATGTATCCTTCATTTCCGTCGGATTTGGAATGGCGTGAAACGGATAGTCCAGGGCCTGAGATCCGTCTTCCAGGAAATGAAAAGGATGGATAAAGTGCTGTTTTGGTGCACTGAGTGGATGGTAAAAACCCTGGTAATTCACGTCCTCTACTACTTGCTCTCTGTGGCTGCAATTTGCCATTCACTGCACACCGGTGGAGGCTTAAAAACAAAAAAATGAGGAGTTAAGGCGATAATATATTATTACAATACTGATTTTTTTCCAAGGAAGCGAGAAAATGTGTTCTTAAATGACAATAAAATTTTGGAAAGCAGTTCTTTCGAATTGCTTTGATTCATAATGTAATCTCTATGGATTGGCCGCCTCTGCTGTAGACCGGCTTGCTGGCTTAGGGTTCCAGGGGGGTGGGAGATGAGGTGACCTCGCAGACAGCTTGGCTTTCCTACCTCACTGCGTTCTCCCATTCTTTTTCATTTCACACCGCCAAGAACTCATCCTCTTAGCATGAGCTAAGCTCTCTGTGTATTGACTAGCGCATCTGTTAACTACGTCTTCGGAAGGCAGGTGAAGGCAAGGAGAGAACAGGATTATGTTTTCATGTGCTGAAAGCTTTGGGGGGAAAGCCCTTTGCAGGGTCACCTTCTAAAAAAAATGTCTTTTATTTTCCACAGAAACAAAAGGGTCTTTAAACCCATTGAACTGATCAACACTCTTTCTTCTCGGCTAAATGCTGGACAAACAATGAATCCTTGTATATAGATTTCATGGTTGGCTGAGAAATTACAGTAAGTTTTAGACAGAATTTCAAAGAATAAAAAGAGAAGCTGGGACAGTGTGCTTTGTAGCAAGATTTCATATTTCACCTTGAAGAAAAGATAAGTCAACAGATTTATGAGGCACTGTCTCTGTTCTTGCAAGGAAAAAGACAAGGAATGTAGGATTTGTTTCAAAAAAAAGAATGCAGCCATAAAATGTGCAACAACAGATCATTCAGCAGAAAGCAGCCAAATCTGAAACTCCAATGCCATCAAAAAATGTAAATCTTGCTCAAGCCGCTAAACGACTCAAATATACTTTTTCATAACAATAGCCAGCAGGAGAACTTCGTTTGCACTTACTTGTTCGTTTTAGTTAACAAACTCCCAGCCTGGTACTTCTGGATGCTTCCAGTTTCTTCATTATGTCGATGATCTTAATGTGTTTGGCCATCAGTGCGCTGTTAGTCCTCACAACAAAGGAACCCTGACAGTAATAATGGCCCTTGGTCCTGTGCCATATTATGGAGACGACCGTATAAGGAAATACAGAGTATCGAACAAATGCCGAATGCCTTACCCGTTATTTAACTTTTAAAACAAACTGCATCAAGGACAATTTTTTTAATCGGCCTTGTTTGCAGAAATAAAATGTTATTTTGAACTGTAATTATTCTTGAATTGTGGGGAAGAACTGCACTATTGATGAAGATGCAGTAATAAATGCATTCAGTCACATGCAAAAACACAAGGCAGGGAAAGTAGTCTGTGTGTGTGTGTGTGTGCGTGTGTGTGTGTGTATGTTTCTTTAAGAAAATAAAGTCCCTGATTTGACTGTATCATTGCTTGATTGGTTGTTTTTGGGATACCATTATCCTGATTATCATAACGGGCCTTTGTTGCCCCACACTGGATAAGTGGATATGCAAGATGGATGGATGAATGGATGGATGGACAGATGGATGAATGGATGATATGGATGGATGGATGAATACATGCATATCTCAACATCAGTGGTTTAGTTGTAATTCAAGAAGGATGGTGGGGGTCAACCCCTTGTGGGGGGTCAATGTGGACAGACCACAGTCTGCCAGTTGAGTACCTCTGATATGGTTGGTAGATTTACCTCAGTTCTGCCATACTTGGTGCCCCACCCAAGCTGTCGGTGGAAATTATCAACTGCAAAGATATATCTTCAAATGAGTGACAATTACAGTTAATTTAGAGGGTTGGTAAGGAGGGAGGTATTTGTGTTATTTGTTTCAAGTTGGATTCATCATAATGTTTTGATTCATTGGTGTATTTAAATACAGACACATGCATATCCATCGCTACATCAGCAAATATCTTGCAAACCATTTATTTGTAACTTCCCTGTATTATATCTAAAGTCTCTCATTTTTAACGTAATCTGCAACTTTCAAAATGAACCCTGTTAGTGATCACACTAAGTTAGTGGCTTATCTTAGCTTGAAATCCATATCTGAGAGTTGCACGGGTCAGCAAGAGGTGAAGCAGTTTTGGACCAAGGCCTGTCACTAAAACAGCAACCACGTCCACTCAGATAAGGTACTTTTCCTGAATCGCTTCTGTAAATATATTTAGATATATGAAGTGTGAAATTGTATGTATGTCAGTTACTTTGTGTAAAACTGTCTGCTAAAGAGTTGAGAATATCACCAGGGACCAGTATGATTCACTACCATGCTTTGCTGCTCTCCGTAGTGGCACAAAGTATATCTAACTTTGATGGTGTGATGTGTAGCATTTTGTCAAGCTGGCTGTTGTGTACCATTCACTGTGCTAAAGTTTTCTATGATGAATGTGCGCTAAAAAGTAACGTGAGGTATCGTTTTTCAATTTAAAGGTGGATTAACAAAAAAAAAATATATAGCTTTACTTTGGCATTGCTAGTTTACATACGTTGTGTCCTTGTTATGGGATGTCACCATGAATGTAAAGACAGATATTTACGCTTTGGCTCTGCAAGAGAAGAAGTTGGCTGCTAAAAGATGTCTACTGCCTTCTTCCAGAATACAGAGAAAACAAATCGACAGAAACTTTTAAATACTTGCAAGATGTCAAGCACCCAGCTGCGGAATAAGGGGTGACGACTGATAACAGCCATGTATTTGTGGAGAAATGAAGTGGATGGCAGTGAACGTGTTTGCTGCATTTTTTTCCCTTGCAAAACCAGTGCAGTTTTGTGTTAATTGGATTTCAGATGGGTGCAGTTCCTTCAGGCTCTCTGAATGTAGGTCAGCAACAATAGACTTCAGTCCTTTAGGTGGGTGTACTGGAGAGACGGTCTTGCCAGGGAGCGAAGTGTTCCTGTAACTTGATTTGCTGTCACAGCCCACTTGTCAGCACCAGCGTCTGGGCTGTGGTGTTCCACGGCAGCATTCCTCGCGAAACGAAACCGCATCAGCGTCAGCTGCTTCCTGCACCGTGGCTTTGACATGGGCTTGGTATCATGTGCAGTATGTTGCTTTTGAAAGTGATACAAAGATCTGCTGAAGGAGCCAGATTGCACTTCTCTTTCATTTCCATAAAAAATTTAACTTTAAAAAAAAAAATAAAAAAAATATTAGAAATATTTATGGTCAGGAACCTGTACCTGGAAATGCTTTTCAAATCGTGTGTGGGTTATTTGGATGGTACATAAAGTTTCTATTCTTGCCAGGTACAGTAGATTCCATATACTCTTCCGCTGGGTGCCGGGGGGGGGATGCAGGCAGCGTTTTGATTTGTTAGGTTTGGTTGCTGGCTTGTGTCCCTTGGTGCCCAACGGGCTGTGGAGTAACTGTGTAGCAGACAAGAGAACAGCTGCATTGCATTTTACAAGCACGGCCTTGTTTCATGGTTCTGAGGTCAAGCTTGCTGTGAGAGCTTTGCAGGGGGTCTCAGCTCATGTGTGGCAGGAGATCTTTCCTCACTGCAGTGTGCGCCATCAAGGAGCAGCTTTCTATCTGCAAACAGAGCTGTGATCTACACATAGGATCTATACCTACGTTAGGATTGTATTTTCTGGGTGTTAGGTGGCCAGGACTCGTCACTGGGAAATGTAAACACAAATGGCAGATACCTTTAATGATGGTTATGTGAGTAATTTGTCATGACACATAAGGAATAGGGCCATGCTACCCGTGGGACCTTGACATGCACTGTTTGTATGAAATCGTCAACACTATTCACACATACTGGTGGTCATGAGGTTTTGACTCACCCTTTCGGTTAACGTCCATTTCAGGAGCTGACATGGTCTGTAATTGTATCCTTAATATGTATGATTTAAGACACATAGGTATTAAAGGGAGAAAAACAAAACCAAACCTGCAGAGGATTAACTTATTTTCTCCTTTTTCGACATGGTTTGTATGTTTATATGTCCTTGGGTTTATATGATGTGTTTGCCTCTCATCAGAGCGCCTTATTCTCACTGTGGTGTTCTCGTTGCTAAGGTAACTGCAGTTTGACATTGCGGATGTGGAAGCAGCCAAAAGCAATGCTAGACATTGTGGCATACTAAAGCATTATAGATAACAAAAAACTTAAATGCGATATATATATGTATGCATGCATGTAATGTGCTTTGGATAATATGTAAATCTCCATATGCAAGTCCATATTCAGTTCAGTTTACTTATAGACATTTTAGGTATAATGATTATATTATGTAATATTGTGAATATATTATATATGTATAATGAAAATGAAGAGAAGAAGGTATGTAATCCCAGGTAAATTTGCCTGTTGCCCAGACTCTCGGATGGATGCACACTAACGAAATGACATCATTCTGCTGCAGCTGTATGACATCATAGTGCAGCAGCAGAAATCAAGCAGCAGCCTTAAGTGAAGCACATTAACAAACAATTAAAGTGAAGCAGCAAAAGAATAAAATATCCATGTTATGGACTATATGGAAAGTACATGACTGTGGTTCTGTAATGAAGAGCTGGATACGTCATTTAAGCACAGTACTGTGCAAAGGTCTTAGGCAGTCAAAGGAAATGTTTAAAGCTATTTATCTGGGTAGTAAATATATATTTACCCAGAACAACCCATACAATTTAATATAAGAAAATATGCATATTGATAGGAACACAATAAAAACTAGCAATAATTTCATCTGTTCTCCAAAAAGTTACTGGTCTGTTATTGGATGGCTAGATGAACACCGCTTCAGGTCCCAAACCTGAAGTCAATGAGGTATTGATTAGCCATAAAAGGTGTGCTAGCGGTCGAGTCAAAAATTCACATGGATGTATTGGATGCTCGCTGTAAATACTGGGGTGACTTTAGGAGAGGTTTTGAAATGGCTAAGCTAACACCCTTTGATAGACATAATGGCAAAGTATTACACCCAGATGAAGATCTTTTAAACATTATTTTCTTTGTCTGCCTACAACTTTTGCACAGTACTTTATATGCTATGGACACAAAAGTTCACTACTGATCTCTAAACTGTCTTATTGATTATGTCTTTAGAAGGAACATAGTTAATTGGCTTTTAAACCATTACACAAATGCTTATTCATCAATTCTCATTTTTTATAGTAATAATGGCTTCATCTGACAGCCAATTTCAATGTTTTTGTGTAATAATTATAGAGTATGCCTTCTTAAAATGATAAATAATAAAAAAAACTTTACAATTAAAAATGACTTAACTATGTGTCACAACTGGTCCAGAATTCAGTAGTTACCTTTTGCAGGTGTGGTTCATCTCCATGGTCAAACCCTGCTCAAGTTGGTACAATAATGAATAAACACAAAACCGCAATCAGTGTCTTCAACATAGGTGGACATTTCAGGTCCAGAAAGTACAAATCCAAACCAGGATTTCGTTTCAACCAACCAGTTCAGCATAAAG
>JAODJU010000038.1:17560522-17573289 GCA_026776725.1 Gnathonemus echidnorhynchus | reverse complement strand
GGGGTGCATGCACCCAGATCGTAGGATCACCAAGAGGTTTAACATTTAAACAATGTTCCTCAAGCACTGGAACTATGCTACAGTGGAATGGTACAGGAAATAAAACTCAGATCTCCGAAAGCTGATCCCAGAGATGTTCTGAGACAGGTGACGTGGGCAGAGAACCTGTGGATTAGGAGACTGAGACCAGATGCTGCGTTTGCGAGGGACAGGGACCGATACTTCAGGACAGCAAGGTCATTATTTACGAAATGTGAGATGTTCACGTTCCATACAGAACTTCATTGACGGAGAGCGATGCTGTCATAGGGGACACTTGCTGACCTGCCTGGCCTTGTGTCTGTATCGTTTCAGAGCCACACAGCTTTCCCATGTGTTGGGGGGGGGGGGGGTTAAAATCCCCTACTGACAATTGGGTGGTTAAAATTCTGTGTTTTTGATGGTATTATATTATTTATTTGTTTGTGTTTTAAAAACTGATTCTGTTTTTATGTTTTTGTGTGCTCATTCTTTTGCTTGCCTGTATCCTTATTTTAATCCCTTCCTTTTAAATGTCTGTAAAGCACTATGCTAACCCTGTGGTTAAAGCAATGCTATAAAAATAAAGATTGATTGATTGATTGAACCTGATCATTGGTGAGGTTTGCAACACATACCAACACATAACTTTTAATGTGGTCCCGGGTGGACCCACACTCTGACGTGTTACAGCAGATAGAACATCCACGATTTTCAGGCTGGAAGCTTTTCTGAAGTGCCAGCAGAGTCCTCTGGAGCTCCCTGTCAAATGACTCTAGAATTCTATAAGAGGCTTCAAAGCTAATCTCTACTTCTCAGGAGCAGGCAGGTCTGGGTTCAGTTCTGGATCACAGAGAAACACACAGGAGACTGGAGATGGGCAGGGTTTTCATAGTAGTCTGTTCACGACTTGCCACATGGAAACCTTTCAACCACCCACATGGATATCAGTCTGGAATGAACATTTCGTCCGACGCAATTTCTGCTTTTTGCTGTCACTGCTGACCAGTTTATTTTTATTACTGTACGTCCTAATTTTCCAGTAAACGATGGACTTCAGTCATCTCTCTCTAGTTTCATTATAGAAAGTGAAAGGAACAAATTTGAACATTCCGATGATGTATCAGATGAAACTAGTGAACTGGGCGGCTCGCATCTCGGCTGGCTTGCCCTACTTTAAGGAGCAGAGTCAGCACTGCCTGAGAAAAACGTTCTGTGATTTTTTTTTTTCAAATACTGCCTGACAGAAAAAATATATTAAATGCAGAAGGTAACCTCACCCAGAGGATCCCTTTAGTACAGAGACTACAGAGAAGAGATACCTTAACACCACGCTGTTAACTGCAGATCAAGACATTTACGGAATGTTTTAACAATTCCTGGAATCCTTGGCCGGTTTTGGGTGTTTCGTGATTTCATGGGCCTGGAGAAGGTCAATACCAGGGTCCAGGGTGTTTTATCTCCAGGTTCCTTTTGACTCTGCGAAGGCCCTCTCATGTCAGAACATCATGAACTTCTTGCCCCGGACCTCCACTCTGGTGGCAGGTTTCACATTGACCCGAAAAGAGGCCCACAAGGCAGGGTGGAGACTGGCCCAGGGCTGGCTCCTTCTCCCGGGCCTGAGCTCCATACAAGGCCAGGCTAGCAGGACACTGCCAGGCCACACGTGTTCTCAGATCACCCACAGGTAAACCACCCGGAGGGAAGAGCAGGCCAGGATTGTGATGCTGATGTTGTCCAGACACCTGTGCACAACACACACACAGAACCAGATGCCATACAATTCCCAGGGCCCGTTTTCTTTTGAAGTTCTACATCCTAATGGGTTTTTTTCCAGTTTGAAGTCTTATCTTACTTATCCTGCTGACATAATTTATTTAGCAGTCTATTAACGAATGACAGTAGACATTATTGAAAAATTACTGCACTCATACAAACTTCAAGAATGTTTTCTGAAAAGTTACTTGCAATGACATCAAATTTCTCTGGGTCTAACTTACCTTGGCACAATATATTTTTTTTTTTACTATTCAGGATCATATCATTTGCCATTCGTACAGGTGGGGGACACAGGTATACTGGAATGCTTCTTCTCACATACCCCACCTTGCTTTCCTTTGAGACATGCACAGGAAATCTGAGCACAAGGTCAGCCATTTACCCAGCATACCAGGAGAATTTTTTTTTTTTTTGGGGGGGGGGGGTTGGTCAAGGATTATGCTCATGGGCTACTATGCTGAACATGGGATTCAAACCAGCAACCTTTTGATCACAGCCACAGGGGCCTATCCCACAGAGCCACACACATACAGCACAAAGCTGACACATTCCCGGCTCTAGGAGTGCGCATCACCACCAGCACTGGCGACTATTCAGCAACCTTAACTTTCTCTTCACTTTGGACAAATGCGTCTTCCAAATAAATACACGTAAATGCAAATATTAGACTGTAGGCTTTAAAATACTCAACAATGCAGCAAAAAATCCCCCGTGATCTTTAAAAATCCCTTTCTCCGGTACTGAAGGACTTACTTGCAGTGTAGCACCTATCCATTTTAAGCTAGGCTGACGCAAGATGTTAAAACTTCTATAAACATTCATAATTCATCAGTTTTAATGAAAGCACGCCAAAACCAATGGACATTAAAATAACATATTACAGATGTTGTTGTACAATGTTGGAAATTCCACAAAAAATATATTTTATAGAAGCCCTTAAAGCAGGCTATCCTTCACATTTCCCAGACTGTTCACATTGCTGATTGTCTGTTTGAATTAGCTCTTTGAGTTGTTTTGATTTTCTAGATCCCATACGATGTTCAGTTACAAGGGAACCACTGGTGTGAATCCTAATGCTCACTTTCCACTGTTTTCCTTCTTGCCCTTGCATCACACTCCATTCCACAACAGGACAGCCGTCCAATCCATTACTTCGTGACATTCCAACATCTGGGTTTAAGCACCGTGGCTGTTTGCGAGATAATGATATGGCCGGTCCAAGACAAAGTCCTGGTGGGGTTAATGTGCCACTCTCGTCTGGTCTCGTGTTGTTCCGAGCGCGTCCATTGCCGGGGAAGTGAACCGCAAACCAGAAACTGGTAAACATGCTGCTGTGGTCAGAGAAAAAGGGGAAAAAAAATCACTGGTGACTTAGCTTTGCCACTTTCAATCTGTTTTCCATTTGGCCTGGAGAGCTTCCAAAGGATGAGGCTGAAAAGATGCTCTCCATCCCTGGTCCTCTGCTAAAAACCTGATGAACCTTCTGGTTCCAGAAGTGACCACCTAACTGCATACTTCATATAAATTCATAGAGGCAGTGATTTATACTGAATTTTAATCACTGCCTTTTAATTCTATTTAACCCATGAGCCTGGGTGCAGATTCTACAACTGAGCCGGTCATCTGCTAATATTTCACTGTATCACATTAGCATCAACCTCTGCCGCTCCAGTGCACATAGAAAGATGCACATGAGTGTGGCCACTGCACATATATTCAAAAGGGTAACATGTAGAAAATCTAGCTGTTACGAAGAATTTTTACCAACGAAGAAGAAAGTTATCATAGATCTAATATCTTCCTATCATGGTTAGGGACGTGGGTAACTGCTGAATTGCTCTTACCTATGGAGAGTAAAATGTGACAGGCAAAAAGAGAATTTCCCCAAGGACATCAATAAAGTATAATCATTTTCTGGGGACATGAGCTGGCGTATACCCAGTGCAGGATGCCAGTGCATAATAGGGCACACATACACACACACACACACACAGCAGGAAATTCAGAAACACCAGTTAGCTTAACTGTATGTCTGTGAACTGCAGGAGTTCTTATCACGGACATGCAATGTCCACACACACAGAGCAGATGAGAGGCAACAGGGTTACCTACTGAGCCACCATGTTACCCAAAGGTCCAACAGAACATTCCACATAAACCCTTTCTCACTACACTATGCCCTAAAACCCAGTGGTAACCTTTTATTTTGTTACCAACTTCTCAGGGAGCATTTTCTATAGGGCTTAGTGACGTAGGAACATTCTTCTCTGTTCTGCAGTCTCATGTATTTCCACATATTCGTTGTGGTAACACAATTGAAGTCCTTACAGAATAGAATAGAATAGAATAGTGATATTTTATTGATCCCCGTGGGGAAATTCTCTTTTCCCCTGTCCCAACTTACTCTCCATAAGACACACAGACACAGTGAGACACTTATACAGGTGAGAGCAAACTTGGGGATCACAGTGCAGGGACAGCCAGTGTGCACAGTGCAGGGACAGCCATTGTGCAGTGGCCCTGGAGCTGGGGCTTATGGGCCTTAATCAAGCCCCCCTGGACGTGTGACTGTTCTGCTGTGACTCGGACCGGCGATTTTCCAGTCACTAGCAAAGAGACTCAGTCCGCTGTCTGCTCCATGTATCACAGCTGATGCCTGGTTGCACTTACATCCAGAGTTATTGCTCATTTCCACTACAATGTGCAAAGAAGCACCATCTATACACTTTATTTTCCTTGCTTCTTTGTGCAAAGGAATTTACCCCTGGAATCAATAAAGTTTATCATCCATCCATCCATCCAGTCTATTCCAATGACATGGGGCCATCACAAATTTCCCTGAGCCCACGCATAGTCCTTTTGGGCATGAGGAGAGAAGCATTATTTCATAAGGGCAGGGATGACGGCGCCGAATATACAGACAAAAACAAAGAGGGAGACAGACGACAATTAAAAATGGAGGGATGCTAACAAAAAGCATCCCTGCTAGAGATTTTTGAAAGGATGACGGCGCCTTTGGCCCTTGAGAGGCTCACACCAGCCTTTGCAGTGTCCCCACTGGACAGCATTCTTCCAGCCACAAGCAGGGCGTCTCGTCCCCATGTCTGCTGAATACCTCAATCCGTTTGTTCACGAAAGCGATGAAAGCTTCGTCCTTTGAAAGAACTGCTCCCTATCCAGCCTCTATTTAGCTCATTTGGCGGATGAACAAAATTGCAGTTAGAGTAGGACGTCCAACTGTAAGTAATGTTTTGCAGCCCAGATTGAAGAACACCAAACAGTGCATTTTAGGTAACAGGGTGGGGGGGCTTAAATAACACATTCACTAGCAAAAAAAATCCCAGTTTATGGTCCTCTAATGCAGCCTCCAGCTGCTAAGACCTTCTGTTTTTGCCCCTCCCTCCCAGTGATCAGGTCTCAGAATGATCTCATTTGTATTCCAGGACTTGTTTACAATCAATGTATGACATATCTCAGATCTTAGAACACTGTGTTCTACGAAGCAGCTTTACAGGCCACTCAAGCACCTTATAAGATGCTTCATGAGGGTTCTACCCACCATCTACTGTCAGAAGTATGTGCTGAAGTCTCAGAACTGTATTCAGTGACCGTTCTAAGTGGCCCCTGATGCTATTCTTATAGATGGCCTCCATTTAGTTTTGTTTATATAATTCAATGGGTCTTGAAATTATCTATGTTCCGGTTGTCCAACTGGTACGTTCTGAGGAATCTCAGACCTCCCTCTTACTGGTGGATGCCTTACAGATCGTAAAAAAAAACAAAAAAGTAATCTCAGTGTCCCCCACCAATAGGCTGCCTTGCTCACCTCTGTTCTTCCTCCCGTAGCAGCAGTCTCTTACAAACAAAAGGAACTCTTCCCCTTAGCATTGCATAATGTCCACAAAAAGATTGACACCCAATACTTGACACAATACAGATTGACACAATACAGAAAAGACTCCAATAGAAATATGCTAAACATAATTTAGTTCATGCAGAACAGCCACAAAGGCCATTTTGGTAATGCGTTCATTAAGCTTTTTATAGGAGTTGAACACTCAAAGTCAGTCTCGACATTGAAAGTTCAGCTTCAGAAAGTACAAATCCGGACCAAGATTTTGTTTCAACCAACAAGTTTGTGTGTAAATGTATCTTTGTCTCAACCACATTGAGAGTCGTGTTTTCCTCCCAATTCCACATAAACAAACTTCCCTTGGCTTTTATTAAAAAGTGTAAAACAATACAAAATCTGCTTTAAATACATGTGTTTCCGGCCAACCCTCTTAGTGTTAAATGAGAACACTTTGATGACTCTCCTAGGCACCAGAAACTTCAGGACGTCAGAATATTATTCAAACAGAAAGTTGACCGAGAATAGCTGAACTAGTCAATACGCCGTGAAAAAAAGTGAACTAGACAGCCGAGGTTCAAGGTGAGTCAGCGAGGGCATCGAGACAGCATGCAATCAAATAGGAACAAACCTAACAAGAGCGGCACAATACTGGCAGAAAACACACCCTTTGATCAGCTGAGTATTTAAGACACCCGTTTTTCTGCATTGTCTGGGAAATGCAGCTCCTATGAGAGTCAGTCATAGCACAACCCTTTAATGCAAGAAGCTCAAGGGCGGAAGTTCAACAAAGAAAAGAAAAAAACCAGAATGTAGCGTGAGGAGCAGTAAAGTGGCAGTTAACTGGACTGATGATAGATTATTTCATACAAGTACAAGAAGAGGTACATATGAAGGCTTCTTCTACAACCCCTCTTGAGAAGCCCAGACACAGGTGCATACAAGCACTAGATCAGCCAGTCTGTAGGAGACCCAAGCATTTAGGGTTCAGAGCAGGGGTGTCAAACTCAATCGCATAGGGGGCCAAAACTCAAAGCACATTTTAGGTCGCAGTCCAAAACATTTATTGAACAGACTAAAACTAAACATTTTCTGAACATAACTATGAATCAAAACAAACAGGATACAATATTATTCCAAAATAAACTTAAACTTAAAATAACTTAAAATATTTTGCTCTTCATACAAATATCTCCTGTCAAAATTATACAAATTCAAACTATGAATATAATAAACCTGAAAATATAAATAGAAATTGTGCTTTTAAGTGAAAGTTAAAATAATAACAATCAAAACATTCCATTTTCTTTGCTCTTATGCCATTCTGTCAGAGCTGGATGCTTGGCATCTTCTCTTGGCAACAAATTTGTTTATGTTTGGGGTAAGTTTCTGTGTTGTGGAGATTCTCTCTCAGTCACATTAGCTCCACTAATAAGACACACAGGTTTAATGTCAGTAAACATATACTCAGCCTCCCACCGGTTTTGAAAGGCTCTGTTTTCTAAATTTCTAAATCAACTTTTCTCTTGGCCATTGTTTGGGGCTAGCTTTGACTTGAAATTAGGGTTGTATACATCAACGGACACTTGATTGTTCTGACGTAATTGATGCGGGAATAATCGCATTATTAGCCTATCGTTCGGTAAGGCAGCTGTTGCGCTGCATTATGGGATTAGGAGTTTGTGCGTTATCTGTGCTTCCTATCGCCGGGCCATAAATATATATATAAAAATGATCTTGCAGGCCGGGTATAATTGTACGCCAGGCCGGATGTGGCCCACGGGCCTTGAGTTTGACACATGTGGTTTAGAGTCTTGCTCAAGGGCCCAGTTGTGAAATTACTCAGTTACTCGGCCACAGGATTCAAACCCATCAACTCTCTGGACACAAGCACAGATCTGGAATCTGCTGAGCTGAAGATTATATGGGTAGATGGTGTGTCAACAGGATCTGAAACAAAACAGAAGGGGAGGCTATATTTTTGGTAGCACCATCCATTCATCTGAGACCTTTGGATGTGCCTGGTTTGTGATGTCCTGGTTCGGACCCACATCCCACCATCTGAGCCGATGTTCTCGGTTCTAGAGAAAAAACACCTGCCTGGATCGTTTTCCTCCCTCAGACGCAGAACTGTAAACTGACCCTCCCTGAATTAAAGCACCAAAAAAACTCAAGGATTCTCTGAAAACTTGGGTCATGAAAATACCAAAATGATTAAACATTTGGCCTTGGTTCAGGAATCCACTTGAGAAAGAAGCATTAGATCATTATATGCAGAATATGTCATCCGGGCAGCTCTGAAAACAACTGAGTAGAATTCTTTGCTGACACTGTCTTCATACTTTCAGATGAACGCTACCATTTATGGTGAAGAAGTGTGGTGCCCTCCAATCAAACCATGATAATCCCAGGAGTTGCCATTGAGGGCTTTTGTGGATAAAATATGCTGTTTAATTGTGGAGTGAAGGACAGTAAAGACTTTGAATTCATCTTCAACAAATGTGCAAACTTTCAATGCAGGTTGCGACGATAAAAAGACTATAATCAGAAAGACATAGGGATAGAATATTAACTGGTGACCTCATAGGTTATGATAAGCAAGCACCGTTGTCACATTTCGTACTAATATTACTCCACGGATTGTGTTGCTATTAGAGTAGCTTCTAAGGCATCTAACAATAACCTTGCAGGCTGACCATGTGCCACAGGATTTTGACATCATACGTTTGGTGTTCCTCCTCAGGGGAGCTGGCACGAGTCGAGCAGTCATGCACACATTAACGTAAGCCCCGACCAACTATGTCACGCAATACACCGCTTGATATAGCCATCTTGATCTGCGTCTGAGAATGTGTGGGTAATGTGCGAACTGACTTTGGGCTGCACTGTTTGCGGCCTCACAACTTAGCTCACAGCTGTGGCCTGTACTATGAAGTGGGGCTACTGGCTTATCGGGGTAACGTGTCGGATTTAAGGTAGTCTCGCCAAAAAGTAAGGGAACGAATATGAAGTCCATTTAAACTATGACTTAAATCCGACTAGTTAAATCCGACAAGTTACCCCGATAAGCCAGTAACCCCACTTCGTAGTACAGGCCACTGCACCTTTACCCGGCCTGGGGGGGTCAAAATCACACACACACTGATACACACACGTGGAATGTGGGCCAGTAAATGCAAGCCCTCTTTGCCCATATGATTCACTGGAACTAACTGGTGGGAACTTACAGCAACACAGCCACCAGCAAAGTGTATCTGTTTCCCACAGTGGTATGTCAAATGCCAACGAATTCAGAGGAATGAAACACTGTCTCTTACACTGCAGCCACAAAATTCACTATTAGGGACATTGCTGATCCAAATAAATTAAAAAACACACAAATCTAAAAAAATGCACTTGCCGTGATGCTGTTTTATTGTCTTAAACTTGCCAAACCACAGAACACTCACGTTACCATGTAAACAACGTGCAAGCAGGTCTCTTGAAAGCCAAAGCAGACGGATCTATCTTCCCAAAAAATATCACCCATGTGACATTGACAATGACTGCTATGTGGCAACTTAGCTTACAACTACATTCAATGCCAGAGAATCCAAAAGCCACTGCAGTGATTAAAGCACATAAAACAATACCCCTCAAGGCATGATCCTCATCTACCTCAAGCTTTGACTAGTGAGCATCCATAGATTTCTGTAAAGGTGAATCACAAAGGACCTTTATGATAATAAGATTTGGTAAAGGAACTCTTCCCCTCAGCATTGCATAATGTCCACAAAAGGATTGACATCCAATACTTCATATATAAGAAAAGACTCCAATAGAAATATTCTAAAGATAAATTATATCCTGCGGCAAAGAAACAAAGAACCTTGTGGTAATTCCTTCATTAAACTTTTTATAGGAAACAGGTCTTAAACACACAAAAAATGTCCAGACATGGAAAGTTCAGGTTCAGAAAGCACAAATCCAAACCAAGATTTTGTTTCAGCCAACTATTTAAGTTTAAACAATCATATGCGCAGAGTAACTCTGCTGGTTGGTTGAAACAAAATCTTGGTCTGGATTTTTGCCAAAGTCTACCTGAACAAGTGCACGTTTTCAGGGAATCACTTATGTTATTATTCTAATAGACTGATGAAGTATTAAGTAGACCGAGAGACATAAATCAGCCTTCTGACTCTGCAATCATAAAGAGCAGACAGAAACTGTCATTCTGTAAGGCAGATCTTTCAACCACCAGAGTCATCATGACTCCTGCAAGGGGATGGTTTTTTAAACATACTGTTGGCTGGGTCTGATTCAGCAATGAGCTCAGGTGCTCTTATGGTTTGCAGCTAGCATGAAGACCTCAGCAGGAAGGTCTGTGTCTTTTCCATGCCACAGCAGTGAGGAGGTCTAGGAAACAATGACCCACATACTGAGTTCCCCATTTAGGACTTTAGATTTCACAGTAGTCACAGTTAAGCTACAGGTCTAACCATTACATTAACACATTCATCTAATGGTTTAAGCTAAAGAAATTTATAGGAGAGGGAAGTGGGCATTGTTTAGCTGCAAAAGCTGGCCCTTGGTAGACCTTTCTAGAATGTTTTAAATTGAAATTGTTTCAGATTACATAAATGAGCAACGTTTAAATTAAAACCTATGCAAGCGCCCTGGATAATCAATGTCAATTGAAAAAATATCAGGCCCAAAATAACTCCTCCATGAAGCAAGGTCCATGATAAACCATGATGAGTCCTCCTTGTAAGAACTTTGACTATTTGGAAAAGCCGCCAGATTTAATCACAGTGAAAGGGTAGAGCTGTCATGGCCATCATCACATCAAAACTCCAGAGGACATGCTGACTGGATGCAGACTGGCCATCGTTAAGCCACTTGGCAAGTTCTAGAGTTGACGTAGGGGAAAGCAAAACTGCTCTTGCTGAAACTAACAACCTGCTTTCAGCCGGTGAGGTCCTGGCATGACAGGTGTGAGTGCTGAAGGCTGGTGCAGGTGTCTGACGTGGGGATGAGGGGATGGAAGCTATTGTTGACAGACTGAAAATGATCAGCCTTCTCAGATCTTCATCAAACTGTCATCAGGGGCCACCAACTCGCTTCGGAAAGCATGGGATGGACAAATAAAAATAAAGAATAAGCCCTCTGAGTGACAGGTGCAGCATGAGCCAAGTCACAGATAAGCACCAAAAAAGGTCGCTGAAACTTGGAGGTTGGATGCTACGCTACTTCCAGAACAACAGCATCACGCGGAGTCTCCTTTGCTCACCCTGACCGATAAAACGCACCTGGAGTATGATTTCCAGGTCTGCGTTTCCACAATAACTCATTCTGGATGGACAGAACCACCTGTTTGGGACCAGAATATGGGAGCAGATCTCGCTCTCCAGTGACATCTTAAAACTCCTGGCAAGCCTCTGATTGCAGCTGCGGGCAAAAGCGGGATGAGGAACGCAGTGTACTGTGTGAGCGACTGACTTTACTGTCAGAATATCGAAATGCTTTTTAAAGCCTAGGCGGTCAGGCACTCGCGCTTTTAGCTTCTGTCATAGTTCTTGTTGGCCTGAGCAAACGCACATGAGTTTTGACTGATGGACGACACAGAAGATTTTTAAAAGTCTGACTATAAAACCAGATTACACAGATGATTAATACCACGTGCAACGACGGCTCCATCATTAAAAAAACACACAGGTTTTGTAACGTGGGGTTCGACTTCGCTAGGTCCTCATAAACAAGACAAACGGTATGCCTGCCAAGATGCCTGAAGAAAATGCATCGGCTTTGGCCTCCGAGACTGACGCAAGCAGGCCACTTTGGAACAAAAGGTCCTGCTTCTGACCATCATATTGTACTTCAGCCAGGTTGAACACCTCCATTTGAGTCCCAGGAGTGATCAGATCAGGTTCTCTCTGGCCATGCCTCAAGTGTGTCTGGGGTTTCAGGACAAAGTCCAGAGCACCAAATAGCACACACCTTAAGGGGAAACATGGTATTTTTAACGTTTACGTGGCACACGGGATACTTGATACTCTCACTGCTTAATGCCGCCCAGGACATTCTTACTATAACGGGAGCAGAGCTTATTTACAAACTGTGAAGATAAAAATTAGGCTGAGTTTGGACACACTGAGTTCTGCACTCAGGGGAACCGGCATTACGCTCCATTCCAGTGAATTGTTAGTAGCTAAAGGACGTGGCGATTGGCCAGAGTATTACGCATTCTGCAAATGTTCAAGGGTTTTTCGTTCTGTAAAAATATTGAACACAAAGGAAACTATTTAATTATTTAAAGAAAGAATTCTTCTGATATAACAGAAGTAATGTAGTACATTCTGTATTATTTTTAATACATTGCAAAGTATGTGGTTTGAAGTTAATTGCAACTAGGTATATAAATTAATTAACATTCCGTGAACCGGATATAATGAAATGTAAAATTACATCATACAAACTCCTTTGCATTTGCATGACAAGCCCTGTATGGAGACTTCCGGAAACATTAATGGTGAACCTTCCACGATTCCCCACATGGGGCCACAGATGGTACTGAGGTTGGGAGGGGGTCACCCTGTGGGAGGGGCTCTCAGTTTATATGTACCAGCTTTGCCTCTGTTGTGATGCTGGATTACAGAACACAGATGATGTAAAACCCATGAACAAGAGATGCCCCCCCGTGAAAGAGACATCTGCACAACAGTCCCATCACCCTGACAACAGAGTTCTGGAATTTGTAACGACCACATCCTCTCTGCCGGTGGCTACACACCAGTGCCCGATTCCTGCCTTTTCAGTCACAGTGTCAACCTTGAAGCATCAAAAGAATAAAAGTTATACCAGAAATTCTCCTTCATTAAAAAAGAGTCATAATACAGAATTTAGACCCAATTACAGGTAAGTGATGAAGGGGGAAGGGGGACCACAATCAGTCCAAGAACAGTAGAAACAGCACGAGCTAAAGCAGAGAAGTAATTTGAGATCCCGTTGAGAAATTGCAATAATTCCAACCATTGACTGAGATGAACATTCATATGGGTGCATCTGGAAAGAAAGAAAGAAAGAAAGAAAGAAAGAAAGAAAGAAAGAAAGAAAGAAAGAAAGAAAGAAAGAAAGAAAGAAA
>JAODJU010000038.1:17483054-17494589 GCA_026776725.1 Gnathonemus echidnorhynchus | reverse complement strand
GCGTTTCAGTATGTTTCCCCAGTCCGGTCATTGTATTGTCCGTCTGCGTTTTGCCTGCCTTACCTGTAATTAAACCCAGTATTCCCCGATACCCTGATGTCTGGGCTTTGTCTCCATTCCGTCCCCGCTCGGCACGACAATTATTATAATGAAATGTATTAATGGTTTATTATTAATATTAAAATAATTAAGAAATCTTTATTTTTTTATGTATTTTATTAGACAGTAACGGTAATTATTATATATCGTCTAAATGTATTTTTACTGTCTAAATATATGTATTCAGCAAGTGTAAACATGCACGATGCTATCACAGCGAATGTGAGGCTGAGACTGAAGCGTTACGTCTCTCAGCGGAAACAAAGGGTGCCCACACGTACAAGTTATCTTAGGTCGGCGTTTACTGTTTGCCTTCTGAGATTCAGATCGAGCTCTAGGTAAATTTTTTTTTCGAACTGGTTGGTTTGACTATTAAGAAATTCGAGTTCTTGTGAGTTCGAGAACTGAGGTGCCACTATATTGTGCAAAGCGAGGGACGTAAAGGTGAGAGGGTAACGTAACTGTGGGTCCTGCCGAAGATGTCCGAGTGATACCAACGACAGAATGTGCCACGTGGGGGGAATCCAGTCAGGATCCAGGGATTAGGTGAGTACCCTAGACAGAACGACTGATAGGATAGAATGCGTCCCTGTGCTCAAGTTTTTGCACCAAGCACATCCTGCATGTGAGCATGATCGTCGTTTTTTGCTTCCGTGCCTTAAGCAGTTACTAACAGACTGTCAGTGTCATCAGATTCGAAGCGCCGTCTCATGTTTACTCCAAAGCGACATTTCCTGTTTTCTCGGTGAGCTGACGCACGCTCGCACAAACACGCGTTTGCCGCGCTCAGGGACTCGTGTGTCCGTGACCCGAGGACGGGGTAGTGAAGCAGAGTGGCGGGGAACCTGTAGACAGATGGGCTTAACGTGTTTAAGATGTGAGCGGCGTTAGCCCACTGTAGACGAGGAGGCCCTTTTTTTTGATGTTTCTCTGCTGTGTTGGAGCCAAGATTTGCCGAGTGTTACTGCACTTTACAGAATGACAGTCGCTTTCCCCCACTCCCTTCCTGAGATGCCCCCTTACTGGCTACTAGCATTACATGGTATATCTGGTTGGTGGGTGGAGCGTTTACAGCTGGGCAGACAGGCCTGGCATTATCTATGCTTGTTGTAGTCTGCGGTGAGGATGTCACACTGGTCACCAAAATGTATGGCTGTGCTCGGCGGAAGGTCGAGACAGGCGACCGCTTACGGTCGATTTGAAAAAATAGAAATGAACGTACAGATTTTCGTTCAGACTCCAGGGTGGTGGCAGTCCCCAAAAACTGTGACACTGTGCTGTCCCCACTGCAACGCAGCTGTAGTCCCCTCTCCCTCCCTCTCTCTCTCTCTCTCTTTCCCCTCCCCCCGTTGTCTTTCCCTTTATCTGTGCAGATATCAGTTCCATTAACTCTTGGCGTGGAGGTAAATCTTGTAGGCCAAAAAAAGAAACGCAGATGTAAAGGTTTGGGTCACTTCAGAATATTGGAGAACGGGCCAGTTCAGTTCCATCTGTGAGCGCAGTTTCGAAATCTGAACTTGGCCTGACTCCAGTGATAGAAATCGAAAGCTCATTCCATTCCATATGAAACACATGAAAGCCTTGTTCATTTTGAATAAAGTCATACAGTGCCAATTTATTTAAAAATATATAGTCATTCTGATAATTTTATCTGTTATGAGAATCTCATTGTCTAACAGCATCGTTTCTCTTTAATACCCAACAAGTGTTTATCGGTTCTTTAATCTATAATGTGAAATAAACATGGCTCAGGAATTCCAGCGTTTTGGTGAAATCCATTCCTTTTATAGCATTTGAATGTAGAACCAGACATTAAACTTTGAAGTCCTTATTTTAAATCAGAATTGACTTGAATTGCAGCAACACATACACACTCGCAGTGTCGTTGCTGTGTGTGTGTGTGTGTGTGTGTGGGTCGCTCTCTGTTTATCCACCGGGGGGGTGGGGGAAGGGGAGCTGGCATGTGTCGTTATGGTCTTGCTGGATTTTTGGTTAGATCCTTCTGTGGGTGTGGAGATTCTTCATCCCAGTGCAGCTGTACTTCTTTGGGTTGGGGGTAATGATGACACCGCAGTAATGCAGTGCAGCGGTCAAAGAGTGTACCAACCAACCACGCAGCGCATCGCAGTGCAGTGCAGGGGGGGGGGATTTGAGGTAATGGGGACAGAGAAAAGTGTGGTCCTGGGGCAGGCACGCTCTCCAGGCACGCAGACACGCATCACGCTCGCTGGACTCCCACCCCCCCCCCCGGGAAGGCTCCCACCCCCCCCCGGGAAGGCTGCGCTGGGCCAAAGCACACGCTGCTGGGGTGGCTGCCAAGATCAACAGATTGCGCGGCGGTCCTGTTCGTGCACAGCGGTGGTGCTGGGGAGGGGGGCTTTTGATGAGGACCTGCAGCTGTAGCGAACGACACGCCGCCGCCGACGTTGCCCTGAGTGGTTCTGGCGAGGAGTTTCGGTCCTGTGTGTTTGGGTTCCGCCACCACCGCCACTCTGAGTGGTTCTGGCAGGGAGCTTCGGTTGGGTCTGTTTGGGTTCTGCCGCAGACACGCTGAAGTGTCGTTTGAGTGCGTCGCGGGTTCTGCCCCAGCTGTGTCGCTGCCTTCTCTCCGGGCGGTGGGGGCCTTGGAGAAACCTCCCCATTTTATTTTCGTAAATGCTCATAGTCTTCCCCCTCCCTAACAGGCCTGTTTTTCTCTGATCTGCTTTCGTTTATTAATACTCTTCATTTGTTTTGTTTGGTCCTGATTTTGTTTAACTAAACACTGGTGTCTCTTAACAGAGCGGCTAAGCGAAACCCTAATTTTTTATTTTCCCTTTTTCTTTCTTTTTGAATGTTTTCCCTTTTTTTATTCTCACATCCGCATGTCCTGCCGTCTGTATTTATATGGCTTCCCTCTGGCCTGCGATGATCATTCAACGGTTCAATCCCGTCTCCATCTCCCTCTTTAACCGTCATTAAATTTTAGCGACTCATTAGTGGGGCGAGCGCCTTCTCTGCGTTTGCCATCCGCACCTCCCCCCCCCACGGGTGACGGCCAAGGGTGTGTTCCGCTTGGAGTGGCGAGGCCCTTGGAAATGAGCCTTGCAGCGGGTGGAGAATATCTGGGCGTCACTTTGTTTATGTCTTAGGGTGTTTATAAAAAAAGGCATGTTGTACACAATGTGTTGTAATTGATGTGTTTCCCCCCCTGAGTTTTGGTTATTGTTTTCTGTGATGTGAGCAACAGTGACGTAATCTAGTAAAATGAAAGTGAAACCAGCTAGTAGCCACCCAGACACACTGAAACAGGCCGTCAGGCTGTCAGGGTCCCAAACAGGCGCCCGCTTTCACTGGCACTCGGTGGCATTAATGTGCATTGTGTTCGTTTAGGATGATCATGTGACTGGTCACATGTGCTGTGTGTCCCTTCTCCCTGTTTCCATGGTGACAGTGGGGTGGGGGGGGAGTCACCTGGGTGAAGCTGATTTGGTGGCTTACTGGAGAGTCGAAGGGTCGTGCACTCCATGGTTTGTCAGTTTTATTTTTCATTAACTTAAATTAACTTATTTATCTTTGAAGTCAGTCTGAGTCTTTTAGTATCAATTTCAAATACATGATGTGTGTGGCCATACACTGAGCTGAAATATAATTTTCTTTGGTAATAGTGCAAATGAGAAGTAATAGAGAGTGTGTGTTTGTGTGTGTGCGCGCGTGTGTGCGTGTGTATAAACACACACACGTGTAGACTAAGTGTGTTATATATGTGTATATAAACATGAAATTGTAAGACATAGACTTTAAGATAACATACACAAAGTGATACAAGAAGATATATTTAATCACCTGATTGGTGGGGGTGAGTGGAAGTTTGGCGTGGAAAGCAGGATGAGCGATGAATAAATAAATTTCAGAGTTGAAGTCCGGAGTTGTCTGTACTTTTAACAGACCCTTAGCCTGCATAATGTTTTATGATTATGATATGGAAGATCGTAAATAAGCTTTTTTAACAGTCTGTCTTAAAGGTATTGCGGAGGCTCTATTCTGGACCTCAAACACCCCCCCCCCCCCCCAAAAGGTTACAAGTCTGGCCCATTACCACTATGCCATTCACTGACCAAGTTCTAAATAAATAAAGGCTGCCCTGGATGATACTGTAGAGGCCCTGGTGACGTTAGTCCATTCGCTGTACTGGCGGTGAGCTCTTCTCCATATTCAGATGAGACCAATGTGCTGTTTGTATAGATTTGCCTAGATTGTGGAGGGAAGGGGGGGGGGGCACGGACAACTGTCACCTGATTGGTTGGCTTCCCAGCAGCATAGATGTTGAGCTGCTGTTCGCTCCATCTGGGAGCAGTAGTGGCTCGCTCTCCCTGCGAGGTGTATGCAGGCAGGCCCTCGTGTGAATTATTGCTGGCATGCTGATGGGAGGGGGGGGGGAGGGGGGAGGAGACGGGGCGCCGGGAGCAGGATGTTCTCTGTCTTCGTATTTTTTATTTTTTTTTCTGCGTGAGATCACGAGGGGTGACGGTGCAGGCCCGCTTGCCTTGTCGATGTGCAGTCACGCAGAACACCTGGGCCCACAGCGTGTGCCCGACCTTGGCGGGGACCGGGCCGGGCACTGCTGCCACCTGCAGGCCGGCGTCAGTGAGAGCAGGGCGTCTTGGGGGTGGGGGTGGGGGTGGTAGACTGAATGAATGAGGGAGGCAGATGAAAGGTAGCTTTAGGGAAGAGGCTGCCTCCCTCCCACGGAGTAATAAATAATGAATATGGTGGAGAGGAGAGAGGAGCAGAGCGATGAGACCAGGGAAAAGGAATCATGACATAGCCATTACCTCATCCTGCGTCGTGATCTCCGCTCCACGGCTCCCCCTGCCCGCCCCGCATGGTAATGCCTCACTGTGACCCCCACTGCCTCTCACATCCGTGCACGCACACACACACGTGCACACACACACACACAGACACGCACGCACCCTTGCAAAGCATCTACCGCAGTAAGATTAAGATCGAGATTAACTTTGCACAGTGTGTATACTCATGCTGCACGTTCTCGCTGTTGAACGCGTGAGAATTTCCCCTGGGATTGTGAACAAACGTGGTACAAACAAATTTAAAAGACATGGCACAGAAATAGAAAATTCTGAAAAGCAAAATATTGAAATAAGGAAATATTGAGAAAAATAACAAAAAATAATAATAAAAATTAATATTAATAATAAACAGATGGGACTGGATTTGTCCTGTTACAAAGAAGTCATGCGTCCTGATGTGTCGCGGCTGGGGGGGGCAGCAGCACGTCAGCAGAGGGCACACTAGCTCACTGTGGCAGTGGACACCTTCAAGGTTACCGCAGGCTGGAATGGCGGCAGGTGGCCGAGCGTGCAGTCTGCAGAAGCTTCTTGTCACTCTGGACGTGTGACCGCCGCCTCCTGTCGCCTGGGGTAGAAGTGAGCTGCCCCGTCTGTGACTGCCTCATCTGTGACTGCCTCGTCTGTGACTGCCCCGTCTGTGACTGCCTCGTCTGTGACTGCCTCGTCTGTGACTGCCCCGTCTGTGACTGCCCCGTCTCCTCTCCTCCATGCAGGTCAACCTGAATGATTCCCACAACCAGATGGTGGTGCACTGGGCCGGGGAGAGGAGCAATGTCATTGTGGCGCTGGCCCGGGACAGCGCCGGCGCCTCCGGGCCCAAGACGAGCGCGGTAGGTTCTTGCAGGAGCGACGTACTGAGAACCTTATGGACCGTGACTAATCAAGAACCTGCGTTCCTCTTAACTGAAGCTAACAGATTCACTCCAAAGAGTGCAAATAAATTTTATGTCTGCAGAATAAAGCATTTTTACTGCGACAGGAAAAGTCTCATGTACATTTAATTAAAACGTCAAAGTGCCTACACCAGCAGAGCACAGTTTTATTTTTTGAACCAGATAAACATCTGTCATCTAAATGAAAGCTCTCCATTCAGAGTGAAACCCCTCTCTGCTTAGTTCTATGGAGCCTACAGTCTATTTTTATCTCCACTGTGTTAACACTAGCAAGAGATTTTTTCCTGAGACTTTTGTCAGTGGCTGATCAGAAAAGCCGGGAATAAATAGGTGAAAACTGTAATGTTTAAACCCTCTTCTCTCATTTGTAAACATTGGACAACTGTTTGTTATCGAGTAAACGGATTTGGCATTTTACCCCTTCTACTCAACTGCAAGCCTGTCTTGTTTTGAAAACAAATTTAGATTCCTGCATGCTTAATTTCCTGTCTGGGCGAGTCTCTGACAGGAAGTTCATGTCCCTACAGAGGTCTTGCCTCTTGTTTTTTCCATGCTCCGCCTGTACCTAAATAAATCATACCTATTGGTTTCTCAGTCTTGCGCCTCCTGATGGCTGTCAGCACTTTGCCGCAAGGCCTGTGTATTTCCAGGGACGTGGCGATGAAATCCCCGAGGGGTGGATTTGTGGACGAAACTGGCTGTCAGGTGCAGTGCCTGTGATGGCAACCAGTTTGGCTAAAATCAGGAGGCCGACGAAGACCTCGCCACGAACTCGAAATTTAGTTTGCTTAAGTCAAGCACAAGTTCAATTGTCCGTTGGTCCTCTGTGACAATTTCCGGACGGTGGCTGGGTTCCAGAGACGGCTTTGAGAGCTTCGGCTTGGAGGTTTGCACCCATTTCGTATCACGTTCCCTTTCACAGGTGTATGTGTCCTACGACTACGGAACCAACTTCTCCCACATCTCGGACCGGTTCCAGCTGAGCGATTCCAAGGCGGGCAGCAAGCAAGCCATAGCCCAGTTCTACCACAGCCCAGTTGACAACAAGCGGGTAGGTGGCTGCACCCGATCAGGTCTCCACCTGCTCGTACTGTTTACTCGCACTGAGTCATTGTTGTGTACTGTTGTTTGTAGGTCATCTGTCCTTTGTTCTAGCCGTCCGATGCACTGCAGAAACGAAATTTCGTTCCAGTGACTTGACATAGACTGTGAAAGGGAGCTAGCTGGTAACAGGTAGTGCTGGGACATAGACCAGCTTCCCAAGGATGTTGCGTGCTGCTCTGATTAGACATATAATAGGCTTGTGAGTCTATATCAGTGGTCACCAACATGTTGACCACGAGCCACGAGTAACCCGCAGGGGGCCATTGAGTATCTTGTATAACACTTATTAGGAGTCAGATCAATAATTTTAATTCTTTTGCTTTTTGCTTATGCATGTGTATTCGACTTTGTCTCGGACTGTGATGGCCTACGCAAGGGCACCACCAAAAAGCACGGGGCCGGCCACAAAAGATGGGAGAACAGCAGGAGGGATTCCAGAAATATTTTTATTTTATTACAATAATAATAATAACCAATGCCTCAGAGGTCTGATCAGCCATTTCTATGCCAGTCCTCACCCTTAATGATAGCCAGCGCCATCACAACCACAAAGGGAGTTCACAATGCATTAAACAAACATAACACACTCTCTATTGTTAACAGTTAAAAGGATACTGCACATAATTTAACAAAATTCAACACATTTCATATAACCACTTAATCCACTGCCACCACACCAAAACACAAAAATCCTTCCAACCTGCACCATATTGAAAAGTCCAAATACTTGGTCCCCCATAAAACACCTGCGTCTCCCCATGTGACACACTCAATGGTTGTACTTCCCTTGCTAAGTTGAATGAAATTGTTAATGAATTAAACGGTTCTTCACTCCATTCTGTGCATTTAATCAATCAATGCAATAGATGCTTAAAGGTATCAATTTATAGTATTACCCTGGGCTCTGCCTTTGCAAAAAAACTTTTTTCCAAGCGCTTTGACCCGGTGAGGGCCATCAGACGAACGATGAGTGCCATGATGTCATGACAGAGCGGACATAAACAGCAGAAATACTTATACTGTTGCCATCAAACAATTAGTTCCCCAGAATACGTTAGAATTAGTTCCCCAGTTCTTTGTAAAAGTATCACACGCTGTCCATAGGGCTTGGGACCCCTGGTCTATATGCACCTATTCCTCTACATAACTGGTCTAGGATCTGTTTCTCAGGCTTTATTGAGCGTTCTTCTCATGGGTCCATGATGCTTCTGGGAAACCCCTTGCTGCTTGGTGGTTAATTAGCCGTGTCTGTCGTCCGCCTATGAACCTCGTCAAACACTTGTTTGCATTTGTTGAATAAATGGCACAATCTCTATTTGTTCTGCTTTATTTTTAAAAGCCACGCAATACATGCAAATTCCTGCTGCGAGTCACTAAATGAAAAACTCAAACGGCCCCTCAGGGGTGTAGTTCAGAACACGGGGTGTGAATCTTCAGGCTGCTGCCTTTTTTGTCCTTTGTTTGTTTGGCCCAATGATCAAAGGCTGACGGAGTTCGATCTGTCAGCCTGTTCTTGCACCCTTGCCCCCCCCCCCCCCAAAATCTCTGCTGGTTCTACCAGGAGGGCCGGGGGACTTTCTAGGTTTGTCAGTCAGGAGAGGATTTGTTTACATTTGCTTAATGGATTCATTTGTTTGCTATATCACAGCCTCCATTTTCAGAGCTGAGTATTTTTACTCAAATGCATTCCCTGTTTGTCGGTACTGTGGCGGGCCTCCTTGTGGCACATACGGCGATTCTGCTTCCAGAACCTTCTTTACCACCTTCTGCTTACTTGTTTACTTACTCTGGAGCAGATCTGTCAGCCTTTAGGAGAATGAGAACAGAGAATGCCTCACTGTATGATCGTTTGGGGTTTTGTTTGTTTGTTTGTTTGTTTGCTTGCTTCTTTGTTTGAGCTCTGGAATGTCAGTCGGGGTTCAGGTACTCCACAGTATTCTAAGAAAACAAAGCCTTCCTGTTTGTCTGCGCCAAACACTGTTTCAGCGCTCTCTCTTCCCCACAGTACCTCTTCGCCGACACCACGAATGGCTTCCTGTGGAACACGTTCGACTTCTGCAAGACTGTCCAGGGCTTCTCCATCCCCTTCAAGCCTACTGATCTCCTGCTGCACAGCACAAACCCCAGCCTGGTGCTTGGCTATGACAGCCTGCACCCCAATAAACGGGTCAGTGACCCCGGCTGGGCCAGTCTGGACCCCGTCACGGCCTTGTGATGGCCAGCGTCACCTCATTATCTCTGGGATTGAGCTCAGACGTAGCCTTCACCCGTGTTAATGACCCGATGTATTTGCTGTCCATTATCTACACTAGGGGAAGACAGTTCATTTCAGGACACAACTGGCACATTTTTATTGCAATCCTCCCCACCCTCCTCACCCCCTTAATGAGTGTGAGAGTTCAGACTGGCTCATCAGACTTGTCAAGTATTGTTGTAACTCTTCATAATGTCCTGCTCGTTTTGTATAGCTGTATTGGAAGGAACATACATTCGATATAAGTGACCCCCTCACCCCCCATGTTACAGTTGTGGAAGTCAGATGACTTTGGAGAGACTTGGGTGCTGATCCAGGAACATGTGAAGTCCTACTTCTGGTAAGATTTCTGCTCTGTTCCTCACATCTCTACTCCTTTGTCAGAGCATCTCTAAGGACTGGAGGGTGGGCTTTGCTGCCAGTAACCTGCTTGTCTGGCTTAGTCTCCTCGTGTTGTTGTTTTTATTTGGCTGACTGACTCTCTTTCAGTGGGTGTGTTTGTGTGTGTGGCTTTGTGTAAAATGCATTGTGGAGACCAATGTGGTAAAACCTGTTACTATTTTGCTTGAGGGGATATTTTCAGGTCCTTTCAATACAAAACATCAAAAAACCTAAATAACCAAAAGTTTTGCTTTTTGTTTGGTTGCTTATGGTTAAGGATACGGCTGGCATTAGAGTCAGGGTTAATGTTATCATAATTGAGATTAGGGTTACGCCCATAGAAATGAATGGAGAATCCCCACAAGTTAGGAATATAGTTAGGAACAGAGTGTGTGTGTGTGTGTGTGTGTGTGTGCGTGTGTGTGTGTGCGCGTGCGTCTGTGCGTCTACATCCCTGAAGGCAGCCATCCTTGTGTCGCTGGGTGTCTCTGGCTCGTCAGGGCCCGTCCGCTCTGTCATGAGAAACAGACGAGTCGTGAATCCCTTTCAGCAGCGCTTCCCAAACCAGAGAAGGCGGGCCCTCGAGCAAATGGATATTAAGGGCCTTACTCAAGGGTCCAATGGTGAAATCATTCTGCCTAGTTTGGGATTCGAATCGGCAAGCACAGTCTCCTAAGCTGCTGAGTCAGCCTCATCCTGGATACTGGATCCTGAAGCATCCGTCGAACCCGATTTGTACAGACAGCCGCCTACCTCTCTGTTGAGGCCATTTAGCCGTAAACAGCGTCGCCATGGATCGAAGCAGGTGCTTGTCAGAGGAGCCCTGCTAACCCTCGTAATCGCTGTCGTCATTTGAGAGACGTTTGAAAAGTGTGTTCCACTCGAACTGGCCCCAAATTAGTGCTGAGAAAATAGATTGTTTTCTTAGGTGTGGTTAATGGAGGCTTTAAGCACTCGTGTCGTCCATACTGATTAATGCCATAGTGATACTGAAGTGTTGTTATATTCGATATATATTGGATTATAATTCCAATTCACTGATGTAACAATAAGTCGTTTTTATAGTAATAGTGTTAATTACCTTGATCAGTTACTTATATAGAGTGCTATGGTGGCTCAGTGGGATGAGCTGTTATGCCTCATTCAGGGTCGGGGGTTCGAATCCCAGTTTAAGCTGTATTTCCTCTTGCAGTCCAAAGACTTGCAGATAGAATCGAGTCACAGGCAGCAAAGGCAGTGCTCTGCTGGGTCCCAATCCACAGTCTCACCATGCAGGAATATATCTTTCACCCACCGGTGGGTTAGGGGGCTGCAGGTCGGGGGTGGGGGGGATTAGTGAGGCGTCAGTGTTCTGAAGCCGTGCTCCGAATCCATGCCTGCTTCTCTGATTTTAAATTCTTCCTCAGTGCTCATAGTGGATTCTGTGCTAATCTCCCAATTTACATCACAACTTCCCCTGCTCCTTGTTAATCAGCCCTTTCTGCCCAGAAGAGTGACAGTCACCCTTTTCCCTCTGATTGGTTATTGGCCGCCTGTTCCTTCATAGGACTGGTCTCCGTATGTGGCCACGTGAGGAGACACACTGAGAGGTCGTCCTGTCCCAGGGGAGCGCTATATAAGACCCGCAGTTACCTTCACAGGACCTTCATTTGTTCTCTGTACAACCCACTATGTAATACTATTTATTTCTGAGCGGTTACATGCCCTGACATTCCTTGCACTATTGCTGTTAATTGCTGTATGTTATTTATTGTTATGGTCTATTAATGTATAAAAGTGTGTTTACAGTCTAAATGTATGTTTTGTTGGGGATTATTAAAGGGTCTATTTGTCTTTCTCACCCTGCCTGTCTGTCTGTCTCTCTCTCTCTCTCTCTAGCTGATGACAGTATTAGATCATGCTCTCAGCATTTCCCCTCATAACCGCCTGTATGTGGGACGGATGTCATTTA